>OFHU01000575.1:0-607117 GCA_900245905.1 Lacerta viridis
AATGAAATGAAAAAAGTGTTGAAAAACACATAAAAAGAAACCAGAAGCCTTTTTACTGGGCATCCTAGGCCAAGAAATTCCTAAATGTGATAGAACTTATTTATGTATGCCACAACAGCAGCTAGAATTTTGATAGCTAAAAACTGGAAGACAGAAGAATTACCAACGATTGAAGAATGGCAGATGAAAATGATGGACTATATGGAGCTCGCTGAGATGACCGGGAAACTTCGTGACCAGAGGGACGACGCGGTGGAAGAAGATTGGAAGAAATTTAAATTGTATTTAAAAAATTATTGTATGATTGATAATTAGATATAACTAGGAATGTAAGGCTAGACTGTAGATTTAGAGTAAGGTTAAGTGTTTAAGATAATTGAATATGAGTTAACAAAAATAGTTAAGATTAAATATTTAGGTAATTTTTATAGAAAATAAGATTTGGCATGATGTTTAGAAATTACTAAAGATGATAGACAAGGAACACAGGAAGAGGAGATAGGAGGAAGTCTATTACAATGTGAGGGATAAATATTAGGTTAACATAAATTTTTATGTTTTTGTTTTTGTTATTTGTGTATTTTTTTTCTTTGTTTTAAAAAATCTAATAAATATATTAAAAAAGAAAAAATCAGTGTCTCCTAGCCACATGGGCTATGCCTTGCCCTCCGCAGCTGGAGGCAGTGATGCTTCTGAATGCCAGCTGCTGGAAATGGCTGGGGTCCTGCTTGCAGGCACCTGGTTGGCATCCGTAAGAACAGAATACTGGACCAGACGAGCCACCGGCTTGATCCAGCAGAATCGTCTTACGTTCCTAGGGAACCTCCATGTCCAGAGGCAGTCTATCTTCGTTCCGAGGGTGCTGGAATGGGAGGCCATTGGTCTGATTCAACAGGGGGCTCCTCTTATGACTCTTCCCCAACCTGGGAGGAAGAGGAAGAAGAAGGAAGTCAGAGGCAAAGGCCAGCAGGGGAAGCGTAACTGAAGATGGTTTTTCTCGGTGCCCAAAGGGACCTTTCTCTTTCTCTTCTCCCAGGGACTTTCCAGCTGAGCTGCTCTCCTTTTCCGCTTCATAAGCCCGCTACCCCTTCCCCACTCCTGCCCAGGCAGGCACCCTCTCACTAGTGCATAGCTGTGAACTTTGCCCTTTTTTAAAGGGAAATTCCCTTATTCTGAATAGGATTCCTCGCAAGAAAAGGGAAAAGTTGACAGCTATGCACTAGTGCAAAAGGGCACAGGCTTCCACCCCCTTTCTGAACACACACACTCTCTCTCTGGAATGATTATTATTCCTCATTCACCTTCTACCAGGATGGCGAAGGTGCTCGGAGTGCATCCATTTTGGGAGAAAGGGGGGAGGCAACTGGGATCTCAGGTTTTATCTCTGTCGGCCAGAGGTGCTAAATCAGCAAAACAACAAGCGGAGGAAGATTCTGTTACTGCAAGCGACTGTGGTTTTCTACTCTTCCCGGGAACCATGTGATAAATAGGTAGACAGAGAAACAGATAGAAAGGATATCTCATTCATACACACTGCAAAAAAAGTCACCAGCTGTAGTTTCTCCATTTAATCATCCTTTGGTTGCTTCACTATATATTTTTCCGCTTCTGTTTGTCTTCCAGGCAGAATACCATCTATTTAAAGCAGTGTTCCTCAACCTTGGCCCTCCAGATGTTTTGGGACTACAACTCCCATCATCCATAGCTAGCAGGACCAGCGGTCATGGATGATGGGAGTTGTAGGCCAAAAACATCTGGGGGCCCAAGGTTGAGGAACACTGATTTAAAGCACATGGCATCTCTTCCCCCAAAGAATCACGGGAAGTGTAGTTTTCAACTCTTTATTTTTGACCCATATACCCCACCTTTCCCCCAACAAGCTCAAGGCGGTGTACAGGATTCTGAATGAGTTTGTTTTGCAAAAGCACAAACAGCAACTGGGACTCAAAACGAACTTTTCAACACTGGGTGGATCTAAGTTTGCCTCACTCCACATCCGAGCTGCACATTTCCAGAAATCTCTCTCAGTTTCTGCAAACCAGCTGCAATTTTTAACACAAGTATGACTCACCGAGGCTGAGCGAGGCCGTCAGACCGCATCTTCCCTGATCACAGTATTTTTCTGAGCTTTTGACTCCTCGTCTCTGCAGTCTGTGGCCATGAAGGCTAGAAACTTAGCTTTTAAAGCCAAGGGAAGCTGAGACGCATTTTGAGATGGGCTATCGGGAGCGTCCCATGTTGCGTACAAAGTGTGTACATCAGCAGCACACATTGCAGCTGTGGCGCCTCAGAGAGCCAAGTGCATGTTTTGAAAATGCACATCCTGTCGCTCCGACACTCCCCTCAACATGCCCACATCCTCAGAAGCAGTCAGCGTTCTCCATGCAAAGTGACCCTCAGAACAAAGGAATATAATGTACAATTTAAAAACCTTTTTAAGAGAGGCAATTGTTTTATATCAGGGGTGGGCAACCTAAGGCCCATGGGCCACAAGCAGCCCATGGGGATCGTTTGACTGACCTATGAGCCGCCCCTGAACCGAGCTCCCCGCTGCTCAAAACAGGCACTGCGTGGCGCGGGGACTTGCTTCCATGGTGCTGGAAATTGTGTCTACACAGGCGCCGGAAATTGTGTCTGTGCAGGCACTAGAAATCACGGCCGCATCCGCATGCGCTCATGCGATCCGGCCCACGGAGGGATCTCCACTGGAGTGAACCTTGCCTACCCCTGTTTTATATGGACAAGCTGGAAGGTGTGCGAGGAGGGCGATCAAAACGATCAAGGGTCTGGAAACCAGGCCTGATGAGGAACAGTCGAGGGATTTGGGTATGTTTACCCTGGAGAAGAGGAGACCGAGAGGAGATCTGGTAGCCCTCTTCAACTGTCTCAAGGGCCGTCAAAGGGAAGAGGCAGCAAGCTTGCACCTAAACCAAGGGATTCAAATGACAAGAAAGGAGATTCCAACACAACATTTGGAAGAGGTTTCTGGTGGCGAAAGCTGTTAAGACAGTGGATCAAACTCCCTCAGAAGGTGATGGGCTGTCATTCATTGGAGGCTTTTAAGCAGAGGTCAAACAGCCATCTGTCAGAGATTCTGTAATTGGTTCCTGCATTGCAGGGGGTTGGAATAGATGAGCCTTGGGGAACCCCCTTCCCGTCCTACAATTCTACAATTCTACATTCTACGTCCACCTCATGGCTTTGTTAAACCGATATGAATGAATGAATTTATTTTTACGGTCACAGACCAACTCACTAAATCAACAATACAAAAGTGATACATTAAAATTTGCACAGCAAATACCATACACGTATATGCACGTATACAGCAGCATCTAAAATATATAGATTAGAATCGGGGCATGATGTTGGGGATGAGTGGCCGCCAGTGTCTACTGAAGAGGTCCACAGGCTCATTCAATCTCTTAAATATGGCAAAGCTCCTGGAGTCGATAACATATCTCCCGAGATACTCAAAGCCAATGTGGAGTGGTGGGCCCCAGTCCTTGCAGCCTTGTTTACCAGCATAGACAAATCGGCCATCATCCCAGAGGACTGGGGTCTGGCTATTATTATCCCAATACACAAGAAAGGGAGCAGATAAGGTAAAGGTAAAGGGACCCCTGACCATTAGGTCCAGACGCACGCTCTGGTTGCGGCGCTCATCTGTTCTTTGGCCAAGGGCGGCGTCCAGCTTCCGGTCATGTGGCCGGCATGACAAAGCCGCTTCTGGCGAACAGAGCAGCGCACGGAAACGCCGTTTACCTCCGCTGGAGCAGTACCTATTTATCACTTGCACTTTGACGTGCTTTCGAACTGCTAGTTGGCAGGAGCAGGGACGAGCAACGGGAGCTCACCGTCGGGGATTCGAACCGCCGACCTTCTGATCAGCAAGCCCTAGGCTCTGTGGTTTAACCCGCAGCGCCAGATTCATAAATAAACTAAATGCATTTTTGTTTGTTATGCTTTTATTTGACTTTTCAGAGAAGCATCGACTGGGAAGAAGGGAAGGAGAGTGGAGGGGGGAAGCAGAGGAGGAAGAGGCGTCTCTGCCCATCAAGGCTAGACTTCTGGCAAGGGCAGAAAGCGGTGCTGCCACCCTGTGGCTGGCTGGGGGCGGCTGAGGCCAAACCAGCTTCTCCCTCCCCCCACCCCACCCCCATAGGAAAGCTTTCACTTTGCTTCATTCAGCAATTCCCACACACTGTTAATCAGCGGCACACAACCCTTGGCACACAGCCAGGTTTAGCCTGGAAAATCCTATGGGCACTTAAGCGCCATTGAACTCAATGGGACTGACTTCATCGCCAATTCTGCGTTTATTTTGACGCCACTTTCCCCAGACGTTGTTTCCAAAGTGGCTCACAACGCACGAAACGCTTGCAACGATTTATGTAAACCAAACAAAAGTATGAGAAGCGACCGTGATATCGAGAGATGCAAGAAGGAGCAATCCCTATCTGCATTTTAAAAAAACCCCACACATGCAGACATATTTCAACAAGCTGAAACAAAACATTGTATAGGATAATGCAAACATGGTAGCTCAATGACGCCCACCTAAAGCTTAAACAGAAAAGAGAATAAAGTCAGTGCCAAAATGAAACACTGCCCTTTTTCAGACCATGTAGCCGCAGCCAATGGTTTGGCTCAGAGGCTCATTTGTCTTCTGGGCAAATTCGCTCCTTTGTCCCCACAACAACCCTGCGAAGTAGGCTAATGAGTGAGACTGGAACATCTAGAAAGGACACCCGGTGGGAATTTGAAGCCAGGCTCTCTATATGATATTGGGCCAGTCGCTCATCTTCCTCACGGGCTTCTTGTGAGAATAAATTAAGACACCCCCAGTGTGCTAACTTGAATCGTGAAGGGGGAAAGAGGCAAAAGCTAATATGAATATTGCATCTTAATGTTCGTGTTGTGTTGTAACATGCCCTGTGGCCCTTAGTGTGGAGGGCAGGTGATAAATGGAAATAATAATAACACTGATTAATTAATTCTCCTGCTTGCTCCCTCATGCACCCATGCAGCCATTCATACACATGTGTGTGCCACCGAGCGGCAAATCAGCCTGAAGCATAAAATGTGTGCCGTGTGCCGGTGTGCATTGAGAGGCAAACTTGTGTCTCCTTGCAGAACCGTACACACCCAGACACACACACGCCCACAGCCGGAACATGCTCCTCGCCGCATGGAAAGCTTTCTGAGAGCGAGAGAGAGAAATAGCTCCACCCGAGGGCTGCTTCCTCTTGCGTATCACACAGCCGCGTAAGGGTGGATCCCTGCAGATCCTCCTTCCACTTGGGCCGCGCAAATCCACCATAAAAGGAAAACCAGCCAGCAGGTAGCACTGCCAAACTTAGTCATTTCGGAGCCGGCCGGGGCTCCCAACTCAGTCACTCAGCAGCCATTTCCTCCCAGCACTTCCCCTTTCGAGAGCAGGAGGAGAGGGTGGAAGGGGTGTGTGTGTGTGTGTGTGTGTGGAAATCTGCATTCCTCTCTTCCTCCTCCTCCTTCTCCGGCCAAGCCAAGCATTTCTCCAGCTCTGCACCTTGGCTAGGCCTCCGAAGTGGCAAGGCGCACGCTTGGGAACATGAGAATAAATCAGAACAGCCGGCTGGATCAGACCAAGGGCCCAGCGAATACAGCATCTTCTTTTCTCAGTGGCCAAATACCCCTAAGAACTTGGGAACTGGGGTAGCCTGCCTCTGGACCTGGAGGTTCCACCAGAATCTATAAAGAGGAGCCTGGCTGCTGGGTCAGGCTAAAGGGGGCCTGTCAACCCAGCATGATGTGGTCTCTGGCAACCAGCATGTGGGAAGCAGTGCTGGCTCTGAGCACGGAGGTGTCGTGGCAAGTAGCCGTCGGCTGCCCTCTCCTGTATGAATTTGTTTCATCCTCTTTCAAAGCCAGCCAAGCTGGCGGCCATCGCTGCCTCCTGTGGCAGGGAGTTCCAAAGCTTGTGCTGCGGGAAGAAGGACTTTCTTTTCCTCCAGCATTCCGCTTCCTGGGATGCCCACGTGATCTGGTGTTATCGGAATGGGAGAAAAACTTTCCCCCACCCGCTTTCCCCATGCCATACATTAGGCTATAAACTTCTGTCACGTCGCCCCTTCCTTGGCTTTTCTCTAAACCAAGAAGTCCCAAATGCTGCCCCCTTTGTTCGTAGCGGGGTCCATCCACCCCCTGAATCAGTTTGTCGGCCCTTTTCTGAACCCCCTAATCAATATCAGACCCTCCAAGTTCCCCTGTTTTCCAGGGACCGTCCCGGATTTACAGAAGCCGTCCCGGTTTCTGACTTGATTCCGGAACGTCCCGCTTATCCTTAGGACGTCCTTATTTTCATCGGAGAAATGTTGGGGGGTATGGAGTTATGTGACCCCCCCCCAATTCCCTGTATAGGGAATTTTTTAACTGTTTAATGTTTTTTATAGATTTTGGGAGCTGCCCAGAGTAGCTGGGGCAACCCAGTCAGATGGGTGGGGTATAATAATAATAATAATAATAATAATAATAATATAATATGGAATAGACGTCTCTATTTTCATCGGAGAAATGTTGGAGGGTATGCAATATATAGCCAAAGGAGTAAAACGCCAAAAAGTCTTGCGGCGCCTTAAAGACTAGCCCGTTTATTACAACATCAGGTTCTGTGAGTGACGGCTCGCTTCATCTGATGCAAGACTGTAGTCCCCAAAAGCCTAAAGCCGTAAAAAAATAATGTGCTGTTCCTCAAGGCAAGACAAAGCTCCTTGCTCTTTTTTGCTGCCAGAGAGAAATGCAAAAAATCTCTGGGAGCCTTTCTCTGAAGCTGCTACAGTGTGGCTGGCGGTGCCCGAGGAGGTGGCCACGTTCCCTTTGCCAAGGTCATGCCGCGTGGGGGTGGGCAGGGGGCAGGGACCGGCTCCCTGCTGAGACTGATCTCCTTATTTGTATCCTGGAACAGCTTAGCCTTGGCGCCGCTCTGCTGACGTGCAGGTGCCCTCCCGTGGCTTCCTAGGAACCTGTCATGCCCGCCTATCCCTTAAGAAGTTGGAACTCTCCTGCGCCGGGATTCGCCGGGTGCAACAGATAAGGTGTGATTCACCGGCAAGAGGCAGCCTTGGCTGGTGACGCAACGGGGTGGGGTGGGATAACCCTGGCCACCTTCTGTAGGGGGTGTCATCCAGGAAGCCCGGTATGTGGGGCCTCCAGGGCGAGGCGTGGCTGGGGTGGATCTGGCGTTGCGTCGCTGAACTCGTTGCGACATCACTGGCAGAGACTCCCGTATGCCACATTCCCACTCGTGAGGTCATTGCCGGTGCAGCTGCAGTGAGGTTGCTCCTTTATTATTATTATTATTATTTTATTTATTTATACCCTGCCCATCCGGCTGGGTTTCCCCAGCCACTCTGGGCGGCTCCCAACAGATTAAAAACAGAATAAAACATCAAACATTAAAAACTTCCCTAAACAGGGCTGCCTTCAGATGTCTTCTAAAGTCAGTTACAGGTAGGTAGCTGTGTTGGTCTGCCATAGTCAAAACAAAATAAAATAAAAAATCCTTCCAGTAGCACCTTAGAGACCAACTAAGTTTGTTCTTGGTATGAGCTTTCGTGTGCATGCACACTTCTTCAGATACACATGCACACGAAAGCTCATACCAAGAGGTGCTACTGGAAGGAATTTTTTATTTTTTATTTTGTTCTAAAAGTTAGATAGTTGTTGATTTCCTTGACATCTGGTGGGAGGGTGTTCCACAGGGCGGGTGCCACACCGAGAAGGCCCTCTGCCTGGTTCCCTGTAACCTCACTTCTCGCAGGGAGGGAACCGCCAGAAGGCCCTCGGAGCTGGACCTCAGTGTCCGGGCTGAACGATGGGGGTGGAGACGCTCCTTCAGGTATACTGGGCTGAGGCTGTTTATGGCTTTAAAGGTCAGCACCAACACTTTGAATTGTGTTCAGAAACATACTGGGAGCCAGTGTAGGTCTTTCAGGACTGGTGTTATGTGGTCTCAGCAGCTGCTCCCAGTCACCAGTCTAGCTGCCAGTGGCACCACAGTCATTAAATGTGTTTAAAGGTAAAGGTACCCCTGACCGTTAGGTCCAGTCACGACTCTGGGGGGGCGCTCATCTCGCTTTACTGGCCGAGGGAGCCGGCGTACAGCTTCCGGGTCATGTGGCCAGCATGACTAAGCCACTTCTGGCGAACCAGAGCAGCGCACGGAACACCGTTTACCTTCCCGCCGGAGCAGTACCCATTTATCTACTTGCACTTTGACGTGCTTTTGAAACATTAAATGTGTTTACTTTGCTTCAAAGCTGGGATTTGAGCCAGCTTATTCATTCCTTCCTTCCTTCCTTCTTTCATTGCCTTCATATGCCATCTTCTTCTCCAAGCATCTCAAGATGGTGCCTGCGCTTCTCCTCCCCATCCTCAATTAGCCCCCACAACAACCCTGTGAGGCAGAGCTTTGGGTCCATAGGAATAGTCTTGTTATTCTCTCTAATATTCAGGGGAAGCATACAGAGGCTTATGAAGATGGCGCCTGCTCACATCCCCGGATCAGAGGGACCCACAGTGCATCTCTGCCCCCAGACGCTGCCTCCTGGCACAAACCTCCTGCTTCCTAAGCTGCCTCTGCCTCTGCTGTCGGACAACGTGGCTGCGAGTCTCCTGTGTTTCCACCTCCTCAGCTGCAAAACCTAGTTACCTACTTTGGAGGAGAACCACCAAGCAAAATCCTGAGAAAGGGAAAGACGCCAAGTGCTCTTGGCAAGCTGCAAAACCTAGTTACCTACTTTGGAGGAGAACCGCCAAGCAAAATCCTGAGAAAGGGAAAGGTGCCAAGTGCTCTTGGCAAGCATCATTCATTATTTTATTTTTTTGCCTCCCGCTCCTGACTCCTTGACCCGGATTATGGCAAGAGGAAGACATCACACCAACATCCTCTTCCAGCAATTAGCTCTTCAGACTCAGAAAACCAGGTTAGGTGACAGTCAGAGCAGAGAGCGGCTGTCAGACCCGCAGGGAGCAGCCCTGATGCTTGGAGAAGCCTGCGATTCCAGAGGGCAGGCTCAGAATTCTTAGTCTTATTTTTAACAGGCCTGTTGGCAGACCAACTCTGCATTACAGAGACATCTGCAAACGTGACATGAAGGCTGGCAACATCAACCCTGCCATCTGGGAATCCCTTGCAGACAACCGCTGCGTCAGGAGGATTTTGGGTGTCACATGACAGGACAGAATTTCAAGCCAAGATGTGCTCTCCCAAGCCCACCTTCCCAGCATGTTCACACTCCTGTCTCAGCGACGTCTACGCTGGTCTGGTCATGTCCACAGAATGGAAGGTGGCAGGATCCCCAAGGATGTGCTCACAACAGTTCATGCACCAGGCCCGTCGGCAGACCAAAGAGGTCTTGCAAACGTGACGTGAGGGCTGGCAACATCAACCCTGCTGTGTGGAAATCCCTTGCCTGGAGACAGTCAGGTTGTGCGTCCGTCTGCAGTGGTGACCAGAGGAGAGAGGAGCGCAGAGACAAGACATGCTTGGAGCATCCGGATCAGCGCAACCGGACACCTCCATCTGCCCCGGCTGCAACAAAACATGTCTCTCCCCTATCTGTCTCTACAGCAGGGGTCAGCAACCTAAGGCTCATGGGCTGGAAGCGGCCCATGGAGGTCATTTGACCGGCCCACGAGCTGCCCCCAAACCGAGTTGCCCGCTCGTGCGCTGCGGTAAACCAGTGTGGTGCAGCGCGGGGACTCGCTTCTGCGGCGCTGGAAATTGTGTCTGTGCATGCACAGATGCCGGAAATCGCCCACGGAGGGATCTCCATGGGACCAATCCAGCCCAAGCAAGATAAACCTTGCTGACTCCTGCTCTACAGCCACAGCAGGTGCTGTAACCTTCCAACGGTGTGACGTCACCCCAAAGGCGCCCTCCTCCATTGCGATTTACGGTATAAAATGCATAGCGCAATAACAAAAGTAAAGAAAGGAAAGCAAAACAAATAACAATACTCTCCTATGGGGAAAATGAAGCCGTTTCGTCTGACCTCCCTGACTAGTTGGCTGTGGAGGGACAGTTTTCTGCCGCGCTGAAACATTTCTCTGCAGAAGGAGCCACACTTGGGCTACTGGGTCACTTTCCAAACTTGGTTTTTAAAAAAACGTGATGCAAATTGGGGCAGGGGGGCTGCACTCTTGTCCTTGTGATGACCAGTGAGGTATGGTTGTTAGAGTGTTAGTCTAGGAGCTGGGAGACCAGGGTTCAAATCCCCCCTTGTCCATGAAGCTCATTGGGTGACCTGCGGCCAGTCGCTGCCTCTCAGTCTAACCTACCTCACAGGATTGTTGTGGGGATTAAAGGAAGAAGAACCACGGGTGCCACTTTGAGCTCCTTGAGTGAAAAGGGGGGCCCTCGGGGTCACCCCCCCAACTCTCCAATTCTATCATTCGCCAAACGCAATAAATAAAACGAAGGATAAAATGACTTTCAAAGTGGTGGCCTTTTTTACTTTCAAGGTAAGGGAAGCAGGAGGGAAACCTACAGTACATTGCAAACATTTTATAAAGAAAATTAAACGGTGTCCTAATACCTTAAATCGAAGCGAAGCAAAACGTTGATCCACCAATCTGAAAAGCTTCCCTTTTAGGTTGAAAGGAAGAGGCTGAGATGCAGAACTCTGGACTTGCGAGTTCAAAAATCCCCTGCAAGCAGCAGATGGAGGGTGGCAAATTCCAGCCATCTGCCCTAGAAAACACCAGGCATTTACTCGATGGCCGCTTGGCAATTAACCGCCAGATGAACTGGGGTCAGGGGGCTGTAATTCATTCCGGAGTGGAGAAAGGGAACAGGGGTGCCGTTTTTTTCCTGGGTTGTTTCCCTTTGAAGTCACAATTTTGAGCGTGGCAGAGCTGCTGTCGCCTCCGGCCAGCCAAACCTGCCTTAACAAGGCAGCAAAACGCACAGAGCCGTCTTAAGGGGATCTGCCGCCCTGGCGCGGCTATCCCTCCGGCGCCCCCCGCCATGCCGCCTCTCCGCCGCCTCCCTCCCGCGCTTGCCGCCCCTTGGGAGGGGGGTGGCGAGCGGGGGATGAGGGGCGTGGCGCTGGAGCGGCGGGGGCTCTGCGCGCCCTTCCAGCGCTTCCGGGACGGGAGGCGAGGGCGGCCGGCTCGCAATCCCACGCGCAGCCGGATGGCGCGGCACAGCCGGCCAGCTCGCAATCCCACGCGCAGCCGGATGGCGCGGCAAAGCCGGCCAGCTTGCGCTCCCGCGCGCAGCCAGCCAGCTCGCGCTCCCGTGCACAGGCGGATGGCGCGGCCGACCAGCTTGCGCTCCCGCGCGCAGCGGATGGCGCGGCCGACCAGCTTGCGCTCCCGCGCGCAGCCGGATGGCGCGGCGCAGCCGGAGGCGCGCGTGGCTGGCCAGCTCGCGCTCCATCGGCGGGCGGCCGGCTCGCGCTCCTGTGCTCTGCTGGGCAGCTGGAGGGCGCTGCCGGCAGGCGCTGCCAGCGGGGCTGGAGGGCGGAGGCGCCCTCCAGGCCATTGCGCCCTGGTGCGCCGCGCCACCAGAGTAAATGGATGAGACGGCTCTGAAAACGCAGCTTCTTCCTTTCATTTTTTTTTCATTTGTTGTGTTTCTGTCCCCACTTGTTCTCCGAGGAGCTTGAGGCGGCATGCATAGATCTTGGCCCCCTCCTCATTCAATCCCCACCACAGCCGTACCTGAGCGTTTGACCCATCGCAGGGGGGTTTAAAGAGGGATACGAAACAGGACCGTTGCTGTGCATTGTTCATTGCTTGCTTTGTGTTTTGTCTTCCACATGCGCTGCGTCAGGAGGATTTTGGGTGTCACATGGCAGGACAGATGTGCTCTCCCAAGCCCACCTTCCCAGCATGTTCGCACTCCTGTCTCAGCGACGTCTACGCTGGCTTGGTCATGTCCACAGAATGGAAGATGGCAGAATCCCCAAGGACGTGCTCACTATGGGGAGCTGGCTTCCGGCACCAGGGCAGTTGGCAGACCAACTCTGTGTTACAAAGATGTCTGCAAATGGGCCATGAAGGCTGGCAGCATCAACCCCGCCCTGTGGGAATCCCTTGCAGACGACTGCAGTGCCTGGAGACATTCTGGTTGTGCATCCGTAGTAGTGACCAGAGGAGGAATGACCGCTGGGAGGAGCGCAGAGACAAGAAACGCCTTGGTACATCTGAATCAGCGCAACGGACGCCTCCATCTGCCCCAGCTGCAACAAAACATGTCATCCTTCCAGTAGCACCTTAGAGACCAACTAAATTTGTTCTTGGTATGAGCTTTCGTGCAGATTCGTTGGTCTCTAAGGTGCTACTGGAAGGATTTTTTTATTTTATTTTTTGTTTTGACTATGGCAGACCAACACGGCTACCTACCTGCAACTATACACACACACACACACACACACACACACACACACACACACACACACCGGTATATATATATATATATAAAATTTTATTGGTATTACAATTTAGTTTTACATTCACAAAAATGGAAAATACAATCCAAAAATATAGAATTCTCTGAATTCTCAGACTTCCATCCTCCCTTTCGTGGGGTCTACCAGTAATCATTTTCACTGCATACCATATTATCCTCCATATAGCCACCAGTCTCTGTTTTCTCCTATAGTTCTTTTCACATTGCAAGCGTTATGTCAATCCTGCTAATGATTTTAACTGTTTACAGTGTTCTGTCAAATATATTACAAATTTCACCCCGTCTTTGTTGAAGTTTTTTTATCATCCTGATTCCTGATTTTTCCGGTCATTTTGGCCATCTCAGCATAGTCCATCAGTTTTACTGTCCACTCTTCTCTTGTAGGTATTGTGTTGTCCTTCCATCTTTGGGCTAAGAGCATCCTGGCCACCGTCGGGGGCCATGTCTCTCCCATATTGGCCTCTACAGCCACAGCAGGTGCCTTTGTCAGCAAGATGATGTCTCTGCTTTAATAAGCACATTTGAGAGAGAGAGAAAGAGAGAACAGACACGCTGCTTCACTGAAACAGAGGTGCCCAAATGAAGCCAAGTAGACAGAAGCCTGTTCTGGTGCAACGATGCCAGCTGCCTCAATAAGGGATTCGTAGAAGGACGGGTGCCAGTCATGGCTCCAAGGCCGTCCTGCCCTTTTAACGCAGCTGTGAAAACACAGAGCCTGCAACTCAGGCACCACAAGGCAAAAACAGCCTTCAGCAACCTGCCAGCTAATACCTCATGACACACATAGCAACCAGAATGAGTCAGGAGAGGATCCCAGGCTGCTCGGTTGCCAAGCCCTGGAGGGGAGGAAGACAGCTGAAATTTAGCAGGTCAAGCCCAGGTTCCTTGGCAACCCAGGGAGAGGGATGGCGGTTACGCCCTGTCAAAAAAACAACAACCCAACAACCCAAAACAAAACAGTGAGCTCTCCTGGAGCATGACGTCTGCCTGTCCGTGTGGGGTGGGGTTTTGCCCAGCCTGGCTGACGGCATCACAACTCATTAGTCAGGTTTCCATATGGGGGAAGGCAGTTGGGGGAAGAGAGAGGAGGGGGAAAGATGGCTCTGCACTTCATAAGACTGTAGCCAGAGCCCTGCTGGATCAGGGCCCAGCTAGTCCAGCATCTCTCAGGACACCCACGATGAGAAACCTGCGTGCAGGATCTGAGCACGAGGGCATTTCGCACCCCTGTGGCTTCCAGAAACGGGTACTGTATTCAGAAGCGTTGCTTCCTCCAGTGACGGAGGCAGAGCTAGCCGAGTGGCCCTCTCCACCTTCAAGAATTTGTCTGAATCTCTTTTAAAGCCATCCAAGTCGGTGGCCGCCACTGGCCTCCGGTGGCAGGGAGTTCCACAGTCTAACTATGCTCTGCGCGAAGAAGGACTTCCTGTCCTGCTGCCTGCCTCTGGCTGGCCCCCAGTTTGCCATCACTGCCAGTCCAGGTGCCCAGGTGTGAAGGTGTGCCGGAAAATGCAATCCTCTGGCTGGCTACCTGAGCTTCGGAAAGGAGCATCCTCCTGGGTACCAAAGTATTTACGTTCAGGCTTTGGATGGGCTCCTCCACCCACCCAAGCTGCCCATTGGTCCATTCCTAGCCAGGAAGTCCTATAAAGGGCTTCCTGTTCCGACTCTGGCGCTGGTCTTTCCTGGCTCAGCTGCACAGTCTCCTGGCATCATTCTGGACTCCTGTTTCCTGCCTTCAACGGACATTCTGCGGGCCATTAAAAACAACAGAGTAAAATCAAACGGCTGTTCTGGCTGCATTTGTCCAGCAATAGATTGCAGCTCCCTCCTTCCCCCCCCCAAAAAAAAGAAATTCTGAAAGGAATTGGACGCATCAGACCTCCAAGGCACCAAAGACCCTCTGCATTATTGGCAGCTGATGTGCTTTAGTCTTCAAACATAGGACAAGTGTGTTTTAGGAAATCTCTGATCAAGTTTGTTGTCCGTGCGCTGGACTACTGCAATGCGCTCTGTGTGGGGCTGCCCTGGGGCCTGGTTCAGAAGCTCCAGCTGGTCAGAATGTGGCAGCCAGGTGGCTGATGGGAGCGGCTGGCTGAGAGCATGTGGCGGCAACTGCAGCCCGATGCCCGTTACTACCGAGCCGGGTTCAAGATCCTTGTATACATTTACAAATCCCCGTGAAACTTTGGTCCAGGGTTCCTCAGGGATCGCCCGATCCCTTCTATCCCAGCTTGACCATCTGCAAGAGCATCTTGGGTCCTTCCCCAAACTGGAGAGGCTCATTTGGCAGCGACGAGAAACTGAGCCGTTAGTGTCATCAGTCAAGTGCTTCCCCCCCCCTCCGAATGCACGACTATTAATTATCAGAGCCAAATGGAATATGCTTGGCAACAACATTTCACTGCATTTATCCCAGATTTTAATAGCTGCATCCTGAATCTTCTTGCTTTAGATCTTTTTTGCTCAACCACATCCAGCCTCTCCCCCCCCCCACATCTGCAGTTAATCCCCTGCTCAAACATCCATGGGGGTCTACCCATGAGAATATTGCTGTGTCAAAGTGTTGTCATCAACTTCACAGGCATGTTCTCATCAACTAGTTGGGTTGAGGCCAAAGGCACCACAGGCATGTTCTCGGTTTTTTGGGGGGTGGACTCTTGTTCTGAACAAGGCTAGTTGGGTGCGGAACAAGGCTAGTTGGTGCACTGAGGCCAAGAGGACTTGCAGCAGAGGCAATGTTCAAATCTGGAATTATTATTTTTTTTGTTTCAGCTCAGAAAAGGCAGAACTTTATCCTCCTAACAGACAGGGCTCAGCACCAATAATCCTGGGGCATTCGGTTCCAGAACCCACATGCCAGGCTCTGGAACGGCTTCTGAAACAGAAAGAGATCTACTTTCCCATGGACCTATACTGCAGTGAAATCTACTTGGCTGGTTCTATATTTTAATTTTCCCAACTTAAGGAGCATGTCAGGACTTTCCCGGTCAGCCTCCCTTTGTTCATCCAGAACAAAATGTTTCTGGAACGCGTTCAGAGCGCTCATTTTCTCCCACCAGCCTGGCAAGGGGAGAACTGGTTCCCGTGGCCTTTTCCCATCAACGGCAGCTGAGTGCCACAACCACCATGCGAGGAGGGAGGGGGGTAGCAAATGGGTCTGCTGCCAGGACCTGTCTCTTGGGCCCCGGGAGCGAGCCGAGCAGCAGTCCAGCAGACATACATATGCCCGAGCCCTCGGATGGGGGCTCTGCAGTGGATTTGGCACAGAGATCGTGCATAGACCTCTCCAATAAAAGACAGGAGGTCATAATAGCCCAAGAGGTGGCTGGTGACTTCCTGTTACGGAAAATCCCAGGTGTGGAACTGCCCAGGCACCTGGCCCTTAGGGATAGGCCCACTGGTTTCTGCGGAGTTAAATAAAAGAAGTCCAGCCACTGGAGCAAGGACAAGACAGGGTTTATTGCGCAATAGGTTACAGTCAAACTGCACACCCAGAGCAGCGTTACAAGAACTTTTAAAAACTCCTATCATATCCCAGAATACAGTTTGGAAACATCATTCACTACATCACGAAAGGGAAGGGTTATACATGATTAACATATAGGAAAAACAAGATTAGCATATGGGGGAAACAGAGCAATATCAGGGAGATAGCCCTGGGCCAATGTGAATTGGTGTTAAGTATTGGCAAGGATACCTTGAGCACTTATCTGGGAGAGAACAATGGGATTCCGGTTGAGGGATATTAGCCCAGTGGCTTCCTGAAGCACCCAGAGATTACCTGCTGAGGCATTTCCCTGTGTACGTGGTCTCTCGCCTACTGGATCATGGCAGAGAGATGGGTTCCCTTAAGGGCATCATTCCATACCCCAATGAGTTTACTCGGGAGGAGACATTGCTTAGGTGATCCCCCCATAATTTCGTAACACTTCCAAACCATGTGTGCTCCTTCATTCCCTCTTCCATCATGGTTCACTGTCACCCCAAGCTGCCTTACCACCTCTTCCCCAAGGTCCCACTGTATGGGCAATTTATCTGGAAGATATTTGTATTTTGAGGAGACAGTGCTCTAACATGGTTTCCTCTCCTGCCTCTGTTTGCTTCCCCCTCTCTAAGCTCTTTGATGGCTGAAGGTCAGCCTTCGATGTCCTACTCCTAATCTGTTGGAAGGAAGTGATATTGCTGGGTACCTTTTTTGATGTGGGACATTGTTTTAAGAAAGTGAGGCATTGGGAGAGGGTGGCTAATGAATAATCTGCACATAACTAGCAGCCCGTAGGCAGACAGGCAAACCACACAGGTTGTTGTTGTTGTTGTTTAGTGGTTTAGTCGTGTCCGCCTCTTCGTGACCCCATGGACCAGAGCACGCCAGGCACTCCTGTCTTCCACTGCCTCCCGCAGTTTGGTCAGACTCATGTTGGTAGCTTCGAGAACACTGTCCAACCATCTCATCCTCTGTCGTCCCCTTCTCCTTGTGCCCTCCATCTTTCCCAACATCAGGGTCTTTTCCAGGGAGTCTTCTCTTCTCATGAGGTGGCCAAAGTATTGGAGCCTCAGCTTCAGGATCTGTCCTTCCAGTGAGCACTCAGGGCTGATTTCTTTAAGAATGGATAGGTTTGATCTTCTTGCAGTCCATGGGACTCTCAAGAGTCTCCTCCAGCACCATAATTCAAAAGCATCAATTCTTCGGCGATCAGCCTTCTTTATGGTCCAGCTCTCACTTCCATACATTACTACTGGGAAAACCATAGCTTTAACTATACGGACCTTTGTCGGCAAGGTGATGTCTCTGCTTTTTAAGATGCTGTCTAGGTTTGTCATTGCTTTCCTCCCAAGAAGCAGGCGTCTTCTAATTTCGTGACTGCTGTCACCATCTGCAGTGATCATGGAACCCAAGAAAGTGAAATCTCTCACTGCCTCCATTTCTTCCCCTTCTATTTGCCAGGAGGTGATGGGACCAGTGGCCATGATCTTAGTTTTTTTTTTATGTTGAGCTTCAGACCATATTTTGTGCTCTCCTCTTTCACCCTCATTAAAAGGTAAAGGACCCCTGACACTTAAGTCCGCCCTTTAATTCCTCCTCACTTTCTTTCTGCCATCAAAGTTGTGTCTTCTGCATATCTGAGGTTGTTGATATTTCATGTCTCACGCCGCTAGATGGCAGCCTCGAGGCACAAAGGCGCCTGCGAATCCGCCCCAGAGGCGAACAAAGGATTTCTCTCCTGGAGCCAAGCAATACAGGGGGCGGCGGGGGTGTGTGTGTGTGGAACCATGTATGGACTCTTCCCCAGGACACCTGCTTCAGATGCAGAAGGTTAAGTCCCAGCAGCATCTCCAAGCAGGGCTGGGAAGGGCCTTCTTTCTACCTGAGACTTGGGGAGAGTCGCTGCCAGTCAGTGTGGGACGTATGGAGCTTAGCTGGTTCAGGGGTGACTCCACAGGACAGAGAATCTTAGCATCGTAGAACTGTAGAGTTGTTCACCACATATGTGGTGTTGGACCTGTAAAAGGGTAAAAGAGCATTGGGAAATGATTTATAATGTATTGGGGGGAAATGTTTTAAATTACTTTTCCAAAAAAAAAAAAAAACAACACAGAGTCCTTTCTGTTGGGGATAATTCAGACGGAAATGCCCAGGCGTCAAAAAAAGGTTATTTATGTCTGCCGCTACTGGACGCGGTCCCAAAAGGGTAAAAGAGCATTGGGAAATGATTTATAATGTATTGTGGAAAATGAAGCGAGGTCCTGACTAAATTACTTTCAGAGTGGCCACTTAAAAAAAAAAAACTGAACACAGAGTCCTTTCTGTTGGGGACTAAGCTCATACCAAGACAAACTTAAGTGCTGGCCAGGCGTCAAAAAAAGGTTATTTCTGTCTGCCGCTACTGCGGCCCATGTTTTGTTAGCCCCAAAATGGAAAATGAGCGAGGTCCTGACTAAAGAAGAGTGGCAACTTAAACTGATGTTTCTGAAGAAGCGTGCATGCACACGAAATCTTTACCAAGAACAAACTTAGTTGGTCTCTAAGGTGCTACTGGAAGGAATTTTGGATTTATTTTTTATACTGGGGACTGAGTGCAGACCAACATGGCTACCAAGAAGGCTGTAACTGCAAGGTTTGAATGTTTTTTATAGCGTAAAGTTGGGGAGCACTGGGGACTAGTTTATTAACCAAGATTTTTATTTATTACAATTTCTATACCACCCTTCACCCGAGGATGACACAAAAAACACAAAGATACATCACATAATAACAAACAAAATGATAACCTCCCTACACAAAAATTGTTTTCCGTCAAAGGCCTGGGAGGAGAGGGATGTTTTCACTTGGTTCCAAAAGCAAAGAAGGCACCAGGCAAGCATCCCTAGGGAGAGCGTTCCACAAATAGGGAGCCACTGCAGAAAAGGCCCTTTCTCATGTTGCCTCCCCCCAGACCTGTCGTGGAGGAGGCACACAAAGAAGGGCCTCATATAAAGTTTAATAGTTGTCTTCATTGTTTTTACAAAGCATAACAAAATAAAATAAAAAATCCCTTCCAGTAGCACCTTAGAGACCAACTAAGTTTGTTCTTGGTATGAGCTTTCGTGTGCATGCACACTTCTTCAGATACGAAAGCTCATACCAAGAACAAACTTAGTTGGTCTCTAAGGTGCTACTGGAAGGATTTTTTTTTATTTTGTTTTGACTATGGCAGACCAACACGGCTACCTACCTGTAACTTTACAAAGCATTTTATTGTTTTACTCTTTTCGCAAAGCGCTTTGAAGGGTTGTTGTTTTTTTTCAAAATCAAGCAGCATGAAATGAAAATAATTTTTTTTTTAAAGTTCTCTGCCCCCCTAGCACAACGAACCCACTTAAAAGCAGCAGCAGCAGCAGCAGCAGACCTTTTGCAGTTAGGAAAGTGATGGGGAATTCCATTGGAAAGCATAGGATGAGCTAAGAATGTGAAGCTGTATAAATATCCCACAAGGAAATTGGGATGGAAGCAGGATGAAGGCTCATGGTAATAAAACCGCCCCGTAAAACAAATTGGAGAGAATATATATATATATCCTTTGGAGTGAAACAGAAATGTTGTTTCCCTTTGACAGAAGCACTTCCTGGAGGGAAACCATCTGGGCCTCTCAGCTCGTTCCTGTTTTGCACAACATCATCCCGCAGATGTTACAGGAACCAGGATGCCCAGGCAGGCAGAAGGGAAGCCGTGGGTTGCAGAAGGAGAGCAGAAATATTTAGCAGGTGGGGGGAGAACCTTACAAAATAATTCTGTACCACATTTAAAAGTTTGGGCCTCTGGAAAAGCTACATGCAGGCGATAAGAAGACCTTATCAGATTCAGTTCGTAGTAATTCTTCCCTGCTCAGGCTCTGTTAAAAACTTTCCATTGCTAAATATCACACACACACACACACAGAGAGAGAGAGAGAGAGACAGACAGACAGACAGACAGACAGACAGAGATTTTCATTACACATCACTATTTGGATTCCTGAAATGTATGTGGTTAGAAAGGGTAAAAAGGTAAAGTGACCCCTGACCATTAGGTCCAGTCGTGTCCGACTCTGGGGTAGCGGCGCTCATCTTGCATTACTGGCCGAGGGAGCCAGCATACAGCTTCCAGGTCATGTGGCCAGCATGACTAAGCCGCTTCTGGCAAACCAGAACCTTCCCGCCGGAGCGGTACCTATTTATCTACTTGCACTTTGACGTGCTTTCGAACTGCTAGGTGGGCAGGAGCTGGGACTGAGCAACGGGAGCTCACCCCATCACGGGGATTCGAACCACCGACCTTCTGATCAGCAAGCCCTAGGCTCTGTGGTTTAACCCACAGCGCCACCTGGGTCCGTTAGAAAGGGTATTACTGTAGTTACTTAATACTTGCATAGTTTTTAGTACTAATATTAAAAGCAATACCTTTCCTACTTCTTCCTGATTTGAATCACACCATAGTTAATTGATGTCTCTTCAGAATCAGAACTCGATCCCTCTTCTACTTTGCTTATGAAAGTCCCATCTATGCCACGAATCAAAGTCTTGTTGGGGTTCAGTAGCACAGCTGAAAGAGACTCCTTTCTCAGAGACAGCGCTCTTGGAGTCTTCAATGTTTGTGGATAATATGGCAATCAGTTACGATATAGTAAAGCAACTTTCTGCAAAGATGCAGTTGATTCAAGAAACTGGCTAAAAGGCGAGTCCCTTTGCTGTACAGCTGTCAGATCAATCCATGGGAAAGTATTATTACATTGCAGGGTGGAAGGAGAGCTATTCTTAAAGTCATTTGCGCCTGCAAAAGTCTTTGGGGAGGAAGCGGCGCTTCCTTTTCACTTGGCCCACCTCCCTAGCCCCCTGCTGAAATCCCGCAGTTTTCCACACCGCAAATGCCCCGGCGTTCTTTTCAACCTGCTTTTGCTGTGCCATAGCACCAGTTCCCCTCCAGGCGCACGAATTGGAGACGCATCAGAGAATTAGCGGGATAAACCCACCGCTAAAGCCTTCTTGTTGCCTCTGGGGCTCTCCTTGCAAAACGCCACCCCTTTTGGAGGGAGCCATCAGACGACAGGAAGGGGGTGCTCCGGTCTGTCCTGGAAAAAGCTGCGAGTCAGTTCACAGGCATATAAGCAAATGCGGAGGAACCTTAATAGCCTGAAATTCCTCCGGGGATATCAAGTCACTTCAGGACATCACACGTGCAGAGTGGCCCATAAAAGCCTTTTTGTTCTGCAGCCCTGGCTGGATTGGCTCCCTGTTTGAGGCTGTTTTAGTCTCTGGGGGGTGGGGAAAGAAGAAATTCCCCTGCAATATCTGCATCCTAACAACTAGAGAAAAGGAGAGAAAAGGATAGGCCGATTTGCGCCTACTCAAAAGCAGGCCCCGTTGACTCCCTCCCAGGTAAGTGCCACAAAGGATGGCAGCCTAAAAAGGGTTCCTCCCATAACCCAAATGCGAGAGCCGAAAAAGAGGACAGCATGGCAGATAATTGTGAGACCCCCCCCCCAAGTTACTGCAGCGCAGCGCTCAGATACTGGGATCCCCTGACAGAGCGCTTTTGAGAGCAACAGTGCTTTGGAGCATGTGCAGAGTGCCTTTACTGCAAAGGGCAGGGAATCTTTATCCCATGAATGGATGATACGTTTGGCAACATGGGTCTGCAGTAGTGGGAGGTGAGGCCCAACACAAGCATTGTCACATCCTTTGTTCCTGGGCAAGAAGGGTTGCCGGCTAAGGAGCATCCCGGAGCCTGAGATTTCAGAGCCCAAAGGTGAGACCTCAGGGCAGCCCCAGGTGAAGGGCAGCCCCCCCCCATGCTTGTTCTAGAATTTGCAACCAGCTGCGGGCGGGCTGAAGCTTGCACGCTGCACGCACAGCCTTCTTCATTTTTTATTATTGCTACCTGCCACCACAATCTCCTAGCGGTGAGAGAATCCAGGGCTTCTATTCAGGGTTTGATGTCCTTGGAATAAAGGTCGGCGGAGACTGTGGTGTCTTCAGGATATATGGCTAATTTTCACAGAGATACAGCCTGAGCATAAGATGGAGGGCCAGGCAGCATTAACACCCCAAAAGGGGTTGCTTCTCCATCAGTATGCGGATGATACCCAGCTCTTCCTCTCTTTCAAATCAGAACCAGTGAAGGCGGTGAAGGTCCTGTGTGAGTGCCTGGAGGCGGTTGGAGGATGGATGGCGGCTAACAGATTGAGGTTGAATCCTGACAAGACAGAAGTACTGTTTTGGGGGGACAGGGGGTGGGCAGGTGTGGAGGACTCCCTGGTCCTGAATGGGGTAACTGTGCCCCTGAAGGACCAGGTGCGCAGCCTGGGAGTCATTTTGGACTCACAGCTGTCCATGGAGGCGCAGGTCAATTCTGTGTCCAGGGCAGCTGTCTACCAGCTCCATCTGGCACGCAGGATGAGACCCTCCCTGCCCACAGACTGTCTTAGCCAGAGTGGTGCATGCTCTGGTTATCTCCCGCTTGGACTACTGCAATGCGCTCTATGTGGGGCTACCTTTGAAGGTGACCTGGAAACTACAACTAATCCAGAATGCAGCAGCTAGACTGGTGACTGGGAGTGGCCGCCGAGACCACATAACACCTGGTCCTGAAAGACCTACATTGGCTCCCAGTATGTTTCTGAGCACAATTCAAAGTGTTGGTGCTGACCTTTAAAGCCCTAAACGGCCTCAGCCCAGTATACCTGAAGGAGCGTCTCCACCCCCATCGTTCTGCCCGGACACTGAGGTCCAGCTCCGAGGGCCTTCTGGCGGTTCCCTCCCTGCGAGAAGTGAGGTTACAGGGAACCAGGCAGAGGGCCTTCTTGGTGGTGGCGCCCTCCCATCAGATGTCAAGGAAATAAACAACTATCCTACTTTTAGAAGACATGTAAAGGCAGCCCTGTTTAGGGAAGTTTTTAATGTTTTGATGTTTTATTGTTTTTTTTATTACTCATATTCTGTTGGGAGCCACCCAGAATGGCTGGGGAAACCCAGCCAGATTGGTGGGGTATAAATAATAAATTATCATCGTCATCATCCTCATCCTCATCCTCATCATCATGTCACAGTTTGGATCCAGCAAAGAGCAAACGAGTCTCTATGTCTGCAGCTTCCAGCCTGTTTCCAGCCCACCTTACACACCTCATTTGGGCTCTTGTTCTGCTACCTAGAAGCTAGGTGAAGAGGGAGGGAAGACAGGCCCACCCATTCGCCTGGAGGGCCCCATCACTTAGGGGCAGCTCTTGCAACCCTGCTCTTTCTTTTGGGGAGCTGAGGAGGCCGCTTAAGGCCAGCGAAGGCCACCGTCCTACAAAGAAACTCATCTGACTAGTGCAGCAATAGAATCCTCTATTAGAGCCTCACCTTCACTGAGTACAAAACCCCCAAGAATTGGAAGGGGCTCAGGCCATCATCCAGAATGACACCCCCAACCTACAATCTGGGTTACTCCACCCCAATCTCCAAGCAGTGAGTCCAGGGGTTCCAGGAGCCTACCGAGGGTTTGGTTTCCTCAGAATGAGGGACAGCGGAGACTGTGGTGTCTTTATGATAAAAAGGTAAAGGGACCCTTGACCATCAGGTCCATTCGTGTCCGACTCTGGGGTCGCGGCGCTCATCTCGCGTTAATGGCAGAGGAAGCCGGCATACAGCTTCCGGGTCATGTGGCCAGCATGACTAAGCCACTTCTGGCGAACCAGAGCAGCGCACGGAAACGCCGTTTACCTTCCCGCCGGAGCAGTACCTATTTATCTACTTGCACTTTGACGTGCTTTTGAACTGCTAGGTGGGCAGGAGCTGGGACCGAGCAACGGGAGCTCACCCTGTCACGGGGATTCGAACCAATGACCTCCTGATCGACAAGCCCTAGGCTCTGTAGTTTAACCCACAGCGTCACCTGCGTCCCGTCTTTATGATATATGGTTTTATTTACACACAGATGCAACCTGAGCCCAAGATGGAGGGGCTCAGAGGATTAACACCCCAAAAAGTATTGCTTCTCCCCTAGTCCCAGCCTTGGCATCAAGCATGAACCAAACATGGCTTTCACTTTTGCTTAATAATAATAATAATAATAATAATAATAATAATTTATTACTTATATCCTGCCCATCTGGCCAGGCCTCCCCAGCCACTCTGGGCTGCTTCCAACAGGATATTAAAAACACAATAAAACATCAAACATTAAAAACTTCCCTAAGCAGGGCTGCCTTCAGATGTTTATCTGCCAGCAGCCTGCTTCCAGCTCAGCTCACGCACAACTGCCCTGGCTGTTGTCTCTCTAGCATAACAGCCCAATGAGGGCCCCCCATTTGCCCTCTGGCACAGAGCAACTTATTTTGTGATATTAATGGTGGTGCTTGGGTGGTTACTACAGCTATTCCCGCACAATGAATCATAGAATCACAGGATCCTAGAGTTGGAAGAGACCCCAAGAGCCATCCAGTCCAACCCCCTGCCAAGCAGGAAACACCATCAAAGCATTCCTGACAGATGGCTGTCAAGCCTCCGCTTAAAGACCTCCAAAGAAGGAGACTCCACCACACTCCTTGGCAGCAAATTCCACTGTCCAACAGCTCTTACTGTCAGGAAGTTCTTCCTAATGTTTAGGTGGAATCTTCTTTCTTGTAGTTTGAATCCATTGCCCCGTGTCCGCTTCTCTGGAGCAGCAGAAAACAACCTTTCTCCCTCCTCTATATGACATCCTTTGATATATTTGAACATGGCTATCATATCACCCCTTAACCTTCTCTTCTCCAGGCTAAACATACCCAGCTCCCTAAGCCGTTCCTCATAAGGCATCGTTTCCAGGCCTTGGACCATTTTCGTTGCCCTCCTCTGGACACGTTCCAGCTTGTCCGTATCCTTCTTGAACTGTGGTGCCAAACTTGGTTCCATTGGATTTTAACCCTTGCTGGACCCAGGACCCTAGGAATTAGAAGGGACTCAGACAGGAATCATGAGGACCAACATCCCCCCAAACCATTACCAGCCCTCTTGTCCACCTGGAGATCCACACCTTCCACCTGCCTACCTGGACGTCTGGCCACCCTATGAGTCTGAAATGACCTCACTGCAGAGAAGGGTCCCGGGTGCACTCCTTCCTCAAGCCCTTCTTCCTTTCCAACTTTTGCATTTTCTGGAACAGCTGGGGCTGGTGGGAGGAGAGACCGGCCGCCGCAGGCGAGGAGGAGGCTGGGTGCAGAATTGACAAAAGGTCTCCTTTCACCAGAGACGACAAAGAGCCATCCAGGTGGAACCTGAGATAAAAAGTGGGGTTGCGGGGAGGGGAGAGACATGGGAGGGGAGGGAGGCTTCCTTTCAGCCAGCAGCCGGAGTTTGGACAAGGCCACCTCTATAGATCACAGCAAGTGGCCTTGGCTAGATTTTGTGATGTGCAGAGGCAGCGAGAGAGAAGACGAGAAGGAGGAGGAAGAGGCAGCTGCCTTGTGAGCAGGGAGGTTTCTCAGCTCCACTTTGGATGCTGCTGTTTCATGGCGGGTTTCAGGGGGCTCTGGCTTGGGGAAACTTTTTTGGGGGGGATGCAGGAGGCCCCATTAGCCAGCAAGGGGTTGTGGAAAGGGAAGAGCCACAGGCACAGCTGGGATTCCTGCATTGCAGGGGGTTGTACGAGACCCCCATGGTCCCCCCCAGCCTGTGCTGGATTTACATATAAGCTAAACAAGCTATAGCTTAGGGCCCCACTCTCTTGGGGGCCCCCAAAAAAATTAAAGGAAAAAAACCACTGGATGTACATTTCCAAAATATAAGATTAAAAAACAAATAAAATAAAACCTACAATTCTTATTTCATGTTATAGCAAGTTTCTAGAGCAGGGGCCAGCAAACTTTTTCAGCAGGGGGCCGGTCCACTGTCCCTCAGACCTTGTGGGGGGCCAGACTATATTTTGGAAAAAAAATGAACAAATTCCTATGCCCCACAAATAACCCAGAGATGCATTTTAAATAAAAGGACATATTCTACTCATGTAAAAACATGCTGATTCCCGGACCGTCCACAGGCCGCATTTAGAAGGCGATTGGACCGCATCCGGCCCCCGGGCCTTAGTTTGGGGACCCCTGCTTTAAAGGCTAACACTTATCTAGATGATGAGTCTTTGTAAACTGTGTTTCTAAAGGAACCTTTGTTATTGCCAAATGCCAATGTGTTTCCATTATTAAGTTTAAACAAAATAGAAGACCAACACGGCTACCCACCTGTAACTGAACCCATTATTAAGTTTGTTATGAATAAAAAATCATTTTAAGATAGAGCTTAAAAATTATTTCATTATTAATATACTTCTTCTTAATTGTATTTCACTATTAATATCTTCTTAATTGTATTTCAGTTCACAATTACTTTGATAAAATATATATTTTGTTATGTGCAAATGGCTTTAGATACCTATTAGGTCCATCAATTACCATATTGCAGCAATTTGTTGTTGACAAAGGACAGCTGGACAAATCAAGGGCCCCATTACCTTCAGTTTGTTTCATACATAAAACCGGCCCTGAATTCCATGATTTTATTATTCTCAGGAAATTCACTTTCTGTGTGAGGAAAAGCTGAAATGTGTCATAAAAGTGTCGCGCTGGAGAGTTGGTAGGGAGTTGGAGGCCACCGAAACCACCCTGCTGCTCAACACAAGACCTACAACACTGTTGTATTAGAAGGATCATTGTTACAGCTGCCACATCATCTCCGTTCCGCATTTGTAAGAATTCAATTTTTTCATGTGGAGCTCCCTACACTTTGGAACTCCCTGCCCATTGACACCAGGCAGGTGCTTTCAATATACTCTTTTCAGCACCTGCTAAAAACGTTTTTGGTTAGGGAAGCCTACTCAGATACATAGAATGTTGATGCGTATTCTAATCTGTTTTTTGTTTATTCCTGAGATTTAAAAAAAATGTTGTTTTTAACTGATCATTTTATTGTTCTAATATCTTTGTAAACTGCTTTTTTAATGGAAGAAATTTAAACTGTACTTAAAAAATTATTGTATGATTGATAATTAGATATAATTTGGAAGGAAAGTTAGACTGTAGATATAGAATTAGGTTAAGTGTTTAAGGCAGATGAAATATGAGTTAAGATAATAGTTAAGATTAATTAATTAGGTAAGTTTTATAGTAAAAAAGGTTATGTAAGATGTTTAGAAGTTACTAAAGCTACTAACATGAGTTTGGCCAAACTGCGGGAGGCAGTGAAGGATAGGCGTGCCTGGCGTGCTCTGGTCCATGGGGTCACGAAGAGTCGGACACGACTGAACAACAACAAAAGGCAAAGAACGCAGGAAGAGGAGATAGGAGGAAGTCAATATACAATGTTAAGGACAGTTATTAGTTATAATTAATGAGATTTTTTGTTTTGTATTGTGGTTGTCGTTTTATTTTATTTTTTAATAAGATTTTATTGGTTTTTACAACAAGCAAATAAAACACCCACATTAACCCAACACCTAACTAAAAATAGACAAATACACAAACACCAATAATTCTTCTTCTTATATCAAAAAAAAAATCTTGGTCGAATCTTGGCACAGACTTCCCCTGCCTTTCACCTTCGTTTCTAATACCAAATATTACTTTAATAACATCATGTAAAAAATTAACAACTTATCTTATTTTATAACATGCAAAAATTTAACAACACTAACTTAACAAAAGTTTAATCATATTCTGACTTCATATTAATTCCACACTAAAATCTAGCTCTTAACACATTATTCTCAAAATAAATCACAACAAATATCCTCTTTCTCTATAACTGCTATTAATAACAAAAATTTAAATATCTCTTTTCTTAATCCAAAAACTTAAAATCTTGACACGCCGGTTTCAGGTTACCATAGTTTATCAATCTTTCTTTTTACCGTTATACAGTTCACCCTATCCCCCTTCTGTCCATTTTCTTTGGTCGTCCTGCTCCAGAGCCGCTCCTCGAAGTATCATTTTTCCTTACAAGTCCACAGATCCAGACGAAAACTAAAACAGTCCTTGCATAGAGCTTCAGGGTACACAAATCCTCTTCTTCCAGCTTCTCCGGTTCATCATACCATTCCTCTTTTATTTGTAGACACAATTTATTCACCAACGCTCCCGAGCTCTCACCTCGAGAGTTAGATATATCCATTCTCTTCGTCCTGGGTCTGCCACCCCCAAAGGACGTTTCGTTTCTCCGGAGTCGCCAGACCATTCCGTCCTGTTCTTCAATCATCCCCTTCAGTTCCATGCCAAGGCTCCCTTCCAATGTAGCCA
The DNA here is from genome assembly GCA_900245905.1 of Lacerta viridis. Classification (NCBI taxonomy): domain Eukaryota; kingdom Metazoa; phylum Chordata; class Lepidosauria; order Squamata; family Lacertidae; genus Lacerta; species Lacerta viridis. Next base: position 28,222 of record OFHU01000575.1, read on the forward strand.
TTTCTTGTAAAGTCTCCTCTGTGGGATATATCTTCTCTGACATATCCCGGTTCAGTATCTCCAGTTTTCGATTGAGCAGTTCCAGTCTCAGTATAATAATCCTTTCTTCATCACTCATCTCGCAGTTCGTCACCAGATCGAAAACAAAACCCAGCATGGCAGAAGCGGGCATAGGTGTCAAATTACAGTTTCGATTTTCATACTTCTCCATCTTTTTTTTTTTTTTATAAAGAATTTATTGGTTTTTTTCATAACAAAGAATAATCCAACACCAACACCAACATTAACCCAGACACACATCCACCCACAATTATATCAAAACAAATACAAACAAACCAAAGATTCTTTTTCTTATTCCAATACCAAAAAAAAAAAAAAATTCTTGTTCCGAATCTTTAACAGTGACTTCCCCTGCCTTCTCTCCTTCGGTTTCAATTCCCAATTCTACTTTAATAACTTCATCTCTCAAAAAATTAAATTCATTTAAAAATTCTAAACTAAACATTCTTCTTAAATTCTTATTTTAAATTTACAATAATATCTCACTTCTTATCTTGAATAAAATCACATCATATTGTAACTTCATAGTAATTAATAACAAAATTCCATATCTTAACCTATTATTCTTAAAACAAATCATAACAAATATCTTCTTTCTCTTAAACTGCTGCTGATAACATAAAAATCAGAATATCCCTTTTCTAATTCAGAAAAGACTTAAAATCTTGACACACCGGCTTCAGGGTACCATAATCGACCATTCATGTTTAACCCTTAATACAATTCACCCTATCCCCCTTCTAGCCATTGTCCTTCTCCACCTTACACCAGAACCACTCCTCAAATTGTCCTCTTTTCTTGTGCGTCCACAGATCCCGACATAATCCCCAACAGTCCTTGCATCAAGCATCAGGGTACACTGTTCATCTTCTTTCAGCTTCTCCGATTCAACGTTGCATTCTTCTTCTATTTGTAGATATCTTAATTCTTTGTCCCTCACTCCCGAGCTCTCACCTCGGAGGCTGGATATAACAATCTTCACCGTCCCGGGGCTGCCACCCCCGAAGGACGTTTCTTTTTCCCGGAGTCGCCAAGCCGTCTCTCTCAGTTCTTCAAACATCCCCTTCAGCTCTTTGCCAAGGCTCTCTTCCATAGTATCGAAAATCTGAAAGGTCTCCTCTGTGGGAAGCAAATTTTTCTTCATATCCTCACTCAAAACCTTCAATTTCTGATTAAGCAGTTCCAGTTTCAGAATAGTAATTCTTTGTTCATCAGTTAGTCCAGAGTTCAAAACAAGTTCAAAAACAAAACCCAACATGGTGAGAACGGGCATAGGTATCAAATTTCAGTTTCTATTTCAGTGTTTTCCATCTTATACCAGTAGTTTTCCACTCCGAGTCCAACTTTTCGCAGCCATTTTCCCTGAAACCAGGGAGCAAAGACAGTACCTTTAAAAAGAGATATTCTCCATCCTCTTCCTCCCCAAAGGGAGATCAGAATAGTCTCACTTGTGAAAAAATCCAAACATTGTAACCATCTTAGTAGCAACAGTCTATCATAAACCGTTATTTTCTTGCCCCCGAAGGGAGAGAGGCAGGCTTCCTTTCTCTAAAGCCTCCCGGACCGTTAATCTCCACGATTTAATCCAATCAAGTACTCACGGCCACCGGGCTTCTTTTCCTTCCTCTTTTACAGGGAGAACGATGTCGCGGACCACGGGCAGCTGCGCCGCTTCGCGTCCCGGTTGGGGCATGTCCCCTAATGGCCCAGCTCCGCGATCCCCTCTCACCCCCACTCCCCCTTTACAGGGGGAGCAAGGGAAGGGGACGGAGCTTAGCGGGCCCGCCGGGGAGCCCGGGGTGCGAGACGCTCTTCTCGCACCCCACCGGAGCCCCGCTTTGCGGTAGCGGGGCTCCAACCCCCGGGACGGACTGGGTCGCCTCGCAGCCGAGGCGACCCACGACCGCCCGCAGTTGCGTCGCCGCCGGAAGTCCATACTTCTCCATCTTAAAGCCAGTAACTTTCCACTCAGTCACGATCTTTCGCAGCCATTTTCCCTGTATCCAGGGTGTCAGGACCACAAATTTTAAAAAGAGATATCATCCACAAATTTTATTCCCCAGAGGGGGATCAAAGAAGTCTCACTTATCAAAATTCAGATACTTTGTAGCCATCACTGTAACAGCAGTCTCTCCAACTGGTTACTTTCTATCCTCCGAAGGGAGGGAGGCAGGCTTCCTTTCCAAATGTCACCCGGGTCGTTAAAACAGTGCAAAAACGAGTTCATTCAACTACTCACGGCCACCGGGTTTCTTTAAATCCAGGCTTGACAGGTAGAACATTGACGCTCGTCGCGGGGGTGACCGCCGCTCCGCGTCCCGGTTGGGGCATGTCCCCTATAGCCCGGCTCCGTTGTCCCTTCACCCCCACTCCCCCTTTACAGGGGGAGCGAGGGAAGGGTTCAGAGCCATAATGGGCACAGCCGGGGAGCCCGGGGTGCGGGACGCTCTTCCCGCACCCCACCGGAGCCCCGCTTTGCGGTAGCGGGGCTCCAACCCCGGGACGGACTGGGTCGCCTCGCAGCCGAGGCAACCCACGACCGCTCCGCGATGGCGTCGCCGCCGGAAGTGTGGTTGTCGTTTTAGGTTTGTTTTTATTGTAGGTATGTTTTTACTGTAGGTTTGTTTGTATTGTTGTGTTTATGCTTGTGTTGTAGTTGTTTTTGCTTGATAAAAACCAATAAATACATATATATTTAAAAGTTAACTGCTTTTTTTAAAAAACCAATCAAGCGGTGTATAGATTTTATGAAATAAATGATAAATAAATGCAACATAGGGTTTTGCAGCTATGAGCCGATAATACAAGGCGTATTTGTTAGCCCTTACAAATGATTGACGAGTTTCTCCATCTATCAGTACCACAATTTGGGCAGTTTTAGAGATCGTTTATTTCAGACGTCTCTTTGCCTGGCTAGTGTTGGAATCTAAATATAATGAAAAGAAAACCTTCAATTTTAGCTGTTTGGAGAGGCATGGAAGAGATTGGCTTGGAAGCTACAATTTGGTCCATGTGCTGAATTATCCTTACTGGGTAATCCAGATCGGACGACAGAGAGTCAGTCTTTCTTGTGTAAGAAATTGGTGGAGTGTGGGATATATGGGTTAGAGAGCATGGCGGTTTTGACAGGCAGCACAAATGGCTATTTCCCCCCCCCCCCGCAAGTGAGGTATGTGTGTGGATTTGGGTTGTGTGTTGCTGTTGTTTTTAAAAAACGCAATCCACTCTGGAACTGCTTTGAAATTAAAGGTGGGTATGGAATGTTTTAAGAATAAGTAAATAAGGAAGATAAACGGAAGGAAATAAAGCAAATATTTGGGTGTGCACAGCAGCCTGTCTCTTTTGACTACCTATCGGGCACCTCCAGCGCAAACAGGCATCTGTCTGTTTTTAAACCACTTCCATTGTTGTGGTTCCCTCTAAAGGATCCCAAGAATTTTCATCTGATGAGACTGCTGGGAATTATCTGTCAGCTGCCGATAGAGTTATCTCTCTTTCCCTGTCCTGTTGATGGGCGAGACAGCTATCGAAATCTGTTGAAAGGCTGCAATCCGAAGCACACTTACCTAGGAATAAGCAGGTTACACGTAGGTAGCCGTGTTGGTCTGCCATAGTCAAAATAAAATAAAATAAAATAAAATGGAATGGAATGGAAGCGTTTTGTTTTGTTTTGTTTTGACTAGGCATAAGCGGTTCCTGAATTCAGTGCAGTCGACTTCTGAGCAGTGAGGCACAGGGCTTCACTGCATGCGCATACCAAATATATACATGATTAGGGATTTGTTAAGAAATCCACATTTACCGGTAGTTCATTTGGGGAATTAGTTCCTGTTGGACTACTCTAGGACCTGGTAGAAACCAGGATTCAAATCTCCACTCAGCCAGGAAGCTCACAGGGGATCACCTTGGCCGTCCGCAAGTCTCTCAGCCTAATCTACCTCACAGGGTTGTCGTGAGGGTTAAATGGGAAGTAGAATGCTGTTTGTCACCTGGAGCTCCTTGGAGGAAAGAAGGGAAATCAATGCAATTAAAATTAGTGTGGCAGCAGCGCCAACACTTTGGAACTCCCTGCCTGTTGGTATCAGGCAGATGCCTTCACTTTTTTCTTTTCAGTGCTTGCGGAAGACAAGGCAGCCCTGTTTAGGGAAGTTTTCAATGTTTGATGTTTTATTGTGTTTTTAATATTCTGTTGGGAACCGCCCAGAGTGGCTGGGGAAACCTGGTCAGATGGGCGGGGTATAAGTAATAAATTATTATTATTATTATTATTATTATTATTATTATTATTATTACCCAGATGCTTTGAGTTTCAGTATATTCTATTGTGGCTTTAACTTTCTGTACGTTTTACATTGCGACTGTAATTTTTTTACTGATCGTTTTATTGCTTTTAGCTTTTGGTAAACCGCTTTGAGGGGTTTTTCCTGCAACCAAGCTGTATTTTATGAAACAAACAAACAAACAAACAAACAAACAACAAAATGGGCTGCTAGACTGAGGTGGTGGAATTCGACTCGCAGGATCAACTTGCAGGTGGGTGTGTTTTTGAGAGCCAGCGTGGTGGAGTGGTTAAGAGTGGTAGATTTGTAATCTGGTGAACCGGGTTCGCATCCCCGCTCCTCCCCATGCAGCTGCTGGGTGACCTTGGGCTAGTCACACTTCTCTGAAGTCTCTCAGCCCCACTCACCTCACAGAGTGTTTGTTGTGGGGGAGGAAGGGAAAGGAGAATGTGAGCCGCTTTGAAACTCCTTCGGGTAGTGAAAAGCGGCATATCAAATCCAAACACCTCTTCTTCTTCTTATTCTTATTCTTCCTCAAGCAAGATGGCATCCTGTATCTTGTAGAATCACAGAACTGTAAAGTTGGAATCCCAGGTAAGAAGCGGCTCACTTTTTTCAGCTCAAGGGCAACATCAGGGCTGTCTTAAGCATATGCGGTGCCAGGGTGCAAAGATCCGCTCGGTGCCCCCCCCCCAGGTTGCCCACTCCCAGGCACGCAGGAGGGCAGAGCTGGCCAGCCGCCTCAGCGTCTCGCTGGTTTGCTCGCCCCCGAACTCGCGATGCAGAGCCGCTCACAGCAGAAGAGCCCACTGCGGCGCTCAGACCGACAGGCGGGCTCTTCCCCGGACTCAACTCTCAGGCCCTGGACTCTCGGCCTGGCACCCCTGAGAGCCCGGCACCCCACACCCCTAGCGCCTATGGGTAAGACGGCCCTGGGCAACGTTGAAGGTTGGCCAGTCCTCAGAAGATGGTGTGCCCGAGGTGGGAGTGGAAAAACTGCCATGATTCAGACCAGTCACACTCCATTTGCTAATCAAGGACAACCGCTGGACCCAAGCACTGGGGGAAACCCTTGTCTGATTATTTTCCTTGAGATAAAGGAAACAAACTTTCAGGAGGGTCTCCTGGCATCTTCATTGCATATCTTTAGGCACCAGGCCTAAAGATCAAATTATCCATCCTTAAAGAAATCAGCCCTGAGTGCTCACTGGAAGGACAGATCCTGAAGTTGAGGCTCCAGTACTTTGGCCACCTCATGAGAAGAGAAGACTCCCTGGAAAAGACCCTGATGTTGGGAAAGATGGAGGGCACAAGGAGAAGGGGACGACAGAGGATGAGATGGTTGGACAGTGTTCTCGAAGCTACCAACATGAGTCTGACCAAACTGCGGGAGGCAGTGGAAGACAGGAGTGCCTGGCGTGCTCTGGTCCATGGGGTCACGAAGAGGCGGACACGACTGAACGACTCAACAACAACAACAACAACAACAGGCACCAGGCAGAAACATTTCTCTCCGACTAGGAGTTGGCTGATTAACATTCTATGGCTTTTTAAATACGGTATGTTTGTGGTAGGAAGAGCTGGTCTGTTCTTGTCTTTATTATGTACTTTGTGTTCTTGCTTTGTATTTTTCTGCTGTGAACCGACCTGGGAGCTTCAGATGAAGGGCGATTTACAAATTTGATAAATACTGAGCCTAGGGCTTGCTGATCAGAAGGTCGTCGGTTCGAATCCCCACGACGGGGTGAGCTCCCGTTGCTCGGACCCAGCTCCTGCCCACCTAGCAGTTCGAAAGCACGTCAAAGTGCAAGTAGATAAATAGGTACCGCTCCGGCGGGAAGGTAAACGGCGTTTCCGTGCGCTGCTCTGGTTCACCAGAAGCGGCTTAGTCATGCTGGCCACATGACCCGGAAGCTGTACGCGGCTCCCTCGGCCAGTAAAGCGAGATGAGCGCCGCAACCCTAGAGTCGGACACAACTGGACCTAATGGTCAGGGGTCCCTTTACGTTTAATTTACTACTACTAATAATATACAATAATATACAAATTTGATAAATACTACTACTACTACTAATAAAAAACATGGATTTCATTTCAGTGATAATTCTACTCCTCAAAATATATCCTTACCTCATTCAGCCCTCCCAATGCTACTTTGATATAGATTAACATATTTCCATTTTGCCATTGACACATCCAGAATGGGACGTAGCAAACTCTCAACACACATGTTCATTCAGACCCCCTTCTGCCAATTAATGCATGCAGCCAATTAGCACGCCAGAAGGGTAGGCTGAGCATTGTTCAGCTGTCAATACCCTTCCCTGAGTAGTCCCTGCACATATATTAATTTGTACATGAGAAGCAAATTGAACCTTTCCCATTCACTCCAGCAGCAGCTCCCAGGCATTTTGACAAAAGAGGGTGCTGAATGCGCCACAATTCCTCACTCCACTCCACCCCCAAAATAAAATAACAATACAGATCCCAAATCAAAATTATTTACCTCGTTTTATTTCATAAAAGGTAGACATCGCTTCACTGTAAAGAAAAACAAACCATCACGGCAGTTTACATGAAAAGCTAAAACAATAAAATTAGCAAGAAAAAAAATTAGCAAGAATTTAAGACATCTGAAAGGTTAAAGTAATGGAAGACTAAGAACAGATTAAAACCTGCATCGAATTTCTAAGCATCTGGGTGGACTTGTCTGAACAAAAATGTTTTCAGCATGTGCTAAAAAGGATAGTGACAGCGTCAACAGGCAGGGAGTTCCAAAGTGTAGGTGTTGCTACACTAAAGTACTGATTTCTCACAAATGCTGGAGGGGTTGGGTGCCCGAGATTCCTGCATTGCAGCGGGTTGGTCTAGATGACCCTCAGGACCCTTTCCAAGCCTGCAACTCCATGTTTGTATGATATTACGTGGCCAATGACTCTTCCACTCCCCCCATAGATGCTTGACCACTCGCAGGCCTTGGAGGATGTCTGAGGAGCAGCTCCAAGGCCTCACGAAGCCGCCTAGTCTTCCTACTCATGAGGAGAGCTGGAGGGTGACTTGCTCGTCTTCTACTGACAAAAAATGCAGTCAAATTTCCAATGTCTGTCCTCCAAATCCATTGGATTTATTCCATCCACTCCTGGCAGCCATCCTAGTCCAATTAAGATTTTATTTGCAAAAGAGGGGTTGAGAGGGAGGATAAACAAAGCTAAAACAAAGGATGTCCTGTGAACACGGCCATGTGGAGTCAGAGAGAGGCCCAGAGCGAGCCAGGAGAATCAAAACTCTCTCGTTCCTGCGTCCCTGGCCAGAGTTGCCAACTGCTCCTGTGCCTTTAACAGCACCTCCATCTGCAAGAAGCACCAGCTGATGCTTGTTATGGTGTTGAAAACTCAAGCAGCTGTGTGCGGGGTGTGCATTTGTTTTAAGTGCTCTGGCAGAACACAACATTCAGGCCTGCAGATAAGAAAGTGTATTGTGCTTCAAAGCAACACATTGACCCTCTTGATCTCCCCTCACAAAGAGCCAGGAATCAAGACCAGGAGTCTGGTTTGGGCATCCATGCCTGGTGTCTCTTTACAGAATCTGGAGCCGGGACTGTGTCTGGTTCGGGACAGTCCAGGTTCACAAAGGTGGAGGCAAACTGAGTGAGACAGGCCCAGGGGAGGGCCACCAAGGTGCTCAGGGGTCCAGAAAAAGGAGACTTAGGAAAAGGGATGCTTAAAGGCCCCATATACTCTCTTGGGCATCTCCATGAAGGGCTGAGTCTGAAATCCTGGAGAGCCGCTGCAGGTCAGTGTGGACAATACTGAGCTGGAATGAACAATGCTTGCACACTTCTATAAGGCAGCTTCTGTTTTCCTAAATGGGTATGTTTAGTCTAAAGAAGGAAAGGGAGGGGGGTGATCACCCTCTCCAAATTCCTGGAGGAGTGTCACCTAGAAGGGGGCTATTGGTGGCTACCAACCACAGTGACTATGCTTAAATAATAATAATAATAATAATAATAATAATAATTAATAATAATAATAAATAATTTATACCCCACCACTCTGGGCAGCTTCCAACAGAATATTAAAAACACAAACATCAACATTAAAAACTTCCCTAAACAGGGCTGCCTTCAGATGTCTTCTAAAAGTCAGATAGTTGTTTATTTCCTTGACATCTGATGGGAGGGCGCCACCACCGAGAAGGCCCTCTGCCTGGTTCCCTGTAACCTCACTTCTCACAGAAGGGCCTCGGAGCTGGACCTCAGTGTCCGGGCTGAACGATGGGGGTGGAGACGCTCCTTCAGGTACACTGGGACCGAGGCCGTTTAGGGCTTTAAAGGTCAGCACCAACACTTTGAATTGTGCTCGGAAACGTACTGGGAGCCAATGCAGATCTCTCAGGACCGGTGTTCTATGGTTTCGGCATACTGGAGGCAGCAATGTTTCTGCATCCCAGTTGCTGGAAACTGCAGGAGGGGGAAGAGTTGCTCACGTGCTCAATCCTGCGGAGAACAGGATGCTGGACTAGATGGGTCACTGGCCTGATCCAGCAGGCCTTCTTATCTTATCTTATTTACTTACTTGCTCACTGCTGTCCCAGAGGAGTGGAGGATGGTTAATAGGCTGTGGACCAAGGATGATGACTAACAGTCAGGGGTCACAGAATCGTACTGCTAGAAGGAACCATGAAGGTTCTCTAGTCCAACCCCCTGCAATGCAGGGTTTTTTTTTTGCCCAATGTGGGGCTCTAACCCACAACATTTGGATTAAGCGACTCCTCCTCAAATGACTGAGCTGATGGGAGCTGTAGTTCTGTCACCCCCAGAGGGCCCTGACAGGCTTCCCACCCCCCACAAATACCAGTCAGTTCCATTGAAAACAAGGAGACTCAGGAGCTCAGGATGAGACCTCATGCCACTGTAAGGGACCCCTGGACGGTTAAGCCCAGTCAAAGGAGACTATGGGGGAGCCAGCATTTGTCCACAGACAGCTTTCCGGTTCATGTAGCCAGCATGACTAAACGGCTTCTGGCGCAACAGAGCACTGTGACAGAAGCCAGAGCGCACAGAAATGCCATTTACCTTCCCACCACAGCGGTACCGATTTATCTACTTGCACTGGTGTGCTTTTGAACTGCTAGGCGGCAGGAGCTGGGACAGAGCAACGGGAGCTCACCCCGTCGCGGAGATTTGAACCGCCAACCTTCTGATCGGCGAAGCATGATACGAGTAGTATGTAGTATGAGCTACACCAGGTGGGGGGGGGGAGTCCCTCTGGCCAAGCAGATGTTGTCGGACTACAATGCTTGCTGGTGCTGATGGGAGTTGTAGTGCAGCAACATCTGGAGAACCAAAGGGTCCCCATTCCTGGTCTCCATCTCCTGGGGTGGGAAGCTGGGTGGAGGATGATGTGATGGCTGACCATGGGCACCCTCTCCTTTAGGGAGGTGCTGAAGAGCCAGAGGCCCCCTCCCCTTCTGCCTGCAAATGGTGGGCTCTGCATAGGATTGCACTGCGCAACTGCAGTCATTTAATACATATACTGTAACCGAGACTGCAGCAAGCCAGTGCGCGCTTCGATAGCCTAAGCCTAAAAAAACGCTGGGGGTGTGCTCTCCCCCGGGAAAGCAGACGCGGGCTTCATTCTGATGTGCTTCGAAATGGTCTCGTCCTAGACATCTCCCTCCCTAAAAAGCCCCCTTGTTTCTCACGCGGCTTACTCCCAGGTAACAGCGTGCCTAGCCAGCGGCACGCTCCTACTCAGAAGCAAGCCTCGGTGCCTCCAAGCGGGACTTACTCCCGGGAAAGCAGCTCCCGGCCACCATCGCCCTTTGCGCAGCTTCGGGTCTGCAGCAGACGCAGCTCCCCGCGCCCCAAAGGAAAGGCGCCCAGATGCGCTGGGGATGGGCGCGCGCGGAAGGAGAGGGGGGTGCGCGCGTGTGCGGCTGCTTTCCTCTTTGCTGGGGGGTGGGGGGTGGGTCAGCCTTTTGCATTGTGGGTGGAAAAGGGCCCGGCAGCTCCGGATGAGGCCCCCTCCGTGCGCGGACTCCACCCCCTCTCGTCTGAGGCGTCTCGGAGGCGGGGTCGCCTTTTCTCTCCGTCTCTTATTAAAGAAGGGACCTGACATCACCCGCGCGCTAGAGAGAGGCGGCGGCGAGGGTGGCAGTAGCGGCAGCAGCAGCTGGGCTTTGTGAATCGGCCTTTGTGAATCGGGCAGGGGGAAGGCGAGGCCAGGCGAGGAGAAAGGGGGGCAGCAGCAGCAGCTGGTCCGCCAGCCAGCCAGACAAAGGCAAGCCGAGGAAGGGGCCCCGCCAGCCAGCCAGCCTCTCGCCCGACCGCCCGACGCCGTTTCCCCTGCGCGCCCCGCCATGACGGCCAACGGCACTTCGGAGTCGCTCCAGATCCAATTCGGCCTCATCAACTGCGGCAACAAGTACCTGACGGCCGAGGCGTTCGGCTTCAAGCTCAACGCGTCCGCGCCCAGCCTGAAGAAGAAGCAGATCTGGACGCTGGAGCAGGCGGCCGAGGATTCGACGGCCGTGTACCTGCGCAGCCACCTGGGCCGCTACCTGGCGGCCGACAAGGACGGCCACGTGAGCTGCGACAGCGAGGCGCCCGCCTCGGCCGACTGCCGCTTCGTCATCCTGGCGCACGACGACGGGCGCTGGTCGCTGCAGTCGGAGCCGCACCGTCGCTTCTTCGGCGGCACCGAGGACCGCCTGTCGTGCTTCGCGCAGAGCATCTCGGCGGCCGAGAAGTGGAGCGTGCACCTGGCGCTGCACCCGCAGGTGAACATCTTCAGCGTGACGCGCAAGCGCTACGCGCACCTGGCGGCGGCCCGCGACGAGATCGCCGTGGACCGCGACGTGCCGTGGGGCCTCGACGCGCTGGTCACGCTCGTCTTCCAGGAGCAGCGCTACAGCCTGCAGACGGCCGACCACCGTTTCCTGCGCCGCGACGGGCAGCTGGTGGCGCGGCCCGAGCCCGACGCGGGCTTCACGCTGGAGTTCCGCGCCGGCAAGGTGGCCTTCCGCGACGCCGACGGCAAGTACCTGGCGCCCTCGGGCCCCAGCGGCACCCTCAAGGCCGGCAAGAGCGCCAAGGTGGGCAAAGACGAGCTCTTCGTGCTCGAGCAGAGCAGCCCCCAGGTCGTGCTGCGCGCCGCCAACGACAGGAACGTCTCCATCCGGCAAGGTGAGGCAGCCGAGGGGCCGTTCACACGTGCAGCGGGCGGGCTCCGGGTGCGCGCGTTCCCTGGCGGTTGGCGGGAGACACGTTCCCTTGGCCAGCCGGGTTGACTACCCTCCTCTGCTTTCCCGCATATATGCTGATTCACACGTGCGTTACTTCACACGTGTAGGTGGCGGGCCCCGGGCTTGTGCTTTCCCTCGCGGGAAGGGAAGAACACGTTCCCATGGGCGGCTTGGGCTCCTTTGTTTCCCTCGCGTATATGCTGATTCACACGTGCCGGGAGGGGGGAGGATCCCAAGTTCGTTATTTCGCTGGCGGCTGGAGGTGGGAAGCGTGTTCCCTTAGGCGTCATTGTCTCCCTTTCCCCACTCCGTTTATGCTGATTCACACGTGCGTAACTCCACGCGTGCATAATTTTGCGCTCTCCCGATGTCGGTACACTTAATGCCTCGTGGCCGGAGCGCCTCTCTTTGCAAGAAATTGTTTCTAAGGAGCTTCCCCCCCCCTTTTTTTTTTGCTGGAGGGGGGCAATTCAGACGTGGAAATTGCGGGATTAGGCCCTCAAATGATGAGCGCATGGGCGGAGCGGTCCTTGGTGGGGAGCGGCGAGGGAAATGGAACTTGGTTCCCCCAGGCGGAGGGGGCGTTGCGTTTTGCTGCTGTTTGGGGGGTGGCAGCACAGGGGATCTTGTTGCAGGATTTCCCCCCTGTGCGACGGAATGGGCGGGAAATCCTTTCCCCAAAAACGTGGCACACCAGGAAGTGTGAGGTTGGGCCTCCCCTGAGCGGTGGGAGGGGGCCTCCTCCCTGCACATCCGAAATTTCTTTGATCCAAACCAAGCCCTTTGTGAATGAGAAACGGGGAGCGGAAGGGAACAGTGAGGGGCGGAAATCCTGGCTTCTTCCGTGCTCACTGAAAAGGACATTGCAAGATGGGCACAACCCCCCCACCCCAAAATACAGAAGTGCTCTGTCTCCTTCACCAACCCGTCTTCTTTCTGTGAAGAACTGAGGAAGAGCCTGGTGGATCAGGCCCACCTAGTCCCACATCACTGGCCAAAATACCCCATAGAGCATAGGAATGTAGATAGACTGCTCCTGGACCTGGAGGTTCTATGAGAACATCTGAAGAGTCCTGCTGAATCAGGCCAAAGGGGGCTCATCCTGCTCTCTCAATGGCTGGCCAGATGCGACGCCCAACAGGGACCCAAGCAGGACGCCCCCCACCACCACTTCCAGAACAGAGGCCTTGCGACTAGCATGTAGCCCAGTAAGAACACAGGCTGGGGAAATAAAAGGCCTTTGCTGGTTAGGGTCCTCCTCCAGATGGGCTGGTCTTGAAGCCCCTCCCCTTTAACAACGGAGATGGGCTGCCACTGCCCCCCCCCCCAGCGACTAGGAAGGGAGGGGAAGCACAAGGCTCTCCAACTTCTGCTCAGCAGTCATTCTGCAGGTAGCCCTACAGCAGCCGCCTCTCTTCCCTTTCTCCCCCCCCCCTTCTAGAACTCTTAGCTTTCTCTCCCCCACCCTCCATGTCTCATCAATTTAAGGGGGGGTAGTATTTGCAGAATCGGAACCCCCAAAAAGCAGGTATACCTGCTGGCATGGAAGCATCTCTGTGCACAATAAGGGGAGGGGGGCATCCTTTCAAGTTGACAACAGCAGGAAAAACAGAATAATCCTGTTAATATTACTAGTTATTGACTGTGTTTGTAGCCCACCTTTTCCTCCCGAGTAACTCAAGGTGGTTGGTGTTGTACAGAGATCTTCCCTGCTTTTTGTTGAAAACCCCCCCCCCACAACAACCCTGTGAGGTAGGTTATGCTGAGAAGCAGTGGCAGACCCCGAAAGGGGGGGGGAGATTGGTACCCTGGTCTCTCCCAGGTCCTTGTCCCACTGCCCCCCCCCACCAACTGGCTGTCTAAATCTTGTGCAGTGCAGGGAAGCAGAGCAGCATCCGGACTGTGAGCAGCTGGAGTGAGCAAGCAAGTCTGTGCACATGCGCACTTGGTCACAGGTCCCCGCCCCACCCGCATCCTCCCCAGGCACGTGGTCCCCAGCCGGCAGCATCACTCTTCCTGCCCCCTCTCCCCATGCTTTTGCCCCCTCCTCCCTCTCTTTACCCACCCCCCCACTCCAGGCCTGCCTTCTGCCTCTTCCTCAGCAGTCCTGTTCCAATTAACTAAATTGGGGGGGGGGAGAATATGTTCCTCCCACCCGTATAGCGCTGCCAGATCAAATTCCTAAATCGAGACGACTTTGTGTTGGTGGTGCTGGGTTGGTTCTCAGGTGCACTGCACACAAAGCACGGACACCCTCTTCAGTGCATGACTTGTGGGTTGGGGGGAACCGCAGCAGACAGCCTCATGGGACAGATGTGATTTTTTTGGCGGTGGGGGGGGTTGAGTTTGATCGCAACACAAGCCACTAGTCCTCCTGATCTCCTTTTCCTTTTCCAAATGTGTTTTTTCCCTCCCTCTCTCTGCTTCTTTCCAGCACCCTGATTTGTGCAGCTGTATCCTAGCTTTATTTGGGACGCGGGTGGCGCTGTGGGTTAAACCACAGAGCCTAGGGCTTGCTGATCAGAAGGTCAGCGGTTCGAATCCCCGCAATGACGGGGTGAGCTCCCATTGCTCGGTCCCAGCTCCTGCCCACCTAGCAGTTCGAAAGCATGTCAAAAGTGCAAGTAGATAAATAGGTACCGCTCCGGCGGGAAGGTAAACGGCGTTTCCGTGCGCTGCTCTGGTTCGCCAGAAGCGGCTTAGTCATGCTGGCCACATGACCCGGAAGCTGTACGCCGGCTCCCTCGGCCAGGAACGCGACGAGACGAGCGCCGCAACCCCAGAGTTGGACACGACTGGACCTAATGGTCAAGGGGTCCCTTTACCTTTTTATCCTAGCTTTATCGCCAACCCTCCAAAGTGTGTTTCCTCCTCCTCCCCCCCGCCCCCCTGCTGCCTGCTGGGTTTGTAGCATCTCTTTTTCACAAGGAGCAACATGGAGGAGGGGGGTCTTTCACTGACCTCTACTCTGATAGAAATGCCCCCTCCTTTCAAATTCATGCTGTGTCTGATTTCCTGTTCTGGGATGCGTCCAAAGGCACCAAAAGGTCAAAAATTCTCTTCCCACTCCCACCCCCAAGTCCCATGGCTTCTCTGAAGAAGAGAGCAAACTCTGCATCCTTCTTAGTTCTAAATTTGGGGCAGTTAGTTGTGGCTATGGATGGTCTGCCTTGGGGCATCACAGATCTTTTTTCTTTTCCCTTTTGACTAATTGCATCGCTGCTGTCTGGGTTTTCCTAAACCTAGAAACCTCTGGCTCATTTTCCCTTTAAAAAGCTGACTCAAGAGGAGATCAAAGGCGGCTAATTCCACCAAGAAAACCTTCCATCAGAGCTCGCACCCCTCCTCCTCTTTCTTTTTTAGAAAGCCAGTGATTAAGTTCTGGAAGCAATTCATCCCCCCCCTTTAAAAAGAATTACAGAATCTCATTAAACAGCCTGTCTTTATGGTGGAAGGAGCCATGAGAGGGCTGCATTTGGTTGCATTTGCATTTGGTTTTTGCATTGGCCACGGGGCTGGGCTGAAAAGTGAAGCAAACCCTTAAAAGTCTCGTTACAGCTAGGTAGCTGTGTTGGTCTGCCGTAGTCAAACCAAAATGAAAAAAAAAATCCTTCCAGTAGCACCTTGGAGACCAACTAAGTTTGTTCTTGGTATGAGCTTTTGTGTGCATGCACACTTACTCATGCATACTTAAAATTCTGCGTTCGGGCAGTCTGAATTCTGCAACATGTATGAATCATGAGGCCTAGGAACTTGATTTTTAAAAGGGCGAAGGAAGCTGAATTCTGTAACCCAAGCAGCAACATCATTTCCCCCCACCCCCACCCCATAACCTCCTGGAGAATTGTGGCATGGATCCATAACTGATTTTTTTTGGGGGGGGGTGCAGAGGGGCAGGCGGAGTGTAGTGCAGAATGCAATATATATGCAAGCCATAGTGAGTGAGTGCACGCTTTAAAGTGCACGACTTTGCTCCAAAGAATCCTGGGAGCTGTAGTTGGAAAGGGTAGCTCTGTGCGGCTGGAACTGCAGTTCCCAGGATTCCTTGGGGGCAAAACCACATGCACTGAATGTACTTCAGAGGCATAGGGTGGATCTGCCCCGTGTGTGCTGTGAATCCTTTGGCCTCTCCGCAATTCCCCAGCCTCGCTGGGCTTTGCTGGAGCCTGAAACTGACACAGTTCCGTGAATGGGTTTTAGCTGAAAATCTGAGCTGAGTGGCCGACTTCTTAGCTGACCTACATTGAAGTAGCACAAAGGGAGCTTTGCGCCTGCTGGCCGGCCCTTCGGCTGACTCAGCTGCATGCCAAGCCTGTCCTCCGCCCCCCCCCTGTCTCTGGGCTTGCATGCCTGCAGCCGGGTGACCGCCTCAGAGTCCTTGCACAAGGGGGGGGGGGAGAACAGAGCCCCTGGGGATTTAGGGGGGCACAGCCTAGCTGGCTGCAGAAAGTGTGTGTGTGTGCAGGAACATGCAAAATTGATGGTGGCTGCCTGCTGCTTCGGAACAGCCCTGGGTACGGTTTGAACGAAAAAGAAGGGATTTTGCTGGATAGGTCTTAAAAATTACAGATAACCTTGGCTGGGCCAGGGGGGTGTGGCAGTTAAGTCTAGGACTGGGGGGACGTAGGCTCAAATCCTCCCTTAGCCACAAAGCATCCCTGTCTTTCAGCCTAGCCTACCTCACAGGGCTCTTGGGAGGATAGAAGGGGGAGTGCCTTGTAGAGGACTCGATAAACTACTCAGAATAAGGGGAGAATAGAAGAATGCAAGATTCTGTACATGGCAGATGTTTGCCTTGATGCATCAGTGCTAGCCTGCTATCGGATTATCCCATGAAGAGAGATGAGGTTGGGGGCCCCTTCCCAGAGCAGGCTGCAGCAGGGATCTCTCAGATCGAGCAATGGCCTCGGGTTCAGGAGGCGACTGCAGGCAAACCACTTCTTCAGTCTCAGCCCCATCCTGCAATCCGGAGGTAACACTGGCCTACCTTGCAAGGTTCCTGTAAGAAGCACAAGACATGCTCTAAATGGTGCAAGGTGCTGAGTTCCATGGGGCTTCTGAGGTTCTCCCGAGAATCCCAAAGGAGGGGTGTCCGCCATCCCTGAATGGGGCGAACTCTGGCACCCTGTCCCTTTGCTGTACACCAGGAGTCAGCAAACCTTTTTAGCAGGGGGCCGGTCCTCTGTCCCTCAGACCTTGTGGGGGGCCGGACTATATTTTGAAAAAAATAATGAACGAATTCCTATGCCCCACAAATAACCCAGAGATGCATTTTAAATAAAAGCACACATTCTACTCATGTAAAAACACCAGGCAGGCCCCACAAATAACCCAGAGATGCATTTTAAATAAAAGGACACATTCTACTCATGTAAAAACACGCTGATTCCCGGACCATCTGTGGGCCACATTTAGAAGGCAATTGGTCTGCATCCGGCCCCCGGGCCTTAGTTTGGGGACCCCTGCTGTACACCCTCTTCCAGTTGCTCCTCCCCTTTTGGAAAATGTCAGGATCTTCTCAAGCAAAAGTTAGATAGAAGGCGCCTTGGGCTCCTTTCATGGCGTCCCCTTCCCCTGTTGGGGTGGCCGTAAAGCTTGAAGTGGCTGTATATTTCTTTGATTGCATTTGTATCCCACCTTTTTCCTGCAAGTTGGTGCACATGCTTCTTCCCCATCTCATTTCACCCCTCACAACAACCCTGTGAGGTAGGCTGGGCTGGGAGGGACAGAGACCCAGTGAGCTTCGTGGCCAATTGATGGGGGTTTGAACCCTGGTCTCCCAGGTCCTGGTCCAAGGCTCTTGACTGCTGGCTCTCCCATGCAGGCACACAGCAAAGAGCAGCAGCCCAAAGCGTATTCTCAATTTATTAGGATCACCACCACTGCTATCCTGTGAACAGCTTCCTGGGTGTCGGCTGCATTGAACTCAAGAGGTCTTTGCTTCAACCTGTAAGACACAATGAGCTTTAGCAGATGAAATGCAACTGTTAGCTTTCAATTAGGTATGCAAACCATCTTGCAAATAAGCATTGGCCTTTAAAGCAGGGGTCCCCAAACTAAGGCCCGGGGGCCGGATGCGGCCCAGTCGCCTTCTAAATCCAGCCCGTGGACGGTCCGGGAATCAGCGTGTTTTTACATGAGTAGAATGTGTCCTTTTATTTAAAATGCATCTCTGGGTTATTTGTGGGCATAGGAATTTGTTCATAATTTTTTTTTTCAAAATATAGTCCGGCCCCCCACAAGGTCTGAGGGACAGTGGACCGGCCCCCTGCTGAAAAAGTTTGCTGACCCCTGCTTTAAAGTGTTCGGGTGAAGTAGGAACCCTATCAAAGAAAAAGCAAGCAGTATCCAGCCTTTGCCTGATTTATTTTTCCGGCTTCCTCCATGCTAAACCCTCACAAACAAACTTGAAAGCCTCCTTATCTCCTCACTTGCCAGGGTGCAGAAGTTTCCCCAGTAACCCTGGCCCTCTTGACCACTGGCCACGTGGACTGGGGCTGATGGGAGTGGAGTCCTTTCGGCAAGGATAGCCTGGCCCTGGTGACTGCAAAGGGAGCTGCCCTTGAAAATTACCCAGAAGCTGCAATTAGTGCAAATTACAGCTGCCGGATCATTAACTGTTTCAAAGCTGGATAGAATTGTGTGCTTAACGCCAAGAGTCTAAAGGAGGTCCGTTGGTTCCCTGTTTGCTGGCTATTCAGTTGCAGGCCAAATACCAGGTGTTGGCATAGGGCCGGAAAGCCTTAAAAGCAGGAGCCAAATATCTGTAGGCAGGTCTCTCTGTGTCCTGCCCTGCCTGTGCCAGGAGATGAGACCAGTCAGTGGGCGAGCCAAGGATTGTAAAATGCACGCCCTGTGTCTTTTGCCACACGGTGATCCCCGGGTGAGTCTCAAAACGTAAAGCCAAACAACCACAGAAATATTGAAAGCACCTAGGACCATAGGAAGCTGCCTGAGACTGAGTCGGGCTGTTGCATTCACCTAGCTCAGTTGTGTCTGCACTGACCAGCAGCAGCTCTCCAGAATTTCAGGCAGGGAGTCTCTCCCAATCCTCCCAGGAGATGCCAGCAGGATTGAACCTGGGACGTTCTGCACGCAAGGCAGTTGCTTTGCTACCGAGCTTAAATCACTTCCTCTCAAATTCACGGTCCAGTTTTGTATTCTACGCCACCATATCCGCCAGGAAGACTTGCCTAATTAAGAGTCCTGGTAGCCCAGGCGTTGTTTGGTACAGCCCAAAGGGCCCTCCTGGCACACACAAATCTCAGAGAAAGCTGCCTTGCGCTGGGGTTGAACTAGATCACCCTTGAGTCCAGGCTTCCAGAAAAGGGTTTTACCTTGAGATTGAATGCAGAACATTCTGCAGGCCAAGCAGTTGCTCTGCCTTTGTGCAATGGCCCATTCCTAGGTCACAGGCAGGATAGGGCAGCAAGAGTCACTAGGATGGGAAGCCGGATCCTAAGCTGTTTAGGGCTCTATATAGCGATGGGACTGGTAGCCAATGAGCAGCCTGGGGAGGGGAGGGCAAAGGGTGGTATCCTGCCTGTAGAACGCCCTCTCCTTGGAAGCATGTGTGGTGTTGGCACTTACAATTTCAGCGCCAAGACTGAGCTGTTTGCATTGATCTCGGGGCATTCCTTTACTTGCGGTGTGTAACTCACTCTAGGTTGGGGGGGTTTAGCGGCTGTGATTTAAACTGGCAATGTGGTTTGAATGTGGTACAAATAATAATAATAATAATAATAATAATAATAATAATAATTAATTAATTATTATTATTATTATTCTCACTGCGAGAAGCAAAGCTACAGGGAACCAGGCAGAGGGCCTTCTCGGTAGTAGATATTATTATTATTGAGATTTTTCTTGTCGGCTGTATATCTTGCAGCAGGGGTCAGCAAGGCTTACCAGGAATGGGCCGGATCACTCCCGTGGAGATCCTCCGTGGGCCAGGCCGGCACAGTGCAACGCCAGAAATCATGTCTGCACAGAAGCGATTTCTGGCGTCTGGGCATGCGCAGAAGCAATTTCCGCAGCTGAGGAAGAGTCCCTGTGCCACGCTGTGCTGGTTTAGCGCAGCACGCGGAGACTTGTCAAGCGGGCGGCTTGGTTCGGGGGCAGCTCATGGGCCGGTTAAGCAACCCTCATGGGCCGCTTCCAGCCCATGGGCCTTAGGTTGCTGACCTCTGTTTTGGAGAATAGTTTGCCTCTCTGTTCTCTATGCACCTGGGCACTTAGGGAGATGCCATCGCCAAATTTAGCACAAAGGTTCTCAAGATGGAGGATGTCTGCATTTGGATGCCATTGGCTGGAAGAACAGATGCCGGTGTGCATTTTTGGACACCTTGGGTTGCCATTTTGAAACAAGATGGCAGACCGAACCCTTCCAAACTGAATGGGATGCCTTTGAAGATATTGCCACCTGATCTTGTGTGGCAGTTCCCAAGATCGGAGAGCGGGTTTTTGGTGTACATTTGGATACCTCCGGGTGCCATTTTGAAACAAGATGGCAGACCGAAATATTTTTTTAAAAGGTTTCATAAAATTTCCAAGCACTGCCAGCTACTTTCTGCAAGAGTAGCTTTGATTCCGTTCCACATTTGGGGTTCCACTGTGAGGAACACCTGGAGGGAACATCTGGAGGGCCACAGACCTTTAGAAAAAGGGGCCCTCAGCAGCCATATTTGTTGATGCATCAGTGGCGCAGATTTAAGCTGCATTGTGCAATATGGATGGCCTTTGTGGACAAGCACACAGGTGAAAGTCATTTTTTAAGCAGTGGCCTGGCTTATAAGCTTTCTGGGCTAGCAAAGCAATTGGCAGAATTGGGGTGTGGTTTTATTTCTTTTAAAATAAAATTGCTGCTGCAGTTTCCCTCCGGTTACGTTTTTCCTTGCAGGGCTTTTTGCCAACCAGAGGCCATGTCGGGCGGCTGCCTCAACGCCACCCGTTTGCCCTCCGCCCTCTTGACAAGAGCTGTTGGGCTCTCGATTCTGGCAGATGTTAAATATTTGCCTGGCGGGAGGGAGAGGAGGGAGGTTGGGAGAACAAGGGCTGGATTGTGATGGTGGGAAGAGAGGCGATTTCGGAGCTTAGTTGCGGGGGGGGGGGGTTTTGTGGGGCGGGAGACGAGGCTCCTGTTTCAGTCCTTTGTCACTTTGGAAAACCAGATGTGATGGAGGATGGGGCGGGGAAGAGAGGGAGAGGTTGGTGGGTTTGACTGGGCGGAGAAATGTGGCTGCTCTCAGCTCTGTGCCTTCTGTGAGCTGCTTGACAAACCTCTTTGCAGATGCAAAAGGGGGGCGGCATTCTTCCACCCCCCCCATTCTGTTGGAGGAGGAGGAGGAGGAGGGCTGTCAACGGCTGCTAGCCATAATGACTATTCTGTACACCCCCAGTTGGAGACAGCGAGGCTTTTTGCATTCAAGTTTCTGGAAACCAATGGAGGGGAGAGGAGACCTTTGCAGCTCAAATCCTATGTTCAAAGAGGCATCTGGTTGGCCAGGGTGAGATTAGGATGCTGGACCAAATGGGACATTGGTTCTAGATGGGCCCTTTCATTTGTACCAAGTCTGGGCTACCAGTAGCTTTGGAATACTTTCCGCGCCCCAGTTAGACAGGCACCGGCAATGGTTAGCGTTGGATGCAAGGTATGAAAGCCTTGGTCTCTCTCTATTCATTGCATTGATCTCCCACTTTTTCTGCCAAGAAGCTCAAGGTGGTGTGCATAGTTCTTGCCCTCTCCATTTGTCCTCACAAACAACCCTGCGAGGCAGGCTAGGCGAAGAGTGTCTGGCTGTCTGTCTTGCCAAATGCAAGGTGGTTCTTTTCAGGAGATTCAGAAGCAATACAAACACGAGTGAGTGGGAAGGTGAAAGATTTAAAAGAAAAATTCTTTCCAGTAGCACCTTAGAGACCAACTAAATGGTATCTGAAGAAGTGTGCATGCACACGAAAGCTCATACCAAGAACAAACTTAGTTGGTCTCTAAGGTGCTACTGGAAGGAATTTTTTTTATTTTGTTTTGACTATGGCAGACCAACACGGCTACCCACCTGTAACTGGTTAAAAGATTTTGTTTTCTAAACAGTATGCATTATATACATTACCAAGCAAGCCCTTCGATCTGCCACTGGGGAGCCCTCAAGAAGTGGCGAAGCGACCCCCCCCCCAGGTAGCCTTTCTTTGCACGGCCCTTCGATCAGTCCATGCATGAGTTTCTCAGAACTATGCCCCCAAACCATCCGATTTATAGATACTAACTTGTTAGCCTACGTGCCTTGCCAGACTAGCTAGTGCAGATTATTAATTAGCTAGCCCCCTCTTGCAATACCCCCCCTTGCTCCAAACAATGTCTAACCTCAAAGAAGGTCATCACTTTAGCTTCTTCCTTCCACCAGATTATACATTAAAGAATGCTCTCGGCAGTCAAAGAACTTTAACAAGAGATAGAGAGGGGAAGTAAACAGAGGCAGGGAGAGATGACCATGTAAGATCACTAAACTCCTCGAAATGCAATTGTCCTCCAGATAGATTGCCCCTACACTGGCTTCCAAGGTCCTCCAGTGAGCTTCATGGCAGAGTAGGAGATTTGAACCTTGGTCTCCTGGGTCCCAGTCTAGCACTAACCACTACACTACACTACTCTACTGCTCTCTATCCCTCCCTCCGTGTGTGTGAGGAGAGAGAGAGAGACAGATGCACAGATGAAGCGATGTTGAATACAGAATTGTATTGTGAATTTTAGGGGAATCTGGCTTGAATCTAGGGGTTTCAAAACCATCTCTTAGAAACAGGCCTGGGCGTGTGATCTTTCCCAAGGCGGATAATGCAGCCTACCAGCTATCTAGAAGAAATAGCAGAGACATCATGTCTGGGCGTCCCTTATAGGCGTAGCTTCTCTGTGATGAAGGAAACTGGCCCTGTTTCTCCGCCAGAGGTACTTCCATCTATCTCGCGTGGTTCCAAGGCATCACCTGAGCCACTGGTCTTCAGCTGGGGGTTCAGGACCTTGGAGTGCGGCCTGAGCCAAGGTGGGTCACAACAGGAGCACTGCCATGCAAGGATGTGGCAAAAGATGAAGAAACGGGTCTCCAAAAATGCGTGTTTGAGTTAAAAGTGGGGTTTGGGTCTGGAGAAGGGTACCTGATCTAAGCCTTGTCGGAGCTCTGGCATTTCCCTCCTCCCTGTCTGTGGCAGCCAGTGTGTTGGGCCCCCAGCCCCTACTTTGCTGGCCATTAGCTCAACTGTTGAGGGGCAACCTGTTGACTCTCACCACTGTGGCACGGAGGACATACCCAGTTTGGGAGATTTGTTCCAAAGGGGTGAGAGTTGAGCTGCACCTTCAGCATGTGAACATTGGAAGAGCCCGCTGCAGGATCAGGCCAGTGGCCCACCAGGTGCCCCAAAGGGAAACCCTCGAGGAGGATTCAGCTGGGTTTGAGAGCACAATCCTCATGGCTGGTAGCTTCTTGAGTTTGTCTCATCCCCTTTCAAAGCCATCCAAGTTAACTCTGGCCTTTGTGAAGAGGTCCATTGTTTTTATCCGCCCTGAATCTTCCAACATTCATCTTCGTTGGGTGACTAGCTGCTTCAGAAGGCTGAGTTGTGTGTGTGTGTGTGTTTTGGGGAACGATTCCAGTAGATTGTGCAGTACAGCAATACAGAAGCTGCGACGCCCCTTGGGGTCTGTTGGACTACAACTCCCACCAGCGCCTGCCAGCCTGACCAGTGGCTTAGAATGGCGGGGGTTGCCACTGGACCACTGGTGGAGGAGAGGGGCTTGCGCTGTTTGGCAGCTCCCTAAGCTTGATGGGAGTTAATTAACTTAATGTTGTTCTCCAGCTGAGCGGTGTGTGAGGCTGATGGGGAATAATGGGGCCATAGAACTGTGTTCACCTCCTACCCCCAAAGTGCATCTAGTCCACCCCCCGCCATTAAATAAAAGCCACAACTGCCCTGGGAAGAAGGTTTGGGGTGAGGGGCATTTGAATTCATCTCATGGACCCCGATATAAGAATATATTTCTGTCCATTGTGATACCCCTGCTGAAAAAGTTTGCTGACCCCTGCCCTATGCAAGAGGAGGAGGAGGCACAAGGAGGTCAGGCTGTTTGTCCTGAGCTGTCCCTCTCCCTGTTGCCTGTTGTAAATACCCGAGGACCATAAAGTGTGGCCTTCCTCTCCTCTCCTCTCCTCTCCCCCACCCCACCCCAAAGCTTGCTTCCAAACTTGGGTGAATCTTTGCTCTCAGGAGCAAGCATCCTGACCTGCTTCCTCCTTTCAGCCATTTGCCTGGAGGCTCTGTGATGGGGAGGAGGAGGAGGAGGAGGAGGAGGAGGAGGAGGAGGATCGGCTACCCTGACCGCGGCCTGCACCCCCCCTCTCTCTTCCCCCCTTTTCCTGTTGTGATTTGAGGATGGATTCCTTTGTCCTCCCCCCTCCCCTTTCCTCCCAAAGGTAGGTAGGAGAAATGGCAAGAGAAAAGCGATAACCCACAACTCCTCCGTGGCCACTAAATAGCAGCTAGCAATTCCTTGCAATGCAATCTCTGCTCCCCCCCCCGCCCCCCAGAAACCAGGGAGGTTGTTTCCCTCCAGCTCATCTTACCCAGCAGTGAATCAACAGTGGCGGCTTGTGCTCTGAGCTTGCAGCTGGGACCCATTTCTTCTTCTGACTGGGTTTCCCTCCTCCCTTCCCACAAGCGGGGAGGGGAGGGGATAATTTTGTTCCGCAGTTTGATTGAAGGCAAACATGACAACTCTCCTGCCCGAACGTCCATGTTCACCTCTCATGTCGCTAGTAGGGTTGCGCATTGTGCTTCTCTCTAATCCAGCTGTTCCTGAACTTGGGGGGGGGAGCATTGCCCCCTTGGATCCACGAATTTATCCCCAGTGCCCCGAACTCTGTAAAAAAGCATTATTCAATATCGCGGTTTGCAATAAAACTCAAGGCGGTAACAGTTAATTGCACACTTGTTCAAAATCCAGTTGAAAGTATTTAGTTCAATGAAATTGAATGAACTTGATCCATGACGCTAGCTATTGCCAATATTCGTTTTAAAAATATTTGTATACCGCTGTAAAACTTTAAAATACGAGGTTGAGAGGTGTTTTGCTCTAGGTTCTAGTCTGGTCAATTTTAAATAAGTGATCAGTGCTTTGGGGGGAGGATACAGCACCCTCTTAGAACCCCCCTTTATGTGACCCCCTGGGGTGTGATCCTGCCCACTTTGGGACCCCCTGCTCTAATCCATGAAAAGCCTTTTGTGTAAGGTTACCAGATGCCCCTGTTTCTCGGGGACAGTCCCTGGATTTACAGATCAGACCCCATACAAAATCCATTGAAGTTGAAAAGTGTCCCCGGATTGATTCACTGAAAGCTCATACCAAGAACAAACTTAGTTGGTCTCTAAGGTGCTACTGGAAGGAATTTTTTATTTTGTTTTGTTTTGAAAAAAATCTGGTAACCTTAATTTTGTGCCTCTGGGAAGCAGTGCCCAATCCATTGGTGATGGAATGACTAATATTCAAATGGTTACACTCTGAATACTGGAAAATCGAGATTTCGTTCTGCATGCATAAGAGGTGAAGGATTTTTTATTTTGTTGTTCCATTCTGTGCCTGCTGGTCCCACTTCTCAATGTGAGATGAGCTCTGTGATCTACATCAGTGGTGGTGACAGGACCAAAAGGCCAGAGTGGGTGTGGCCACGCCGAAACCGAATTATACACAGCCACCTCATTTCAGCGCTCTGGCTAGTGTAGACGTACCATAACCATTTGGATTTCACAGCGCACCCCTTATTTTAGTGGTTGTGGTTCCTTGGACTGGGGGCAGGGAGATAAGCATGCCCTGGGATTGTTTGTGGCATGAAAGTGCCCTAGGTGAGAGGGAATTCCATGCAGATGATGTCCCAGCTGGTGAAGAAAGGATGGATCTTTGCATCCTCAGGAAGTAGATCAGATGTCCTGGCAGGTGATGGATGGAAAGTCGCAGAAGAAATATGTGTGCAGAGAGGCAGTCTTGCAATCCACACAAAAAGGGCTCCCTGCATCTTGCAATTGCAGATACGTAGTTTTCAGGGTGCAATTGCATTCCGAAGCTGGAGGTTTTCGAGGTCTGCACTTCAGCAGCGCATTGGCTTCTCTCTTTTTTTGCATTTTTGTCCTAAAACAACGGCGCTCTCTTTGTCTTTCGCACGGCCGGGACAAAGGGGTTTGGGAGAGCCTTAAGCCTCTGATTGGCTGCTGCTGGGAGTGAGATGATGGGCTCCTGATCTTAATCCGGAAAGGCTGGTCTGTTGCCATATTGGTGGGCTTTATTTAGACTGCAGCTCTGTGTGTCTGCCTGCCTGGGGAGGGCGATGCACATTGGAATATGGACTTCGGAATGATTAAGGACCCTCTGGTTTCCTTACAGATTTTCCATTAATGTGCTGTCGGGTGGTTGCTAGCGCAGGCGGAGCTCACTTTCCTTGCCCCCCCCCCAAACCCTGCAAATTAATTCCATGTCATGTAATGCCCGGACCCTTTATTCCATTGTTTGTGGCGCAGAGTACTGGAACGACGTGGATTTTTGCTGGGATCCTGCTTCCAGCTGCGTTGGATTACCCTGAGGTTCTTCCTCGCCTTTCAGAAATATCAAGCATTGCAAAAAGAACTTCGTGTGTGTGTGTGTGTGGATCCCATGCCTTTTCAGCAGATCAAAGCCCTAATATGATCCAGGGTTGTGGGGGAGGTGGGGGACCATTTGGAGGGGCTAACTAGGAAGAACACAACACACACACACACACATAGGGACACACATGCAATTGCGTCTCCGATGCGCACATCCGAACATCGGCGGAGCATGCATGCCGTTTCTTCGCCCTCCGCCCCCCAGCGCGGTTCCAAAGGACGCTGTTGGTGGGTGGCCTTTGTCTGGAGCAGAAAAGGGGATGAGATACTTGCCCATTGCCTCTCCTAATTAGTAGCGGAGCCTGGCAGATGGCGAAGGTCCTTGGAGCATCTGCCCCTAATTATGGCCAGGCCCCCTCCCCTTTAATGGGACGCCACTTAGGATGGAAGAAGGATGGACTTTGGGGAGAAAACCGAAACAGGTTCCGGGGGGGGGGGCGTGCAGCTCTGGGGTGGGCTGCTCCTCCCCACAGGAAGCGGGGAGACTGCTCAGCATGCTGGGAGGAGCTTCAGTGACAGTAGCTGGCTGCCATTCAAGGCTGGTGGCTCTGGGAACGATGCTGGTGTCAATGGGTGTGTGGAGCAAGGGCTGACTCAGCAGGAGGGCATGTGGGGTGGGTGCCCTCTAAACTGGCTCCCTTTGGGACCCAGAACCGCCCCCTAGCTTTCAGCAACAAGGGAAGACGAAGTGGGTTCTGCCAACAGGGTTGCAGGATGGAGAGCTTCCATTCAGAATTATCCCCGAGAACAGTCTGGAGGAGATTTTTGCGGCTATTGAGGATGCTCTGTTCTCAATGGGCTGTTTGGGGAGTTCTTCCCCTCCTTGGGATTTTTTTAAAAAAGAAAGGTACTTCTGAAAACTTTGAGGCTCCTCCTGCGCAGCGTTAGAAACTCAGATATAGAAGAAGATAATCGCCAAATGGCACCTTAAACCCAGGCTGCACCCTACTGGCACAACACATTAAAACCTCAAATAAATTAACCCAGAACAAAACAGATTCAAGCTTCAAGGGAAATCTTCCAGATCCTAAAAGTGACATTGTGCTTTCCGCATATTCATTTCGTAAAACGTATACACCGCTCAATCTCGGAGTGATTCGCAAAGAGAATGAAACAATAAAATCATCAGTAAATACAGTTTAGAGCAACTATTTAAAACATTTTTAAAAAAGAAGCTGCAAGGGACCAGAAACAGAAACTGGCGCCACGATTCCAGATCTCTGGGTTTATGGGAGTCTGTGGGCGCTGCTTGCCGTTTCTGGTTGAGACGAAAGCGTTAACTCGAAGTTTGGCTTTCCTTCCTCGCTGGCTGTTGGGGGGTTTGCTCCAGCAAGGCACCTTCTCCTGTGTGATCCCCTGAGGCGGAAAGCCTTGGCTGCGTTCCTGTCTGAGTCCGTTTGCCAGATGTTCACCTCCCTCTGCCCCCGCCCTCCCCTCCCCAGCTCTTCCTGTGTGGATCAGGGCTCTCCCCAAAGTGGCTCCCTTCCTCTCCCCCCTCCCCATTCAGCCTTCCTCTGCTCGTCCGTGACGCAGAGGGTGTTGCATGTTTCCCCCTCTTTCTGCACCGGCCTTCCACCCAGCGCAGCTGAGCGTGACTCTGCAAACACCCAGCCCTTTCCCCTGAAGCTACAGGGGAGCACATCCAGGAACACACCTTGGCCCCTTTGCAAAATGTGGAAAGGTGAGCCTTAGAATCGGAACGGTAGAGTTGGAAGGGCCGTCCAGCCCAGTCCCCTGCAATGCAGGAATCTCAGCTGCAGCATCCACAACCGATCGCCATGCAACCGCTACTTGAAAACCTGCGAGGAAGGGGAGCCCACAACCTCCCAAGAGAGTCCGCTCTATTGTCAGAAAGTTCTTTGTGATATTGAGCTGAAATCTCCTTTCTTGTCATTGGAAGCTATTGGTTTGATTCCTACCCTCCAGAGCAGGATATTCCATCTGACAGCCCTTTAGATATTTGAAGATGGCTATCATATCTCCTCTCAGTCTCCTTTTTTCCAGGCTAAACATACCCAGTTCCCTCAACCATTCCTCATCAGGCTTAGTTTCCAGACCCTTCATCATCTTGTTCGCCCTCCTCTGCACACCTTCCAGCTCATCAACATCCTTCTTAAATTGTGGTTCCCAGAGGTGGACACAGTATTCCAGGTGTAGTTTGACCAGGGCAGATTAGAGTGGTGCCCGGACTTCTCTTGATCTGGATACTAGAGACTCCTGTTGATGCAGCCTAGAATTGCATTAGCTTTTTTTGCTGCTGCATCACACTGCGGGCTCATGTTAAATTTGTAGTCTACCCAGGCCCCCAGATCCTTTTCACATGTACTGCTAATAAGCCAGGCGCCCCCCCCCCCATCTTGAATTTGTGCAGCTGCTTCTCCCTGCCTTACATTTGTCTGGGGTCTTGTCAGGTTGCCCAAGACCTCGATTCTATGCTAAGCAGATGGAAGGCTACAAGAGCAGCCCCGCAGCAGGATCAGACCACCTAACCAGCATCCTGTACCCACCCCCGCAGCCCCAAGAACTCTTGCTAGAACCCTGCCTGTGGGGTCTCCATAATAGGAGCCTGGCTGGCTGCTGTGAGAATAGGGGAGCTGGGCTAGAGGGGTCCTTGGCCTGATCCTGCAGCCAGGTTCATATGTTCCCTGAAGGTGGAATTCAGAAGCATGCTAGCTCTGAACAGGGGAGGTTCCTTTTAGCCCCAGGCTGGCACTGGCACCCACCTCCCTCTTCCGTGCCTTAACCCCGCTTTGAAAGCCACCTTCCATCTCATGTGCCAGTGAGTTTGCTTAATTTTTTGGCTGCCCGTCAGCTGGAGGACCCCAAACTCCCCCGTTTGGCTACTCTAGCAGGATGCAGAAGAGGCCAGCAGGCACAGACTACTTGCTTGCTCTGGGGACTTTGCTTGAGCAAGGTGGCAGGACTGTGTCTTGGACGAGGAAGGCAGGAACAGAGGCCTCCAGAGGCTGTTGGACTCAAGAGCCCATCATCCCTCGCTTGTGTGGTCGAGGATGATGGGTGTTGTAGTTCAGTTTGCTAGAAACCACAGGAAGGAAGAGAGTGCTCTTGTGTCCGAATCCTAGTTCCTGCTTTGCCATTCTTCAGCCACTTAGAGATCAAGATGCTGGAAAAGGTGGGCCATGGGCCTGATCCTGCAGGCTGTTCTTTCTCTCTCTCTCTCTCTCTCTCTCTCTCTCTCTCTCTCTCTCTGTGTGTGTGTGTGTGTGTGTGTGTGTTAAAAACCACCATGTGCCCAACTTGGACTAGAACCCCATTTCCTGCCACTGCTGTTCTCACGGCTCCTGGTGAGCGGCAGGTGGCAAGCAGGCCACAAGCTGTTGTCCGGTTAATTTCGGCTGAGCCGCAAATCTGGGAATGAGCCTTGTGAATTATCATATTATCCACCTGACCGCGCAGCTGGCTCAATGCTGGCATCGGTGGAGATGCCAGCCCTGCAGGGGCCGCCGACACTCTTGACAAGGGTGAACTGAGCTGGAATGCAAGGCCTTGGGAAAATGGGAAGCAGCCGGCTTCGCTGGAGGACCTGGGGGCTGGCAGGCCCAGGGGACTCGCTCGGGATTTTCTCAGAATTGCAGTTGCTTCCACCACATAGTTACCAACCAACTGTTGGAAATCCTTAAAACTCTGCAAGCTGACCCAAGGCGTCAGAGTAGTCTGTCTTGGGAGCCTTTGGTGAAACAAAAGATCTTCGAAAGTTCTCTAGACTTTGTCCCATAGGCACAGTTTTACGAACTTAGGTATATAAGCTAGGCACCAAATGGCTTCTTAAACCAAAGTTACAGTTGCCAAAACGGAACGCCTAGTTGCCATTTTGGGGCCAGATGGCTCAAAAGTCGTATTTTTCCATACAGCTTTTTGGTTCCTGAGATTCGTTCTGATTGGGCAGATAAAATTTCACATACAGAATCCTGCAGGATGTGTTGTTCGTG
This sequence comes from Lacerta viridis, assembly GCA_900245905.1. Classification (NCBI taxonomy): domain Eukaryota; kingdom Metazoa; phylum Chordata; class Lepidosauria; order Squamata; family Lacertidae; genus Lacerta; species Lacerta viridis. The sequence goes on from OFHU01000575.1 coordinate 58,433, forward strand.
TGGGGAAACAGGCAAGATCCAAGGATCCCCTGGCGTGGATCTTCAGGTGGTGGAGATGTCAGGCGTCATCCTGGCATCCTCACTTGGTCGCAAATGGCTGATAGCTTGCTGCATAGGTAGGACCAGAAGCGCAGAGCCCCCAACTCCCAACCCACAGAACTGCTCCAGGAGGACACCATCGTCAGTGGTATTGAAAGCTACAGAGAAGCAGGAGACAGGTTGCACTCACCCCACCCCCGCTCTCTGCAGAGGTCGTCTGTTAGGGGCGGCCAAATGCAACTCGGTCACACAGGCAGGCCTGAACCCAGATTGGAACAGATCTAAATAATCTCTGCCATCTTTCCCCATTTGCACCTGCAAGACCGTTGCTCCAGTCCAAAGGGGTCCAGGGCTGGTTTCTTTAGGAGCGACCAGACAAGAGGGTCTCTTCACTGTATATAAAAATGCATGAGGTTTAAGTTCCTGCTTACCGGTAATCAACTTTTGGGAACCTGGAGCCGGTTTGACTCCGGAGAGGCGGCTGAGTTTGTTTTCTCTCCTGTGTGCTCCTTGCTTTGAGGAGAAACCAGCAGGGCTTCCTCAGCTGGGCTTGTAATTTGTCCTGTTCCCCGTGGAATGCAAATGCACGATTGCGTCCTCCTGTTCCCTCCAGGATATGATTATATGGCCCCATGGAGCCATTTGCCACTCCTCGCTGCCAGAGACTTGTCACGGCTTGCCCCTGAGAGGAGCTGTACTCAGGAGGAAATCTGGGGAGCCGATTTGGACCTAGGAGCAAAGCGGAGAGCTGGAGAGCTCTGAGCCCGGAGGGCTTGCTGCTCTTGCGAGTCGCGTTCCCGAGAGACCCGTTCCAGTTCTGCACAGGCCTTGGCCGATCTCGCCCCTGTGGGGTTTGTTTTCTAGTCCACACTGGGGGAATCTTAGAACTGTGGCCCCCAAGGGTCATCCAGTCCATCTCCCCTGCAATGCAGGAATCGCAACCAAAGTATCCACAAGCTCTTTCCGGGTCTGCTGAAAACCCTCTGCATGTTTGTGGCATTGCATGTCGGGAAGATCTTTCTGAGATGCCTGCTTCTCCACGCCAGACCTAGGAGATCTTTCTGCTGCTCCCATTTGAACAAAGGACCCAGGGGTCCCTTGCCATGCACGTGGCTTGGTCTTCGTTGAAGATAGCCCACCAGCTGGTCCAGGGAGCTTGTCTACCGATCCTCCTCTTGCTGAAAAACTCTGGACAGTCTTCTGCTGCTTCCTGGAGCCCAGCTTGGAAGGTGGTGAGCCGGACTGCCAGAAGAAGACGCAGTTTAGGCCTTGAAGCTGATCGCGGCTGCAGTTCCCATGTCTTGTGTTGACGCTCTACCTTTCTTCCAGCCTCCTCCGACCTGGCGCCCTCCAGGGCAGGTGCTTGAGCCATCCCCAAGAAAGGGGGTCCAGTCACTGAGCAGGCCTGGACCTCGAATCATAAAACTGTAGTGTTGCAAAAGGGACCCCCCGGGAACACCTAGTCCACCCCCCTGCAATGTGTGCCATTTGCACAGGAGGGTGATCCAGCTGCTGCGGTCTCATCCGGCAGGGATGCACTTGACAGATATTTTGGGGAGAGCAGCTGGGCCCTCAGCCCTTCCCTCCAGGATCCGGCCCAATGTGGTTTCTGGTTTGAAATTCACGTGTCGCTATGAATACAGCAGACAAGCATCCTGCGCTGTGGTGGGGGGGAACTAGAGGACCCTTTGGAGGGGTTCCTTCCATCGCTGCTGTTCAATTCTCCAGCCTGTCCCTTTTCTGCAAATCCCACTTCCCACAGCTTCCTTCAACCCTTTCAGAAACTGATAAAGGCAAGTTAAGTGTCTTATCTCTCTTTTTTTTTAATTGCCACTCTTGCGTGGATACCAGACGGGAAATCACCCGACTTCTCAGGAGGCCTCCTCCTGACCTTGGCAAAGACGGGTAATTAAAAGTCTGACTCGGCTGTTATCGCCAGATGAGCTCCAGAGACCCAACTTGGAGAGGCATCGTGGGGAAATAAAAACAATGCGCTTAGGGCTTTGGAGGAGGTCTGTAGGGGAAGAGGGCTGCAGGCTGAGTCCCCAGAAACTGCAGGCAAGGGAGATGGGTGTCCCCCCGCCCCCCGAAACAGCGGAGAGAGCCGCTGCCAGTCTCTAGACAATACTATTTATCAATTATTAATTTTATTTATTTGTGCATTCTTATATCCCACCTTTCCTTCTAAGGAGCTCAAGGTGGAGTACCTCCCCCTCCCCCTCCCCCCCCTCATTTTATTCCTGCAACAACCCTGTGAGGTAGGTTAGGCTGAGAGGCTGCAGCCAGCCACCAAGGTCACACCCGGTGAGCTTCATGGCTGAGCGGGGATTCGAACCCAGGTCTCTCGCAGGTCCCGATCCAACACTAACCACTATGCAACACTGCTAGATAGGGCAAAGGTCTGACAGCTCCCTGTACATTTTTTTTAAAAAAAATTCTTTAAATTTCCTTGGAGGAAAAGAAAAACCCACACATTTATGCTAACTAGTGAATCACGTAAGAGGAGCGTGTTTTGCAGATGTGCACTTGTGGCGTGCTAGAAGGGAGCACAGCCTTTTGGAAGTTGTCAGGAAACTTTGGCTGGTCCAGGATGCTGCAGTCCGATTGCTGATCGGAGCTGGTTTCAGGGAGAACAGAAACGTGCCAATTGCAAGAGCTCCACTGGGTGACTGTCCATTTCTGGGTCCGATTCAAAACTGTTTTGCAGCCATTAAAGTGCTTGGGCCCAGGTTATGCTTGGGGTGGGGACTCCATTGGGAGATCATGACCGAAACAGCTGCTTGGGCATAAATCTCTTTGTCGGGGGGGGGGGGCAGAAGCGTTGAAGCAGCTCTGGCTGGCGGCTGGAGAGACCCCCGAGGAACCTCTTCAGACTCCATCGAGGAAGAATGGCTAGTTGGGAAAGGCGAGAAAGAAATGGACATGGCAGATACATTAGCCAGACCTTCATTGCAGGCAGGAGCAGCACAGAATGTGGCTCTGGCTGTGCCAATGAGACTTGAATTTTCCCATCTCAGAAGTGGTTTTATGTCTATTATTATTATTATTTTATTTATACCCCGCCCATCCGGCTGGGTTTCCCCAGCCACTCTGGGCGGCTCCCAACAGATTAAAACAGAATGAAACATCATACATTAGAAACTTCCCTAAACAGGGCTGCCTTCAGATGTCTTCTAAAAGTCAGATAGATGTTTATTTCCTTGACATCCGATGGGAGGGCGTTCCACAGGGCGGGTGCCACCCCCGAGAAGGCCCTCTGCCTGGGCTTTCCATCACCCGCTCCCTGGCCATTTTTGGCCACAGCGGCCAGGAACTGAACCCGGGGCCTTTCTGTATGAAACGTGAGCTAGTGTTGCCCCCTCCCCCCGTTAAGGTTTCTGCTTTTGTTAAAACCAAGCTGCTAGTCCTCATGGTATGTCTGAAAGGCGTTGAGCAACACCTACATTGGAAGCTGGCACAGTCAGATATTTGGGGCTTGGCGCCTATGCCCTTCCGTGACAAGTGAAATAAGAAATTATACGCAGATGTTGCTAAATGTATAAGAGCCTCAGAATCCGATGCTTCTCGGTGCGAATTTCTTGAAGTGCCCGAGGCACACGGGGCGGGGGGGGGGGGAGAGCTGGCGGCTGCCTTCCTTTCTGCTGGTTTTCTGGTGCTCCAAAGGCAGTGACAGGAAATGAGTCTCCCGTCCTCAACGGAAAGGTGGATGGCGCAACCACAGGCTGGAGGTGATGCTGTGAAATGTCTGATGTGCAAAATTGGCTTGCCAGGGCAAGGAAGGAAGGAAGGAAGGGAGCGAAGCTGTATGAACAATTGGGATGCTGCTGTGTAAGGGAAATGGAGGAGAAACTCAGGAGCGAGTGTTTTATATTGTTGTTAAATTTGTATTCCACCCTATGCCCATAGAGCTTGGGGCAGTTCACAATGTAAAATTTCAATATGAAAATACAAGGTGTGGCCGGAAATCGGACAGTGAGAAATCTTCAGATGTACAATCGGCATTGGAAACCCACGAAATGCTCACAGTTGTGTACAGAGATGAAGCTGTAACTCAAAAGACGGTGTATGAGTGTTTTAAGTGTTTCCGCGAAGGGCGGCAAACCATCAAATATGACCCTCGGTCTGGCGGACCGTCGACAAGCAGAACAGTGGCAAATGTCGACAGAGTTTGTGAGTTAATGTTGAGGAATCGGCGTTTGTCCATCCGAATGATGGTGGAAGAATTTCCTGTTCTGTGTGAAATTGTTACTGAGTTGTCCCACCCTCCATATTCTCCCGATCTGGCCACACCGGATTTCTTTTTCCAAAGCTGAAATCAGCACTGAAAGGGCACAGATTTTTCCAACATTTCTCACGTCCAAGCTGCAGTGGCAAGGGAACCGAAAGAAGTATGAAAAGAGGACTTCTCCAGAAGTTTCCAACAGTTCTACGAGCGTTGTCAACGGTGCATTGTATCAGAGGGGGTCTACTTTGAAGGCCGGTAGGGCATGTATGTTTGAATAGTTCTCACTTTTCCGATTTCTGTGGCCATACATCAAACTTTCCGGTCACACCTTGTACATAATGAAAATGAGAACAAAAACACCACCAGGCTCAGGTTTGTCTGCTGGTAAAATCCTGGAGCCAGAGGCAGCTGGGCTGCATTAGCCATGAAGCTACACCTACAAAGAACCCTGCTGGATCAGGCCCATCTATTCCAGGCTCCTGTCCTCCCAGTGGCCAGCCAGATCCCCCAAAGGGAAGCAAACTTGCCCCCTCCACTATTCTAAGGTAGACTGGCCCTGTCCATGGATGTTCTCCATAGAAATCACAAGGAATTTAGAGGAGCCCTGCAGCAGCTGGATCAGGCCAAAGTGGGGGTGGGGGAATCTAGTCCAGCATTGTCTGGTCTTGCAGTGGCAACCGAATGCTTCAATTCAAAACCGGCAAGCAGGATCCCAGCGCAACAGTCTTCTGCCTCCTCTTCCAGCAGTCAGTTCTGCTTTTGCTCACTATGACGAAGCTTGCGCAGGAGAAAAATCGGGGGATCAGGCCCTGTGTGGGTTAGTGAGAGGCGGGAGGTGCCATTTTGGGATTCTCCCCCCTTGGCTTCTGAGGGGAGGCGGCAGCCAGGACAGGTGTGGAGCTCTCTGAGGCAGGGGAGATGGCAGCTCCCAAACAGAGGTGCAGAACGTGGGTCTGGTGACACCCGTTAGCCAGGATGTAACCTTTTCTTTTGGGTCCTGCTTGGGGGCACCTGGTTGACCACTGCAGGAAGCCAGGCGAGACCAGATTCTGGGTTCTTGCTCTGTGTCCTTAGGGGTTCAGGGCACGACCTCTGGCTTGATGTTGCATGAAAGAGTTGTGTCCAGTCCTGGAAAAAACCCTCCATGGGGCTGCACCTCCCTAGACCCTGCCGCGAGGGGTCCTTTTGGGTTGCCTAGAGCCAGCAGTGCAGACTTGCTGATCCATGAAAGGCCGGCAAGCCAGCAGAGTCTGGTTTTTGACTGTTTTTTTTTACCCTCCTGCACAGATTCAAGTTTCAGCCTCCTTCAAAAAGATGCTTGCAGCAGTTCTGGCAGCATTCCTTTCCGATGAATCCATGTAACCCAACTCCCCGGCTGGCTTTTGGGGCAGGGGCTCGGGAAATTCTTGGCGAGTCCTGAAGCCTTTCTCTCTGCCGCCTCACTCTTGAGTCTTATTTCTCAGCTACTCACTAAAGTGGCGCATCCCTTAAATTCTTGGTTGCAAAAACTGCTTCCCTGAACAGCACTAAACAGAAAAAATCTCCAGTGCCTTTTCCTGTCCTATCTATGGCTAGGGAAACTGTTTTCCCTCCAATGATATTCATGGCATTCATATCCTTCCTTTTTCTCCCCAAAGAGCTATAGGCAGTATAAAGAGAATGTCCTTTTCAATAGAGAAAATGGGGAAACGTGCCTCGGAAGCCATTCGAAAACAGAAGCAATTACTTCCAGCCTTTTGGCATTCGGGTTCCGAAATGTTCGGCTTCCGAGACGCTCGAAAAATGAGGTTCCACTGTACCTGGCAGGGTTGCAAAGCAGTTCATAAGGAGGCGAACCAAAGGTTTGGGCTGGAGGATTTGTGGGTGCCAAGGTCTCAGGGGTGCCTGCCTTGACTGTGGAGTTGGGAGCAAGGAATTGCAGTCTGTTCTTCTGTAGGGAGAGTGAAGAGGGAGTTTTCAGGCCCTTTGCCTAGGCGAGGGTCCCTCTGAAAGTCTTTGGGTCTCTGCTCTGGCAGATATAAAACGAAGCAGAAATTAAAGCACTTTCTAAGATGAAACCAGCCGATGCGCAGGAAAGTCAAAACAAAGAAGTGACTGTTTTGGGGGGCTGTATCTCCTTGTTTAGCTGGGGCAGCTCAGCCTGCAGAGCACGAGACTCTTAATCTCAGGGTTGTGGGTCTGAGCCCCCACCTTGGGCAAAAAGATTCCTGCATTGCGGTGGGTTGGACTAGATGACCCTCAGGGTCCCCTTCCAACTCTGCAATTCTGTGAACCCTGGTCATTGAAGGGAGCTGCCAGTCCTGTGGTTTACTGAGCTCTCTGGCAGATAATATTTGCAAAAACAAAAAAAAGGTTACCTTGCACTTTTATTCTCTCGGAGGTTATGTGACCTTGCCAGTAATCTTGTTCTTTCCAGTATAATCATCTGTCCTTTTCTAGTGGGACTTTTTACAGTTAAAAAAGCAACGGTACAGGATAACGGCCAAATTTTGTGCACATAAACAGTGCCCATGGAAGGGCCTTAAACTTGCTATTGTTACGGTGCCCGTTCTAGAGCAAAATTGTGTGTGTGTTTGTGTGGAACAACAACACAATGTCAGTTGTCTGAGAATCTGGCATCTCTGGGTGGTACCGGCCTGGTGGACAAATGGCCATATGCCAAAATGGTCTCTGGGATGACCAGTATGGCGGGCAGCAAATAAAAACCTCGGAAGGAGCAGAACAATTAACGATCTTCTTGCGTGTGGGTGAACATTGGAAGCTGCTCTGTCTAGCTCCATATTTTCTCCGCCAAGGAGCAGCAGCAGAGTGGCTTCTGGATTATGTTGCACTACAACTGCCATCAGGCCTAGCGGTCAGCGTGGCCAATGGCCAAGGGTGACAATAGGAGTTGCAGTCCATATGGACGGCCGCCGGATCCCCAGCCCCGGTCTCCCATGGTGGGCTGGTGACACCTCTCTGGGGTCTTTGGTCTCCCCCAGCCCTACCTGGAGATGCCAGGGCTGCTTACAGGACAGATGCTCACCTGTGGCCCTTTGTGTCCGGTGGGTGGGTGGGTGCTCTTAACAGCTCAGCACAGCCATAGCAGCTTTGCCGCTTCATACAGACCAATAGTCAAGGATGGAGACGTGTTGAGTCAGTGTTATTGCCCTCCTATTTTCTTCACTTGCTGGAACAGAGAGGAGCAACCTTCCCGTTCCTTAAAGCTCTCTGGCTTCCTCTTATTCCCAAGGCAACCCAGCAGCTGCCTTTGTGCTGTGGGAACGGCTCAGGTCTTCTCTCCCCCCCCCCCAATTGCAGCTGTCTTCTCTTGTCTCGGCTTCCCTTTCCCAAAGCTGTTCCTGGCTGCTTCTCTCCTGCATCCCAGATTGTCTCCTTACTCCCCTCTCCTTCCCCCTTAGCAAGAGATGAGCCTGCAAGGTCAGGCCAGGGGCCCATCTAATCCAGCATTCCCTTCTCTCAGGGACCAACCAGGTGCTATTTAGGAAATCCACTAACGGGTGGCGCTGTGGGTTAAACCACAGAGCCTAGGGCTTGCCGATTGGAAGGTTGGCAGTTCGAATCCCCGCAGCGGGGTGAGCTCCCGTTGCTCGGTCCCAGCTCCTGCCAACCTAGCAGTTGTTATTATTATTATTATTTTATTTTATTTTGTTTATTTGTACCCTACCCATCTGGCTAGGTCCCCCAAGCCACTCCAACAAATATTAAAATACATTAAAATGTCACTGATTAAAGACTTCCCTAAACAGGGCTGCCTTCAGGTATTTTCTGAATGTCAAGTTTGAAAGCATGTCAAAGTGCAAGTAGATAAATAGGTACCACTCTGGCGGGAAGGTAAACAGCATTTCCATGCACTGCTCTGGTTCGCCAGAAGCGGCTTAGTCATGCTGGCCACATGACCCGGAAGCTGTCTGCGGACAAACGCCGGCTCCCTCGGCCTATAGAGCGAGATGAGCGCCGCAACCCCAGAGTCATCCGCGACTGGACCTAATGGTCAGGGGTCCCTTTACCTTTACCTTTACTAACAGGATCCCGGCCCAAGAGCAACTCTCTCCTCCTGTGGTTTCCAGCAACTGAGATTCAGAAGCATTGCTTCCTTCAGGTGTGGAGGCAGAGCAGAGACAGCCTGGCCAGGAGCCATCAATCGCCCTCTCATCCTCCACGCGTTTCCCTAATCTTCTTCTAAAGCCTTCCAAGTTGGAGGCCATCCCTGCCTCCTGTGGCAGGGAGTTCCACAGTTTAACTCTGCCCTGCATGAAGGAGGACTTTATCAGCCCCGAAGGTTTGTTGGGTGTCCCCGAGTTAATAGCGTTAGGAGAGAGGGAGGAAAATACCGGTGCCACTTTCTCTGTGCCATGCATCATCACTCTATAAAGTTCTTCCATGTCACCTCGTCCTTGCCTTTTCTCTAAACTAAAATGCTTCAAACAGACAGGGAATTTGCGCTTAGGAAATATTCTGCCGTTCACCTGATTGGTGAAGCAAAAGGAGTGGAATCTGGCCATGGTTTTTAATAGGATTTGCAAAAATGGGCCCCTCCTGGTCATTATGGCATTTTCAGTCTTGAGAAATCTCTCCAATGTGCACCAGGCTTCTAGCCACGTGGCTTCAGAAAGAGAAGCCCCCTTGCTACCCCCTTGGTTGAGAAGGCAAGTTCAGGCGCATCTGCCTTAAGGGGCCGGGGGGGGGACGGACCCAGGCGCAGAAGAACTCTGCTGTGGCCTCAACCGCAGACCTCCCTGGGCGAGCCTTGCAAATAGGAACTAGCTGCAAGCATGATGGGGAGCCGGCGGGGGCACCTTACTAGGGCGAAACATGTTTCTTTTCTGAATTGGTAGTAATTATTCCCAAATTTGCACCTCTGTGTGCAAATTAGACGATGCGAATCTGTTTGCTCTTTTTGTCTTAAGTGGCCACCCAGTGAAATCTAGGGACATAATTCTCCTGGCTTTGCTGGCAGAAAGATGCAGAGCAGATGGGCAGCTCTGCCCAGGTGGCGCCCAAAGAGAGGCTTTGGTTCCTACCCATCTCTGCAATGGGCATCATCATTTTCAGCAGTGACACTTTTTTCGAAGCCCTTTTGGGAAAAGCTCATCCGTTCCGGGTTGCGTGGAGCCCCTAACAGTGGACCCCCCCCCCCACATCCCATTTACATGAGACACCAGGCAGGATCAGCCTCTCCCCTGCCCCCCTCCCCCCCTCCCTCCCTTCTACATGACTTCTGCATTCTTTGACTGGCCTACTCAGCTCCGAAATTCCAGCTCCCAGATGTGAATGAGCCCCAGCTGTGGAGACGGGAACTTGAAAGGCAGCTTTGGGCTGCCTTGGGGGATGGGAGAGGAGATCGTGTCCACAGGGTGGGGAGCCACATGCAGACACGGAGGGTGGGGTGGGGGGGACTGCGTCTGTGCAGCCCCAGGGAGAGCAGGTTTTGGGGTGGGGCAGCTGCTGTGGTTGGAAGTGGCTTCTCCCCAGTTGATTCGGCAGATGAAAAGGTTCCTGCGTTCTTTAGGGTTGCCAGACCTCCAGCTCTGACCTGAAGTCTTCAGGTGGGTGAGAAAGCCCTAAATAAGAATTTAAAAATTGCCAAGAAGACTGTGCATTTCTGCTTGCAAGCCTTCAGATCAGGAGCTGGCTGCAAATTCTAGCGTAGAATCGTAGATTCAGAGTTGGAAGGGCCCCCTAGAGTCCTCTAGTCTAACCCAGGCATCCCCAACCTTCGGCCTTCCAGATGTTTTGGACTACATTTCCCACCATCCCTGACCACTGGTCCTGTTAGCTAGGGATCATGGGAGTTGTAGGCCAGAATATCGGGCAGGCCGAAGGTTGGGGATGCCTGGTCTAACCCCTTGCAGTGCAGGAATCGCAACACTCGGTGAGATCTGCGCTCCTCTGCTCCTTCTCCCAATTAACCTCCGTCTCCAGGGTCCGTCTTGTGACATCACTTGGGGCCACTCCTAGGTATCAGGCTTGGGGCCGAAAATCTCAGGGGCTAGGATGCTCCTTACCTGGCAACCCTACACCGTTGACTCCAATTCCTTCAGGGTTGCATTCTCAGCCACAAAACGGATTTCCACAGTTGCTGTCCTGTTCCGTTGCTTTCTTCCTGCTTTCAAAATGAGGCTCTGGACTTTCAGTGTCTGTGTGAAACTTCGTGGTTTTGCTGACTTCCATGTTGAAAAATGCCGAAGCATCAGAATGGCTTCAAAATTAATTCCAGGCGTGTGTTTTGTGGAGGTGCGGTGGTTCAGTGTGGGAATGAGGCAAGGAACCAATATGGCGTTTGGCCCGATGTGAATCTGTGTCACCAATGACGTAACAGCAAGGATTGCGAGGGGACTGGATCCTGTACTTGAAAGCTCCTGGGCCAGTGGAATCCAAGAAAGCTCCGCAGCAGGGGATGTCAGCGTGGCGCCCAGGGGCACACTACTACCCCAAGCTCTTCCCCTGTGGCTTGCACAACCCCCACCCCTTGGTTAGGTGGGGGGGTTGCCCTTTTCCTCACTCAGAAATTCCAGTGACCCCAAGAAGGCTGGTTCCTGTGGGAGGGAAATCCACATTTTTAACTATTTGCTGGATTTTCCAACGCTCGTCTTCCACTGCATGTGCTCTAGAACAGGGTGTTTGCATTGCAACTCTGGAAAGCATGTGTGGAGGTGGAGACTTGCCCAGTTCTCTCTCTCTCTCTCTCTCATTTTCTTTTGCTTTTTTTGGAGCCTGCATCTGCTGAGGAAGCAAATTTTTCCTTGGCTTCCTCTCTCCTGGGATCCCTGCTTGTTATGTCTAGTTCTCGCAGCAAACAAGAACCTCCAAGACTCCCGGCTGCACCAAGGACTTGCATTTATTTTTGGGAAGCCAGAAGCAGCTACTGCCTGAAGTCTCACGCTCCGGGATGGGGGCCCCTCTGGGCCGGTGTCTTAATTTTTATGTATCTTTTGACTTCGAGGCCCCTGGTGCTCCCAGACAAGGTCTTCTCTGAGTCAGCTTGGCTGCAAACACAACCCAAAGTGGGTGGTAAGGGAACGTTGAAAGTAACAGCTGAGGTTTCATTTTGCCAGGCAGCCTTTAGGCGGCTCCAGGCTCCTCTGAAATCCTCTTTGCTCTGCAGCAGCTGGCGAGAGACAGAGGGGCTTGAGTTGGGGATTTTTCAGCTGGGATTCCTACATTGCAGGGGGTTGGTCTAGATGACTCTTGGGGGTCCCGTCCAGCTCTGTGAGTCTTTACAGCAAGCTATAGTTGCGCCTGGGTGTACCGCAATTCGGAAGCAAGTGTGCACAGTTCTACTTGGTACAAGAAGCAGCGCACAGGGATCTAGGCCTCCCAATATGTTTCCTGGTTGACGGAGGCCATTTCTCTCTTGTCTTTCTTTCTGTCTTACTCCCTTCCCTCCTTTCTCAGGAATGGACCTTTCTGCCAATCAGGATGAGGAGAGCGACCAGGAAACCTTCCAACTGGAAATCAACAAAGATACGAAGAAATGCACCTTCCGGACCTATACTGGGAAATACTGGACCCTGACCTCCAATGGGGGGGTGCAATCCACTGCCTCCACCAAGTGAGTCCTCTTTGAGGCAGATGTGTCTGAATGAGCTTTGGGGGCATCCTTGTCATCCTGCAAATAGTTTAGGATATGAGGTTTTGGGTTGTTTTTTTAAAGGTTGGGATGTGCCGTTGTTGCTGCTTTATTTATTGAGTGCCATGATTTCTATGCCCCCTTTCTTTTTAAAAAATAAAATTAATCGTAGTGGGGAACAACACAAAATCAACCACAACATTATGTCAATAAAACAAATAAGAAATGCATCATAAATCCATAGAGGGGAGTAGGGCATCAGAAGAACCAGATCACTCTTCCAGGAAAGACTGAGTGAGCCGGTGAATTTCAAGCAGGATGTTAGGTTCCTGTCCGGTGTTTGCTGGAAGCTCATTCCAAGGGGGCAGGTGTCACCACACTAAAAGCCCTGGTCTCAATGAGCATAAGACGAACCGCGGGGCGAGGAGAGCCTTTGAATTCAATCCCTTTCCCAATTTATGGATAGGGAATGTGAGTTTCTCTCACACACACAGTCTTGTGGCACCTTAGAGAATTATCATCCTTATGGCATAATCTTTTCTTGATTACTGTCTCCTTCATCAAAAATGGCAAAGCGAAGTCCATGAAAACTTATGCCATAATAAGTTAGTATTTGAAGATGCCACAAAACTCTCTCACTGGTGTCATCGCTACGAGAGGTTAATGAGGGGTAAAGGTAAAGGGACCCCTGACTGTTAGGTCCAGTCGCAAATGACTCTGGGGTTGCGGCACTCATCTAGCTCTATAGGCCCAGGGAGCTGGCGTTTGTCCGCAGACAGTTTTTCCGGGCCTTGTGGCCAGCGTGACCAAGCCGCTTCTGGCAAACCAGAGGAGCACACGAAAACGCCATTTACCTTCCCGCCGGAGCGGTACCTATTTATCTACTTGCACTTTGACGTGCTTTCGAACTGCTAGGTTGGCAGGAGCAGGGACCGAGCGACGGGAGCTCACCCCGCCGCGGGGATTCAAACCGCTGACCTTCTGATCGGCAAGCCCTAGGCTCTGTGGTTTAGACAACAGCGCCACCCGCGTCCCTACTAATGAGGGTTACCTCTCTGGAAAGAGAAATCTAAGCTTCCTTGGAATTGTTACCTGAGTCTGAAAACCTGATCACCAGGGAAGGTCCAGGTGCCTTGTACAATTCCAGCTGCTGCCATACAACACTCTTGCCCGTGTGCCAACCAACCACTAAGTTCCCTTATATCTCTCTTAAAAGAATAAACACGCCATAATCTTGTGTAAAGTATATAGAATAAGTTTATTCACATTAGTTCACAGTTAGATCCCTGACGGCAGACTTAGTTACAGATATATACATGTGGATCTATCCCATGTGGGGATAATCCCAGTGTCCTTGGCTGGAAGCCAACAGAGCATCTCTAGCTAAAAAGCTGCTCCAACGATGGAGGAAGTCAAAGAGAGAGAGTATGGCAGCATGCCTTGTCCTTTTGTTACCTGGACAGGTAAGGTCACACCCACCTCTAGTCACATGCAACGGAAGTATGTTCCAGACCAGGAGGAAACAGGAAGTTTTTCATTGGCTGGACCAAACATCCCCCTGCATGTCCACTCTAGGAAAACAAGGAATGTTGTACTTGACTGCTACTTATGTATCACACTCCCTGTATGGAAAGTGAATGCCAGAACAGCTGAGTCTGGGGGTCCAAGCTGTGTGCAGACACTTCCCCACCCCGAAAGAAGAAAACCTTAATGGCCGGGCTGTTGCTTCTCACGCTGACGCACTCTCTCTGCCACAGCAGGAATGCCAACTGTTACTTTGACATTGAGTGGTGCGATCGGCGTATCACCCTGAAAGCGGCAAACGGCAAATACGTGACAGCAAAGAAGAACGGGCAGCTGGCCGCCACGGTGGAGACAGCCAGTAAGGATACTTTGGCTTTGGAGGTGGGGGGAGTGGGGGGGGGCTTAGGTCCATGGGATGCCCAGGGTGAGTGACAGACGAGAGCAGCACCTTATTGCCCTAGACCAGAGGTGGGGAACCTGCAGGACTCCTCCAAATGAGGCTGGCTCCCCCCCCCAAACTTCCATCACCCCTGACCATTGGCCCACACTACTTGGAGCCAAGGGGGGTTGGGGGCCCAGCAACAAGAGCCCCCACCTACAGGTGCCCCTCCCCTGCCTCAAACCGCAGCCCTTTGAAGGATATGAGGTTCACCATCAGCCTTGCCCGCTCTCCCTTTCCTTCAAGCTACAACCCCTGCGATCTTCCGGTTGAGTACTGTATTAATTACTATTTTTAAAAAGCTTGTATCAATCAAATCTTTAATAAAGTCATAGACCAGCATAAATGAGGGGGGGGGACGGTCATTTAGAATCTGTAAAACGTTTTGGACAGCTCAAAAGTATTAAAACAGAAGGTATATCTAAAAGACGATAAGAAGGGTTAGGAACATCAAACGGATATGAAAGAGGATAAGGAGGTTAGTATATAAAAGACTGCAACTATCAATTTGGAGAGCACTCTGATGTGAGTGTTCATTAAATCTAGTTTGTGGCACAGGTCATCATCGTCCGTCGGATCTTGAGCGCTGCTGTGCAGAATCCGACAACATTGTATGTTGTAGCAGGATTGAGATCTGACAGCAGCAGGGAGATATAAAATTGTCCTGTGCGCCCTGGGTACTTATGGAGTGGTGGGGAGATGAGGCTAATACGAATACGAAAAGCTTGTATATTTCTATCCGCAAAGGTATCGAAGCTGTGTGCGGTGATTAAAAAGCCGGAGTAAAAATGGTATCGTGGTAACAGTAAGCAGGGAATTTCTGAGCAGCAGAATCGAAGGCCGGGGAATGCAAAACGTAAGAGGGGAAGAGCTTCCTTGGCAGAACTGAATCCCGTGATCCCGGGTATTCTTCCTTCCTCTAATTCCGCACCAGGGTCTGACTGAGCCGAGCCAAGAGGGTCTGCCTGGTCTGGGACTGCCAGGGCTCTCTGGAGACCCCTCTTGCGTGTGCAAAAGAGTTGGCCTTCCCCAACCTGGTACTCTGCAGCTGTTTGGGGACTACAAATCCCATCAGCACCTGCCAGCATAGCCCTGCTCCCCATCGTGGCTGTTAAGGAGGGGGCTGCTGCTTAGAAGGAAGGTGACAACCCTCTGGACTTCTCTCGGAAGAGAGCCTCTGAGGGTCAAAGCGTCTGGGTAGGATCTCATGGGAAAAGGTGTATTAAGGCCCCAAGCTATGCAAGGCATTTGAGGCGAAAACCAGCGCTCAAGTCTCGTTCCTGTCAGGAGCCGGGCCTCTGAATGCTGCACCAGCTGAAGTTTCCCAACAGTCTCTATAGAGTTGGAAGGGACCCTGTGGGTCATCTAGTCCAACCCCCCTGCAGTGTAGGAATCGCAACTCGAGCACCCCTGACAGATGAGCATCCAACCTCTGCTTAAAAACCTCCAGGGAGGGAGAGTTTGCCGCTGTCAAAGATCCTTTGCCGCCAGGAAGTCCCTCCTGCTGTTTAGCTGGAATCTCCTTGGCTGCGATTCGAACCCATCTCCCGGCCCATGACCCGCCTTCTGTCTTCCCTGACGGACAGGTGAGACGGAACACTTCCTCATGAAGCTGATCAACCGGCCCATCATCGTTCTGCGGGGGGAGCATGGCTTCATCGGCTGCCGGAAAGTGACAGGGACCCTGGATTCCAACCGCTCCTCCTACGACGTCTTCCAGCTGGAGTTCAACGACGGGGCCTACAACATCAAAGGTAGGGAACTCCTCCGGGGGGGGGGGAGCTTGGCTTTGGTTCTGCTAGCCCAGGGTTTCCCAAACTTGGCCCTCCAGCTGTTTGGGGACTACAATTCCCACCATCCATGACCACTTGTCCTGCTAGCTTTGGATGATGGGAGTTGTAGTCCAATGTTTGGGAAACTCTGGGCTGTAGGCAGGGCTGCATTGATGTTTCCCGAGAATGTCTGCTTTCCTTCTGAGAAGAGGAGCCGCATTTCTAGCCCTCCGTGTCCCCCAAGGTACCTCTGGTACAGGCATGGCCAACCTTGGCCCTCCAGCTGTTTTTGGGACTACAGTTCCCATCATCCCTGACCACTGGTCCTGTTAGCTAGGGATGATGGGAGTTGTAGTCCCAAAACATCTGGAGGGCCACATTTGGCCATGCTTGTTCTGGTACCATGTTGCTGGACTGCAACTCCCAGCAACCTGACCCTTGGCCCTACTGGGCACTGGAGTTCTTCCTCCCAGCCCGCTCTGCAGGGGGGCTGCCATGTTAGTGACCCCTGGTGCTTGGTGTTTCAGGGAGGTTCTCCCCACGCGGAGCAGCGTGACCCCCTTTCCCTTCTCTGCTTCCAGATTCCACTGGGAAGTACTGGACGGTCGGCAACGAGTCCTCGGTCTCCAGCAGCAGCGACACGCCGGTGGACTTCTTTTTCGAGTTCTGCGACTACAACAAGGTGGCCATCAGAGTGAATGGGAAATACTTGAAAGGCGACCATGCCGGCGTCCTCAGAGCTTCTGCCGACACAATCGACCCCTCCACCCTCTGGGAGTATTAAAAGCACTTTAGCACTTCCCTCCCTCCCTCCCTCCCTCTCTCTGTGTCTCCCCTCTTCACTTTCAGTTGCCAATTTCTGTTGTTTTTCCTGTTCGGTTGCCTCCGTTCCTAAAACAGAGAGGTTCCCTTCCTTCCCCAGCTGTCCTGCTGCTTCTCTCCCGCCGTAGAAGTTTTGGGTTGATCTTGTCTCTTTGAAACTGGAAAAAAATGTAATTAACCTGCAGAAAATGGTGCACTTCTTGCGGGGTGTGTGTGTGTGTTGCCTTGTTGGAATACCAAACCTGGTCCTCTGAATTTAAAAGGGAAAAAATCCCACTAAAGTAGAGCAGCCCCTGCCACCCCCTCTGTTGGCATCTCCCCTGATGCCAATTATCTGGGGGGATTCTAGCATTGACCTAAGCCAAGAAGCAAGCGAACCCTCTGCTGTTTCCGCTTTCTTGGTTCAATGCTGGCCATGTGGATAAGCCTGAAAGGGGGTGTGTGTGTCTCCCTTCTTCTGTAGCTGGTCAGGATCTGTCCGTCTCACTTTCCTCTCTGGCTTTCCCATAAATACTTCCTTTCCTTACTCAGGCAGAGAGGCCTCCTTCTGGCACACCTTGTGTCCCCCGCCCCATGAAGTGTCAGGGGGGACAGCGAGATGGACGGTGTGTGTGGGATAAGTCAGAGGGTTAGTTTAGAGACAGACTTCGGCCAGCCAGTTAAGTACAGTTAATGAGGACTAGAAGCTTTGCCCACATTTTAAAAAAATTAGCGAGCTGCTAAGTCATTCATCTCATTGGGGGCTGAGCTTAAAGAAGAGCTCGCCCTCCATTGCTCTTAAGTGCCCAGGGAGCATCTCTTGAGCAAAAAGGCCTGATACAACCGCACTGACCAAGCTGTGCCACTGCCTTTCTCTGCGTCCCTTGAGAGCTGCAAGTTGTTGTTAGAGCCCCTTTCTTCCCCTCTTTTATATTTCTGTCTTTGGTATCTCGAAATAATAATAATCATAGAAGGGATCACAGCTACCTGTGAAATTATTGCCTGTCCATGACAGCATCTGATAGATGTCAAACTGCACACCTGATCCGCACCAGTCCCTCTTCCTTGCCTCTGATAGGGGGTGGGGGCCGTGAAAGACCTTTATTTTCTCCCTCCGTGCCTCCCAAAAAGGAATGGTTGGCCCCAGAGTCACGGATGGTGTCATTTCCCTCTTCCTAAGTGACCCTCTCCTGGCTGGGACTTTGTGCCTCAAGGAGAGTCTTATCTCAGTTGTATTTGTGTGGGTGCAGAAGCGGAGCTTTGGGCTGAGGCGGGGAGAGGAAGAGGCCTGGAAAGGTGGTGAAATGGGGGGGGGTGACACCCACGTTGCAGAGGTCTTTGAGAAGGGGGCTCGCTACGCTTTCCAACTGTGGCTGGAGAAGCGAATTGCCACTCTTGATTCACAGGAATAGACAGCTTTTTAAAAAAATTAGCAGCCTTTGCACAGCACATTCCCCCCCCCCAAAAAAAATATAACTGGAATCTCTGCCCTACCCCTTAAGCAGTTTTTCAGAATGGAGGCATCGCTCTCCCGGCTTGGGGGCTACCTCTTCTCTGCCCCCCGCAGCCCCTCACATGCCTCTTCCAGGGTTTCCCCCCCAAGGCTGCTCTGAACCCCCTCTTGCCCCCCCCCAGCCGATCGTTCTGCTTGCGGGGTTCCTGGGGCCACCCAAGGTGACCAAACAACGCGTTTCTTGTCTATTTATATATGCTCTCTCCGAGGAGCCGACCTCCACTGTCTCTACTAGATTTGCAGTATTGTATAATCCATTTGTAGCGTGTTGCTTAACTGTTCGGGAGTTTGGAAAAAAGTCTTGTGTACCTTGGTTTGTTCTTCTGGGGTGCCTTTTTTGGGGGGGGTCCCCGCCTTTCCCTTGGCGTCGGCCAACCCGGGGCCCTCCAGAGGTTTGGCACCCCAGCTCCCATCTGCCGCAACGTCATTCAACCACGTTGCCTGGGGCAAGTGGTCCAAAAACATCTGGATGGCGCCGGCTGTGGCTCTTCGGTTGGGCAGCCTCTGCCTGTTCCAGCACCCCAATTTCTCATGCAATGCAGAGGGGAGGGAAAGATTCCCTTTGTGACTGAACTCCACCTGACCATCAGCACCCCTGCAGCCATGGCTGGAGCCCGCTTGGGTTTTCCTGTTGCCAAAATTCAAAGCACCAGCCCTCCTTTTGCTCAAGGCGGGAGGACGCTACAAGCCTTAAACGTGCCATGCACCCTTTGCCACCTCCAGGGGCCTTTTCTGCACTTGGTGCTAAATTCTGAAGCAACTGGAATGATTTGCCTTACGAGGAAAGGAGGGTCACTTCTGGGATGGCCCAGGAGCTCTGCGTGGATTTATCGGGACATTTCGGGAGTGGTGAAGTCCAGGGAATTCTCAAGGGAAACACACAGAGCTTTGGGAACGGGGGGGGGGGGGCTGCCAGGGGGGTTGCTGAGTGTCTGCCACCCCCCGAAAAAATCCTTCAACACTTGCTGGCCTTCACACTTCATGCTGCACCCCAGCCCCAAAACCCCCTATTTCATGGATGACTGTTTGATACTTGTAACCCCTGCTGGCTTCTCCCGTGTAACGATTTTTTATAAGCCGAGAATCCTCCTTGCCTGCCTTCCTTGGCTGTTGTGGCTCTGAAAAAGCAACAACTCACGTTCTGGTATATTTGGTTCAAGTATTTTTTTGTCCCTTGATATTTTTTTTGTAAGTGCCATTTGTATAACAAGCTTCAAATGGAGACAAAATTAAAAACCTGCATTCAGATAAGGAACAAAAAATGTGTCATTTCTCTTCTCTTCCCCCCCCCCACCCCGCCAAAAAAACTCCTCCAATATATGCCATAAGTGTTTCTGGTTTGACTAAGCACACCTCAGAAATCCTACAAAGCTGCTGGTGGTCAGTACAGACCAGGGTTCCCCAAACTTGGGTCTTCAACTGCTTTTGGACTACAATTCCCATCATCCCTGACCCAGGCTGACCTTGCTGGCCAGGGATGATGGGAGTTGTAGTCTAATAAACTGCTGGTGTAGACAGTGCTGAGTGAGATGGACCCACAGCCCGGCTCTGTTTGAGACACCTGTCACATGGGACAAGTCCTGTTGCAGTTGAAGAGTAATCCCAGCGCTCCATTGTCCTAGCTCTCCATTTCGGTTGGTGAGCGCTGAACATGCTTGGTTCACATTGCGATGTGTTTTGGCCTTTCTCCCTACAATAAAAATGCCAAATCCTGAGTTCCTCAAAGCCTGCAGATCACTTCCCTCGTGCAATTTTGACCCCGTAAGCATTAGAAGTGAACTCCTAAACACCAGAGGCAGAGCGTTCCGGGGGTTATTGCAGACCCCACCCGTTTGTGGTTTGACTAAGCACGCCTGCATGTTAAAAGATGTACACAAAGGATCCCATCCTGCTGGCTGCTGCTAGGACTCCTCCAGCCCATAAGCATCTCCTGCCCCCAGTCTCTCCCAAGAGGAAGCGTTCAGCCCCCCTCACCTCTTTGATCCAAGAAGAACTAGGAGCATGCTGGGTCAAGCCAAAGGGCTGCACCCCCCCCAAAAAAGTCCATCACCCTGTTCTTAAAGGTGCCAACACAGTGCCTACCAGTATTTTGGAAAATCTTGAAGCAGGGACCACAGCTCAATAGCGCACTCCCCTACTGCGGTTTCCAGCAACAGATTTCATCCTCTTCATTGATTAAATTGGTATACCGTTCCTCATCCACAAATCTCAGGGTGGTCCACAATATAAAATTACAATATTAAAACTACAAAATCCATAGCAAAAATAAAATCAAAGCAATAGTTGTCGTCCTCCCCCCCCCCACAAAAAAAACACAATTAAAAGGGCATCAGATGTCAATCACCCAAAGGCCTGGAAGAAGAGGAACATTTCCATCTAGTGCCTAAAAACATACACAGTGAAGGTGCCAGCCGAACCTCCCTAGGGCCACCATGGAAAAGGCCCCGTTCTCGTGTTGCCACCCTCTGGACCTCTCATGGAGGAGGCACATGGAAGGGCCTCAGAAGAGGATGATCATAGATTCTGGCTTTAGAAGAGGATTGAACAAATTCACACAGATGACTAGCTACCATGGCTCTGCTCGGGTTCCACAGTTGAAGGCAGCGATTTTCCTGAATCCCAGTTGCTGGAGACTGCTGGGGGGGAGGGGGAGTTGCTCTGTGCTTGGATTCTGCTTGCGGGATCTTTTACTATGGTGCAGCAAATAACAATATTCAGATTAAGGTCTTCTGTAAGACTACAGCATCCACACACAGATAGGAGGTTGGCCGCTGCATCTCTGCATGATTTACTGGCTTTGCCTCCTTCCAGCAGGTGGTGGTGAGAAGCCCTAGTCTCAGCAATGGGATGTGGTGGATCATTTAATTGCTCCTCACGCAGAAAGCAGAAGCGCACAAGACAGCATGGTGCAATGCTTAGAACCACAGAACCATAGCATTGCAGAGTTGGGGGTTACCCGGGGGGGGGGGTCATCTGGTCCAGCCCCCTGCAATTTGGGAATCCTAACTAAGGCATCCCTGGCAGATGGCCATCCAACGTCTGCCTAGGAGGGAAACCTCAGGAAAACACCAGAGAACTGCTGGTGCTCCGTTTCAGCAATGCTGAGCTAGGTGAACCAGGGGGCCGATGCTAAGGCAGTTCCAACACTGCGGGAACCCTGAGGAATCCCTACATTTGCCCCAGCACAGAACTGAGTATGACAAGAGCAGCCTGTTGGGAGTTATGTGTGCAGCAGCTTGTGAAAAGGGGACGGACGGACGGATGCATTTCCCCCAGGGTGGGGGTCTCCTACAATGCTGTTCTGCAGCAGCTTTCCAGACTGCAGCAGGTGTGTGAAAACGGTTGGTCCAGAGGTGTCTGAAAATAAGCTGCAGGCAGGTGCTCCAGTCCTTGTTGCCAGTAGCAACTTGCTCGAGGTTCTTTCATTTGTGGCAGGAATCCATTCTGGGCTCTGCTTTTTCTCCCCGCGGAGCAAGGCTTGATGAAGGCAAGAGGAAGGGTCGCCTCTCCATCACCCTCTGGGAAACAAAGGGCAGCCTTGCTCTGATCTGTTGCCTGAGAGAAAGGGTGGCCCCCAGCCTTTGTAAGGGGGGAGCCGCCCTCCTTGGAGGCATCCTGGCTAACAAGCATTTGCTCAGCCTGTTTTGAACAGCAATGCTGCTGAATCCCAGTTGCTGGAAACCAGGGGGGTGGGATGGGGAGAGGACTCCCTGGTTTGCATCTGGATGGCCACCATGAGAACAGGAAGGTGGATTAGATAAGTAATGGGGCTAATCCTGTAGGCTCTGTTCTGCTCCAGTGTTGTTAAGCAAAGCATTTGGACCCCTTTTGCCCGCAGGACTGTGAGATCCGAAGCGGTTCAGTGTTACTGTACCTGCAAATGCATGAGGCTGGAAACCTCGTCTCGGGGGGGGGGTAGCCTTAAAACAAACTTTGCTCAAACCCAGCTGAGCTCAATGGGGCTTGCTTGAGAGTAGACAGGCTTGCCCCCGTGAGCCTCCCATTGATGCGAGTAACAAACTGGTTCCATAATAATAATAATAATAATAATAATTTTTTATACCCCCCTTTCCTACCAAACCGGGCTCAGGGCAGCTAACACCAATAAAATCACAACAAAAACATAAAACAATTCATTAAAATACAGATTAAAATACAATTTAAAATTTAATCTAGACTGCAGCCTCATTTTTAAGTAGCCCACCAACCACACCAAAAGAATGAAACATCAGATACTTCCCAGATACTGCGTTTATATTCTAAATGTGCAGCTGGACAAATTCTTTGTGCAGTGGTGTCAAAAAAGAAAAGTGCCGTGTGAAGCAAGTTTTTGTGCAGTTGGGCATGCGGAGTTTCTAGGGAACTGGGTTGTGTCGATAACAGAAATAATGTGAGAGACAAGATTTTTGTTAAAAATGGAAGGTGAAGGCTGCTTCCTTTCACATCTCCCTAACCTGGCCAGGCAAGAGAGGCGGCCTTTGCCCTCTTTACCTCTCCTGTGTCCCCTGCGCTCAGTTCATGGAGTTTGCATCTCGTGTACCCCCCCTCGCCCCCTTTTTCAAGGCAGCCAAGCTGAACTCTGCCCCTGTTCTCTTGGAGAGGGGAAGGGTCTCTGACCATGGAGAGGGGCCGCCTGACACTTTGATGCTGCAAGGAGGGAGGGGGACACCTTGGCTCTGAATAGGAGCTGGGGGGGGCTTGGCTTGTCCTCCCTCCTCTTTTCCCTTTACCTCCCCCACCCCCACCCCCACCTCCTTTATTTGAAGAGGTCAGGGAGAGAAAGGCAGAAAGAAAGAAGACAAGCCTCCCACCCCACTAGCCCAGACAGGCCTTTCTCCACACAAAGGAAAACGCTTTCTGCAGCAGGGGAGGCTCCAGCAACCGACAGATCAGGCTAAAACTGACATGTCAGGGTGGTGGTGGGGGGGCAGGGATGTGTGCCACTCCTGTTAAGAGGAAGGAGCAACAGAGCGGGCCATTTGTCAACTTGCAAATTAAATGAAACACAAAGTCCCCCCTGAAAATTCATCGGCGAATTTCTCCCGATGCGCAGATCTGTTTGCAACTGTCATTTTGCTTATTTGAAGAAGCCTGGTGTGAGCTGGGGTCTTGCTTCCTAGCAGCTCCCTTGCACACACCCTTAGCCCCCCCCCCCGCCCCGTCACCTGTCACAGGCACGTCAAGAGGCCTGGCTTCAGCTTAGAAGAGGTGGGTTTTGGAAATAAGGCAGAGACGCCAAAGGAAATCAAAACAGGGCTGATGGAGGCGAGACCCTGAAATAAGCTCTCTCCAGCCGTATTATGCAGAGGATCAGGGCTGGCGGGGGGGGGATGGGGATGCCGGGTGCTCCTGGCCTTTGAGCTAATCTTGCTGGATGTGCCTGCCACTCATCCACACACAGCTGCACATCCCTTTAATGGGGGCAGATCTCTTTCCTCCTAGGGAAGGAAAGGCACGGCCACTATACAACCTATTGCACTTTACCCTAGACTGGCAAACCAAGGTGAGTGGGCAGATCCCCTGCCCTCTCCAATTCTTGCAATGGAGGATGCGCCAGAATTCCCCACGTGGTGAGGGAGGGGGAGAAAGAGATTTGCCTGTAAGAAAGAATAATCTAACCCTCCAAATGATGGCATGGATTGCATCCACATGGAGAGATTTCAGTGCTGGGAGCTGGGGCTTTAGGGGTGGAATCGGAAGAACTGTACTCTGCAAACACTCTGGTTATTATGGTTATATTATGGGTACCTTCTTCAACATGTTATTGGCACATTGATAGCGCATCCTTGGCAGATTTTTCCTGCTTTAGTTTGTTCCTGCATTCTTGCTCTCCAGAGGGGTTATGGCAAATAACCCAGAACATTTCCCGTATAGGAAGCTACAGGATTTCATAGTTAGAGTGGTCTTGGATCAGACCAATGGCCCACCTTGTCCAGAGTCTTGTTCTTGCAGCGGCTGTTCAGATGTTTTGCCACCTACAACCACAAACAACAAAAGGTGTGGAGGAAACCACTACCCAACTGAGAGTGCACAAGGTCGTTGTTTTAATTACAAAAAATTCAAATTACAATATAATACAGAGACTTTTTACACACAGAATATTAGAACAGTTTCCTACCAGAAGGTAAAGAAAAAAATATTCTTTTTTCCTTTCTTTATTAATAAACAAACCACTTATTCATTTTTAAGCTATTGTTATACAAAGTTGCAGGACATGCACAATTTCCCCTCAATAGGGTTTGCTCTTTTCCCCATTTCTTTTCTTTTTTTGCTAAGTGCAAATACTAGATTTCTCTCTCCACCTTTTAAGGCAAGTTAAATGCGACACTGCAAATTTGATAATAGAAAGTACCTGTTAAAATGTCAAGCTTGGGGTGTACAAAATACACACTTCCCTGTGTCTACCCGTAAAGAGAGATGAACTTTTTTTTTTAATTTTTTTTTTAAAAAAGCCACAAAGGAAAATGCAAATAGAAAAGAAGGTCATAAGAACCTGGAACACACAGGGGCATGTTTGCAGGCAGCCTTTGCTAACCTGCTGCCCAGCCAGATGTTTTGCACTACAACTCCCAGCCAGGAGGAGGCCATATTGTATACTCATCACAGCTGTACTAGCTGGGGCTGATGGGAGTTGCAGTGCCGAACAACTGAAGGGCGCCCTGTCCAAGAAACCTGGCTCAAGCTCGAGGGACTTCAATGTGACCCATGCTAAACTGTCCTAGTTTGCAGTGAGGCAGTTTTTTCCGGGCTGGACCTCTTTCAGGCTACCTTTAAAAAAAAAATAATAATCCCCTATGCAGGAAAATAACACAGCAGGGGGAAGTGGCCAGGGCAGAATCCTTGAGCTTGCTAGCTTTATGCATGCAAGGATTTAAAAAAAAAAAAAACTGAGGAGAGAAGCGTTCTGTCATGAGAGGCCTTGTCTGCAGAAGCAGACCACCACAGGGAGAAGCCGGCTTTCACGCTGTGTCACAGTGGCACGGGGGCAATGCTCTCCCATGTCAGACACACAGGCTTGGCAAGGTTTCCTTGGCCAAAGTTCATTTTTTTAAAAAAAACCCGCAAAGAGGTGATGCTCTCCCCGTGCGAAGCTTGGAAAAGGTAATCAACATCTAACCAAAGCGAAGATTCATCCTGGAATACCCGCAAGAAAGGGAATCCTGGCCACCTGCAGATGGCTGCCCTTTCTCCCCAACGTGGTGGTGTTAACACGGGAAGAGATCGAGGACCAAAATCCGCTTCAAGGGATGGGGCGGCTCATTGTTTAGGGTGAAGTCGCGCAACCCCAGCAACAAGTTGCAAAGAGAAAGGGGAAATGCTAAAGGGCACCCTTCCACCGGGGGGGTGGGGGGTGGGGAGAGGCAATTGAACAAGGCTGTCCAAGAAGTGTCAGGAGCTGGACCTTGGCATCTCTGTTTGTGATCAAAGGCTAAGGAGGTCTTCACTTCAGGCTTACACATCAAAATGAGCAAGGCCAAAAATCATCATTTTTTAAGTCAGCATGGACCCCAAGAGGTTTCCTCCGTTGCTCGTGGGCAAGCAAAGAATGAGGAAAGTGTGTTTTAGTTTCAGATGCAGTAAAAAAGGCACCCTCCTTCGAGTCAAAATGCCTCAATTTCCCAAGAGAGGTGGATTATCCCCAATTAAAGAATTATTTTACTCAGAGCACGAGAATGATGGGAGGCAGAGGCTAAGGAGCGTTTCAATCTATCAAGAGGAAGACCCGTCCAAATAAAAGACCTCATTGAAAGGGGCACCAAGTGGGGGTGGGGTGGAGGAATAGGCCATCCCATCCATGCTAAATGTCTTTTGAAACCCACTGGAACAGCAACAGCTGAGCTTCCAATCTCTGGCTCGCAGGAGCTGCCGCCACCCAAGTCTCCATCTCTACAGGAAGCAGCCTGAAATGAACGGAGGCTATGAACTAGAGTCAGCGCAGAAAATGGGAAGAAGGGGAAAGGCCAAGGGCCTCACGGGTCCAGCAAACGGCAACGAAAGGTCTCCGGTCATACTAAGGCAACAGCAGCAGCTGGCTTTAACTGCACCTCTGCCTGTTCCCAACTACCTTCACTCAAGTCCAAAATGCTACGGCTTAGAGATAACAAACGGTAAACTTCATGTGAGCTGGTCAAAGCAAAGGGGGAGAGAACACAGTAGCCCAACAACAGGGAAATGCCGCGGCCAGGGCCTGCTTTTGGTGTGCAGGGATCTGCTCGGTCAGCGCTAGGACGGCTCTAACCACCTTGGTCAAGGCACCCGGGGCCCTTGGCACGTGTCAGGGCGATTCTGCAGCCCAGGCTGGCAAAAACATCAAGCTCCTTGCCGGAAGTTGAGCTTTGCCTCTGAGCGCTGGTGGCTCTGGGCAGCCCCGCACTCTGCACGGCCAACACAACCACTGTGAGCGCAGAAATCCCCAAAACAAAAATGGGTTGCATCTTTCACGCGCATCTTTCAACACACATGGACACGGCATCAGGATGTCCCGGCACAACTGTCCGTGTGCACATGAATGGTACAAAACAGCCCTTAAGCCAAGGGTGGGGGGTCCATGGTGGTCCTCCAGAGGCTGCTGGACTACAACTCCCATCATCCCACTGGGCATGGGAGCTGGAGACCAACAAACCCTCTTCCAGCCCTGCCTGGAATAATCCAACTGGAAAGCTTCAGGCTGAAGGTTTCCAGAGCTGAGTGCGGTGGGTCAGTGGCTCAGGAGTCCAAGGAAGCTTTTGCACATACGCAGAGTGCCCAGGAACGCTTGGGTCACGGATGCCCTGCCCCCATTAACAAGGAGCAACTTTGCGACCTTCTAGGAGCTGGAAATGCCTTGCAAGTGCGCAGGGGGGATTCCTAGACTCGTAAGGAAACCTCCAAGCCTGCAAGATGCCCAAGAGTGCTTCAGACCACAACTAGACAGGTCAACGAGCAGGTACTCCCAACACGCTGAAGACCCCAAACAGCAACCACAACACCAGAGGAGGCAGAGGCTCGCCTGTGAAGCCAGCTGGCGCTCACCCGTTTCCTTCCAAGACATGTCACCACCCACACCGCCCTCCCTGCAGCTGTACCAGGATTCAACCCACAAGGCTTTCCATGTGCAATGCAAAGCCCAGCAGGAAGCAGTCGTAGGAGCGACACACCCCAAACCCGTACCACTGCTAAGCCAGAGGCCCAGCGCCAGAGGTTTGGCTCACACACTCGAGAACTGTTCCAGCCACAGAAGCCGCGTCCATTTTAAACAGATGTGGTCTCCCATTACATTGAGCTGCGCTGAGTGGCAGCAAGTCCTCAGTTTGGCACCTCGGAAGAATCAGAGGCCTCCAACATCTCTTTGAAAAGCCCGACCCACCGACCCACTGAGTTTGGGGAGGCTGGGTTGCAGCCAATGCTAGTCCTGCTCAGAGTGGAGCCACTGAACTTCATGGACACGGCCAACTTAGGTTCACTGGTTTCAATGGGTCTACTCTTGAGTAGGACTTAGTTGGCTGCAACCTGCCGTCTGACTCCTGTGCCAAAGGCACAAGATGGTTGTGGTGGGAAGAGCTCTGCTGGGGTTTCTTCCTGACCCGAGGGCCACAGAAGCTGCCAATCTGGTGCATCACGCATCCTAAGAGGGGGCAACTGCCTCTGCCAACTTCTGCTTGCCTCGGTGGTTTCCCACCAATGGTTTAATTTGCCCGTCAACCAAACTGGTCAAGATCTGTAGCCGGCCAGAGCTGAACCTCCCACCCAATTCTTTCCTGCTCTCAGCACCGTTTGGGCAGGCAAGAGAAACTGTGGTTTTGGCACGTGGGTCCAAGTCGTCGCTGCCTCTTGCCAAACAGGCCCCCTGCACCACCACCACCCCCCCAATGAGCAGAGAACCTCCTTCCTAGACAAGCGGCAGGAGCAAAAGGGCGCCAGGGCAAGCTTCCCCTCCCTTCCGCTTCCCGCAACAGAGCCTGGGCAGCAAAGGCGCTGATCTCGCCTTGGGGGACGAGAAGACCAGAGGGGTGCCCAGGAGCGTGTTCAGCGCTTGCAGTTTATTGGAAAAGTGGAGAAGAGAGGGAGGGGCGGGCTGCGTCAGCCAGTGTGTGGACTTTCCCTGCAGAGACTTCCCAAAGTCCTGGCGCCGCCCTGAGCCGGGTCAGAACCGGTGCCGCGGCTGTGGGCCAAAGTGCATGGGGAGGTTGTGTTCCAGCGGCAGGTTCACCTGGGGGAAGTCGTAGTTCACCCGCATGTTGGGCAGGGGGGGCACGTAAGGGGCAGGGATGGGCCCCATGTTGATGTGGCCAATGTTGTTGTAGAGCGGGCGGACGGGGGGCATGTTCAGCGGGTAGGCAGGGTGCACAAACGGGTAAGGGGGCATTTGGTGGTGAAGGTTCTGCGGGACCGGCCTGGGGATGGCTTCGATCCGTGGGATTTTCTCCGCAGGCTTCTCTGCCGGGGGCCCAATCCGCTTGAAACTGTTTTCTAGAGGAGGAAAGAAAGAAAGAAAGACAACAATGTGGAGGGCAGGGAAACAACAGCAGCAGCAGATCAGCGTCAACCTTTAATGCGACGGGGGCAGGGGAGGGCCAGCCTGACTCCTCCAGGTGTTTATGGACCCCTGGGCCAATGGCGGTCAGAAGAATCGAGGTGTCCAGCAGCAGCGGGAGGAGAACCAGGCTGGCTCGGATTGAAATCCGTTTGGAAAAACCTTTCCGAGTTAGCTAAAAAGTGCAATTTTTAACTGAGCAGCAGATTTAAAACTGTATGAATCCTACAGAACTTTTAAAATGCGAGATGTCCTCCATTTTCTAATACCGCTGCTATAAGAGATGCAGGCAACTTCCACGCTTCCTGCTTTAGCTTTACAGCTTTTGCTCATGATGCATTTTAGTCAATCAACTCGTGTAATGAGCCAACTTTCAAAAAAAAAAAAAAAAGGTTCCCCCTATGTCACATATATAATTTACAAAGAAGTGATTTTGGTGAACAGCAAATGTACTCAAACTTATTACTTGCCATTGGAATTCCCCTTTCTCACTCCTTTTCTGCAAACGTAACCTTCAGCTAAAACCCCATGGTGGCTGTAATACTCTCCTTTTTCTGCAGAAGACCTGCGTGCCACGTCCACAGGCCTGGCTGAAACCTGCCTGCCAAAACTCAGGCAGTGCAGCTGAGGTTATCTCAGGGTTATGTTATGTATTCTTGAAACTGCTTTGTGATCCTCAGATGAAGGGCAGTACAGAAGTTAAATAAATGATGGTGATGATGATTACTACACACCCCTTGAGGCTACAGAATATCCCTTGGATGCTGAATTGTGCAAACACTACCAGCTCGTTTTCATTTCAAGTTTGCAAGTTCAACCAATAGGCACACAACTGACCAGCCAAGTGTGTATTGTGTGGGTAATCATGGGGCACAGGCGGAAAAGGCCTTTTGGAATTGGGGCTGCTCCGTTCTCAAGGGACCCCTATCGAACTGTGCCTGTTAAGGGCGGGGGGGGCACCACCCACCTCCGTTTTTCCTCTTTTGCTCCTCTTCAGCTTCCT
This sequence comes from Lacerta viridis, assembly GCA_900245905.1. Classification (NCBI taxonomy): domain Eukaryota; kingdom Metazoa; phylum Chordata; class Lepidosauria; order Squamata; family Lacertidae; genus Lacerta; species Lacerta viridis. The sequence continues at coordinate 87,835 of OFHU01000575.1, forward strand.
TCTGAATCTCCTGGATTATCTTCTCGTCATCCTCCTAGAAATGACAGAAACAAACAAAAGGGTCAGCGAGGCTGTTTTCTCTCAACGCCCAAACAAACGAAGAAGGGAAATCGAATTTCTGCGCCGAATCTGCAGTGAGAAAACCTGAATTCTGCAAACCGTGCAGAAATATGCAAACCCGAGAGACTTCTGCCAATTTTGCATACATTTATTCTGCAATAGTGTGTTGCTGTTTATATATTTCTCCTGGCTATTATTAGAAATCTTGCTTGCATCTGGTTCTCGAGATCATCACCCCGGACACTCCGAGGCCTGAGGGCCACAGCCTTATTCGAAGAAAAGAAGGCGGCGGCGGAGGAGGTTTGCAGGAATCTGAATTTGGTAAGCGGGCGAATAACCACTTCCTGTGGAAACTCAGCACCGTTTCAGCCAGCCAGGTCGCTGTAAGCCCCAGCAGCCACGAAAAAGAGGGGTTCGGGCGGATGCCTCTCCAGTGCTGCGGGTGCAGACGGCCGGCTGGGCAGCTGAACATCTTCAGCGACATCTTGGGCTGCATTTGAAACCGAGGGGTGGGGGTGGGGGTGGGGCCAAGCAGCAGGTGAACGGACAGGCTGCTGACAACTTGCTGTGCGCTTGCACGAATCCTCACCCACACCGTGGAGCGTGACTAAGCCGCTTACAGGCAGAACACTGATCCTGCCGCAAAGCTTGGAGGACTGACTAAGCAGATGGCAACAAGCGGCGCCTCCCCCCAGCCCTGCCAAGGAGCAGCCGGAGCGATGCTAATCCTTTAAATGGCATCCAAGCGTGAAATGTTTAGGGGGCAGCTCCAGAGAGTCCCACAGCCGGGCTGCCTGGGAGAGGCTGCCTGCCATGGAGGGGGAGGCAGGCCTTGAATAATCGGATGAGAGGTTCAATAGGAGCAGAGCTAGAAACTCGCGTCTATAAGCTAGGCGCCAAATGGCTCCTTAATCCAAGGTTGCAGTCGCCAAAACGGAACGTCTAGTTGCCATTTTGGGACAAGACGGCTTGAAAGTCTCATTTTCAAATTATGGACTGACTGTGATGGATTCTGTTAAACATCTGGCCACTGCAGATGAGAAACTTGAGCTAGGCGAAGAACGTAAAAGAAGAAATGTCACTTGATCTAGGGACATTCCACATCTATATTGGCCTCTTCCAACCTCCTTTTTTGAAATGGTGACATGGACCATTCATATCGTAGGAATATTCTTCACAACTGTGAGCAGGGCAGTGGGGGGGGGGGTGAAGTCAAGCGACAACTATTCACTAGGACAGTGTTTGCTGCCACACAGAATTTCTCTGCCTGCTTGCTCAGCTGGCTGGGCAGGGGCGTCTCCCATATGCTGGGAGAAGGGGACTAACCAAGGCAGGCAGGAAACAGAGAGTCCCCCCCTCACTCTGTCCAAGGATAGGACCGGCCACAATCGCCAACACTGCTTGCCAGCCTAGACCGCATGGTCTCTCCAAAACAGGGACATCCTTACTCCGTTCTCCTTTCTTTCCATTCCTCTACCTCACCCCTCTGCATGTCCCCACATTCCAAAGTTCTCAAAAAACCTCAATTTTGGAAGCATGCCCAAAGCTACATCTTAAAAATGTATGCAGAGCATAGGATCAGGGGGACAGAAAGTGAGAGAGAGATATAGACTGCAGAGCTAGTTGGAGGGAGAGTCTGGCTGCCTTGCAAGATGCAAAGAACTTCAGCACAGCTTGTTTTCATTTCCCCCTTTTAATCTCTTCCTGTATTCCACCCCCCCCCCCATCCCCACCCCGGCCCAATGTGGAAAACACTCTGGATTTGGAGAGCGCCCTGGGAGACTCCTGCAAAATGTGCTGTCTTTGCATAACACATGGATGGATGGAGAGAGGCCTGCCAACTTCCAGATTTGAATCTGGTGAAGCCCAGCACATCTCGAAACTCTGCCAAGTTTCCCTGTTCTGCTTTCTGGAGGGAGGAGCTCAGCATCCCACCAGCAAAGAGAAGTCTTCTGTCCAGCAAGGCTGGTGCCCTTGCTCCAATTTCTTCCCTGAGTCAGCAGGTTGCCTCAAAAGACTTTCCCAAACAGAGACCCTATGGATCGTTGTTAGTGGACAGCCACTCAAGGAAAGCTTCTGCAGCCACGACTCTGACCCAGCGCCTGATCCAGTCGTACCGTGCATCGGCTTTACAAGTGGGTAGGTGGCGAACTTCCCGCTTTGGGGCACGTGGCCTGGTCCTAGATGTGAGAAGGTGCCCCTGAGGAACTAATCCCAGCTGAGAACCGTAATCAAGTTTGGTATTTAAAGGGCAGAGATTGTTTTCTCCCACCACAAACCAACACGGCAAAAGCTGAGAACAAGAGGGCAGCAAAATCGCCAGTTACTGTGCTTGTGAAATATCTGAGCCCTGCACAGACCAGAGCTCTTCCTTCTTGGTGGCCTTTGGCTGTGCTGTTTTTGTATGGCAGAGGCGCCACAGAAAACTGCATTGTTTTTGTCGCTGTTGCTTCAACAGACCAATGTTGGTGCCACTCCGGAATTAATCCCATCAGTACCACTGGAAGAACAACAACACAGGACATTTCTCTCTCTCTCTCTCTCTCTCTCTCTCACACACACACACACACGGACAGCAGAGCCAGGCAGCTGCTTTCCTCAAATCTCCCCCCCCCCAAAAAAAATCAGAGTAGGATAAGCCCTGTTGGATCTGACTGACTACAAGCCCTAGAAAGATTTTTGTGAGGATAAACCGTGTGGCTCCCTCCTGCCGCTGACCTGCCACTTTGAATTCCTTAGAGGAACGGCGTGATGCAGTGGTGACAGGTAGGAGGCCTGCATCTTGTCAGCAAGTCACCTGGGATTTCGCAGGTGTGACTGGGAGCCAGCTGCATGCTCAGCGGGGGCGGGAGAAACCCGGTCAGCTCCCCACTGAAGCCACCATGGGGAGAATCCCCAGCTGCAGACGCACTGTATGGTTTTCCTGGAAGCTTGTGGATTTGCTCATGACAGGTAAACACACACACACACACCCCAAACAGCAAGAGAGCTTTGGCCAGCAATGTGATCTTGCCATGTTCTGCCTGAGAGGATCTCCAAGGGGTAAGAAAAAGTGACCAGGCCGCCAGTTTGCTTGAGCAGCACCACGGAGCCCAATTCTGCAGCTCCCCACCTCATATCTTAATTCTGCAAACTGCTACACCTCTGCCCAAATGCTGCTGAAACGTGCCAGTTTTCAGTGCATATTTTCACTTCACACTGCACACTTTCCTGCTGAGCTGTTCGTTCTTTAGGCACGTGATTAATGCACAATATGGATTTGCATACTTTAAAGAGAAATTGGGGGAGGCCTGGGAGGGGACCAAGGAGCTGCACACATGGCGGTATTAACACCTGACACATATATAAGGGGCAAAGTGACAATGCCAGTGTTTCTGCCTGCTGAGGATGCAGAATGAAGGACGGCATTCCTGGAAGAGGTTTATCCCAGCCCAGAAACTGCAACTTAACGATTCACACAAGTTTTCTTCTCCCTGTAAATTGCCTCTGCCTGAGCGTGCCAAAATATAATTGGGTCCCAAGATAGCAGTGCATAAACAAGACTCAAAAATATGAAAATAGCACTGTATTGTATTCAAAGAACATGGCTAGCAAAAGCTCATGTTTACCAGACTCAAGTGGTGTTTATTCTGCTTTGCCCTGGGAATCTGAGCAAAATATTCCATTCTCACCCTGGTTAACTGTATATTTATTGCACACTGTTTGAACATTTCGTATAATTTATGCCATAAATAACAAGCTGTGCTTACAGCTAACACTCTACCAGCAAAAACAGGCGAAATAACTTCTACCAGCCAGTTATACGCATGAAGGTTGTGGGCAAATTTCCTCAGGGGTGGGCTGCAATTGCTTTCCCCAAGAATGCTGAATTCTGTGGGCGGGACTGGAAAAGGCGAACAGACTGAAAGAGATTTTCAACCCGTGTTCTATCTTCTGAGAATCACACAAACGCACCACACTTTTGGGCTTAACTGTATCTTCATTTCCTCTATGTGTTCTTTGGGTCTTCCTGTTCTTTATGCACTGCAAACGCAACGGGGACCATGCAGAGGAGAAGCTGCACCAACGATTAACATTCTGCACAGAGTTAAACCCAGCCCAGCCCTTGCGGAGAGAAAAGGAGGGACTCTGCACCTTGCATAAATCATGCAAATCAAGCAGATCTGCATGCGTGGGCTAATTCTGGTGTTGCTAGCTATAGGTAATGCAAGCCGCTGCACAGAGCACGTCAGCCCTGCTCCTAAGCAACGGGAATTTCATTTAGCAACTGTCTGTCTGCTGAGATGTCATTAAGTGTTGGCCCCCAAATGAAAATGGAAGGAATAGTGAACGCCGAGTCAGCCTCCCCTCCCTCCATTTACGGAACAACTGCACAGCCGATGGAAAGGTTTTATCGTTTTTAGAATTTGTAAATATGGATGTATTGTTTTTAGAGCTTACAGAAACCATTTTATTGGTTTTAGAACTTGTGCTCTGTTCTGCTTTTACCTTCTTCACTGCTTTAGGCTACTTAAAAGTCCCTTTAAATCGGTTAAATAATCTGTGCACGGAAATGCATTATCGCCATTCTATTGATTATCCCCTTTTAACCAACCAGGCAGCGGAAGCTACTGGAGTGAGGGATCTGGCTGGTGTCACGAGGGCCGGCCTCTTCTCAGAGCTGCGTCTGGAACTGGGGTGCTAACCCCACCCCCACAAAGCTCATCCCAGAGGGTGGGGCACGGGATGTGCCCGCCCCCCCCTTTGCAGGAAATTGGGTGCATGCTGCTGGATCACTGCACTCCTTTCCGCTGGAGTGGAAGGGAAACAAAACGCGTCTATTTTTGTTTCCCTGCTTCAGTAGTTCCAGGCGTGCATCTCGACACACAGCGAGAGCACAGCTAAGCGAAAGGAAACGTGGAGTGTTGGGAAAGGGGGAAAGGGCCAGACAGGAAGGAGACATTATCAACCAGCACAGAGTTCAAAAAATAAAAAAAAATGCAAACACAGAATATGTGGATTTTTGTCTGGTGTGGCAACCTCACCAAAAGATGGGAGGGGTGAGGGAGAGACTGGCTAATTATTTCAGGGTGGAGAAATCTTTTTTGGCATTTTAAAAAGAGTTACTGGGAGCTGGTTTCTCCATTTGCAATGCATCCCCCCCCCATTTTTGAAGAAATATTAATAAAAGGGCTTCCTTTTTCATGCATGTGCAGCCACAGCCGTTCCCAATAAGCTCTGAAATGATTTCATGAGGCAGACACTTCCAGGAGAGGGAAGGGAGGGAGAAGAGCTCCTTTCCAATCATTCCCAGCTTAGTCAGGGAGCGCTTGAGTAAGAAGAGGCGAGGCAGCAGGAGGGAGGGAGAGAGTACAGGGTTGGAATGGAGTCAGCACGCAGGATGGGGGGGAAGGGGGGGGGGAAGGGAGCCCCCGTAGAAGGGAGAGCTCCTTCACGGAGGCACAGGCAGCTTGCTCATGGCTGAGAACTAACAGGGAGATGGACCGCAACCTATGGAGCTGAAGGCAAGGCAAGCCTCTTTGGGAAAGGAGCTGCCTCAAGTGGCGTGTGGACTCTTGGGCAGGGCAGTGGAAGCCTTCTTGCTGTGCCTTGGACATTGTGCCACAGTGAGAGAAACAAGGAGTAAGGAAGGTGCTTGTGGAAGAGAGGTCCGGAGGGTGGCAACACGAGAACGGGGCCTTCTCTGCAGTGGCTCCCCGTCTGTGGAATGCTCTCCCCAGGGAAGTTGCCTGGTGCCTTCACTACACACCTGTAGGTGCCAGGCAAAAACGTTCCTTTTTAACTAGGCTTTTGGTTGATCCGATTTACATCCTGTGCCCTTTTAAAATTTGGCTCTTTTGTGGGGGGCACTATTGGATGATTGTTTTTATTTTTATTTTAAAATAAAATAAATAAACTCTCGTAGTGCTGCCCCCAGGCTCTGATGGGTCTCGTGGGCAGGACACCCACCATGGACCACCCATCACTCGGGGAATCTCACTGCAGCAGGTCCAGAGGGGCGGAGGGCAGGAACAGGGACGCTTGCCAGTGAGCAGGTGCCTGGCCATGCTGGCCCTGGTCATTGGTCTTTGGCCATGTCCAAAACAGCGCTTCTGTGAGCCAAAGAGATTGTCTTAGCAGGCAGGCGGACGGATAACTCTGGATTCAGGACTGGGAGTTCCAGCAGGCCTGGGAGAGCGCTCTCTGCAAACAGAGTGTGGACCAGACAGCTCTCTCCAGAATCCTTCATCGTCCATTGGGGTTCTATGGCAGAAAAACTAAAGAGCTCTATGAAGAGTTAGAAAAGTTGCCACCTTAATCAGCGAATGGGCGATGTGCTGGGATGCTGAGCCAGAAGGTGGACTCTGCTTGTTCTCAGAGGCTACTTTGGTTCCCACACATCACTGCAGCAGGGAAAGGAAGCTGTTAAAAGGGCCTCTTCTTCCAACAAGGATCCTATGATACGTGTCTTAAATTGAAAGTTCTCTCACGCTTGCAACACAATCTCAAAGAGGGCACCAGTACTGAGAGCTGGCAGCATGCAGGGGCATTTAAATGTTCACTGGTTACTAAGCTAGAAGCCGGGTAATAAAATCAAGCCGTCACTCTGACTTTTTGCATATTTGCCACAGGAAGCTCGGCCTTGGAGGCGACAGCATGGCACATCCAAAGGAGAGGGCAGAGGTCACTTGCGATTTTACCGCAAACTGCACCCAGAATGCTCCGCTCCCGAATCTGCGCAGGAGAGCCATCAGGGGAAAGCGGAGCCACTTGTGTCTATTGGAGTCACTTACCGTGGGGTCTGTCCAGAGGGAACACTTTGCACAGTCTTGACAAGGAGCCCCGGGAGATCGGGGGTGTTGGCAGAAGTGGTCGTACCCATTAATGGCGGCTCGGCAGAGGTAGCACATCTGGGCGCCACAGCGGCACGACATGCGGTTGCAGCCTTCGGATTTTATCAGGCCGGTTGCGCACTTGTGGCACTTTCTGATGCGAGCGGCTGTCATCTTCTCTTCTCTGCAATGAGGCAATTGGGAAAGGGTTTAAAAAAACACCGGAGAAAACAATGTGGCAGCCCATTAGATATTTGAAGATGGCTATCGTATCTCCTCTTTCCCAGGCTCCTTCAACCGTTCCTCACAAGGCTCGCTTTCCAGACCCCTGATCGTCTTGGTTGCCCTCCTCTGCACACGGTCCAGCTTGCCAATATCCTTATGAATTATGGCATCAGCTTTTGTGTTTGGTGGGCTGGAGCACAATTCATCCACTGCATGCAGTTTTTAAATAAGGATTTTCTCATAAACAGAAGATGGCAAGTGTCATTTCAGATGAGGTGTTTCCCGTCACCGTCATGCAGGAGAGAAGGTGGCTGCTGAGATTGACTCTCTCTCTCTCTCCTCTAAGAAGAAACCTTCACTCCCTTCAAAGCTATGATGTTTGGTCATATGCAAAGTTTGCAGATACACGTAAGTAGCCGTGTTGGTCTGCCATAGGCAAAACAAAATAAAAATTAAAAAAATTCCTTCCAGTAGCACCTTAGAGACCAACTAAGTTTGTTCTTGGTATGAGCTTTCGTGTGCATGCACACTTCTTCAGATACACTGAAACAGAAGTCACCAGACCCTTCAGTGTATCTGAAGAAGTGTGCATGCACACGAAAGCTCATACCAAGAACAAACTTAGTTGGTCTCTAAAGTGCTACTGGAAAGTTTGCAGACTTAGACTGCAATCTGACACACACTAAATCCCAATGAATTCTGAGCAGGCATGTAGAGAATTGCATCATTCATTGATCCAGACTTCATCAGCTAACATTTCTTCAAATGGTGACAGCCCAAAGTATTACATATCAAATCACAATAATGTAATTATTCCTGTATTTGTTTAGATGTGTGTTAGTGAGTGCTCTTGCTCTTTGGTTGATGAGAGATCTAAGGGCCTGGGTGTCACACTCTTGCCTTCAGAGTCCCCACATAGATGACCCCCCCCGGAAAAAAAATTCTTTAGCAACCATTTCAATAGCACCCTGCCATCCCGAACAGGCTCTTTCCCAGGAAGGGGGGTTATGAAACCCACCCCTCCCATGCTGTTTCCAAGGAGGTCTTTGTGGCTGTCTATTCAGAATTACCTTATGATGAGTTGGAGACAAATTAAGTGAAAGGAGGTTCATTGCAGGCTGGAATTCTGCAGGCTTAAATCTGGTTTCCCAGAGAGTCAAAGAGGTGGGGGAGCTAAGCGTTAATGCAGAAATAATTTAACCCCGGAGTCAAAGCACACACAGATCCTCACCTCTGACAAACAGAAAATATATAGCTGAGGCAATGAAAGAAACAGGAAATGCGGACTCTGCACTGTTGCTTGACACCTTTTATAAATCAGAGCCAGTTGCTTTGGTTACAGAGATGCTGCAAAAGGATTGCTAACTATTCTGTTCTGCAAACAGGAAATGTTTAGGGCCTGACAATAGTTTTAAGCTTTCCCCACGCAAGTTAAAGCATTGCACCAGCGCTTTAATCACTCTGTGCTTCTGCTGATGTTTACAAGTTATATAACAGAGCACCCACATTTTGTTTCCCTTCCCACAACACAGCCCAGTATCCAAGGATGCTTTCTGAAGATCCTGAGTTTACATCGCATGCTTTTAACTGCAGACTATTCCCTCCCACATTTTATACCTTGTGCCTCTCTCAATAGGGTGCTCAAGACAGCAACTGCTCTATTCCGAACTTAAAAATGGAAAGCGTAATGCTGGTGGTCAACAAAAGAGGTTTAAAGACTGTCTCAAGGCAAATCTTAAAAAAATGTAGTATAAACACTGACAACTGGGAAACACTGGCCTGCGAGCGCTCCAGTTGGAGAACAGCCTTTACCAAAGGTGTCATGGGCTTTGAAGACACTCAAACTCAGGATGAAAGGGAGAAACGTGCCAAGAGGAAGGCACGCTTGGCAAATCGACACCATTATCAACTCCGGCCCATAAACCTATGTCCCCCCTGTGGAAGGATGTGTGGATCCAGAATTGGCGTCCACAGTCACTTACAGACTCGTTGTTAAAACTGTGTTTATGGAAGACAATCTTACTCAGCTAGGAGGAATCGCCAAAGAAGACGACGACTCAAGACAGCACAGGGAGGCTTTGCAGTCCTGTCCAGGCACTGACCAGAGTGACCTTCACTTCAGGAAGACGATTCTATGTCTGCATCATGTGCCGTTGGACCTTGGCTCTGTGACTGAAGGAGGTGAAACCCATCCTGCTATTCCTAGATCTCTGCCAAGAGCCTCTCGCACCCATGGCTCCAAACTCCCACACCCCCAGACCACTTGAAAATCACTGAGGGTCTTGGCAGCTCTCTTAATGATTTCCCTGCCTGTTGGTGCAACCGTAATGCACTGTGCTAGATACTGCAGGATGTAACACTGTATTTTTATCGCCTCTCTTATCTCCCAGTTCCCCCATTTCAGATTCCTCTTTGGGAACTGTGCTTGCCCTTAGGGCAGACAGTGAACCAGCCAGCGGCAGACTCTGCTGCTCCCCGTTTTCTGGGCTGCTGCCTCTCATCCTCCCAGCAGGAAGCGCCAAGCAGAGCAGGAAGCTGGGCCTGAACTCCAGCTGCGCTTCCGCTTCCCAAGACTCAAGCGGGACGTTTTATTGTCCGCAACAAGAGTAGAATTTCAGCTGCTCAAGGATAATAAACTATATTAAAACTATATATGCAAAGCAGCTCTCCCCTGACTGTCCCGCACTCAGAGGTTTGCTCTTTCAGAGGGCGTAAAAGTAGATACCTCGAGGGAGTTGGGCATGTTAAGCCTGGAAAAGAGAAGGCTGAGAGGAGACAGGATTGCAATCTTCAAATATCTCAAGGGCTGTCACATGGAAGATGGAGCAAGCTTGTTTTCTCCTGCTCTGGAGGGCAGGACTCGAACCCATGGCTTCAAGTTACAAGAGAGGATATTTCAGCTCGAAACCACGAAGAACATTTTGACAGTAAGAGCTGCTCCACAGTGGAATGGTCTCCCCGGGGAGGTTGTGGCCTCTCCTTCCTTGGAGGTTTTTAAGCAGAGGTTGGATGGCCATCTGTCATGGATGCTTTAGCTGAGATTCCTGCATTGCAGGGGGTTGGACTAGATGACCCTTGGGGTCCCTTCCAACTCCACAGTTCTATGATTCTAGGATATATCCTGAAGCACAAAAGCCCTCTTGCCGAGGAGGCTCAGTAGCTCTTACTTTCTGGAGTGGCTTAAATAAGAAATCAGGAGGAAAAGGCTTCCTGGTTCTCTCCTCCCCCCTCCCCCCCCAAAGTTACTTACATAGATGTTCGATATTTTATGTCATCCTTCTCAGCCAGCTGCTCACAGGTGAGGTTCATATGCTCCTTCCAGAGGCCCTGGCATTTCCTGCAGGTTTCCTGCAGAGTGAGATCACCACATTAAGCAGCAGGAACACACCAGCGATCATGATTTTTTTTTAAAAAAAGGCAACCAGACAAATAAGCAGTGCTGCAGGCATTTTGCAGGCAACACCGAAATACAAAACACAAAAGGAACGCTGGGGGGGGGGAGAGTGGCCCTGAGTACAGAGGCCGGCAGCATCAAACGGATCGAAAACACTGATACACACACCTGTCTTCCCCGGGTACCAGAATGACACTAGACTCAATGCCATAGGGGCCTCTCTAGGGAGATAATTGCACAAAGAGGGTGCCACCACCGGGAAGGCTCAATCCTTGGTCACAACCCACTTTCCCTCCAAAGGCAGGGGCACCGGCAAGGACACCTGAAGGCAGAATCGGTTCACACGGCAGCCCTTTAGACGCTGGGCATCAGCCGCAATTGGAGAAAGCATGAAGGCGCTCGATCTTCGTTTAAGCTCCACCCGTGTGTTTCTGCACCCTCCCCTTGTGCCCTGGAAAGGTTTTGCCTGTACGGCAGGGACAGAGAACCTCCAGCCCACAAGGTGAATTTGGCCCTCCAGGCCTCCCCATTTGGCCCACCAAATCCACACCCAGGCCCACCTTTCTCGTGCACCTGATCCCTGCAGAAAGCATGGCTGAGCTCCCCACCAGCAGGAGCTGGTGGTGCTCAGTCCCTGTCTGCCTTGCCCCCACGGTAGGTGGGTGGGGGGAGAGAAAGATCTGGTCTGCTGAGCCAAAAAGGCTCCCCGCATCCTTGGTGTGTGTCTGTGGATGGGGGGGGGGCCTGCCACACACAGCCAGCCCAGCGGGACCCTCCTTTGCCACCTGTGGGCTCCTCGTGCAGAATCAAGTCCGCCCACCCAGAGGCTTTCATCGGTTTGGTGGGCGATGGGAAAGGGCTGCTTGCTGTTCCAGACCAGGGGGCCAGGCGGGAAGGCAGCCTTAATGAGCAAACCCACATGGAAACGAGAGGCTGGTTTCCCAGCCAACGCGCTAACTTGAACCACAAGGCCTCCCCAGGCGGCTGCAGGAGAGAGAGACAATGGCAGGACTCAGCACCGCAAGACGGTTTCGGGACTTGTGGCGGAGGGCCCTGCGAGAGCCACGGGCTGCCGGCACTTGCTGCTCTAGGACTGAATGCTCCAGAGCCTTGTGGAAACGGACAGAAGCAGCGCAAGGGGCTGTGTGGTGCAGCGGTTACAGGGCTGGGCCAGGACCTGAGCAGCCAGGGTTCAAATCTCCACTCAGCCATGAAGCCAGGCTAGTCGCTCTCTCCCTCAAAGGGTTGTTGTGAGGATGGGGAGGGGAGAACCAGGTATGCCACCCTGAGCTCTTTGCAGGAAAGGGTAGGACACCAATGGAACATTTGCTGAGCTGGGCCAGGTGGGGGCCACTGAGCTGTGAGGGGCTTCAAAGCATAGGAACAGCTGTACGGCATCAAGCACAGCACGCCCTGATCCTCTGCAACTTCTGAAAACATGATGCTTTCCCTCATGAGGGAAGCCAACCTCAACAACACAACACAACACAACACAACAACTCCACACAGAGAAGGACTTTGTAGGGTTGCAGGGCAGATGAAATTGCTTTGGGAACCCCATGTTTGATCTGTGTCTGGAAGGGGGTAACTTGGATTTTTCCACCGCAAGCACCCCAAAACACATTCGATCAGCCTCATGGACTGTGTGTGTGTGTGTGCAGTTTTATGCAACTGAACATGATTCTGTTCTGAGATTTTTACAGGAAGCACAAGACATCTTCTTCTTCTTCTTCTTCTTCTTCTTCTTCTTCTTCTTCTTCTTTCCTCTGTCTCATTCCCCCGCTTTGCTTCCATCCCATCCCCCTAAACGTACTTCTTCCTGGCATGCTGGATATCTAATATGGCTTCCACAACTACGGTGCAAAGCAGAATGCCAACTAAGCTTTCCTTTAGAAATGCATTCTGATCCACTCACTGTCGAAGGAAGGGAGAGGGAGCCCTCACACATCATTCTCCCTAATTTTCCAATTTTCTCTAAAGGCGGAGGGGAGCTGTTTGCATTCAAAGTTCCTTGCAAAAATGCCTCCTCCTTTTTAATGAAGTGCAGCTGTTCCAAGCAGGAGCTCATCCATCAGCAGACAGTGCCGCCTAGTGGTTGGAAGCAGCGCCCGCCAGGGGCCTTTGCCAGAGCACAGGAGCAGCAGCCAGACTGCCACAGCCATCAAGGTGCTCAGACTCTGAAGAGGAGGAGACCTGCTGTCAACAGCTGCCGAGCAGCCAAGGAACATGGCAGCCGGCCCTCCTTAGCATTGCTAAGCGCTTTGGGAAACTGTAGCTGGTTTTGATACGAATCAGGAAGCGGCCTGGCTTCCACCTCCTGGTAATCCATGGGGATTATGCAAAACGCAGCTCAGAGCAAGCCAAGGATACTGGGAGATTATTGCAAATCTCACAGCATTTGGAAGAGAGACAAGAGCTTTTATTGGGCCAGCTAGTCACTTAAAACACCGTGAGATCTCAAGGTAGGTCTGTATTTGCCCTGCAAAGGAAAATGTCTCAAAGGAGGCTGGAGCATCAATGCTAGAGCGACAGAACCACCTTGCTCTGTGAAAAGTGAAGCTGCTGCTGGCAAGATTGGCGTTGCTTCAAGTCCTGTATCTTTGCTCTCCTTGCACAAGGAAAAGGCAAGGATTTCTGGCACTGCCACAAACCCTGCATGGGGAAGGCAGTCGAAACACACGGAAAGAAACCTCTATGGAGCTCACTCAGCTGCTGCTTATGCAAATCTGTCTTTAAAAGGCAAGCTGCTGAACAGATAAGGGAGCGAGGTCTAATCCAGACCCAGAACTCAGGGCCCCCACGGGCACAGCAACCCTAATCCCACTCACCTGGCAGGAAACCCCACTGAACTCAACAGGGTTCACTTCTGAGCAGACATAGTCAGGATTAGGCCGAAGTGAGTTAACACAAAACGAATATCCCACCAAGCTGGTAAGAGTTCCTAGGGCTGATCTCTAAGTTACATTGGGGCCCTTGCAAGCGGTGACTTCCGGGTCTGCCGCTTGCGCAATGTGCAGAAGTGCAAACCGCTCCGCGCAGGTGCGCAGACGCAGCGCTTTGCCCTGCGCCCTTTTTGGCTAGCGGCTGGGGCTCCGGAATGGATCCCGGTCACAAAACAAGGTACGGCTGTACAGGTATTTTTCATTGCATTTCTGTGTTCTATTGTAAGCTGCCTTTAAAAAGTTTACTCCCAAAGGCAGCAGATAAATATTTGAAAAAAAACTGCATTTCAGTTTCGCACCTGGGGCACCCAGGAGATCTCTTTGGAATTCCCTAGGTTGGCAATTCTTAGAATCATAGAACTGAAGAGTTGGGAGGGACCCTGAGAATCCTCTAGTCCAGGGACGTCCAACTCCCAATAGACTGCGATCTACTCACAGCATTTAAAAAATGGCAGCGATCTACCCAAAGTTGTGGAGCTTTTTTTAGTAAGCCAAAGTTGGGGTGTTTTTTTTGCTTTTTTGTAAGGAGATCGCTGAGGGGCCAGAGATCAACCAGGATCTACCAGGAACACCCCACAATCTACCAGTAGATCACAATCTACCTGTTGGACATGCCTGCTCTAGTCCAACCCCCTGCTGGCAGGAATATGCAGCTGTCCCATACGGGGATCAAACCTGCAACCTTGGCATTATCAGCACCAGGCTCTCACCAGCTGAGCTATCCAGGCTGACCATTGTTCCTGCCATCAGCCCTACGCAGGCACAAGCCCTTGTTAGAATGGTGCCCTCCCTAGCACTGGCGAGCACACCAAACACCAGTGATCTTCAAGTAGTGACATGCAACACAACAGGTGAGTTTCGATTATCATTTCTTGGCTCAGCGGAGATACAGACGAGCCTTTTGGCTGCACAAACACAGGCACGTTTTGCATAAACTACGGTTCCCTTCTTTATCCAAACCAGGAAACCACGGTTAACAGCTTTGGAATAAAGCCAGGGTGCCAATTCAACCGGTGCGATAGCATCACAATTGCAGGGCCATATTCTGCAAAAGCTACAAGTTTCCAAGCAGGCTCAGAGAGCATCATACAGTATAACGCAGTAACCTAACCTGGATGTCATCCAGACACAGATAACGACATATTATTTTAGTCAACAAGCCACGAAAGGCCGCAGCCTGCTTGGTTCTGCTCGGTATATACCCGGGGCTTGGTTTGTGACTCTTCAGGAAGTTCAGGTTATTTGGTTAGGCTTAAATAGCCGAGATAAATATAGCTGTGACCTCACACTGCTAAATTAGCATACACAGGGCCTGCGCAGGGGGCAGGAAGCCCAAGTTGCGATTGCAGTCACTTGATACTGGGAGCACACGGATGCTGAGGACATCTCAAGCTTGCAGCAGCTCAGAGCCTCCCTGAGCCAAAGTAAATATCGCTAATCAGACACAAATGGGCTCATGCAAAGTCTCCAAAGTCTAGACCTCCTGCAGCTATGCCAACGGTGGCGCAAGGCTAAGAGCCACAGGAGAGAGTTCTGGGAAACTGGCATCCAGCAGATGCTGGGGACTTGCAGGGAAGGAAGCGTTGTCCCTCTTGCATAAACTCCCAAATAGATTTCAGGAAACCCAACAGGGTCTGATGGGAGGTGTGCTCCAAAACAAGCAGGAAAAACCAAGTTGAGGAAGGCTGATCTACTCCATGTGGAAGGTCTCCTCTCTATCTGCCCCCATACTGCAGGAAACACAACAAGGTGCCATCTTCTCAGAACTGAACCAGCAGAGCTAAAGTGGTCTCTTCCACTGACCAAAAGGCCAAGGGGCCATGGCACACACACACACACACACAATCATCACAGCACTGGAGTCCACTGGAGTCCACATCCTGGCCACATCCATCAGCCAGTGCAAGAACAGCTGCTCCAATGCTTGCCTTCCTCTTCCCTCCCCATTCCTTTTTCCTTCTCTGCTGTGCCTATTTCACTGTGAGCGGGCAGCCATGAGCTGCCTTGTGTTTTAATACAGTCGTACCTTGGAAGTCAAACGGGATCCGATCCGGAAGTCCGTTCGACTTCCAAAATGTTCAGAAACAAAAGTGCAGCTTCTGATTGGCTGCAGGAAGCCCCATCGGACGTTCTGGCTCCAAAGAATGTTCACAAACTGGAACACTCACTTCCAGGTTTTCGGCGTTCGGGAGCCAAAATGTCCGAGTACCAAGGCATTTTGGATCCAAGGTACGACTGCATATGTAAAGTGCCTGGGAAATGTTGCGTGCGTTTTAAGTGTTTAAGCCTCAGGAGAGGCTGGCAAGGATCCAGTGGTTCACAAACCATTTTTAATTTTAAGATGGGCAAGAGGATTCACAAAGTCACAAGCTCCTGTAGTGTGTGACACTCCCATTGTTCTAGGCGCATTTTGCGACAGGGAATTTCATTAGCACAAGCAGTTTCTGAGCTCTGGGCGCAGTACTGCGCCTAAGATTTCAGATTAAAACTTCAGAGTGGAAGGAAAGGAGGACCTTTTCCTGCCTCCCCACTTCCAGCTGCTCTTTGAAGGCTGGAGAAGAGACCCTCTTCAGAATATTAGGGGGGCAGGCAGGGGGAGGACTAGACCATGTGAAAAATGAACGTAATATTTTAGCTGCCGTTCATTCATTTTCAGCTTTGTATTCTTGTTATAAAAAAAGTGCGCAGAGACATTCTGTTGTTGCTCCCATAACCCAAGTTTAAGGTGCCATTTAGCTGCTAGCTTTCATATCTCAGTTTCTAACACTGGGCTCATGTCTGGGACCCGAGGCGACAGTGAGCATCATCTCCTCCAGCTTTCAAGGAGAGAGAGAGAGGGAGCACAGCAAGGCTCAAGGGCTGGGTTGCAAAACAGGAAGCGTCCCGCTGCAAACATCACTTCTGCCACAAACTCACCAGATGACCAGCTATAAACTCTTCAGCCCCCTCCACCTCCGATATGAAACTTGCGGGTGGGGGAGGCAAGACACTCTCAACCTTTCCAGGATGCTCTGTGAAAACTACCACCTAGAACCGCAGAGTTGGAAGTTACCCCCCGGGGTCTTCTAGTTCCACCCCCCCTGCAATGCAGGAATCTCAACTGAGGCATCAAAACCTCCAAGGAAGGAGGCTTTTGTTCTTCTAGGGTGCATGCCCTGTCTCCCTAAGCCCTCACCCTGCCACCCTTCATTTCCCCAAATTTGTTGCCACCCCAGAATCCCACTTCCACACTTCACCATATAAGGGGACCTTTCCAGGAACCAGAAAGCTGTATGACTGGCAGACAAAGACCTATGAACCCATATTTGCTTTTGCTCCCCACCCCCCCTTCCACGGGACGGAGGGAAAGGTCACACATGCACACCATTGTTCAAACGCTGCAATAAAAGTTCCATGTTTATCTGCAACTCACTTTTATGACCCTGTTGCGGGAAAGCAGGTTGTGCAAGGAGGCCTCTGCCTCCTGCCCCACACCGGCTTCAACTTTCAGTTTCCACAGCTGACTGGTGCAACAGAGGAAGTTATCTCCTCCTCAGATATTGCTCACAAGTGACCTGGGCTGAAGGCAGCATAAGGAACCTGCCCCCAGAGTCAGATTTAAAGGCAGGGGGCTCGGTGGGTCCCCTTAACTATCCGCTCAACTGCCGAGAGAACAACAGAAGAGTTGGTCTTGATTTATACACCTGGTAGCGCTGCAATAAACTGCTATCACCCACAAAGGAAACGACAACACCAGAGCTTAGTCAGCAAATTGTGTGTGCAGCAAGATCGAATCCGTGCCTGCAAACTTGCTGTCCGATATGAGAGAGGGAAGTCGTGCATGGAAATCATACATCAGCATTGTGATGTATGGGCTACAGAGGCAATGAAATATCAAGCACTCCAAAGATGAACCAGCAGAATGTGGCTGCTCCAGAGGTGCCACCTAGTCAGATGGGTGGGGTGCAAACAATAAAACGATTATTCAAACGATTATGCCTTTCACTTGGGATCCTATTTGGTTTATGTCCAACCCTGCTCTGAGTCCTGCAGCTGCTGGCCTCCCTTCTTTGCTACGGGAAGCCTTCCCGTGTGGACTGAAAGGGGAGAGAAACAGCCAGGCTTGCTTCACTAGGGTGTGGGGTTTTCAGGGAAACCAAGACCACCATTTCTACCCCTGCTGTGCCCCCAAAGGGTGTGGCAAAGACTTGCTGAAGTCTAAGCTGAAGGAACTTTTCAGCTGAGCTGCCAAATCTTATCTTTCCACGCTTGTCCTTGGTTTGGCTCAAGGCTAAGACAGGAAGAGTGGGGGAATTTCACGGAACTAGACGAAATCTCATTCTCTTGTTTGCTTCCGCAACTGACCCTGAGCCTTGGAGATTGTGCAGATCAAGTCTAAATACATCTACTATCAGCTCTACTGTTTCGTGAAGCATGCTGTCTGCCACGGCGATGGGGACTGAGTAGCTTGTTTATGGGCTTAGATTTATCATCGCCTCTCTCCCCTTGCAAGGGGTTGCATAGGATGACCCTCAAGGTCCCTTCCAACCCTACAATTCCGTGAATTTGAGCCATGTTTGAGATGTTGGCCGCTGCATAAATGCTTTTAAATAAATGAAAACACAGAGAGCGCAAATGCAAAATCCTGCATCTTGTGTCCAATTTCTTTCAGCCATGCTGAAGAGATGAGGAGGCAACAGAATGTGAGAAACGAGCCTCAGCTTTGGAGCCAGAGAGCACTTGATCCTGGCCCTCTCCACTGACCCTCTGCCCTTAGCTCTGCCTGGCCTGAGGGTGTGGTTCTGGTTGCTGTGCTGGGGCAGAGGGGAAGGAGAAGACAGAGGACGTGGCCAGAAAGCACCAAATCAGGCTGTGCTTCAAGCCCCTTGAATCTGCTGACAGAGAACAGAAGGTGCGAATCGAATCATTTATGGGTGGCTCTGAAGCTGCCCCCACAGGCCTTTTGGCAGACTCGTGATCTGGGTGCAGCCTGTTGGATCCCAGGCGTCAGGCTGGCCAGGGCACCACAGCATGAAGGGGAACCATGGGCAATTCAGTTGCCCACGGAGCCGATTAATAAAGAGGAGGGCAGTGAAAGCAAAAAGCTGAAATGCCCCAGGGCTAAAAATCGATGTTCGCTTTCCGAGAATGAGAACAATAAGCAGCCTCTGGCATAAAATGAATTAGTCTTCAGGTGCCACAAGACTACTTTTTACCTAGCACACGGCCGAAAACTAATCTCTAGCTTTCATAATATAACCCCCCCTCCCC
Organism: Lacerta viridis; assembly: GCA_900245905.1. Classification (NCBI taxonomy): domain Eukaryota; kingdom Metazoa; phylum Chordata; class Lepidosauria; order Squamata; family Lacertidae; genus Lacerta; species Lacerta viridis. Next base: position 106,518 of record OFHU01000575.1, read on the forward strand.
CGTTTTCTCCATGCTCCTGATTCTACCTGCCAAGAAACCTGTGTGTTTCACCTAAGAAAGGAGACGTCTCTGGCTAACATTTTAAAACTGGGGGGGTCAGCTGTGGTATTCATCCCAGCAGCCCTGGTGCAACCTGAAACCCGCCTAGCACCCAGGAGAGCCTCACCTGCTCCCAACCCACATTCCTTCCTGAGACTCAGACCAGATCCAGCCCCAAGGCTTCGCCTCACCATCTCCCCTTGAGCACAGTTTCATTTACAAGATCAATCAATATGAAGTGACAGATTGAGAACGGTATGCAGCTAATATCAGTAAATATATAACCAGTATCTAGGATCGGTACACACACACACACACACACACACACACCTAAAATCCATCCTTCAGTTTTCAATCTGTACATGCAGCTTTTTCCAAGCTTGGTAAAGGCAAAGGACTCCTGGATGGTTAAGTCCAGTCAAAGGCAACTATGGGGTGTGGCGCTCATCTCGCTTTTCAGGCTGAGGAAGCCGGCGTTTGCCCACAGTTTGTCCACAAGTTTTTCGGGTCCAGCTTGATATACAAGCCACTGTAGTAAGATAAAATGATCGTCTCAAGAGTCCTCTAGGGCCGACACCTCTTTGACAGAACCAAACAATATTATAAAGTCTCCTGCTAATTCATAACCAACTATTTCTGCTATTTCTGACAATACTCGATCTCTGTATATTCTGATTTTGAGGGCGCCACCACAAAATGTGAAAAGTGTATTTGAAATTTGCCCCCCCCTCCAAGCTTACAGTCTTGTTCCAGGCTCCTGGTGGTCAAGAGATTCTTGGTGAGAGAACAGGAATCCCCGGGGGATTTTAGCAGGCAGCCAGAACCAACAGCCAGAGACACGGTCTCACTTTAACGCCACTGATTTCCCCCCCCCCCCAGTATTGATTTTAATTTGCTTCCGTTTGTGGTTTTCCTGTTGTTTCAAGCCAGCTGATTTTAATGATTTCATCTACGTTTCCAATGCTTTCTTATATCCTTGCTCCAAATTGGACCGTGACCTCCTTTGGCAGCCTGTCTCGTTGCTGAAATGCAGGCTGTGCACTTGCTAAATCAGTAGACAGCAGCTGGTTGCATCCAAGCAAATGGAGAGGCCTAGCTGCCTTGCCTCTGCTTCCAGCACAACCGCACTGGCTGCCCATGGACTAGGAAGCAAGCCTCTTTGCCTTCATCTACAAGGCCCTGCAAAACTCGGGTCTAGGGTACCTTAGGAACCAACTAGACTCTTACGATCCCCAGTTCAGTCGCTGAGATCTTCTGTAGGAGCATCCCTGGTTTTGACTCGTGAACTGGTGAGGCTCATTCGACACCGCTGAGTGTCTCTGGCTCACTCCCGGTGCAATACTCTTCCAGTAGAGATTCAGCAGGAAGAAGAAGAAGAGTTTGGATTTGATATCCCGCTTTTCACTACCCGAAGGAGTCTCAAAGCGGCTCACATTCTCCTTTCCCTTCCTCTGTGAGGTGAGTGGGGCTGAGAGACTCAGAGAAGTGTGACTAGCCCAGTCACCCAGAGCTGATGTGGAGGAGTGGAGACACGAACCCGGTTCCCCAGATTACGGTCTACCGCTCTTAACCACTACACCACACTCTCCTATAGGAACTTGTAAACGTTTGCTGAAAACTCTTCTGCGCTGCCAGGATTATGCAGACAATGAAGGAATGTAATAGTTAAAATGGCATTGATTTTTTTTAAAAAAATGAAATTGCAGTATGCAAGTATTTTATAGCTAAAAACGCCCACCCTCCTTGAAGCAGCCAGATCCAGATGGCCAACGACACTCCCTCCCTCCTTAGCGCCTGGGCCTTCTCGGTGGTGGCGCCCGGTTTGTGGAATGCCCCTTTCTCTGAGGGGTGGGTGCCACGAACTCTGCTTGCCTTTTGGCGCCAACTGAAAACACGTCTCTGCACCCGGGCTTTTGTGGGAGTTAAACAGGATAAGCATATTAACACAGCTTTTAATTTCTTGAATGTTATGGTTGCCTTAATTACATTACTGTCTGTTCCCATTCCTTTCATCAATATGCTTTAAGTGTTTTCTGTTTTTAGGATTTCATATCTAACTCGCTGTGTGATTGTGAATCAATGAAGTGTGGACAGGAAATGTAATTATTATTATTATTATTATTATTATTATTATTATTATTATTATTTGCAATAACAACCTCTGCAGTGTTTTTCAAGAGCCCAAAGTGCTTTACAGCAAGTTGAAACCGGAACGCTGACACTTCTTCAGGTTTCAGGGTCAGAAAAGTCAAGATTAAAGACCGAACGAAACAGGAGATGGGCTGAGTAAGCAACACAGCAATTTGCCCAATTTACAAGCCCACAGCACTAGATAAGCTGAATTCCAACAATTCCAATCAAGTTTCAGCCAAAGCTTCCATGGAGAGAAAATTAATGGCTTGTTTATTTAAACCAGCCCCAAAGCAACTCACCCCAACATGCAATTTGCTATGAATCCACAAGACACAACCTGAATCCAGGGAGGGGGGTTCCATCCCCTGCAGTCAAAGACATTTTCCACTTCTTTACACAGAGCAGCAGCATTCCACTTTGAACAATCCCACCCTCCTGTAGCAACAGAAGCACTGAGCGCCAACCTAGTTACGTTACACATTGAAGTCATTTCGATTTTTAACCAAAGCTATCGTCCCACAGATGGGACGCGGGTGGCGCTGTGGGTTAAACCACAGAGCCTAGGGCTTGCTGATCAGAAGGTCGAGGTTCGAATCCCCGCGACGGGGTGAGCTCCCATTGCTCGGTCCCTGCTCCTGCCCACCTAGCAGTTCGAAAGCACGTCAAAGTGCAAGTAGATAAATAGGTACCGCTCCGGCGGGAAGGTAAACGGCATTTCTGTGCGCTGCTCTGGTTCACCAGAAGCGGCTTAGTCATGCTGGCCACATGACCTGGAAGCTGTACGCCGGCTCCCTCGGACAATAAAACAAAATGAGCGCTGCAACCCCAGAGTCGTCCGCAACTGGACCCAATGGTCAGGGGTCCCTTTACCTTGTGTCATTGTGGTCAAAGGCATTTTGAAGACTTGCAGGGCCACGGGTTCCCACAAGAGCTATTTAGAGAGATGAGGGTCACTGGCCTGTGCGTAAACCTGGCCCATCACCCAAAATCAGCAGCGCTGACCCACCAGAAATGGGTAGAAAACCACCAAGAACATTTGCATCGCGTGACGCATGGACGCGTTCTGAGGGCTTCAAGGGCTCTTTGTGCTTGTGTCCAGCCCCTTGCTGTTTGGTTGGCAGCCAGCCAACGGGGCGCCAGCACCATCAGGATTTGTGCTACACCCGAAAGTGAGCAGGGAGGCCCAGGGCTGCCCAAGCAAGGCAAAGGCGGAAGCCTGGTTCTCCAGGGCCATGCCAACCTATTTGTCTACTTGCACTTTGACGTGCTTTCGAACTGCTAGGTTGGCAGGAGCTGGGACCGAGCAACGGGAGCTCACCCCATCGCGGGTATTCAAACCGCCCACCGTCTGACTGGCAAGCCCTAGGCTCTGTGGTTTAACCCACAGCGCCACCTGCATCCCTAACAGGTGCTTAGGGAATGGCAATTTCCAAACTCCGCCAAGGGGTGGGCAGCTGATGCTCAATGCCTGGCAGGGGTTTTTAATGATTATTCCACAAGGAGTGTGCTCACCAGTCACGTGCGGTGTGGGGCAGGGAGCACAATGCTGCATCTTCCATCGGATCCTGCCCACCCCAAAGTGTCTCATGTGCCCAGCCTGCTTCTGCAAAGGCATTATTGACTCCACAAGCTTAGATTAAATGCATCGCTGATCAACTTTCACCTGGCTCCTTCTCAAGAAATCCATTAAGACGGAATGCTTTGGGGCATTCCAAGCAACAGGAGTGGCAGGCAGAGAATTATCAAAAAGCAAGCAATGGTTTCTCAGAAAAATATTATTTATAGGGTTTCTCAGGGCCTCTTCACCCTACGGTCCCAGGGCAACAACAACAGAATGATAACAATCGAAAACCAGCTAAAGCCCAATACTTAAAATGTACAGTCATACCTCGTGTATGTAACACGGGGTACCACTGTATTTTTTGTGTTGTTTTAACACACACACCGCTATCTATCATCTCAGCCGTCAAAGGACAGGGTTAAAAGGTGCTTACGATGAAAGCTGTACAATGAGGGTTCCAGGCACACCTCTTTGGGGAGAGAATTTCGTAGCCAAGGGGCTGCCACAGAGAAGTCCCCCCCCCAGAGAATGCCCCCTCCTCACAGAGCTGCTCCAGGAGGATGCTATATGGCCAAAGGTGCCAAGAAGTAATGGAGAACGGGCAGGATCACACCTCTCCCATCTCTCTCCTGGCAAATGCCATCAACCAAGGCAGTCTCGGTGCCATGACTGAACCTGGAATATCATGGATCCTGGTGAGACACTGCGACTAGGTCTTGCAGCTGGGATTGCAAGCCACTTTCCCCCAACTTTTCTGGGTGTTCAACACACATGCACACACACACACACACACAGAGAGAGAAATCTCCGCACCTTGAGCTCACTCTCCCCATGCACGACCCCCACTTTCACTGGAAAGGAGAAGTCAAGGCAAAAGCCGCCCCCCCCCAAATAGGAACTACAGGACTTCCGCAAACTCCTTTGTTTCTGTCCTCATTCTCACTTCCATTTTGGGGGGACAACTTGCAGCAAATCCAGTGTTTTCTTTATATATATAAAAAAGGATCCAGGTTGTCTCATCTTTGCTAATACGAGGACAAAACAGCAACCACTTTTGTACTGTTTCCCTTTCGGCAAGGAGCTCAGGAGGACAAGGCCATTGCGAGAGACCGGCTGGATCAGGCCAAAGAGTCCATGGTTCCGTTCCCACTGCAGCCAACCAGAAGTCCCAAGGGGAGAGCCCAAATGCAGGACACGAACCCAGAAGCCCTCCCCCCCCCGCCCCCCAGCAACTGGGATTCAGAAGCATTGCTGCCTCCGACTGGGGGGGGGGGCAGAACACAGCCACCCTGGGCTGGCAGGGACCGATAGCCTTCTCCTCTGTTACTGCTCCAACTCTCTTTTCCAGCACCCAAGCTGGTGCCCACCACTGCCTCGTGAGAGGGGGTCCCGTAGTTTAATTGCACTGCTGAAGAAATACTTCATGTTATCTGACAGGAGACTTCCAACGCTCAGCTTCATTCGAGGCCCACAAATTCTAGAGTTACGAGAGGGGGAGAAAAGCCTTTCTCTGTCTCTTTTCTCCACGCAGCACATAATTTTATGGTGTCACCGTTGAGCTGCCCACTCTAGCCCCCGAGGCCTTGTGCCACGTCCGTCACTCCCATGTGCAATTCCTTGCTTAAAAATTGTGCCACTTTGGACCCCTTCCAGTCCTGCATTACAGAGGCCGGAGGTGGCAATTTCATGTTCTCTTTGTGGGGCATGTCAGGATGAGAGCATGACTGAGCTAAACGCCAGCGAACTTCACGGCTGAGAAAGGATCTGGGCCCTCCCTCAAGAACAATTCTTTCTGCTGCACAACAGGGAATCTTACAAATGATTTTAGGATTTCTATTAATCTCAGGAGACCGCATGCTGCGACGATTGTTTGAGAAGACGCGGCGTGTTTTGCAAGACTCAGCACCCACAATGAAGCATGTAATGAAGCATGTCCTTATTTTGACATCCCATATGCTGGGGGTGGGTGGGCTTGTATGTGGCAGAACCCTGCCAGGATTGCAGCAACTCACAATGCAGAGGCGGCCGAGGAGAGGGCATAGCCAGGAGCCAGCAATAGGCTCCTGCAGGAGCTTGTGCTGACCTGGGGGAATGCCTGGCCCACAGGAGCTGCTGACTTGCCCCACAGGACAAACTCCCCACCCCTTTCAAAAACGGCTGGCCATGCAGGATCCGTTCAGCAGCAGAGCGCATGCTTTGCGTGCAAAAAGGTCTCAGTTGCAATCCCAGCATCTCCAGGCAGGGCTGCGAAGGGCCCCTCTCCAAAATCCTGGAGCGCAGCTGCCAGTCGGTGTTCTGAGCTAAAAGGACCAATGGTCTGACCTGGTGTGTGGCAGCTTCCGTGTTCCCACTGGTGGTGGTGGGAAATGCTCTCCCTTCGGCCACTCTTCGGGCAGCTGGGCAGAGCAGGCGAGGGGAGAGGAAGTGAGGACACAGCCAGCCAGGGAACCCCACTGCCTGCCTTCTGAAGTGGAAGAGCTCCCCCCCCCCACGTGCTTTTCTTGGAGACCCGGATCTCCTCTGAGTACCATTACAAGAACAATGGAGGAAACATGCCGCTGCTCATAAAAATACAAGAATCGCCCATTGTGCATTGTGCCGAGAGGTTATTCTAAGAGTGGCCTTGAGCATGCTACCAGCTGCGTTGCCTGAAATACATGACCAGGTGTGTTACAGACACCACTTTTCCAAAAAAGGAGAAAAGAGGGCAGACAGCAAAGCATTTTTGCATCTGTCCCTTGTAAGGGCAAGATGCACAATAACTCCAAACTCCAATGCGTTATCCTCATTTGCCTTTGACACTGTGGAAAAGGTGGCAGTCGTGTTTTGCACGATCCCAGGAGGAGGAGGAGAGAGAAGCCTTGGCAGTTTCGAGTCTGGGATAAATACTTTTCAAATGAAAAGTAACATCCAGATACACCGATCATAATTAGGTATCCTCCCACCGGCCACGTCTGCGAGCTGCTTTAAGGCACAGCATTTAAAACTGTGCCTCAGTGTGCATGAGAGAATGGCCCTTGCCTTGCACACACATGCCTCACCTCAGGCTGGGAGGAAACCACTCAGCTACTAAACCAAAGCCTGAGAACAGGATGCTGGACTAGGTGGGCCGCTGGCCTAATCCAGCCGGGCTTTTCTTAGCTTCTCATACTCTTACCAGCATGCAGGTGGGATTTGTTTTAGACCATGGCTTACCATTACATTGCAAACTTGGACATTTTTGCATGTCTATGTATATATGTAATGTCTTTTACAGACATGCACACAGAATTATGAGAGGAGAGTCAACCTTTAAACAATTAGGATGGGATGGAAGCAATTAGGATTCATCAGGATGTTTTACTAGATGCGTTTTATAAAAATGGAAGGAACGGTAATGGGTTTTTTTAAAAACCCGACTGCAGCTAATGCAACAGGTCGCAAGGGAAAGCAGTTGTTTTTCGCTTGAACAGCAGCTTCAGGGGGTGCAGCTATTTAAAGTATGAACAACTGGGCCTGTGTTTCCCCCAAACTTGGAGAATGACTGGCAATTTCAAGAACTATGGGAGGGAAGGGGCCACGATTCAGCGGCAGAGCACGCACTTAATGCAAGGAAGACCCCCGTTTCAATCCCTGGACCCTCCGGCTAAAAAGATCTCTCTCTGTGACCTTTTGAGAATCATCTAATAAGAGCGCCATAGAACCAGAGGACTGGTTCAACATAAAAGGCAGCTTCACTCGCAATGTGTGTTTGTGCGTCTATTTATGGAGCATCAGGTCTGCTGCAGAGAAAGACGACACCTTCGCTTTCGCCTCTCTAGTCACAGGTGGCACTGGCATAGAGGAGGGGAGTGGGGAGCCACCCCACAACTCTGCATGACCAGCAGTAATAGTAATAGTAATAATAATAATAATAATAATTACTATTTTTGTACCCCATGCAACTGACTCTGGGTGGATCATGGGAGTTGGGGCTCCTAGCAGAGAATATAAGAGCACACGAGTGTTTAAAGGCAAGATAGATGCAGGAAATCAAGAAACGTAAAAACAGCTTTTGTGACCTCATTTTTTTACCACCAGCCTGGAAGGCGGCAATCGGTTAGGATTTGCACAAGTCACCTTTCCCTGGACACCACTCTGCTTGCTGCCAGTTTAGAGAGAGCTGGCGGTGGGACTGATTTATTACTTTTATTTCATAAATTTATACACTGCTTGATTGAAAAAGCAGTTTACAAAAGATAAGCCGAGAGCACCTTTCCCCAAACTTGACACAACTGCACGCCTCTTTTGAGAGTTCAGTCTTACCAGCGTGCCCTTTCTCTGGCAAAGATAATTTGGGGGTGATTTTGACAGCACCATTTTACCAATGAATTGTTTCCTGCAACTAAAAAGCTGTGATGAGATAAGATAAAAGTTTCTGCTGCATACTCTTTGAAACCCTTTTCCGTAGCCCCCCACTTTGAGAAAGTGTGTAAGTGCAAATGAGCGCAAATATATACATACCGGTACTCTCTATATATACATACTCTAAATTCAAGCTTAGGCTGCCCCCTTATGGCCGTCTGTTTCAAGGCCTTTGCAGCTGCAGGACAGCTTTTACAAACCCTCCCAGATCGTGCAGGAAGACCTTGGGCTGACCAGGAAACACCGCTAAAATAAATAGGGCCTTGAAGCCCTACTGTGATCCAATATTTAAGAGACCGGATTTACAGTAAGTCTGTGCTAGTTTTAGTGCGTAGCAGCTCACCTTCTGGAAGGAAAGAATAAGGCTCCATGTCCCACAAAAGTCAAAACAAAATATAAAATCAAAAAATCAAAAAAAGTTGAGATTGTTAATTTGGGGTTCTCATCAGCTGTACGCCATAATCATCACAATTATAACAAATAAAGGCTTGACATATCTCGCTTTGCATGTCATGAGTCTATCTCATATATTAGTTTCACCTTTTAAGTTGAATTACTGAAAGAAATGAACCTTTCCACGATATTCTAATTTTTTGAGTTCCACCTGTATGTTATAAATCAAACACTGCTAGGAATTGTTGTTGTTTTTGTTTTCCAATGTATTTCATATCAATAAAAAATTTGGTGGGGTGTGAACAAATTTCTATTCTGAGAGTGTGGCCCAGAGAAGAAAGTTTGAGAACCACGAACCTAGAGAAAAAGGCAGCTGGCAAAATATTTGCACTGCCCACCCCCACCCCCCGGGCCGGCACCCAGTCTAGTTCCCATTTCCTATAGAGGGGGGGTGGGTTCACCTCAAGGGAGGTCTCTCTCCACCCCTTCTCCTTTTGGACACAGTGCCCATTAGCAAACATTTCCTACACTGAAAGGGAGCTCCCCAGGGTGGATTTGCCTCCTCAGCTGTGTGTGGCCCCATGGAGGGATCACATGGGAAGTGTGTGAACAATTTGTGCTTGGAAAATGCTAACACATGCAAGAAGGAAGACTCTGCTAAGTTCACAGCCACACACGCACTGACCATAGCCAAGTCACGGGGAGGGAACATGGTTTGAATGTGGTGGATGCGCAAAATCAGGCGCCTGGCCTTAGTAACAAACTGGAAGAGGGCCAACGAACTGAAGCTCAGTCCAGATACGACAAACAGCCTGGTGGTTCCTCAATCTTGCGCTGCTGGCGATCTCTAGGTTTGACTACTGCAATGTACCGTACCTTGGGCTGCCTCTGAAGACTGTCTGGGAAACCCAGCTGGTCCAGAGTGCAGTGGTTGGAGTACTGACTGGGACCAGGAGGTGTGAACATCTGACTGCACTGGCTGCAAATCTGTCTCCAAGCCCAATTCAAAGGGTTGATTTAGACCTTCCAGAACCTTGCATGGATCGGGACCTCAAGGGCTGCCTTTCCCTGACTAAACCTGCCCAGACCCTGAGAACAGCACCTGAGATTATTTGTTCAGACTCTTCTCCCCTGGAGAACAAATATATTAGGAGGAATATATATACCCTGCCTTCTTCCCTAACGAGGACTTCAATGCTTGCCACCTGTGCAGGTCAGCTGTGCACTGCCTCTTGCTCCCTCGGCCTAAGCTACCTCGCAGGGTTGTTGGGAGGATAAAATGACAGGGGTTTGAGAACATAATTAGGAATGCTGCCCCATGGAGGAAGAAAGGGGGGGGGTAATCATAGGAAGAGTGTTATGTACATACGAGGTTAAAACAAAAACAAAGAACATTGAATCCGCTTGGCTATATCTAGATAGCCTGGAAATTAATGCAGCACACATGTGAAGAGGCTATTCTGCTCTCACTCTTGCCTCAGCAAATACATCGTGAAAGAAATGGCGGATGTGCAGCCCCACGGCTCTTCCCTTTAGTGCTTTGGCTGTGGCTCAGAGCCGGCACGCCTGCGCTCCCCATTCAGTGCCGTCTTCTCAGCTGACTTCTTGGCATTCAAAAGGCACGGCCAGCATTAAACTCCCATCCGCTTCAGAGTGCGTCTGACTTCATTCTGGAAAACTGCAGCCATGCTTGCGCTTGGCCAGGCAGACGCATTCCAGGCATGCTCCCCTCTTGGAAACGTCTGCTCTGTTTACCCTGGGTCACCAAGCGGGGGGTGGAGAAAGAGCCACGGGCCTCAGCGCCACCCTTGGCTCCCTCACGCATCGCAGGGGTCGGGAGCCATCTCGGCCATGCACATTGCTGGAAAGGCCGCGCGGTGGGGCCCAGACGTTGCTGCAGGACTATGCACACGCAAGGGCAATACAAGCAAGGACTTCTTGGCTAACAGCGACTCGACAAGCCACTTGCCAACGACTGAAACGTAACACAAAAGGTACCGTGTATTCAGGGGGAGGAATGAACATAAGCATGTTATAAATACAGTGGGACCTCCGGTTGCGGATGGGATCCGTTCCGGAGGTCCGGTTGGATCCCGAAGTTTCTGCAACCTGAGGACCGCTTCTGCACATGCGTGTGTGCGGCAAAACCCGATAAAATACTTCCAGGTTTGCCGCTTTCGCATCCTGAAGTTTATGTAACCAGAGGTACTACTGTACACAGTCCCAGCAGTGAGTGAACAAACTGAACTGGGGATTCTCTGCGTGCAAAACATCTCCACTCTCCCTGGAAGGCTCTTCCTTGCAGAAGGAGCTGTGGACTCAGACAAGGGCTTGCTGGTGACTACAGGAAGCTTCTACAGAACCATGGGGGGAAATTCATCGGCAAGGAGGCTGTCAGTGGCTGCTAGTCATTATGGCTCCATGCTCCTTTTCGGATCAGAAGGAGCAAGCTGGGAATAGCAGCAGCAGCAGGAAAGGGCTGGTGCCCTGAGGCCACCGTGGGAAAGGGTGCGTTGGACAGAAAGGCCTTTGGTCTCCTCCTCCAGCAGCCAAGCTCTTCTTAGGACTCGGACCACTAAGCATCGGTGGCCTTTAAAAGGGAGTGAGACAAATGCATGGAAGCAACATTGATCCACGGCTCCTGGGCATGATGGCGTTCCAGGTTCAGAGGCCACAGCCTCTTCGTGCCCGTTGTCAGGGAGCAACAACAGCCTGCTTGGAGAGAGTTGGGGTCCTCTGGAGCCATCGGTGTGTCACAACTTAGGGCCATATATGAGCAGAGAGGCACACAACTTTTTCGTGTGTGGACTAGTAGCTTCCTTGGACCTCCACAGGGTCAAAACAGCCGGGGTTAGGCAAATGGGCACTAAAATGGAAGGTGCTTTGGTTTGGGGTTTTGTATTTTAACTTACTGTGAAACAATGACATCTTCTTTTAAAAATGGAAGTAACTGTACTGTCTATTCTCTTGCTGGAGGCTGAGTGGCAGAACACTCTATTGAGACACCTGTTCACCCTGGCTTTCGACATTTAATATGTCTGTCTGTCTGTCTGTCTATCTAATTTATATACTGCCCTTCATCCAAGGATCACAGGTCAGTTCACAGTTTAAAAACACACAAAGATATCATATAATAACAAACAGAACAATCCCTACACAGTTTAAAAGGCCACGGATTGCTTAATCAGCCAAAGGCCCAGGAGAAGAGGAACATTTTCCTCTGGCGCCTAAAGATATCTGAGGAAGACGCCAGGCAAGCTTCCCTGGGGAGAGCACTGCACAAGCAGGGAGCCACCACAGAAAAGGCCTCATTCTTGAGCTGCCACCCTCCAGGCCTCTCCTTTCTATTTTTAGGACTCACCTTAATTGTGTATTTTTAAGTTGCGCTAAACTGTTTTGAATACAGTGGAACCTCGACTTACGTACGGCTCTACTTAAGTACGATTCCAGTTACGACCTTCAGTAGGTGCTTCAACTTATGAACTTTTCTCTAGATACGAACAGAGGCCTTGCCAGCAGCCCAGAGCTCACCCCGCTGGCTGCGGGGCAGCGCTGAGGCCTCTGCTGCCGGGGAGAGGACCCCACCCCGCCCCAAAGCTTGTGGAAGAGGGGCCGCCTGCAATAGGCACAGCAGGGCACACTGCGGCCCCAAACCCTGCCACTGAGGAACTAACCTGAGGAAGTCCAGAGAAGAACCTGGCCTGGCAAGGAAAAAAAGTGACCCTGGCCGAAGTGAATCAGCTCTTTACTGACCCTTGCCCCACCCCCAGCTTGTAGCCAGGTAAGCCCACCCACCCTCAGTGCACGTAAGAAAAAAATGTTATTTTTTTTATCTACAATACTGTCTTATTTATTTTATAGTACAGTACATTGATTATTGCCTTCATTTTATGGATCTATGGTCTCGTTAGACAGTAAAATCCGTGTTAAATTGCTGTTTTAGGGGGTGTTTTTCATCGTCTAGAACCAATCAATTCACTTTTCCACTACTTTCTATGGGAAAGTGCGCCTCTACTTATGTACGTTTCTAGTTATGACTGGACCTCCGGAACGGATTATGGTTGTAAGTAGAGGTTCCACTGTATTGTGCAACGCTGTGTTTTAATATTGATGTTGCGTTTTAATTGTTGTAAGCCACCCTGGGAACTTAGCGTGAAGGAAGGAGCAGCAGCAACAACTGCACAGAAGGTTCCTGCCTCCATGCAAAGGCTGAACTCAAACGACAACCCAATATCCCAACCCGCATTGTGTCAGACAACGGCCTGCCTTTCATCTGTGGCCTCTTCACTTCCACATTAAAGATTCTCCCCACACAAGAGCCAGGCGGGAACCAAGAACCTCAATACCACAAAAACTGAAACACACTGCTAAGAGAAAGCAGGAACACACACAAATAAGTGACTGTGGTTGCCCCCCCCCCAAAGTGGAGCTACAGAGCAATTGTTTCGTATTTTCTAAAATTAGAATCCAGTGCACTCTGAACACCAAAAGCTAAAAGGATCTTTAAAATAATTTATAATTCTTGCATTATGCCGTGAAGCAAGCATACATTTAATTAACAACATAAAGCTCTCTTGAACTTGGAAGGTATCCCTCCCAGAGGTAGTTTTAGCACAGTTGCATTGAGACGAATGTTCCCAGCTGCAACTGCCCTCTGGTGGTTCAGGCGTAGAGCTGCAAGGCCCTTTTCAAACATGCTGAAAGTCCCTCAGTCCCACTCTATTCTGGGGGACGGGGGTAATATTGGGGGCTTCCGGCCCCTCTCAGGCAGCGCCAAAAGTATTTCGCCATCTGCTGCGCAATATATATTTCCGTGATTTTAATAGTCAAAGGACATCTTTTGATCAGGCTGCCCTAGAAACACCCAATTTTATCCAGAGTTCCCAGTGTTCCTCTGGTGCAATGCACACACGTGCCCAGGGGGCTCCCTCAGATGCAGTGGGGTCAATCCTGTCTCCTGCAACTGGCTCCACACTGCCTCAAACAGAACTACCCAACCGCTTTTTTAATTGTGTATTTTAATTTTTTTTTTATTTGGAGGGGGGTGTTTCTCTTTTATATTTTGATCATGTATTTTGTGTTTTTATCTTGTAATTTTATCTTGTGAACCGCCCTGAGACCTGTGGGTTTAGAGCGGTATATAATTTTTAATAAATAATAATAAATACTGCAAACACACATTAATAGTAGAAGCATGAGCCGAGGCAGCATAGATTTCAGGCAGCAAGTATAAGCTGCTCCCAGAAGCCCCTTTGGGTGCTCTAGTTCCAGATTCCCCCTGTGCTTTCATCTGGGCTCAGCAGCTGATTCCAGGAGCATTGCTCCTCCAGCTTGGCTGATCGGTCCTCCGTTACAAACCGCAAATCTGAAATGTCAGCATCACAGCCAGACGGCTACAACTCCATTAATAATGCAATAGCTGCTCTGGCTTGAAGGACTAGCAGGGTTGGGGGGCGGAGGGGCTTCAAGGCTAAAAGCTGCCATGGGCAGAGACTTCTGCCGGGTGGGGGGGGGAGTCCAATGGGCACGGATTCTGGTGCTACCCTGGGAGGGAAAATCTGAAGGAAAGCACATGCTGAAAACGAGCAGCGTTTGGAGGATGGCTCTGGCCCATCCCTCTCTTTGTTGTGCTAGCTTTCTACTTGCAGTTTTGTGGTTTAAAAAATGAATAATTTGAAGAGTTATTACTAATAGGGTCCCCAGCCTGTATTCTAAAGTAAATAGTCTAGGCAACTAAATCTTCCTGGTGCCTATGTAGAAATGGTCAAATGATTTATTGAACAGCAGGTGAGTGACTTACCTGAAACCACGTTGCTCCCTAATAAGCCAAGGCCCTGACTCAACTATTCAGACTTTTAAAAGGTCAAAGTCGGTGCCTGGAAATGAAATGGAAGCAGCTGCAGTTCAGCAGATGTGCTGTGTGCTTTGTGGGGCAAGCTCCAGTCAACCACGCAATTTTCAAGTTCCAAATGCTCTTCAACTGGACACTGAATGTCTTACTACTGGTATAAGCTAACTCTTAACCAATTTACCTACCTAGAGTGATTCTTACCCACTACACTCCTTGGTCTCTGGCTGCTGAAAAGCTCCCCTGACCTCCAGAATCGGTCCAGCTGCATCCCCATCCCCTGTCCCCAGGCAACTGCTGTGTGTTTTTTGCAGAACTGGAGGGTGAGGTGCTGAGCAGGCAGATGGCCTTGAGCTGTAGCCTCTGCACAACTGCAGCCATTTGAGTTGCAAAAAGCACCTCCTAAGAGTTAATTCCTCTGTGCAAGACCAAACCTTGAGGTCCTCTCCCATGAGTAACATTTCCTCTTGTCCTCCACAATGTTAAAGGGAGGCTTTCTCCTCCCTGCACAAACACACTCACTCACTGCCCTAAAGGAAGAGGTTAGGCAAGATCGCCTGGCTCGTGATGTGACCAAATTAGGAAACAAACTCCAAAAGGCTCCAAGATGGACATCAGGCACGGTGGCCTGAACTTAGCCTCTGCTTTGAGGCTGCACGTACAAGGCCAAGGACCCCAAGGCACTGCCCCAAAGGTGGACACAGAGGCACTCTCCCAGCTGCCTCACACATTATGTTTCTAAGTGTCGACCAAGTGTGTGACAAAACACTCGTGCCACGCAGAAAGGTTCGTCAAGGGCACGGCAAATGACTTGGGAGTTCCTTGCTGAGCATATTGTGGTTAACTGGCTCTGCCTCTACGTGACGTGCATGTGGTGTGGCCCTGACCCTCACGTCTTCCTTGTGGGTTTCGCAGAAGTATGTGGAGGGCCACAGAGGGAAGCAGGACCATGGACCAGAAGGACTGCTGTCTGGCTATCAAGCCATCAAACAGCCCCAACCTAAGCTGCCTGTGGACAAGGTCTGCTAACTTCCTGCCCCAAACGGAAATGGCTTTGCTCTAGGTCAAGGCGGGGCCACCAGATGTTGGACTCCAACCACCCTGGCCAAAGTCAGGGAAAGTGGGAGTTGTTGTCCAGAGACACCTGGAGGGCCACAGGTGCGCCATGCCTCTGCCCTAGGTAATACAGGAACCAGAGCAGAGCAGTTGCTGGTGACTCTGCAGACGCTCCCACTCTGCTCTGCAAACATAATCTCCAGGCCGCAGATCTGGCTCAACATGCCTGCTGCCCTGCTCAAACAAAGATTGTACAGACTAGCATGGCAGACTAGCATGGCAGGAAATGGTGCACGTGTCAACGAGCTGGACCATAGAATAATAAACTGTAGAGTTGGAAGGGACCCCCAAGAGTCATCTAGTCCAGTGCCCTGCAACACAGGAATCTCAACAGAAAAGGCACGTTCCAGTCGCTATAGGAGACACAGTGCCAAGCATCTGACAGACTGAGCGCATCTTCCAGTCGACAGCAATCTGGGGCATTGCAGAAGCTAGTCTTAAAAGCAAGACCCCAACACTTAACCCACTGCCCAGCCAATAAAAAGGCTAGAGAGGTTGGAAAGGGTCGGACTCGAAATGCCCACCTCTTTCCAACACCCCCACCCCAACCTGAGAATCTGGTTTTATGTAAGCCCAAAGCCTCATGATGAACAGAGGCCTTGTGACCAGGGGTGGGGGACCTTTACGTCAAGGGCAGCATAGACGGGCCATAGGTGGGGCCAAAGCATTACCCTCCCCTCCCACTCACCCACATCCACCCCCTTCACAGCCTCTGACTGATTAGCCGGCAACAAAAGAATTTCCGACCGATTTCTGTTCTAACTTGCCTGGGGGGTCCAAGCTGGAAAGACAGACATGGCCTCTTATGGATATATTTCCAAGCTGACAGGCCCAACACAGCAGCATCTTCTGACTGAAGGGTATGGCTATATATGGCAGGGGCACAAGGCCAGGAAGGGGGGGGGAGAGAACAGGGAGCTGGATTCCCAAACTTGCACCGTCTATTTTTACACCAGTGGTTTGAGAATTCCTGCTTTTGGAAGCTGTGGGTAAACAAAGACCCACAGATAATTGGGGGCGGGGTGGGGAGGAGAGAGGAAAAAGACAAGAGTCAAGGGAGACACCCGCCTTCTTGCAGAGAAGCCAGTTCCCAAATATGTTTTAGCTTATTACTGCACATTTTGGAGAGAGCCCATTTATCAAACAGTTCTGGGCTTCCAATACAACCTGGATTCCAAAGCAGCTCCATTGTGGAAGAATCCAAACACACTTTTCCCTTGTCCTCTGAAGTGAGTCGGAAGACGAGAATGGCATGGGGCAGCCTGCAGAGACTGTACCATATCAGAAGGAAGCGGAATGGGATGCAGGGGGGAAAGGATGGGTGAGAAAGCCTGCCTTTCAACTCAAGCCTTCCACTCGCAAAACACTCAGCGAAGGTCTCCCTCTACAAACACTTCCCCTCCCACTCCATGGACTCCTTTGTGCTGATTCAGCACCTCCAATTCCCTGCGGACGGGATTGATCTGGTTCCCCAGCGGCTGACAGGAGCCACAAGATGAACACAAAAGGCACATTTCAGAGAGGAAACCCAGTTTTAGGGGACCACGTTTTGCGCAGGCACAGCAAACAACCACTGCTCGCTGCCCAACAACCTTGCAAGGCAGAGAAGTATCATCACCGCTTATTTGGGGGGGGGGGAAGCAGAGCAGGAGAATGTGGCTTGCCTAAGACTACGTAAAAACAAAATAAAAAATTCCTAATATTACGTAGTGTTGTAAGAATTTTAAGGTATTTTATTTATATACAATAATTGTTATTAATGTACCAAAACAAATAAGGCCACATGTCTGAAAAACAGCACAAGAAGACAGGCCTCACTCCCAACTGACCAAGTATTTCTTTGTCTCAGGAACAAAAGGGGGGGGGTTGCCCCTCCAGCTACTCAGCAGCCCTCTGCCTGAGTGATAATCTCTGGCATCCTGATACCTGAGTGTCAGACAAAAGGGTGTGATTAACTTGGCTGGGATATAGGGAAATGTAAATATCTTTTGTTTCACTTGATGGGTTTTTGGTGGAGGGCAAGAGGAGACATGGGGGCAGGGTCCAAGATGCTCAGATCACTGCTACCAGACCCTCCCAATTTGTGATGTAATTCTAATGTATGGAGGGGTGGTCTTGAGCTGGAGGGGGGCAATTTCAAAAGTCTATATAGGAGCTTGCGCGCCTTTGTTCGTGGTCTTTTGCTTGCAAGACACCCTGCTGCAGCAGTTTCTAATAAAGGGCTATCGCCTTGCTTTGGGAGATTCTGTATCGTCTCTATTTATTCATAAGTGCTCTTGAGAGGAGGGGAGCCCTACTAAGGCTCTCCCCCGGGTTCGTGGACTCCCTTCTGGGGTTGAACCTAATTTTTATAACAGTAGTGAGTTCATAGCAAAGGCTAGAAGCAAACTTGGGACTTCCTGTAGACCTGGGCGCTACGCTCACCAACTGCGTGTACTGTATGGGAAACGTTAAGATGCCTTCAGAGGTCGGAGGGGAGCTCCAGAGGTCTCCCAGGGGCTTAACACCGAGTCGTCAACCACTGCACTGTCCCTGGTGCCCACCTGCCTCTTCCCAACCTTTCCTCCTCCATACTCTTTGAAAGCTGGATCTCTGCCACCCAAAACAGGAAATGCACCTCATCTGCCAGAGTTATCCTGCCTGCAGGACCCATTTCCTTGGGGCAGGCCTGGGACTTCCCCTGCTTCAGGAAACCCACGGATTTCAATGCAGTGTCTCTCCGGAGAAGCTCAGCACTCCCACTCCTCTTATGCCAGAGGGGCACAGGCCTGCACCAGCCCCAGCGGCACAGGTGACCCCCTCTGCACAGTCTCCTCTCTGCCTTTGTTTCCTCACCCGCTGTGCTGAGAAACACCGAGGCGGCAGCAGCAGCTGAGTTTTCACTGCCCTTTTATGGTAGAAAAATGAAAACTGCCTACACAGCAGCAGAAGCAGAAGCAGCAAGAGCAGAGAGACACGGCAGACGGGAACTTGCCATTTGTTGTGGTTTTGGCAAGGAGTCAATGTTCCTTGCTACCCCATTCAGAAGGGCAACCACCACTTAGGCGTTGAAGGGGAAGGAAGTCGGAGGGGGCAGAAGAGAGCGGAGGAATCACACGCCGGACACCCCTGGCTTGCATCTGAAAACGCCTAGTAAGCTACTGGCGGGAGTTGAATAAACACCGCAAGCAGCACGTGGATTTATGGCTATTTCCAATGCTGCCAGCATGATGCCTATAACCCTGCCCCCGCCCCAAGGCTGTGTCACACTCTCGTGTGACCAAGGGAGAGAATCGAGGGAGTAGCTAG
The DNA here is from genome assembly GCA_900245905.1 of Lacerta viridis. Taxonomy (NCBI): domain Eukaryota; kingdom Metazoa; phylum Chordata; class Lepidosauria; order Squamata; family Lacertidae; genus Lacerta; species Lacerta viridis. The sequence goes on from OFHU01000575.1 coordinate 125,279, forward strand.
CTAGCTGCAAATGGTTTCAATTGAGCTCTATGGAACAAGATGAATGGGCTGCTGTAAGGGACGCAGAAAAGGGGTATCAGCTCAGTGTCCCTCTTGGCCAAGCAGATGCCTCAACGGGAAAACCCACAAGGAGGACCACAGCACAAGAGCACTCTCCTCTCCTGGCATCCAGAAGCATTACAGCCTCTCCGACCTCACCCCGCTTGTTAGGTTGGGGGCAGCATCAGCACACCACACCACACACACACACACACACAACCCAAATGGCTGCCTACATGCTCATACAAGGCACTGCAGGAAGAACTTGCCCTCTTTCCCCCAGTGAAAGGGTAAGCAGACAGACACAAGAGACTCTCCTGGGGGTCCCTTCTAGGTGTCACTGAAGATAAGGCCACCTGCTTGTCAGAACAACTTTCCCCCTTCCAACCTTAGGATGTTCACTTTCCTCCGAAAAGCCAGAGACGGGGGAAATGTCACGGACAAGCCCTGCATGTGAAGCTGCACAGAGCCCATGGAGGAGGAGGAGGAGGAGGAGGAGGAAGAAGAAGAAGAGGAGTCTGGATTTGATACCCCGCTTTATCACTACCCCGAAGGAGTCTCAAAGCGGCTCACATTCTCCTTTCCCTTCCTCCCCCACAACAAACACTCTGTGAGGTGAGTGGGGCTGAGAGACTTCAGAGAAGTGTGACTAGCCCAAGGTCACCCAGCAGCTGCATGTGGAGGAGCGGGGACGCGAACCCGGTTCACCAGATTACGAGTCTGCCGCTCTTAACCACTACACCACGCTGGCTCTCCAGTGAAGAAATGAAGGCAATGTCAAGGGGTCTACCAGAGGATGGTCAGAATGCAAGCAGCAGCCAAGCCCCATGAACAACACACAGCTCTAATTGGAAATCAGCTGGCAACAGAGCACGTCCATTCTCGCCCCATCAGCAAAGCTTTCGGGAAGAGGCAAGCCGGGCGGGGGGTGTTCAAAAATGTGCCGCCAGAAAGCAAGAGGGGAAGCGGAGAGCAAGAATGGGCAGGTGCCTCTAAGGCCATGGGGGGGGTTGCAAAACGGGTATTGAGCAACGGTCCCTGTGCTCAGAACTGGGAGGGAATGATCTGGCCAAGGAAGACTGCTGAGGAATGCTTGAACAGTGGTACCTCCGGTTGCGGACAGGATCCATTCCGGAGCTCCGGTCGGATCCCAAGGTTTCCGCAGCCGGAGGGACCGCTTCTGCACATTCGCATGTGGCAAAACACTTCTGGGTTTACCACTTTCTCAACCCGAAGTTTACGTTACCCAAGGGTAACGTAAGCCGAGGTGCTACTGTAATGTACGAAAAACTATGGAAAACTTGACTTAAAAATAAATAAATAGAGAAAATAAGATAAACAGATGGGAAAAAAGAATGTTAATGGTAACTATGGAAGGATGGAGGGAAGTCAAGGGATTCATAGAATCCTAAATGATTTGAGGTGAATGATGTATTTGAATTTAAATATGTTATGCAAAAAGTAAGTAATATAATATATATATATATATATAAAAAGACTGCTGACGGGAAGGTACAGGCCAGCCCTGTTTGCCTTGACCAACCTCCCGCTGTTCTGGAATACAGCTCCCATCAACGCCAACTCATGGGAATTGCAGGACAACACCTCTGAAGGGAAGCAAAGGCTGCTGCCCTGGCTGGCCTGCCCTTATTAGAAGAGTCAGAGAGAAACATCCAGCCTCGAGGACGTCTCCAGAGTGGTGTTTTGCTTTGCCTTTTACTCCGTGCCAACTATCTGCTACAGCACACAGGTGTCTATCTCAGGGGCAGAGCAGGCGATTTGCCCAGAGATGGCCCCGGGTTCACTTCCCTGGCATCTTCCCAGCTACAAGGAACATGGGGCAGGAGGATCTTGCCCTGAGGGAGGCGGACTCCCCGTCCGATTCAGCAAGAGGCAGCTTCATGGGCTCGTGCAAAGGTCACGCTGTCCTGGCAAGCTTTCCCTTGGTGAGCCGTTAATCTGCGAGTTCTGGCTGTGAGTTGCGGCAACCAGGCTCTCTGAGTGTCTCAATAACATTATCATTTGCAGAGAGACAATTCAGACATTTACGGCTGGGAGGGCAGCTGCTTTCTGCTTTCAGTGCTGTGATGACCTTCAGCACCGGTCAGGAGCAGGTCAGCAATAAAACAAAGCACCCCGGGTCAGTGACGTTAACCCTTCATTCAAAGAAACGAAGCAGCGCAGGCCTAGTGATCATAGCAACTCTTGCCCCAATGCGAGGACTGAAGGCCCCCGCCTTCCCACTGCCCCCTAAGAATTGCCCCCCAGCAGCCTAAGGCTCTGTCATCTTGTCTCTCATTGCTTCTCCCTTTTCATACCTCTCCTGGTTCTAGGAGACTGGGGGAGGGAGGGGGCAGGTAGTAGGGGGAGGGAGGTCTCCCTGGCTTCTTCAGCAGCCTGCCTCATCTCTGCCTCAGCCCCTCTGCTTCCGTCTTTGATTCTGCACTTCTCTCTGGCCCAGCATCTCCCAGCTCACTAAGCCCGGCTGCCTCTTCAGTTTCCGACACCTCCTTCTCCCAGTCTGCTCCCTCGGGCCACTCATCATCATCATCATTTCATTTCATTTCATTTCATTTATTGAATTTATACACAGTGTTACCTCTGATTACGAACTTAATTCGTTCGAGAGGTCTGTTCTTAAGCTGAAACCGTTCTTATCCTGAGGCTCGCTTTCATTAATGGGGCCTCTGGCGTGCAATTTCCATTCGCACCCTGGGGCAAAGTTAGCAGAGTTTGTAACCCAAAGCGTTCGTAACCAGAAGCGTTCGTAACCAGAGATACCACTGTACCGCCCTATACCCAGAGTTCTCAGGGCGGTTCACAGTAAAAATCACACTATATAACATCGAAAATAAAAATAATCCAATACCCCCCCCAAAAGAGCCACTTTTTAAAGGGTATATCATGTTGATCGGTTAAGCAAAGGCCTGGTTAAAAAGGAACATTTTTGCCTGGCGCCTAAAGGTGTATAATGAAGGCGCCAGGCGAACTTCCCCGGGGAGAGCATTCCACAGACAGGGAGTCACAGCAGAGAAGGCCCCGTTCATCCCCCACATACCCCAGGCTCTGAGGTTTCTTCCCTTGGCGGTTCTCTTGGGGGTTCCCATCACTCTTCTGCATCCAACCAGTCCACGACAGGAAACACAGAAACCTCGCAAGCAAATCGATCATGGATGATACCAGCCATCTTTTCTTTCATTTAAATCCAGGATGGAGAACTGGGGGTCTGCTGGGGACCCCGACTCCCATCATCCCCAACAAGTGTCCAGCCTGCCTCTATTCTAAGCAATGAGGGCATTCAGACTCCCTTCCTGGCAGGACACAACTGCGGCATCACAAGCGTCAGAAAGCGGAGGGAGCGCAGGAGGCACAAACATGGCACTCGTTCCTCGTTGCTTCGGATGGAAAGGAAGGACCCGAAACAACTGGTTCAAATGGCAATAACGGGATTTTGAGAAACTTTAGGAAGAGCTTCCTGATGACACAAACTAATCAGCCCTGGAAGCAGGGGGTGGAAGGTTTCTCAACAGAAGCTGGGTGGTCACCCACCGGGGTGCCTAGTGCAGCCAATTTCTTGCACTGACAAGGGATTGGGCTGGAGGCCCCTTCCAAGACTTGCATCCTGAGAAGACGTGCAGCTCAGAGGCTGGCATGATGACACTGTGGAGGAGCAGGGGAGCTTGACCTAGGTGATTGTATGTAGAATGTCTGTCCCCTGCCCATTTTTTTGGTTTATATAAAGGGAATGCAAGAAGGCGGGACTGAGAGTGGGAGAGAGATTGTGCAGGTAGGTGGAAATTGCATCAGGATTTCAGAGATGAAAACAGGGAAAGTATTAATCTCTGAGGATCTCTGTTCTGGTTAAGGAAAGGAGAGCTCATTGCGCTCGGCTGCCTAAAAGGGAGCTGGCAGAAGCAGGCAGCCAAACCTCTCACCCTTCTGGCCTGCCTCTGTTCCCCGTGCACCCAAAGGGATGCTGTGCACTCCTTCAAGGATGGGTTGTTACCATGGCAACAGGATCTTTCACCTCCCGCCCACCCAGCTCGCTGGAATCGCTGCAGCGTCCTGTGCTGAGACTGCAAAGGAGAGCAGACAGCTGCCTCTGCCCATAATATACAAGGGGACAGACAATCCTGGCAAAGAAACTGCCACCGTCAGCAAGTGACGCCGTCTGCTTAAGAAACAGGCAGGCGTGTGCCCTGTGTCCAAGCCAAGCCGCTTAACCGCCAGCATCCAGAGGGGGCGAGAAGTAAGAGGTTAAACGGCTTCTAAATTTACCAGGGAGTTGGAAGAGGGTTGCAGCTGTGAAGCAAGGAAGTGGGTGGGGAGAAAAACAGTACCTAGAAATTCCCTTGAAAGCCAAGTTCTGACTTCAGCTTTGAAGAGTGGACAACCAGAAGGCGCTCGTTCTTTCCAGCACGAAGGCAACTGACTCAAGAGAGTAAGAACATAAGGCGAGCCCCGCTGGATCAGGCCCATGGCCCTTCTAGTCTAGCCTTTTGCCAACCAGGTGCCTGGGGGAAGCCGCAAAGCAGGAGCCAAGCAGGAGCCCTCCCTGCGCCTTCCAGCAACTGGTGCTCAGAAGCAAAACTGCCTTTAGTAGCCATCGACAGCCGTCTCCTCTTCCATGAATTTGACTCTCTTAAAGCCATCCAGGTTGGTGGCCATCCCTGCCTCCTGTGGGAGAGAGTTCCACAGTTTAACAATGGGCTGCATGAAGAAGTCCTTCCTTTTGTCTGACCTGACTCTTCCAACATTCCGTTTCCTGAGACGTCCACAAGTTCCATTGTTAGGAGAAAGGGAGAAAAACTTTTCTCTATCCCCTTTCTCCACACCAGGCATCGTTTTGTAACACCACCTCTTCGCTAATCTAAGAAATCCCAAATGTTGGAGCCTTCCTGTTTTCCTGAAACAGGCATTAAGGCAGGGATCAGCAACCTTTCTCAGCCGTGGGCTGGCCCACCGTCCCTCAGACCATGTGGTGGGCCGGACTATATTTTTGGGGGGAAATGAACGAATTCCTATGCCCCACAAATAACCCAGAGATGCATTTTAAATAAAAGCACACATTCTACTCATGTAAAAACACCAGGCAGGACCCACAAATAACCCAGAGATGCATTTTAAATAAAAGGACACGTTCTACTCATGTAAAAACACGTTGATTCCCAGACTGTCCACGGGCCGGACTGAGAAGGCAATTGGGCCGCATCCGGCCCAAGGGCCTTAGGATGCCTACCCCTGCATTAAGTCTATAGGCCTGCGATTTCCAATGTCCTCTCTTGATCCCATTTCAAAAACTGCCGTTGCACTGTCCACTTTCTACTCCTCAGGCTTATCAGAACCTCAGAGAAGGTTCTATTTAACTACCATGGCTGATAGGACTTGGTGGAATTTGATCTGAACACGTCGCAAATCAAAACACTGCAAGCCACTGGTGCCAGACGGAGCCACTTCTGCCGAGAAAGCTCTGACATGGCTGGGACCACTGGTACAATTGCAACTCATGCCCACAGCCACAGCATTTTTGCTTTTTGTGGGGCTGGCTACCACCAGCTCTGCTGAGCAGCCAGGCTCCCCCCCCCCCCCGGCAATAGCCATTCGCGGCATCAGGCAGCAGGAGAAGGAAGGAGAGGAGAGACCAACCACATTTTTGTGCCACCTCGCCTCGAAACTTTTCCACTCCACCTGGACATCAGAACTTGTGCTCTATTTTCCTTCTCCCTCCCGATCTGTTTTCCTTTTGTGACATGCCTAATGGCAGGGGTTGTCTCTCCCCTCTCTCTTTTAGGGATCTGTAAACTGCTGCAGGATCCTTCTTTGGCTGAAGAGAGGGACAAAATTAAACAAACAAGCATCTACTACCCAAGGAGCCGGGAGGGGGAGCTCCAAAGTTCAGCTACTAGCCTTTAGATCCGTTATTATTGATGCAATACGGTAAATGCATCTGAAGAAGGCAAGCCGACAAGAGGCGATTCTTTCGGAGTCTAAAGACGTCCACGCACAGCCCGAGACATTAAGCAGCATGGGCATGGCTGTTGGTGTTTGATGAATGAAGCTTTTAACATATCCCGCCCCCCCCCACTCCAGCGACCAACAGGATTCTAATGGAAGTCTTGGCTGTATATCTAGGGGTCCATTTAGACATCGCAAAATGAGTCCCAGGTAGACAACCCAGGATGCAACCACAATACTGCTTTTGCCGCTTGCTAAGAGGGGAGTGACTGGTAGACAGCCTCTGGGCTCCACCTTCTTCCAGGAAGTCCCCTGCAAAGGCAGCTCCTTCTGCAAAGACTTGCTTTCTTTGCACTGCTGCATCAGGGCTTTTTCAGCTGGCCACTCCCCCCCCCCCGCCCCTGACTGCAGCCATGTGGGTTTTCTGGAGAATTCTGAATGGGATTTCTTCCCGCTCCGTAATTTTCAGATGCCCTAAATATCAACTGGTAGAAGGCAATGCTTCCTCCCGCTCTGCCAGGGCAGGAGGATATTGGGAGCATTTACTTCCCGGTTTAATCCAAGTTTGCTATGTCCAAACTGTGCCAAAAAAATCATGTTTCAATCCTCGCTCATTTCAGTAGCTTTGGGTGTAAAGGCAACCCGTGGTTACGAATTCTGCAACACAGTGCATTTTTAGAAACTGAATTTTCCACACAAAGTAAGAAAGTAATTCCCATAGTTCACAGTCATTTCCTCACCTTTTCGGCCAAAGAAATCAAAGAACACAGACACTGTGCGAGAGACAGATAAGCAGGGCCAAGGGAAAGATGGGCACCACAACGAATCTCTAGCAAGGCCGCCAAGCCCTCTCGGCACGTGAAACTCCACACTGCTGAAATTACAGTTCCTCATGAGGTAACAGGTATGTCTAAGATCATGAGCCTTGGGGCATTCCAGGAATGGAGAGAGCTCAGCAGACACCCATACATTTAGGAGCTCAACGGATGATCTCTTGGCACAGGGCGCTCTCTCTCTCCAGGGCTGCATGGGGAACTCCTTGGAGGAAGGCGTGCAGGAGTAATGCCTGAATGTGACAGGCAACTAAACAAAAGGTTCTGATGGTCTCGGGGCTCAGCAGAGCCCCATGGATTCTTTCTTGCTTTTAGGGAGAGTATCCCAGCTACGGAAAAAAGAGAGACTTACATAGGATTAACTCTGGCCTTGCACAGACCAATGGCACCACCTAGTGGTTCCCACCCTCCAATGTTCTAATTCTCATATTTTCTTCAAGCAAATCTCTGTTGCTGTTCATCGAGATGGGCTCCTCCTATGCCAGTGGCTGCAGCTCTTAGTCATGTCCGCACACGCAGACCCACATCGTCCAGCACTCTGTGCCTCTGCAGAGAAGCAGCATTCGGCCAGAAAGCAAGAGCGGCACCAGGCTGGCTCAAAATCTGGCCTCGTGGGAATCGGCCAGGGTGCGCTGCGTAGCACACTGACTGCACCCACCAATTAAGAGCACCTGAAGGGCTATTTCTGCAAACAGACAGAAGACACTGCACACGAAGCTGCCACTTGGCTTATTGTGACGTCTGCCACACCAAGAACCCCCAATCCCTCTTCCCAACATCTGTTTCCTCAGGCAGCCGCTGCCATCTCAAAAGCTCGGCTTGGCACGCACCCTTCTTGGCCAAGTGCCCTCCCCTGAAACAAGGCCCCCGCAAGGAACTCCATCCCAAGCAATCCTTCCCACTCAATCCACCGCTGAACCAGGCAGCAGAGGACAGAGCCTTGCTCCTTCAATGCTGCCAGTTGCTACTGCCTGCCTAGTCGCATCGCCAGCCAATCGCAAAATTAAAAATTCACCTCTTACCTTCCGGCATCGAGGGTTGGGGCAGCTGAACCGCTTCACATCCTTGTCCAGCAGAGCTGGGAAGCTGCAGAAGGGACACCTGCGGGCCAAGGAAGAGCGGAGTTGAGGGCTTTGTACTAACTTCTCACTGTATAGTCCTCAAAGGTCTGCTGCCAGTCTCCCTCACTCTCCTGATCTTCTGTTTCCTTTCCTGCAGAACTTCAAAGGAGATTAGACCCCCCCCACACACACACACCTTTTAACCGTAAGACAGACATGGGATCAACCTGGTTTTCCACAGGGCTGCAGCAGCGAGCCAGGGTTGTGTGTGCATGTGAAAGTATGAATTGGCCCAAGGTGGCTGGGAGCCTCAGAATCCCCCACGAGGCTCAGACCAAAGGAGCTAGGCTCACCTGACTAACTCATCTGCACAGGCAGCAGCCACCTCCTCCTCTGCTTTCCGCTCATAGTATTTACACAGGATGTTTTCAGGAAGCACTTTCTCCAGTTCACTGGTTGGAAATGAGCACGCGCAGCTCCCTTCCATGCAGCTGAGCTCCGACTAGACACCGGAGAAAGACAGAGGAAGGCGAAGGTTATAGGAAGTTCAGCACTGTTTAATTGTCAGTCGTTTATACAGCACCATTCCAACACGCAGAGCTGTTTTGCGACATTTAGGGTACAGAACTAGGACAGGCGGTTGTTTTGCAATCATTTTCTTATGGGAGGCAGCACATGCATCACGGTGGAACTTTCTGCTAAGCCACAACAAAATGTTTTCATCCTCCAAGCATCATCATCGGCCGAAGGATGTCACCCAGCCAGGACTGTCCAACTGACACCAACACAAGACACTTGACCAAAAAAAGTAGCAGCAGTTGGTACTTAACCCCGGTTAAATTGGCAACATTTTAAAAACTAAAATCTAATACTTGCTGGAGATGCAAGAAAGAAATCGAAACAATGTATCATATGTGGTAGGAGTGTCGACTCATCAAACAATTTTGGAATAATATATATGAAGAAATTAAAAAGATGTTTAAAATATCTGTTATTAAGAAACTGGAAGCACTTATTCTGGGTTAATCACAAATGATATTCCTACCAATAAAAAGAATGTATTTCTATATGCTACAACGGCTGCCAGGATGCTTATAGCAAAAAATTGGAAGGGGGGGGGGAAATCCCATCAGTAAAACAATGGCAAATTAAACTTTGTGAATATATAGATCTGGCAAGATTAACATCAGTCTTAAGGGGACAATCAGAACAAAAATTAATAAAAGAATGGGACTGCGTTAAAGAATACATGAAAAAACATTGTTATGGAGCAAAAATATCGGTATGTAATGAGTGAAGCTTTGCAGGGTCAAAAAAATGAAGAAATGGTTTTAATAGGTATAAAGCTAGAAGCAATATGAATATATCACAACAATTAAGAAGATTGAAAATTTGAAGTCCCGAAACAGTAGAAGGAAGTCAAAGTTTATGTATGTTTTGTTATGTATTGTGAATGTTATGGCTTTTCTTTGTTTTCTTTTTTCTTTTTGGTTTTATATGTATAATTTATGTTGTAATTTTGCATGGGGGGGGGGAAGTAGCAGCAGTTGAAACAGCCCACAATGAACGATGCCATGCGGACAGAGCTGAAAACCAGGAGTGGGAGAGTCAGGAGGAGGAGACAGAGTAAACCGGCAGTTTTCATGCAACCAGCAGATCTCTTTCCTCACCTTGCCAGAGCCAAAGACTGCTTCCTGAGCGTACTTGATTAGGCACTCCTTGCAAAACAAATGTCCATCCGCACACTGCGTCAGCTCCTCAAACGCAAAGTCCCCGTAGCAACAGCAACACACGATCATCTGGCCATTCTGCAAGTCAATTCCTCAAGGTTAATTCCCACTTCCAAGCCGTCATTGATGGCGTCCTGCCCACGAAGGCCACTTTTCCATAATATGACCCTGTAGGCCGGGCAAATTGCTTGGGTCTTGGTGTGAAGAAGGGAGGGCAGCCACGGAAGCAGGCCCACCTCTTGGCTGCACTTTTCACTCGCCCCCTGCATGGAAGCGCATCACGGAAAAAGCACTTTGCGCTTGGTGGCACGAGAAACATACCAGTGGCTTCTAACCGATAGCTCAGACACAATTTTGCACCACAGATGCTGCTAGGAGTAAGCTGCACAGAGTCTTTATACATGAGGTATGAAATACGATCATATCAGAGAGCTCTGTGCAGCCAAACAAGGTTAAGAAAATTACAACCTCACAGCTGATCAACGTAAAAATAGCTTGCTGGGTCAGACCATACAGTTCAGCATCCTGTTCTCCCAGTGTAAAACTCAAGCAGTCAGATTCAGCAGATTTCCTCCACTGAAAATCTAATTGCAGCACACAGCACTATCGTTACACAGAAAGCCGACTGACATGTATTCCAGATGCCAAACATCAGTTTCACACCACCTGAGGGACCCAGGACAGCCTTCCTCAACCTGGCGCCTTCCATATGTGTTGAACTACAGTTTCCATGTGATCTAAAAGATCTGGAGGGCATCTCACTGGGGAAAGCCCCTCTTAACGCGTAACTGATGGTGTGAGCGGCTTCCATTAGCATGTGTCTTGATCGGTGGGAGTGGCACTTAATCCCCATTCTGCCTTTGTAAGAAGTCAATCACTTACGAGTGGAACTCCCTGCCTATTGAGATCAAGCAAGCCCCTTCCCCACACTCCTTTGGGCGCCTAATAAAAGCATTCTTTTTTAGACACGCTTCCCCAGGTGCTTAGAAAGTTGAGGCAATTTTATTCTGTTTTACTATTTTAACTTTTGTATGTTTTAAGTTAGAGTTGCAATTTTTCCTTCATCTTACTGTTTTGTATTTGCAAACCGCTTTGAGGTTGTTGGGTTGTTGTTTTTTGGGGGTTTTTTTGCAATCAAGCCGTGAATAAATTCTATGAAATAAAATAAATAAATAGGACTAAAATTAACAGTACAAGTTTGGCATGACATTTCTCTCTGTGTCTGTGTGTGTAACAGAGCTACTTACTTTTTGATACTGCTCCTCGTTTACCTGCAGGGCGAGCAGAAAATCTGCATGCTGGCAAGAGAAAAAGGAAAAACGCTCAGGGCTATGGACACAGAACCTCCAGAATGGATGAGCCACTCACCATTTTTTAATGCGATGAGTCAGAGGACTCTCAGGGCTACTCTCAGTTTTCAAGATGAGACTATTAAGGATGGCTCCGTGTCAGACACAGCCAAGGTAATTCCCAGGTGTATTCTCATGAGCATTTAAGGAGGGTTGTCCGCACCTTGTGGCTTTTGTGTTAGGCAACCCTCCTGGCACCCCCAGAGCACATTCAGTAAGCGTGCTTGCTAGATGAAACATGGAGCCACCACAACAGGTTCTTTGTTAGATTTACAAAGCTGTCCACCAATAAACTCCTCCTTGGCAGCTTACAACAAAATATTTAAGAAGCAACCCAATAATTTTAAAAAGTAAGATGACAAGAAGTTTCTTTGCATACAGGCAGCATAAAATAGTTTTGTAGCTTGGGGTCCAAAAAGCCTGAGTGAACAGGAAGGTATTCGCCTGGCACTGGAAAGCTCCTAAAGAACCCCCTCTGGGGAGGATATTCCTTAGCTGAGGTGCCACTACCAAAAAGGCCCTCTCTCCAGGGCAGCCACCCACCCAACTTGGTAGGGGCACCTGAAACAGGATCTTAAGGATCTTATGGTTCTGAAGAGGATCTTAAGGTTCAGGGAGGCATATGCAAAAGGTGGAGATATTTCAGGCAGCCCAAGCTATTGAGGGCTTTGTAGGTTAAATCCACCACTTGGGCCCAGGTCCAGTTGGAAGGACTACCAGGGTGTAACTCAAAAGCCCGGTCCCAGTAAACTCGCAGCTCTGTTTCAAACCTACTGCAATACAACACATTGCAGCAGTCTGTGGGAAATTGCCAGAGCATGGTTAGCTGTGGTTGGCACTAGCTCCATACAAGCAAGGCTGCAGCAGATGTTATTAACTGAAACTGATAAAAGATGCTTTAAATTACAGAAGCTATATAGCTACGAATGAAAATGTTGGACCTGAAAGCACTTACCATACTGCAAACCTAATCCTTCAGGGGGAGAGCAGCCCTCTCCAGGACAGATTGGACACCATTCACCCATGTCTTGTCTGCACTGAGCCCCATCCAGGCCATCGCCATGCCCAGATCCCCAGGCCAAATATTAGTGGTTGGTGCCCAAGAAGGAAGAACTCGTCTTAGCATTGTTTCTCCAACCTGGGTCCCCAGGCTTTTGTCAGACTACAACTCCCAACATCCCTAGCTAGCAGGACCAGTGGTCAGGGATGATGGGAGTTGTAGCCTAACAACAGCAGGGGGTCCAAATCTGAGAAACCCTGTTTGGTGTCTTGGCTGCCAAAAGAGCCCCGAGTCCCTTGCATGGGACACACCGCTCACCTCTGCCATTTCTTTGATCTTCTGCTCGTAGAACTCCTGCTCCAGCTGCACGGCTGGCAGGAGAGCGCATGGGTCGTAGCTCCTGTAGTGCCTCCTCTTGTTCTCCAAGAAGAACATGCGCTTCTCTATTTTCATGTCGCCTGAAGTGCCATTGGAAAAACCGAACAAAGAAACAAACAGCCCTTGATGAGGAGGAAACAGGAGAGCAGGGGGCCCACCCACGAAACAGGGCCCTCTGCGACGCGCCATCCCCTTATAATCCAACCCTCATCTGTTTCTTATCTCATCCACTCTGACTGAAGTCCAGTGAGCTGTGGGAAATGGACATGGCCTGACAACATACAGTTGCAACGTGCTGCTGACGTTACCTGGAATCTGACTCTTCCAACAACTGTGCCTCAGCTCAATAAAAATAAAAAAAAAACCACATCCCAACAACTTTGCCTCAGCCAACAAGGATGCAACTGTGGCTCATCCCAACCCCCCCCCCCAGTGACTGAGGAAAATGGGACTGCCCCAGGCAGAGGAACAGAGGCACAGGATCACAGAGAGGAGCAGGAGGAGAGGCGTTGTGGAAGCAGCATGCCACTCTTGCAATTACCACGTCACAATCCAGCCATCCTCCTCAAGATTAACAGCTGCAGTTAAGAGGTTTCCACTACACCAATGGAGCCATGAACTAGGCTGCCAGCCATGTTCTTTTGATTGGTGTGATCACTGAACCCAGTGATGTGAAAAGCAAAGGAATTAAGCCCCTGGAGGGGGGTGATCACAGGGAAGAAGAGTTTGGATTTGATATCCCGCTTTTCACTACCCGAAGGAGTCTCAAAGCGGCTAACATTCTCCTTTCCCTTCCTCCCCCACAACAAACACTCTGTGAGGTGAGTGGGGCTGAGAGACTTCAAAGAAGTGTGACTAGCCCAAGGTCACCCAGCAGCTGCATGTGGAGGAGCGGAGACGCGAACCCGGTTCACCAGATTACGAGTCTACCGCTCTTAACCACTACACCACACTGGCTCAAAGTGGGGCACACTTTGCCTTTTCTGACTTGCAAGGAATTTCAGAGGCGCCTTTTCATGGAAAGGACCTGTCCCTGAATTCTGGGTGCACCAGCACCCTCCCAATCCTTCATGCGCAGCTTATAGTCTGCCTCCAGGCACAATTCAGAGGGCACAGCCTATCTGAACGGGCTGGTGTCCTCCGAATGGAGGCAATCTTCAGAGACTGTGGGCAGACATCATGCACCGGAGGCCCTCATCACTGGAATGCCAGTGGGTGGCTACCAGGGACAGGGCCTTCTCTGTTGTGGCACCCGGACTGTGGAATGCTCTCCCGAGCACATATACCTGGCACTATCTCTTAAGCATCAGGTAAGGACTCTTCTACATAGCAAAGCTTTTGCTGAGATGACAGATTCTGGGTGCTCTACTGCTGCTTTAAGTCTTGTCTATTCATACTCCCTTTTTATTGTTTCACAGGTAATACAACACAGAAAACAAAAATCCCCCAACAATCATATCTGCAACGATGAATCCCTCCCTCCCTCCCTTCCTTCCCCAACAACATGATCACCTCCACAGAGAAAAATGATTTAGTCATCTGAAAGTTCTTTTCCACCTTGCGCCTAGCAGGCAAAAGCTGCGTCCCTTTGTTATAGCAAATGAAATAAATCCAACCAAATTACATAAGTGTGCTCATTACGTCTGCCGTGAGGCTTTCCCTTTGGTGAGATGGCTTGAGCATCAGCCAAGGTGGGGGGGGGGGTAAAGGCCACCCCTTTGCGAAAGAACAGAGACACATTCCCAGCACTCAGTGCTCCTGTTTCATGTGAGCTGGCGGGCTGCAGAAAGGGGCAGGGGGCTGAGCCTGCCAAGACAGGAGGCTCCCTGGGGGAATGAGCAGGAAGAGGCGGCGGCAGCAGAAAGGAGGAATCGTAGTCAAATGGAGCCAACCTGAACACAGTGGACAGAGCTGCCTCCTGGTCTCTTGCCCCTCCCTCCCCCCCCCAACTCCTTGCCCCCTGAGTGGGTGTGCATGAACACAACCCGATTCCTCTCCCAGCCATCTTGGTGGTGCTGCTCATTTCTTCCCACATACCTTCACTTTTGACACACAGTTATGGCAGCAAGAAGCACCTTGAAAGGAGCCTGGTCGGCCACCGAGAGCCAGCACAGGCCCTGCTCAAACGGCAGCTACCAACCTTGCTCAAATTTGAAGTCTATGTAGGAATACTGGTTCATTTCTTTCCTCCTTTTCCGCTTCCCGCTGGTTTCAGGAGACAGTTCTTGCCATTTTTTGATGGCATCCGAAAAGGCCTGAAGGAAAAGACAGCGAGTCAAGATGGATACACGAATGCAGGCAGAATGATGGTGGTGGCTTTGGTTAATAATAATAATAATAATAATAATAATAATAATAATAATAATGTCTTGTTGCCTCAGCGGGCTTTACTTCTTACACGCTCAGGCTGTACATCTCCCTTCCAACACTGAGTAAAGTGAACTGTTGTAGCAGTTTGGGGTGGGGGGAAAGAGAGAGAAGGAACGAAGGGAAGGAACCTTTCGTGTGATTGCATAGTGTCCCTTGAGCTCATGCAGCGCCCACTTGATGTCCTGGCTACTCAACATTTTGAAGTCGGCCATGAGGAGATCAGCCGCTTGGATAAAGCAGCGCTGATCAAGTGGTTCAAGTTTGGAGAAGTCAAAGTAGTCCACTTTAGGCACCTAAGAGAAAAGAAAAAGGGAAGCGGGGAGGGAGGCAAGGGGGAAAAGTCAGCGCACACTCGGCTGGCCGTGGAAGTTCACCGTGATTATTATTCAAGCTTCGCTCCACTTTTCCTCCTGCAAGCTCAAGATTCTCCCCCAACCCACATTTATTCTCAAAACAACCTCACAATGGAGGCGAGGTTAAAAGGTAGTGAACTGGGCATTTTCTATTCTTGACCTATAAGCCCTTCAGATCCAAGGCTGACAGTGGGTGAGTATGCTGATAACCTGCACTTGCTACCTTCCAATGAAATGATCTCAGAGAAAGGGAATTGTAGTCTAGAAAAGGCAACTTGAGAGGAAGGAGTAGGAAGCTCTTGAGCCATAAGACTTCTGCCTCTTTAAAGGTAAAGGGACCCCTGATCATCCCTCCTTCCTGTTGGAAGCCATGGCCCAGAAGAGGGGAGAAAGTATTGGCAGTACAGCACTGGCTTCACAGGTGGTACCGTCAGGAAGGGTTGGGCTTCTTGGATCATGGTCTCCGCTCCCTTGAGGAAGGACCTTGAGGAAGGAGAGCCTGTGTGGTGTAGTGGTTAAGAGCGGTAGACTCATAATCTGGTGAACCGGGTTGCGTCTCCGCTCCTCCACATGCAGCTGCTGGGTGACCTTGGGCTAGTCACACTTCTCTTGAAGTCTCTCAGCCCCACTCACCTCACAGAGTGTTTGTTGTGGGGGAGGAAGGGAAAGGAGAATGTGAGCCGCTTTGAGACTCCTTCGGGTAGTGATAAAGCGGGATATCAAATCCAAACTCTTCATCTTCTGGCAAGAGACGGGTTGCACCTCACAGCAGCTGGCAAGAATTTGTGTGCTGAGAGTTCAACCTTTTAACCTCTGCCCCTTCCCCGAAGTCCCTTGACCCCTGTCTAATGTACATCAAACAGCCTCCTTGCAGGGATTTCATAATTTCTTATTAACCTTACAACTTGCCACTTACCTTTGTCTCATCTTGGCTGGAGAGGAGGCTGCTATTTGGATTTAAAACCACTCTGCCTTCCTTCTTTGGATAATCTGGATTTTCCAGAAGAAAATTACAAAGTCTGCAAAAGCAAGAGGAAACCGTTGCTTGGCCAGGGCTGTCAACTTACTTGGCACAGCTTCCTTCCCCAGCCTGACCCCCTCCAGATGTTTTGGGCTACAGCTGCCACCATTCCTGGCTGTGCTGGCTCAAGGGGTCGGTGTGAGTTAGGATCCAGCAACATCTGGATGGCACCAGGATGGGGAAAGCTGGCCTCGGGGGCTTGGCAGGTGGATATAGCCCACCCCGCCCGCCCTCAGAACAGCAGCAGCAGTGGACAAGTGGAAGTCACAAGGGAGAAGGATAGAATAGAAAATGAATAGAAGAAAGGACAGAAGGAATAAAAGAAGATTTGTGTAAAAGATTAGATAAGAAGTGATCGATATGATTAATGAATTCTGAACAGGATGTCATCAGTTTGAGAGGTATCTTAGTATTTTATTTATTATTATTATTATTATTATTTTTTGTAACGATGTAAGGATTAGGTCATGGCATGTATAATGAGCTTTTTATTTAAGCAAAGAGTCATATGTTTGCTTTTTAACTCAAATTTTCTTTTCTATGTATGTGTCTTACCCATTCTGGGACGATGTTATTATATGAATTCATCTTGTCTGTATCTAATAATAAAGTTATTTAATAAAAACAAAAAAAAAATAAAATAAAATAAAAAAAAAAAGAACAGCAGCAGCAGCAGCAAATGAAAGAAACAGAGATCTGGATGCAACAGGGTGCAGGCAAGAGTCAGACCAGGGGCAAGAAAGATCCAGCAGCAGCAGCTGGGGGGAAAGAACTCAAAAGGAGGCAAGCATTTTTATGTACTCAAGAGTTTTTCCAAAAGGGGAAGGAGTACCCAGGTGTACATCAGAAGAACAGCTTGCAAGTTTAAACCCATTCTCACAGATGCAAAACACAAAAAAGCCAATCTGCTGTCATGTCTAACTTGGCCACGTGGTAACCAAGGAGCAAAATAAGCCTGGAATACAGAGGAGGCTATCAAGAAGCAGGAGCTGTTTTGCTGCTGACTCTTTTTGCAAAAGATAGCCGAATAAGGATGGGATTGGCGAGCGGCCATGTGCCATGCTGACCCATAGAGGCTGGGTAGGCTGAGCCATAATGGTTGCTCCAGATCGTGACCAGTTAATGAGTGCAGGACACACCCACAAGTTTTTGGGTATCGCTACTAAAAGGTTTCTAAGTGTGCTGCAAAAGCTTCCATAAGGTAAAGAGGAGCACTCATCTCGCTATCAGGGAGAAGCTTCCGGGCATGTGGCCAGCAGCTAAGCCGCTTCTGGCAAACCAGAGCAGTGTGCAAAAGCTTCCATACTTACATGTTTAAGTCACAGCAGTTTTTATTCTGTATTAGATCCTCAATATACTCTCTGGTTGCATCTGGGAACCTTGCTTCCTGGATTTGGGGTGGTCGTGGGGGGAGAGACAAAACACACACATTTTGGTTGATAAGAAGTTCAAGAAAAGCCTCACATTTAGGGTGACGAGAGCTGGAAATAATATTTCCATGAAAACAGAGTGGCGGTTTTAGGCTGAAATGTTCCCACTGTGTTACCTATACACCAGCAAAGAACACTCAGTTGTGGGAATATGCCAAGAAAGCAGCATTACTATAAAAACATAATTTATCAGCAACCTTTAGACTAGATGCAATGAAATGCTGAGTAAATTATTATTATTATTATTTATTAAATTTGTATACCGCCCTTCACCCGAAGGTCACAGGGTGGATCACAACATAAAAGTAAAAAACGAAAACACAAAATACATGATAAAACAAAAGCAAAACGAACAAACCTATAACCCTCCTCCCACAGACATATTTTAAAAGCCATAGAATGTTAATCAGCCAAATGCCTCATTGAAGGGAAAACTTTTTTGCCTGGCGCCTAAAGATATGCCATCAATGTTGTGCGTGAAGCTACAAATTTTAATTGATCCGTTAGTTTAATGTCCAACAGGTAGATTGTGATCTACCGGTAGATCACTGGACATCTGCGGTAGATCACTGGTAGATCATTGGCTCCCCCAAAGAAGCTGAACAACTGTGGCTCCCCTAAAAAAGCTCAACAATTTACCTCCTCCCTGAAAAAACTCAACAACTTTGACCCGAACCCCCAAAAAGGGGGTAGATCACTGCCAGCTTTCAACTCTGTGAGTAGATCGCAGTCTCTTGGGAGCTGGCCTCCCCTGGTTTAATGCATTAGAGGCCCAATTAGGCAGCTACATCATCAATTAGCCAAAAAAGAAGAAAGTACCAATCAACTAGAACCAGGAAGCAGCACAAGTTTCACTACACAAAACTGATGTTTTGGGGGTTTTTTGGTAAAAAAAAATGTGTCACAAGGAAGCATCCTTCTTAAGGAGTCACTTTAGGAGTGCCTGCCCTGGGTTTCAGTTCCCAACACCTCCCAGAGATCAGAGATGCTCTCCAACAACATCTGGAGGGGACACAGGCCCCCCAACTCCTGGCCTACACTCTGACAAAATGTGTTGCAACACACGAGTTGTTATTCCAGACTTTTTAATTTTTTAATTAATTTGTGTGCCTACCCAGGGGAGACCCCACTCTACCACTGTGTGACTCTATGATTCTGAAGAATCATATGGTATCTGAAGAAGTGTGCATGCACACGAAAGCTCACACCAAGAACAAACTTAGCTGGTCTCTAAGGTGCTACTGGAAGGAATTTTTTATTTTTTATTTTGTTTTGCCTATGATTCTGTAAGCCAAAGCAGGATGCAAAACCCTCTGCGCCACAAACAAGGATCTTGTGGCAAGAACTCAAAGGATTCGCTGAAGGAAGGAAGCTTGAACACTGCCCAATTGAGGCAAGATCTATACGAGATGTGGCCCACATGGGCTTTCCATGTGCACCTGGTCACGCGCATTTGCTCACATCTGTTGCCCATCTGCTCAGCGCACCAATCCCTGGCACACAAACAAGGGCATCACATGGAAAGCTGGCGTGGGCAAGAGCTTTCCACATGGAAGATGAAGAAGTGAAATCAGATACGACACATTGGGCTAAAGATATAGGGCACAATATGCCAATAGATGATGGGGGGAGACTATGGAAAGAAGGAATAAATTTTACTGCCTGCAGTGCTTTAAAAGAAAATATAATGAAAATGATGTACAGATGGTATATAACACTGGTAAAGCTAGCCAAAATGTATAAAACAAAGAACATATGTTGGAAATGTAAAGAAAAGGAGGGCACGTTTTACCATATGTGGTGGGAATGTAAAAAAGTAAAAACATCTGGGAAATAGTTTATCATGAGATTTTAAAAATGTTGAAATATACATTTTCAAAAAAAACCAGAAGCACTTTTACTTGGAATGGTAGGTACAGAAATTCGTAAAAATGATTAAAAAAAATTGTTTTTATATGCGACGACTGCAGCAAGAATACTATTAGCCCAACGATGGAATCAGGAGGAAATGCCAACAAAAGAAGAGTGGCAAATGAAACTGATGGACTATGCCAAGCTGGCGAGACTAACAGGGAAAATTCAAAACCAGCAGGACCAGACTTTCCTAAAGGACTAGAACAAATCTATGTTGTATCTGAAAGACAACTGTAATTATTTAACATCGCTTGTAGGGTTACAAGAAGTTTTGTAGGAAGACTTTATAAATTATTGTGAAAAGGATTAAGTTTAATTGATGTAAGATTTGATTTATAACAATAATAAGTATAGTAACAAAATGCAAAATCAGAAAAGGATTTAGAAAACCATTAGAAGGGGTTGAGGGAAGTCAAAGGCTGTGACAGCCAAAGATTTGCCATGTTGTTTTGTTGTTGTTGTTTTGGAGTTGTTATGCTGGAAAATATGTGTAAAAAAAACAATAAAAAGAGAGCTTTCCACATGCTGTGCATCCCATTCAGTGAAGCCAAAGGGATCACAGTGGGGGGAAATGAGTGCCATATTTATGAAGGATACCCGACAACGACACTCACCGTTTCCCTGATGAGAAGAGCAAAGAGGTCTTTGTCGAGCTGAGGAGCAGTGCCCTGCTTGGGAACGTCGCCGGAACCAGGATCTGGGGGGCCTCGGGCTGGTGAAGAGGGGCCTGCCTGCTCATTGACCGTTTCCTGCTGCCCGCCTCCCTCTTCTTCCGGTGGGTGAGCCAGCTGTGGGGAGGCAGGGCCTGGGATCCCGTCCTGCGGAGGCTCCGGCCTCGGAAAGGCAGGCCCAGGGATCTCCTCCTGGTACGCCCTGGGCAGCGGGCCCAGGTCCATGTCCCGCTGCCCTTGCTGAGGAGAAATGAGGTTGACCACAGGGCCTGCGTCCTTCTCAGCGGGCTGGAAGTACGGGTGGTCCAGCCGCATGTTCTCCTGGATGCACCGGACAGTCCCTTCGAGCGGCGGTGCTAGCCTCGGTTGCAGCTCTTGCTCCCTCTGCTCCTGCCCTTCCTCATCAGCGGGCAAGACCTCCTCCAAGTTGATGACCTCCTTCTCGCCGCCAGGTCTCGGCTCTCTCGTCCGAGCCACGCTGGGACCAGGCTCCGGAACAGCGCCATCGCCGCTCCCCCTTGGCCCAACAGGCTCTGGGGTTTGGGGCAGTTCCAAGACCTCGTTCTCGCTTTCCTGCCGTCCCACCACCACGCCAGCGGCCTTCGCGCAGTTCCGCCAAGCACCAGGCAGCTTCGGGGAGGGAGGGGTCCTCGCCTTCTGTCCATCGTGGGGCCCTGGCAACACATCGCCCTTGGATCCTCCTTCCCCCAACTTGCTCGCACTCTGCCAGGGAGCCGCTGGTCTGATCACGTTGGAGCGCAGAAGCTTCTTGGCTCCTGTCTTTAAAGGGATATTAAGTCGTAGTTAGGCTAGCCGTTTCTTTGGAAGCCTGCTTCAGGTTGAAAGTACAGTGGTACCTCGGTTTACGAACTTAATCCGTTCCGGAAGTCCATTCTTAAACCGAGGCACGCTTTCCCTAATGAGGCCTTTTGCCGCCGGTGCCCTTCCACCATTCCACTTCCGTTCTTAGACCAAGGTAAAGTTCGCAAACCGGGACATTACTTCCGGTTTTGCGGAGTTCGCAAACCGAATCGTTCATAAACAGGGCTGTTCTTAAACCAAGGTACCACTGTATATAGCAGTGATGGCCAAACTTGGCCCTCCAGATATTTGGGACTACAATTCCCATCATTCCTGACCACCAGTCCTGTTAGCTACGGATGATGGGAGTTGTAGTTCCAAAACAGCTGGAGGGCCAAGTTCGGCCATCACTGCTATATAGGATTTAGAGTAAGCATTTCTTGCTTTTGCTCCTGCTGAGGTGGGCTCACATTAAAAGAAAAATGGCAAGCAGGATTTTAAAAAGCGGATTTTCTCCCTTTCGGAGAGGCATTTGGCAGCTGGTGTTAAGGGGTATTTAAAAGCATATTTTGCTGTTCAAAAAAGGTTGTGCTTCCTCAAGGTAGTAGCAGAATTGAGCCGCTACCTGAAAGAGCTGAAAGATTCTAGGATGAGCTGTCAGGAGGCAGCGCGCCATTCTCACATTTTAAGATGCCCTGTAAAGCTCACTTGGGCAAAGTTTCGGAAGCCAAGTGAGAACAACTCCAGAATATGAGCTGGGGGCTCGATTTGTGTCTTGCAGTGGGGGAGGACTCATGCATTTGTTACAATGAGAGTCGAGCTAGCTCAATCAATGCCAGTTTTAAAAAGGAGGTTTCAAATAATAAAGAATATATAACTATTCCGTTTTGAACATACATCCGGGGTGGGGAGACCATACTGGTTGTGTACTAAGCCTAACACAAAGAGTTACCTCCATCAGTATGACTACATCGTCGTCTTCCTCGTCCTCCCACTGCCGGCGAACAGGAATGTCCAGCATCACAGGCAATTCTTCATCCGAGGAGTCGGATATGGTGATGAGCCCCTCGTCTCTGTGGTTTATTCTATCTGAAAGAAGGAAGGAGAGAAAGGAGAGACAACTTACCTACCAGCTGAAGGTTTGCAACAGAACACTAAGTCGTACCTTGGTTCTCAAATGTAATCCGTTCCGGGAGTCTGTTTGACTCCCAAAATGGTTCGAAAACCAAAGCACGGCTTCCAATTGGCTGCAGGAACTTCAGAAGCCCCAGAAGCTGTGTCGGAAGTTCGGCTGCCAAAAATTATTCACAAACCAGAAAACTCACTGCTGGGTTTGCAACGTTCGGGAGCCGATTTGTTCGACAACTAAGGCGTTCAACTACCAAGGTACGGCTGTAGTTATTTCTAGTTGTTATAACTTCAAACTATGTTTCCCAAATTTGCATTATAATAAGATGAAAGAAGAATTCAAGGGCACTGGCTAGGACCGCTTGCCACTGGCACCATCTTGGCAGTGCCAGAGGCATGTCACAGTCTCAAGCAATCCTTGAGTGCTATGAAGATGCCGCTGCCCCAGACCAGGGCAGGATGCCAACAGAGAACTGCTGCAGGTGGCAGAAGATAGCCTGGGGATAAGGTAACTACTGAATTAAACCCTCTCCTAAGAATGGGAGGGACAAGGTGAGATGAAATTGTTTCCTGAAGCAGTATCACTTTAGAGACTGGGTGGGGAATCTCTCGGGCCCAGAGGCTGAAAGGAATGCAATTGAGAAAAAGACTCCTTTCAGATAAAAGTGTTTGCAATTGGCATTCCACGCTGCAGGAGAAAGAAGTGGAGAGGGAACCCTGCGCCCTATAGGTCTTGCCACTGTTGAAGGCTCCACCTCAGTGAAATGCTCCTCATCCCCCACCCCTGCAACGGGGACTAGAGCTGGTGGGAGTTGTTGTTCAAAACGACCGGATGCCAGGTTGGAGAAGGCTGCCACTCAGCACCCTTCAATAGTTCCACCAGCCTCATGCGCTGCACCTGGAAGAACCAGGAAAATAGGGACTTACCTTTCCCTCGGTGGCTCCGGAAACTATTCAAGTCAATCACTTCTTCGTTTCCACCTTCCTCTGCCATGTTAGAAAGCTAAGCACTCCAGAGCATGGCACTCACTCCGCCAACAGCACCTGCAAAGGACAAGGTGAGCAGTTGGATCACACCTCTGGCTTCACCACGTGGTAGAGGTTGCTCCAGGCAGAGTTGACACAAGGTTCATTTTCTTATTAAGTTGAGCAGCTGAGTTTTAATTGAGAGGTAGGCAGCTGCTGGGAGAAATCCAGGAAATCCTTGTACAAATATGCAGAAATCCCATCTGCAGTTGTTAATCCATCCACAAACAGGACTTCCGTTTACCTGAAGATCCACCAGGCAAGCACAGAATCTATTACTGGCTACAGAATCCGCCCACCTTTGGCAGGGGTAAGCTATGGAAGACTGACTGCCAAGTAAGCATGAGCAGGATTAGGCTGCAAATCACAGCTCTGGCTGTAAATTAGAAACAAATTTCTAGTCCTCATGCTGCAAAAAACACAAACTGAAAGCCCATCTTATAATCACATTTGCAAACCTAGGAGAGCTGCCTGCCGCCAGACTCCCACACACAGGCAGACCAGGAACGCAAAGTAAGATTATCTCCTGTTTTCCACCTGGCAGCGGCTAAGTTAGAAAAGCTCAGGGTTAGAGCTGCTCTCAAGCGACAAAAGTGCTTATTCAGGGTTCAAAATCAAATTATGATTGATTGTAACAAAAATTCCAGAGAAAACATTTGGCCAGAATGAATTGCATGCTTCAACCTCTTTAACCAAAGACCACCCAAAAAGCATCATACATACATCACAGAAGGAGGGCAGTCTCCTATAGAATTTTTGAGTCTGGCTTCTCTCCTGTCTGCCAAGGTAGCTGATAATGCTTTTCTGATTGCATTACCTGGGCAGTCTGGCCATTGAGATGGTAAATACTTTATCCTGGATCCAGGTCACAGGCCCACCCTATTCATACACAAATATGCCCTCAAGACAGGATTTGTAAGTAACTGCTGGGAAAGGTTTCTCCAAGATATCTCCTTCTGTAGAAGAAATATTTAGAGTAATTAGCAGAGCCAAGATGGCTTTTGGGGGATTCTTCTGTGTGCTAAAATAATGTGTATTTTTCTAAGGGAATATTTCCTAAATTTTGAAGGGTGAAGGATTGGTTTTCTGTGGAGTGTGTGTCTGCTATGTGTGTGTACCCTAAAATTTTAAAACAGGAACATCTGAAGGACCATCCTGTTATAACTTTTAGAAAACTGGGTGCTTGGTTACAGGTAGGTAGCTGTGTTGGTCTGCCATAGTCAAAACAAAATAAAATAAAAAATATCTGAAGAAGTGTGCATGCACACGGAAGCTCATACTGTACCAAGAACAAACTTGGTTGGTCTCTAAGGTGCTACTGGAAGGAATTTTTTTATTTTATTTTGTTTTGGATGCTTGGTGTTATAATAATCATATGCAAACTGCTTTTTGAGCTCTGCCTGAGCAGCGGAATATAAATACTATAAAAAAATAAATAAAATAGCTTTTCTTCATTTAAAAAGTGTATTTGATCAATATGTTAGAACTAAATACCACAGTCCAACAACAGTCCCCTGTGCTAATGTAACTGGGCTTTCCTGTTCTAGATACAGTGGTACCTCCAGTTATGAATTTAATTCGTTCTGGAGGTCTGTTCTCAACCCAAAACTGCTCGTAACACAAGGCGCGCTTTTGCTAATGGCGCCTCCCGCTGTGGTCACGCAACATCCGCTCGCATCCCGGGGCAAAGGTCTCGCAACCAGGAGCATCTACTTCCAGGTTAGTGGAGCTCTTAACCCGCAGCGTTCGCAAGGGGGACGGTTAGGGTTACTTAACACGAGGTTCCATTGTACTGCTGTGCAATATCCTTATGCCAGAGACGACAAACTCCTTTTCCTGGCACAAGAACAGCCCACCCTCCAGTTAGGCTAGAGCAGGGGTCGGCAACCTAAGGCCCATGGGCCATAAGCAACCCATGGGGGTCGTTTAACCGGCCCATGGACCCCCGCCGCCTGTTCAGTCGGCTCCCATGCGCTGCGCTAAACCAGCACAGAGCAGAGCGGGGACTGCCTTCTGCGATGCCAGCTGGCTTCCCATTGGCTGCAGGAAGCTCCTGCAGCCAATGGGAAGCTGCGCACACCTCCTCTGCGCTGGAAGGAGTGCAGGAAATAGCGTTTGCGTGTGTGTGTGTGTGTACACATGCGTACTCCGGCCCACTGCGGCGTCTGCGGAACCGTGAACCGCCTCAAGCCACAACAACTTTGCCAACCCCTGGGCTAGAGGTTGGATGGCCATCTGCCATGGATGCTTTAGCTGAGACAACTACTGTGATTCTATGACCAACCATTGTTAAAATCTCCCTCCTTGCAAATCCAGCTCCACTCTGGAATGACTGGCAAGCCAAATCAGAGACCGGGCAAAGCACCGGGTTGCGGAAGTTCTGCTGCCTCCTCAGAGCAAGGAAGAAATTGTTCTGAGCGGCAGCCAGGAACGCAAGCCTGAACAGCCAAACTGGTTCATTAGCTTTTGCTTTCTCAATGGACGTGGGGGCCTGGGAGCAGCGGCAGCCAGGAACAAGAGCGACCTGCTCTTCACCAGAAAGGCTGCAGCAACGTTTAACCAGCTATGGCAGGGGCAGCCAAAGGGGGGCAATCCCATCATCCCTGACCCTTGGCATGCTGGTTGGGACTAGCAGGAGTCCACCAACACCTGGCGGGCACCAGGTCTGCTCCCCCTGAAGAAGTATCTGAAGAAGTGTGCATGCACACGAAAGCTCATACCAAGAACAAACTTAGTTGGTCTCAAGGTGCTACTGGAAGGAATTTTTTTTATTTTTACCAGGTATTTTGTTTTGACTATGGCAGACCAACACAGCTACCGTACCTACCTGTAACTGCTCCCCCTGAGTTACTGATTAAATGCCTTTGGATTATCCTCCTCCTAGAAGCACCATATTAAAAGAACAAGAACCTAAGATGCGTCCGTGAGGAGTCCGGAGGTTGGCAACACCAGAACGGGGCTTTTCTGCGGTGGAATGCTCTCTCCCCAGGGAAGCTCGCTTGGCACTTCTGTTGAGTATCTTTAGGCACCAGGCAAAAACATTCCTCTTCTCCCAGGCCTTTGGTTAATTAAATAATCTATGCCTATGGCCTTTTAAAATGGGGGGTGGGGCATTATTCTTGTCTGTTACTAGGTTGTATTTTTTGTGCCTTTATATTGTCAACAGCCCTGTGATCCTAGGAGGAAGGGCAGTACAGAAATTTAACAACAACAACGGCCACCACCGCCAGATGCCCATGGAGAGCCCAAAAGCAGGAATTTGAAAAGTGGGAGAGTCACCTCGGCTCCCTGGAAATAGGAAGCGAACAATAAGTGCTGATTCTGTGGGGATTAACATCCAAATGAAAAGGCCTCCCTTCCTATTTAAAAACATTTAATAATAATAGTTGTAGTAAAATAAGTTATTTTCTATTTACTACATTTTCTCACAGGCTGGAAGGAACATCTCTGAGATGAGGAATGTCACGGCACACATTCATCTTAACAGAAGCCTCTCTTTTTCTGCGTGTCTCAGAAACACTGTTCTTACTCATATGCAAGCATAATCAATCACAATAGGCTACGACTCGAATGATTAAATAGACTAAGGGTTTTTTAATGCAGCCTACAGCTTTATTTGCTAGTATGACCTTCAAGGGCCTAAAGCCAAGCTGACTCACCTCCAACCCTCCAGATGTTCTGCATTACATCTCTTCCCCCCCCACACACACACACCTCAAGGAGAGCTGTGGCCCAGCAGCATCTCTCCCCCACCCCACCCCCAGGTTACCCACTACTGGTCTAAACCCACTACAGTTGTACATTGGAAGTCGAACGGAATCCATTCCCAAAGTCCGTTCAACTTCCAAAACATTCAGAAACCAAAGTGCGGCTCCTGATTGGCTGCCAATCAGAAGCTGCGGAAGCCCTGCCTTCTTTCTAAAGCTAAACCCCGACTTTTTTGGGTTCCAAAGAACTTTTGCAAACCGGAACACTCACTTCCGGGTTTGCGGCGTTCGGAAGCCGAAACGTCCGAGTCCCAAGGCGTTCAGGATCCAAGGTATGACTGTAAATGTATCTCCTTAACAGACAAGCCTTAGCAGTCTCAGCACTGCCCTGGGTGCCAAAATTGCCAGATAATGCTAAAGCCAAATGCCTGGAGGGAAAAATGAGGAGTCAAGTTTTTAAAAAAAGCAAAACTAATAATCTAACGAGAGCCAGAAGCTGTATCTTCCACAACACCCTACTTAATTGGCTCACCGTTACCCCTCGCTACTTCCAGAAAATGGAAAACAGGAAAATGCTGTTGTGACAAGTTTTCAATAGCTAAGGAATGCTTCTTCTCTTAATTAAAACTGAAGGTGTGACTTCACTCTGCTACCTGAAAGAGTCCCTTTTAACGGAGTGAAAGGAGTAACGATACCCCTCCTCCACGTGTCCCTGAGCAAGTAACTGTTCCGAGCATGTCTCCCGGGATCTCATCCAAAGATGCGCTGTGCAGCATCCACCAAGGACAATTCTATATTGAGATGCATTCGAACGATGCCATCACACACCCCGACACCAAGATGCAACAGAAGATGCAACCCCCAAATGAGGCTGGTTGGGAAAGGGGCAGAATGCAGCAGGAAAGAATCCTCTGCTTCCCAGCTTTCTATCTCCTACCAAAGGTTCAGGAAAGGCTGAACATGCTCATTAAACTCCCAAGCAGCCTCCTCAGTCGCTACTGCCTTTTCTCCAACCCATGCCAGAAGCAGGCCCCCCTAGACAAGCCCTGGGGGTCTGGGGAACAAATATCACAACTGGAGAGAGATCTGTTGGAATGTAAAAGCGCTGCCAAAAATATGTAAGATATCATTGGATTGGGAGACAAAGGATGAGCAAGTAAAGTCTTCAATGATACGCTGGGCAATTTATATTGATTATAATATAGTTATGGAAGTGTGGGAATAATAGTGGAATACAGATATAAAATTTACAGCATGCTATGGTTTAAGAGGAAACTATATGAAAATGTTACATACATGGTATCTAACACTGAGTAAACTGGCAAAAAATGTATAAATCAAAATCGAATAAGTGTTGGAAATGCAAAGAGAAAGACGATACTTTGTATCATATGTGGTGGTCTTGCAGTAAGTTTAAAGCTTACTGATACATAATGAATTGATAATTTTTAAACAAATTTTCTTTTGGGAATTACAGGGGTAGAACTACCTAAACAGTATAGAAATTTATTCATGTATGCTACTACAGCGGCAAGAATGTTATTTTCCCAATTTACCGGGGGGGGGGAGAGAAATCAAAATAACATAAAATAATGGAAATGGTTTATTGAATATTTACAAACAAACTGTACATAAAGGAACAAAAAATAAGTTAATTTAATTTAGAATGTGCAGGAAATTAAAAAAAAGTAAGGAACCGCAGAAAGAGGAGAAAGTCGAGTTTCGAAATGTTTAAATGACTATAAAACTCTTGAAATGTATATAACTGAAAATCATATTTTATTTTATTTTTAAGCCTTTTGCAACCAGAAGATGATGAAGGGAAAGTGATGCTGCTGCAAGAGTTAAGGACCAATGAAAGCAGGGGAAGAACTGAGCACCCGAACCATTTCTTCTTTATCAGCAACACGCAGGACTGGGAAAGCGCCATTGCCAAGCACTGAATTGTCCATGTGTCTAAGAATCTGATGACTGCATGTAGGAATTTGGATCCTGCCCCCGCCCAAGAATGTTGAAGCATTGGGTTTATTAAGCCTCGTCTTTCTAAATGCTTCCTACAGCCAAACCATTTCCCGGCAATTTCAGAATGAGAGAGAAATCACTCTAATACGGTACAAAGGGGGAAAAACTCTCCAACTGCCTCCAATCAATGCTGAATTAAAGTTTCGAAAGTCCTCTCCCTGATGCAGCAAGGCAATGTCTACAGGGGGGCAGGGAGGAGACCTCTTCTGGCCAGTGGGCCAGATCTTCATCTTCCAATCCCATTTATCAGGAAGACCCTGTCAGTCACCTGACACCACAATGACACCAGGTGATGCTGTGCTGGCGATTGCACAGGGCTGTTTGGAAGCCCTTTTACAAGCAGCCTCACCCTGTTCTTTGTGCACCCAGTTTTCAGAAGTTCAAGGAGCAGCACTGGGTGGGAGAAGCAGTTTCTGTTCAATTGTTTCCCACTCCTGGAGCAAGGCCCACTCTCATCGTTCATCAGCAGAAGGGCAGTGGGAATGTTGGGAGCTCACTCTAATCTCCCGATTCTTCCTTTGAAGCCCTACCTATCAGGTGTACGATGGGAAGAGTGTCTGACTTGCCCAAAGTGGCCTTGCAGGCTAGATGGGGAGGGTTGGCGGGAGAAGTTTGGCTCGTGGACCAGCAGTTCCCCACCAATCTTACACCAAGTATCTGGAGGGCACTGAGTTGGCAAACACACATTCCCTAAGGCAAAGACTTTTTACGAGCTAGTAAACCGACACCCCCCCTTCAGAAACAGATCTCCACAGCTGCATGTACTAAACTTCCACAATCATCTCCTTTATGAAAGCTATTTCTGCAGCTTAATAGACCTCCACTCCTTTCTTGGATGCCCCTCAACCCAAAGATCTGGCTTGGGGAAACTGCAACATCCAGATGACCATAGGTTACTTATCTCTGCCGCAAAAGTGTTAAAATAGTTTTTTTAAAAAAAACAACTGGAGGTGGCTGTGAATAACACAGCACACAAGGGTTCAAAGCACATCACACTAGTCATTTTGGTGCAACTCTTACCTTGCACAAAGAGCTCTCAACTACCCAGCACTGCTCATGAAACAAACCCTCATGTCACATTCCAGTGAGGAAGAAGAAGAAGAAGAAGAGTTTGGATTTGATATCCCGCTTTATCACTACCCGAAGGAGTCTCAAAGCGGCTCACATTCTCCTTTCCCTTCCTTCCCCACAACAAACACTCTGTGAGGTGAGTGGGGCTGAGAGACTTCCACGTGTGCATTTTTCCTCCTGCAGCAAGGGGATCTCAATATAAGAAAAGTCCCACAGTCTAAAAAGAGCATGGCTGCTGAATCAGAACACAGAACATCTTACAAGGGGTCCCAATTCCCACCGTGAGGCTCCAGTCAACCCACAGCATGAAAACATGCCGGGGTAAAAATGAGCATGAAAAAGGCCAGCGGCCCTTCCTCCTTGTCCCCTTGCATTCACCACTCTGCTGCCCCTGAACATGAAGGCCCCATTGTGATATTGTGGCTCTGGGGAGCAATGTCATGCAAGGAACAGCCCTAAGACACAGAAGCAGCCTGCCATGACACTCGTGATGCTCCCTGCATGCTGGGCATGGCAGTTAGAATCTTACCTGTACATCTCAAATGAGGGAAAAGCAATCGCTGAAATGTAGGGTAAAGAAGGGAGTTGGGCTGCTCAGCAACCACGCCTCTTTTAAAACTCAGTACACATTGCAACACGATTAAGCAACATCAAACACACAGTACCAAATCAATACAACAGCACGATCCTATGCATGTCTACTCAGGACAAGCACAACTGAGTTTACACTGAGTTTAACCAGAAGTCAGGTGGTTTTAGGCCACGGGTAAGCAAACTAAGGCCCAATCGCCTTCTCAACCAGGCCCACGGACAGTCCGGGAATCCGTGTGTTTTTACATGAGTAGCACGTGTCCTTTTATTTAAAATGCATCTCTGGGTTATTTGTGGGGCATAAGAATTTGTTCATTTTCCCCCCCTTCAAAATACAGTCCGGCCCTCCACAAGGTCTGAGGGACAGTGGACCGGCCCCCTGCTGAAAAGTTTGCTGACCCCTGGTTTGGGCATACAACCCAACCACTCCCCTCAGATTTGTGCTCTTTGGGGGAAAGTGTGACCCGGCACCACCACACATGCGCCTGGAAATAAACGTTCTGCCAAATCCAAATGTTCAAAGCTGGCAATAAGAGGCTCCCACACGCAACATACAGCAGGACATAAGGAGAGCCTGCTGGATTAGGCCAACGACCCATCTAGCCGGATTTCACAGACAGCGGCCAACCAGGTGCCCCCAAGCAGGACCAGAGGGCGGCAGCAGCAGCAACTCTCCGCTCCCTCAGTTTCCAGTGGACCACAATGGCATCTCCATCCCCTCTCCCCCCCAAAAAAAGTTCAGGTGAGAGTGCAGCCGCCCCGCCTTCGCTTTTTCTTTATTAACCATTGCAGGTGGGTGGACTTTGCTCCTGTAGGGGGGAAAGCAGGGAGGGGACGCCATCCCAGCCGTGACGAGGAGCTGCTTTCCAAGGAGAAGTGAGAGGGAAGAATGTGAAGAGGAACAGGGAGGCTGGCGAGGCTGGCAGGGGGAGCAGATGGCCATAGCCAAGGAGGATTAGGAGAGCAGGTGGAGGAGAACTGGGCAGCTGCTGCTGCTGCTGCAAGAGGGAAAAGCAGGAGCAGCACAGGGGCCGGGGAAGAGGGGGGCGCGGGCCGGGGGGACCCGAAGGAAGCCAGAGCTCAGGAGGAGCACAACTTCCCGTCGCCACGTCCGGCTCGCAGAAGTTCGGGCTGCCTGGGAGGGAGGGAAAGGGGGAAGCAGCCGCGCACTCCCCGCGGTCTCCGGCGTGAAAGCGAAACGAAGCCAGCAGCTGGAGGGAAGAAGGTGAACGAGGACGCCGGAGGTGGGCGAGGCGAGAGGAGAGGAGAGGAGAGGAGGGGCCGCCAGGAAGACGGCGGGGCGGGCTGCCTCCCTCCCTCGGGGACGCCCACACGGGCTGGCAGCAGCAGGAGTCCCCGCACACGGGGGGCGGGAGGGGGAGGGGCCGCCCCAGGCCCGGCAGGTGCCTCCGGGGGGGAGGGAGGGAGGGAGGGGGCGGTTGCCAGGCAACCGGGGAGGGGCTGCCCCTGGGGGAGCGGGCGGGGAGACCCCGGAGGACCCCCGGCCGGCCCCTCGCTCGTCCCATTACTCACTCACCAGCGGCCGCCGCCGCCTCGCTCGCTCCGTCTCCCGCTTCTCCCTCCCGGCGGCGCTTCCTGCTTCCTGCCCGCCTCCTCCTCCTCCTCCTCCTCCTCCTCTTCGCGGCCGCCAACGGCGGGGGGGCCGGCCTGTCAGGCCTCCTTCCGGCCTGCGCGACGGCGACACGTGACCGCCAAGAGACCATGGAGACGAGGGGGGACTCGGGGCAGAGCGGCTCGCGCCTCTCCGCTCCAGCCGCGGATCAGAGAGTGTCTCGAAAGGAAAAGGGGGAGGGAATATCTCCCAACCCAACCAGCTGCCTTCAGCGTCACGTGACGCCCGGCTCTCCTCCCGGACGGGAGGGGGCGGAGAGGAGTTTCCACCGTGCCCGAGAGTGCGCATGCGCGTTTACGAGAAGGGGGAAAAGAGACGCGCAATCCGAGTGTTTGCTGGGGATCTCGAGAGATGCGCGTGTTTCATGGGAGGAGGAAGAGGAGTCCTGACTTTGGCCGGCGACGGGTGTCATTTGTTGCTCACGGCGACTTTGGCTCTGTTTCCAGGCTCTTATTATTATTCATTGGATAATAATTTATTATTAATAGTATTAATAATCTTTATTGCATTTTTAAAATTTTCAAAAAAAGAAAATAAGTTAATCCTTACACCCACATATACAGAAAAGAAAAACGAGACATAAAAGAAAATATGAAAATGAAAAGAAAAAAGAAAAAGATATTTGTCAAATATGTTTCCAGGCTCTTAATCCGCCTCGAGGCTCTAACGGTGGAAAGGCGGCATGCAAGGAAAACGGTGGCGATGGTCTTGCAACCGGCGTCGCTTCCCCTTCTCCAGTTTTGGTTCTTATTATTACCGTTAATTAACTTTAGATACCGCCCTTCACCCGAGGATCGCGGGGCGGTTTCCCGGCCGCGGCTGCACCCGTCGGATTTCTGCCTGGCACCATTGCCCTCTTCTGCCCCGGCCCGCAGAAGAGAGCTCAAAGCGGCCCACACTTTCTCCGGACTCCCTCTCCCCACCGTATTGTGCGCCGCCCATCCCTCCGCCGGGGACCCGATCTTGCCCGTTGCGCTGAAGACGCCGCGCAAACTCTCCCTCCGGGTTTCGAGCGCATCTCGTCGCCCCCCCACCCGCAAGATCACACCAGCTCTCCTGCTCCGGAGAAGTGGATCCCACGGAATCCAAGCAGAGCGGGCTTGCTTCCAATTAAAGGGGCATAGGATCAGCCGCCAGGATTGCGTGCAAGCGCCCGGACTGTCCCTCTGCCTGTCTTACATTCCCCCTGCACCTGCACCGCGTGGCCACCAGGTGGGGCTATGAGATCAAACCAACCGCATTTGCTTTGCGTTGGATGTTGGCAGCGCAGAGGCAGCGATCGTCTTTCACTGGAGAGCTGTGAAAAACACTCTAAATGCAAAATAAAAAATAAAAACAATTCCTTCCAGTAGCACCTTAGAGACCAAGTTTGTTCTTGGTATGAGCTTTCGTGTGCATGCACACTTCTTCAGATACCATGCATGCACACGAAAGCTCATACCAAGAACAAACTTAGTTGGTCTCTAAGGTCCCATGGACTGCAAAAAGATCAAACTTATCCATCCTTAAAGAAATCAGCCCTGAGTGCTCACTGGAAGGACAGATCCTGAAGCTGAGGCTCCAGTACTTTGGCCACCTCATGAGAAGAGAAGACTCCCTGGAAAAGACCCTGATGTTGGGAAAGATGGAGGGCACAAGGAGAAGGGGACGACAGAGGATGAGATGGTTGGACAGTGTTCTCGAAGCGACTAGCAGTGGAGGATAGGCGTGCCTGGCGTGCTCTGGTCCATGGGGTCACGAAGAGTCAGACATGACTGAACGACTGAACAACAACAAGGTGCTACTGGAAGGATTTTTTTTATTTTGTTTTGACTACGGCAGACCAACACGGCTTGTTGTTCAGTCAACACGGCTACCTACCTGTAACTGGAACTCTAAATGCACTGATTGTTTCAACTACTGTATAGGATTATTAGTAATAATAATAATAATAATAACAATAACTTGTTTATTTATACCCCGTCTTTTCTCCTGACACGGACTCAAGGCAGCTTGGAGCTAAAACAAAAAACAGCTAAAAGAAACTATTAAAAAAAAAACATTAATTTAAGTAAAACCAGCTACACAAGCACCAGTATGTGCAGCTTCCCTCACAGGGTTAGGGTTTTGTTAGCGCACATCCGTGTGGATGCGGAAGCACACTGCCAGCACTTTTCAGCATCACCTTCAAAAGGTGACAGAGTTGTTACGAAAAAATCTAGGTGCGAGGCTGCTCAGCCACCCAGCTTGTCGGGCAGAGCCCGCAGGTCCCTGCGGAATAAAGAAAGGAGTCCAGCCACCAACCGGAGCAAATAGCTGTAGACCAAAGTTTATTGTGCAACAGGTTCAAAGAGGAATTTTGAACCCAGAGTATGGGGTGACATTGACTTTTAAAACTTCCCACCACATCCCAGGATACAGTTCGCACAGCATCATTGATACATCATCTTTACATCACTGGCATGTCACAAAAGAGGAGGGGTAGACAGGGGTTACACTAGTTCAGGCATCCCCAAACTCAGCCCTCCAGATGTTTTGGGACTACAATTCCCATCATCCCTGACATCTGGTCCTGTTAGCTAGGGATGATGGGACTTGTAGTCCCAAAACATCTGGAGGGCCAAGTTTGGGGGTGCCTGCACTAGTTTAACCTTGGCAAACATGTCCAGACAAGTCCTTTGTTCAAGATTAGCATAAGCAGACATGTCAGTGCAAGACCCAGATATAAGATTAGCATAGGCAAACACCTCTGAAGTCCCACCACCCAAAGTACAATAGAGCTTCCTTGGCATTTCCTGGAGTCCCCTTTCCAAGGGCAAAATATCATTGAAATGGAGGAAACTGGCAAAGGAGTTGATTTTATATGATTTTTAAATCTAGGTAACTTCCCTGAGCTGTCAAGTCAAAAGGATACATTTATGCATAATATTTGTGACGTTTAACTTTAAAGATGTGCCCCCCTCCCCCGTAATTTCCGTAACAAAGTCATCCTGTTTGTGTGTTGGGGGGGAAACCTCAGAGCCTTTGCACAGCCCTGCAGGCAGGGAAGGAGGCAGATGGAAAGAAAATCCACACTGTTGCTCCAAGATACAGAGGCCTGCTGCTGGCTGTGCCTCCTGCTTCCAGAGCAGCACAGGATGAAGCCCCACCTCAAGGGGACTGTCAGAAAGAATCCCAGGCCTTTCCCACCTCTTGCAGCAAAGTGAATAGACTTCCCAGCCCAGAGAGAGAGAGAGAGAGAGAGAGAGAGAGAGAGAGAGAGAGAGAGCATCTGTCACAATAGATCCAATCATTTGCAAGGTCTGGCCCTGGCAGCCGGCACAGAATCCGCCCACACAACCGTGTCCTGCTCAGGGATTCTTTGCCATTTGCATTCTTGAATCTACAAGGCAAGCAGCCGTTCTCTCCCTCAGAAAGCAGCAGCATCTCTTGCACAGCTCACCTGTGGCCAAACATCCTGCCTGGAAAGCGACTTCTGGGAGAAGCATTAAAGGCAGAGAGACAGTCACAAGGAGGTTCCTTTGAACCAAGCCACTCTCTTCTCCCTTCACATGCCTGCTGGAACGTGGTAAGATTTGGACCTGGGAGCTCTGAAACTTTAACCTGCAGCCTTTTATTCCTGTGCTCTTGCAGCTGCCTCATCGGTGGGTTTCTTTCCTGCTCAGCAAAATTATGCGCGGAATCTGATCTCACCAAACTATTTTAAAGGCTGTCAAGTCGGCAGTAAAAGCAGAGCAGTGGCAGCTGGTTGGCAAATATATTAGAGCAGAGCCGCACTCAAGGAGGGGGATTATTTGCACTGTGCATTGGGCAAGAATGCCATTTGGGTGGAGCACGTTGACCCAGTGCAAGGAGCAGATATAATGGAACTGGGCCCATATGCCAACCTGTCCTGCCTGCTTGAGAATGGCAGCGGTCCTTCCAACACCACTGCTGGGGCCCTTGGCAGCGCCAGCGACGTCTTGACCACCTCCTTGCTGGGATGCGCTCTGTCCGTCATGTGCGTCGTCGGGGTGGTTGGAAACATCTACACGTTGGTGGTTGTCAACCTCTCCGTACGTCTGTCTGCCTCCATGTACGTTTACGTGGTCAACTTGGCCTTGGCCGATCTCCTCTACCTGGCCACCATCCCCTTCGTCGTCTGCACCTACTTCGTGAAAGACTGGTACTTTGGCGATGTGGGCTGCAGGGTCCTCTTCAGCCTGGACCTGCTCACCATGCACGCCAGCATCTTCACTCTCACCGTCATGAGCACAGAGAGGTACCTGGCGGTCGTCAAGCCCTTGGACTCCCTCCGGAGGCCTGGAGACTACCGGAGGACCATCACCTGCTCGGTCTGGCTCCTGTCCTTCGTCCTTGCCTTGCCCACCATGATTCTCATCGACCTCCGGACGAGCAGCCAAGGGGGAGTGACCAAGCGCATGTGCCACCCTACTTGGCAGATGGAGGCCTACAAAGTCTACCTCACTGTCCTCTTCATCACCAGCATCTTGGCCCCTGGACTAGTCATCTGCTACTTGTATATCAAGTTGGCCAGGACCTACTGGAGGTCTCAGGCAGCCGTCTTCAGTGCCAAGGCGATGAAGAGGTGCTCTCGGCAGAAGGTCCTTTACATGATATTTAGCATCATCCTTGCCTACTGGGCTTGCTTCATTCCCTTTTGGCTCTGGCAGCTGCTCAGCGTCTATCGCCGTGAGACGGGCAGCCTTGCAAACGCCACAATGGCCTGCATCAATTTTTTCGTGACCTGCCTAGCTTACAGCAACAGCTGCATCAACCCTTTCCTCTACACGCTGCTCTCCAAGAACTACAAGGAGTACTTAAGGGGTCGGCAGAGGAATGCCCTTGTCCTCATCAAGGTCAAGCCCAAGAGGGGCTCCTCGGGGGAATCAGGGTGGTCTGGAAGCCACACGTACACAGAGAGCTTGGCCGTGGCTCAGATGCAGGGAATCGGCAACAAGGAAGTCTTCTTGTGAAAAAGTGAGTAGGAGGCAGGGCAGGCGGGGGCCAGTCTCCACAAAGCCCAAGGCAGGAGGACAAGCGTCCAGCCACTCGACCAGCCTTGAGGGAGGAAGCCCTGTCCCGTGCCAAATTTCTCTACTTGATTGGCTGCTGGGAGCTACAGAAACACACACAAAATACCCATCCAGATCAGGCAACCCCCAGTTCTGGAACGTTTGGACAGTGATTTGGGGACAGTTGTGTGTGCAAAAGGCCTCCACACTCATAGAATTTGACAATAGTTTTGAAAATGCGAATGCCCAGGAAAACCCAAGGGGAGAATGCGATGTCTCTGCGTGTGTGACTGAATAATCATGGGTCAAAACATAAGCCCCACCATGGTCTATTATGGGATTTACTCCCAAATATGACTGCACAAGGCAACATCCTTTATAGGCAGAAGCAAATGGGGTGCCTGTGTGCAAGCCCAAATACATGCAAGTTTCCATGATCTGAAGTTGTTGAATTGTGTTTTCCTTGATGCGTCAGATTTTCATCCCACACTTTGTCCAAGCAGCGGTGTCGTCATGGTCCTCCGCTTGCCCATTTAAGCTTTGCAACCACCCTGTGAGGTAGGGCAGGATCAGAGATAGGAACTGGCACCACACTGCAGCCAGTCCACTATGGGGGCCCTGTGGGTCCCTTGGAAACTTACCAGGAGCTGTTGAATTGGAAGATCACAAAGGGAGGAACATGCATTCCTCTATGACCCACACACTGCATAGGGCTACGGGAGCGCATTATAAGACAGGGGTGGGGAGTCTGTGCTGCCCCTCCACCAGCTGCTGTCAAGTTACAAACCCCCATCAGCACCAGCCAATGATCAGGGCTGATGGGAGTTGTAGTTCAACAGCGTCCCCTCATCTCTGAGGCTTCAGGCGTGCGATCATTCAGTCGGGGTAATGATGCATGTTCAGCAGCAATGTGCACTGTTTGATGGAAAGGGATCCCATAGAGGTTTGGTGACCGTGGCAGAAGCTGCTGCTCTTTCTCCTTTGCTGTCTGGTACTGCCTCCCTCCCAGTCCCCGAGGTGCCACCCTGCAGGTCCTCCAAAACCATGTAGTTCAGTGAAGTCTCTGGCTCAGCACCCAAGTTTCCATGGCCTATTGTGCCTTGGCTATACAGCCAGAGTCTAAGCACGTGTAACTGCAACAATCGCACTGTGTTTACATGCCCTGGGGAAACTCCGCTTGCCTGAGAACGTGCAGCTCAAAGCCTCCGCCTCTTCTCTCCTGCTTCCATTCCCCCGTGGCTGATTTCAGGTGGTTAAGGTGCCTCAGGACCCATGGCCTGACCCCTTGCACTCTGAGAATCACCATGCCCAATGACAGCCTCATGTCAATACAAAAGCCAAGATGCACCCTGCCCCTTATAAAAAGCAGTTGTTTTGCATCCCCGCTATAAAGAAAGGTTGCAGCAGCGCTTGGGATTTTCTCGCTTAGAGAGAAGGCAAGAGGCAACGGGCAGCAAAGACTCTTAATCTCAGGGTTGTGGGGTTCAAGCCCCACGTTGGGGAATAGATTCCTGCATTGCAGGGGGTTGGACTCGATGACCCCCGTGGTCCCTTCCAACTCTACAATTCTATGATCCTAAGTTCAAAAAATTATACATGCCACGGAGAGAGTGGAGAGAGACAAGACAGGCCCAGGGTGGGGAAGAGAATCAGATCTGCTGCCCTGAGCTCCTTGGAGGAAGACGGGGGTACAAATGAAATGAAAGAAAATGGAATCCAGCTTCTGTGTTTTAGGTTTGCATGGCCAGCATGCAGGGGAGCCCACTTTCCTCTTTCCTGGAAAGAATGACCGGTTCTTATTCTTTGCTTGCACCAATTCCTTATCTCAGAAAAGCAGAATTTCCCCAGCACCCACAAGTGCATTTCCTTGTACTGATGGATGGCTGCTGGGAAAGCAGAAGTTCTTGCTGACTGAAATTACATGCAATGTTATATGCCTTCTTCTTTCTCTGCCATGTCTTCACCTGCTGTGGTCTCCTGCAGTCAAATGTTTTTCTCTGAATCAGCTCAGCACCCAGTGATGCAATGCCCACTGGGCACATGGATTTAGTAATTTATTGTTTTGCTGTTCCTATTTATTTCTGTTCTTCTCTTTCTGCTGAAAACTTCAATAAAACTTTTTAAAATTAAAATTACTTATCATTGGGGGTTTTTTTAAAAGAAAAAAGGTGCAGGTACCTAGCATGAAGTTGTAACAGTAAGTGCCACACTTTTAACATGGGGGGAGGAGGTTTTGATAAAGGGACGACAGAGGACGAGATGGTTGGACGGTGTTCTCGAGGCCACCAACATGAGTCTGACCAAACTGCAGGAGGCAGTGAAATACAGGCGTGCCTGGCGTGCTCTGGTCCATGGGGTCACGAAGAGTCGGACACGACTGAACAACAACAACCCTTGAGTACCCCCAGAAAGAAGCACTGGTTATTAATAATATCCCACCTTTTCCCCAACCCGGGACACATGGCAGCTTACACACAGATAAAATAGAGAAAGCTAAAAACGTAAGAGAAGACATTCATTAAAGTGTAATTAAAGCACTAATAGTATTAAAATAATAATCAAAGATCCATTGAAAGCACAGACAATAATAATAAATAGATAAATCACAGCACCAGCCCTTTCCTCAAAAGCAGTCAGTTCCCAAAGGCCTGTGGGAAGAGAAAGATCTTCACCTGCCGGCAGGAAGAAAGCAAGGAGATTGCTAGTGAAGCCCAACCTCCAGGCCTGGTGTCAGTAACCAGCAGGAATTAGCTGCTGGGATCCCAGTAAGGCCCACCAACACTGATGCATGCAGTGACTTCTCTGGTGATGGGAGCAGCGTGTAGCCGTTCTACTATCCTGCAATGACCCCAATATCACATTACACCAGGCCACTATAAGAAATTAAAAACAGCCACACTCCACTACAAACCCACCAAGGGTCCCTATTTTCCGGGGACAGTCCCAGATTTACAGAAGCCAGTTTCTGATTTGATCTCGTAAAGTCCCACTTTTCCTTAGGGCGTCCCTATTTTCATCGGAGAAATGTTGGAGTGTATGGCTAGGTAAAGCTGTGGGTGGGCACCATCACAGCGAGAGGGGTCCCTGCTAAGCTCACTTGCCGAGCCCCCCCACCCCCCCTTGAGCCAGCCCTGTCAACAAGCTGAGCTGATGCCCCGAGCAAGCATCTTTGTAATCTCCCCAGGATCCTCGGCAATTCACAGGGGTTATGGGACCAACACAAAAGGCAAGTCAACGTGGGGGAAATTGCCAGAGTTGGCAGGTTGGAGACTCTGTGCTCTGAGGAGAAGACACGTGCAGCCCATCCAGCTCACGTGTCCAGTGTGCCTTCTAGGAGAGCACATGTGGAGTCAGGGAAGGGAAAGTAATGGTTACGGGCAAGCAGCCTGACAGGCGAGC
This sequence comes from Lacerta viridis, assembly GCA_900245905.1. Classification (NCBI taxonomy): domain Eukaryota; kingdom Metazoa; phylum Chordata; class Lepidosauria; order Squamata; family Lacertidae; genus Lacerta; species Lacerta viridis. The sequence continues at coordinate 165,755 of OFHU01000575.1, forward strand.
TTTGTCCAAGTCGATCCATCAGCATGCCACTGTCGTGCAAGTGGTTCTGCTCAGGACAAGTTTTGCCAGGGCCTGCTATCTCAACCTGGGCACAACGACACTCTTTGTTCTAGCCAAGGAAGGAGAAGAACCAGCGAGAAGGCAGGCCAAGACTTTCTGTTCCTCCAAGCCCGAAAGACAAAGAGAACACCCACAAGGAGCATTACTGAGTTTGCTGTCCAGGAAGCGCCATCATTACTCTCCATGTGCCCATAAGACAGGCTTTGGAAGAGCACGGGGCTCTGGTGCATCTTGGTTATGAGTCCACATACCCCTTTGTTTCCAAGCAGGGAGGAAATGTTATGGGCAGCCATATTCAAATTTTTCAAGTTTCTTTAGGGAAGTTTTTAATAACTGACGATTTAAGGTATTTTAAATCTTTTGTTGGAAGCCGCCCAGAGTGGCTGGGGAAACCCAGCCAGATGGGCGGGGGAATAAATAATAAATTATTATTATTGCTTTCATCATGCGGCAGGATGCTTTTGGAAAGGAGAGCATGGGAGCCAGATTGCAAATCTATACACAGCTTCTTTTAAAAACAAAACAAAACTGGCTTTCCTGACCCCACACACTTCTTATTGTGGCTCAACACCATCATTTTACAAAGATGTTTCTGCCAGGCTGTTCCTTCTCACAGGCAACATGCTATATAAAAAGGGGCCAGACTTACCGGGTAAATGACAAAGAAAAATGCTTTGCCTGCTGGAGGTCCCGTATTCAGTGCCAGGCACCTCTAGTTAAAAGGATCTGCAGGGCGAGCAGAGGAAGATTTCATTATATGGATTCACGGCTGCCGACTTCCGGTTTGCCGCGGAGCTGCTCTCGGACGCGCGTTTTGCTTGCTCTGCAAACGCGCACTCACCAACGGGGTGAAACGGGGTCTGTAGGGCTTCACGGACCCCAAGAAGGCTCAGAAGGGTGTTCTGGACCTGTAAGGAGTCGCCGCGGCGCAGAAAGGAGTTTCCGAAACCGAGTCAAGGACTGGGATAGAGGAGCTCCCGGGCGCCATTAAACGGCGATCCCTCCCCCAGGTGAGAAAGCCCGATTCCGAGACGCTAAAGCGGCTAAATCTCCGTTGTTTCGATGGGACATGGCAAGACTGTAAGCCCAGACTAAGCTCAGAAAGAAAGGAAAAGAAAAGTTACTGAAAGGGCTTTTTGAAAAAAGCTTATAACTTTAAGTACTCTCTAAAAACATTCTGGTCTTGGCCAAGGTCCGGTGTGAAGATACGCTGGAGAGGGGGTCTTTCCTGACAAGCTTTGAAAATTTAACAGCTAAGACGAAAACAGGGTCTGGAGAAGCTCTTATATTATTTTTGGACTGGCTCGCGCACGAACAAAATACTTAAAAACTTAAAGACTTCAAACTTATTGCCTTGCCAGGGTGAGACTACAAGCTGCCTTTCAGGCTCTCCTTGCGTTCTTTCTATCTTCAGCGAAAGGAGGATTTAAGCCTGGAAAAAGACGGTCTACGCTACCCAATATGGAACAATTTGAGAGAAAAGAGTAACTTTTAAAGGCTTAAAGAGTAAATTGTGGGTTTTTCGTGTATTCTTCGTCGTCAATACTTTCCTCTTCCCCCATCAATTTAATTTTATAAAACGGGGAGAATGATGGCAAGGGGGTAGAAAAAAAAACGACACTCTGTTTCACCGCTCCCAAGCCATGGAAACAATTTGTTTAAGACGCTGTTACTGAGCCTCCTTTCCAACTGTGCGAAGATACTGGAGTAAAAAGGGAAGATACATTGGGTTGTTAACATTGTTAATATTTGTATCAGTAGTTGTAACATTTGTATTCCTGGTGACAAGCTGGTTCAAAGCAGCAAAGGTATTTTAGGACTGAAGAACACTGCTCTTACTTTAAGGGAAGTTGCTGACTCATCTAATTAAACGCTGGGGGATAAAGGAAGTGAATCAGCTGCATCAAGGAGAGATGGGAAGATCATGATAACAACATAGGGACACCCAGTGGACTCCCCTGGAACTGCAACCAACTGGGAATTTGTACTGTCATTCCTTCCTCACTGTAGCGTATAACAGCTATTCAAGTTTATGAAAAGACTATATCTAAAGATAATTTGATATTTGGGTTTATTTTCTATGGTGTTTACTTTCCAAGAACTGTTGTTAAAAATTTGAATTTAATAAGGGACCTGAGTGGGTCAATTAATGGGAGGATGTACAGAGTGATCTGTTAGTATAATATTTTGATACGTTGTAGTAAATAATTGTAATTGGGAAAAGAAGGGGCTAGCAGAAAAATTAGACTTTGTGTATCAGCTCCCCTTCAACAACTTAATTCAAAATCTAATCAATATTGTTATTTTGAAACTTATTCCTTCTCTTTAATCTTTACTCCCGCCCCCCCTTTTTTCCTTTTTCCTTCTTTTTTCTTTTTTCTTTTTTTTTGTAAATTATTTATTTAATTTATTATTCCTTCTTCTTTCTCTTCTCTTTTTCTTTTTCCCTCTTTTTTTCTCTCCCATTTTTTTTTTTTTTTTTGCTTATTTGTTTGTTTGCTTGTTCCCCTTGCCCTCCCCCTCCTTATTTGTGTTTGGTTAAATCTAAAGGAAACTAAAGGAAGTTCCAATTGTGAACTTAAGGGGGCAATAGAATGTCAAGTGTGAACAAAAAATCGGCTAATACAACTGGAACGACAAACCCAACTCAGAGTAGAAGAAACTCAGTACTGGAAAGTGAAGTAAACATGGAAATGAAAGAGTTAATTCTTGGGATTAAAAAAGGATATATTTGATATGAAAAAAGAAATGAATGACATTGCGAAAGCCAATGATCAAAAGTTAGACAGGATGGGAACAAAAATAGATGATAATGTAAAGAGTGTGATGGAACTGACAGGAAAGGTGAACGAAATAATGGTCAAAAATATGGAACTGACAAAGACTGTGCAAGATTTAAAGGGTAAATCAATAAATTTAGAAGAAGCATTGAGGAAATCTCAAATAGACAATAGAGAACAAAAAAAGGAAACGGAAAAGGTGAAAAAAGAGATTGCAGATATGAAGGCTACGCATGAAGCGGTGCTTGATGCTATAGCCATGATCGAAATGCACAGGAGAGAGAAGACCTTAAGATTTAGAGCTATACCCGAAGAGGCGGGGGAGCGAGTGGATGAGAAAATAAAACTTGCTTTGGCAAAATGGCTGCAGATTGATGAGCAAGAAATGGCACAGAGTATAGAGGGAGCCTTTAGGGTAAGATCAAGAATAGCAAGACAAAACAAATGGCCAGGAGATTGCCTTGTAACATTTACATCAATGGAGATAAGAGATAGAATACTGCAAGCTAGTAGTAAAAGCAAGCTTAAAATAGATGACAGCGACATTATCATCCATAAAATAATCCCAACTAGGTTACTTAGAAAAAGAGACAGTTATAAACCATTGGTGGAAGCTTTGAAAGAGAAATCAATCTCACATCGATGGGAATTCCCTGAAGGCATCTCATTCTTTTTCAAAGGAAAGAGAAGGAGGTTTATAACGTGGCCAGATGCGGACAGGTTCCGGAGGACCTATAGGAAGGAATTAGGAGGCTCGAAGTATTTGGGTGAAGGAGCGGATGAGACAGAAGCTCCACAGGAGACTGAAGAGACATAATAGTTAAATCAAGATACTATATGCAAATAACTTCTTTGTTAAGTACTTGTCTGTGATAAGGCATTATTTCTGCTTGAATTTTGTTTGAATTGATATTGGATTTATTTTAAGTGAATTTATTTAAATCGGTAGGCTGAGTGTTTAATTAATAAAGTTTACGATGAATCTAAAAATCTTAACATGGAATGTGAATGGGCTTAACGACAAGGTAAAAAGAAACAGAGTGGAACACATTCTAACAAAACAGAAGTTGGATCTAATATGTTTGCAGGAAACGCATGTTACGCAAAACCACGCAAGGATTCTGGTAAATAAGAAATTGGGGGTGGAATTCATATCTTCAGATAAAGTTAAAAAAAGAGGAATTGTAGTATATGCAAGATCGAATTTGGAACCAAAGTTGATTGATAAAGATTCGGAAGGAAGAATAGTGATAATAGAAATATGCGTGCAGGGAGAAAAAATTAAGGTGGTGGGAATTTATGCCCCAAATACGAATAGGAGGAAATTCTATGATTCATTAGAAAAGAAACTAATTGACTTAGTGGGAGAGAAGATCATAATGCTGGGAGATTTTAATGGAGTGACCACCCCGGAACTTGATAGAACCAAAAAGAGCATAGGAAATAAGCAATCTAAGTTGCCATCCCCCTTTTTCAGAATTTGCGATATTCATAACCTAAACGATGCATGGAGAGTTAGACACCCTCTGGAGAGAGAATATACTCATTTCTCAGACCCTAATTGCTCCGCAGGGAGGATAGATGGGATTTGGATACCCAAAGATCTCACATTAAAAATAAATAAGGTTGAAATTCAACCCAAAACAATATCAGATCACAACGCAGTCTTTCTTTGGCTACAAGAAAAAGGCAAGGGAAACAGAAGGTGGAAATTAAATGAGACCTTACTATATGATGAAAATATATTAAATAAAGCTAAAAAAACTTTGGAGGAATTTTGGGAGTTAAATCTAAACAAAGGTACTGATATAAAAACGGTCTGGGACGCAGGTAAGGCGGTCCTTAGGGGTTTTTTTATAAAGGAGAATATAATACGAAATAAACAAAAGGAAAAAAGAAAACAAGAAATCTTAAATGAGATTCTCAAAAACGAAAAGGAACTCTATAAAAAACCAGAGGACCAGGACATTAAGAGAAATATTAAATTGTTACAATCGCAGTTTGCAATGATAATGAATGGAGAGATTGAATGGAAAATTAAATTGCTAAAGCAGAAAAACTTTGAATTTGCAAATAAACCAGGAAGACTGTTGGCGTGGAAATTAAAAAAACAACAGAGTGACAGAATAATAAACAGAATTAAAATAGAGGATAAGATAATAACTGACCCGAAAGAAATTGGAAAGAGTTTTGTTAACTTTTTTAGAAATCTTTATAGAGAGGGAGATGAAACCCCAGAGGATATAAAGGAATATTTGGATCAAAATAACCTTCCAGAAATAACATCAGATCAAAATAAGATGTTAAACGAGCCAATTACAATATTTGAGATACAGCAGGCAATTAAGAACGCTAAGGTAGGGAAAACGCCGGGACCAGATGGGCTCCCAGCAAGTTATTATAAAAAACTGGAGGACGCCCTGTCGGAACCTTTGAAAAGAGTTATGAACAATACTATGCAGACAGGTAACTTGCCCGAATCCTGGAAAGAAAGTTTCATTACACTGATTCCGAAACCTGGAGCGGACATGTTGGCAATAACTAATTTTAGACCCATTTCGTTACTTAATAACGACTACAAACTCTACGCTTATATTTTGGCAAAAAGAATGGAAAAAGCTCTACAAAAAATTATACATAAAGATCAAGCGGGGTTTCTTCCCGGCCGCCTTATGCAGAACAATATTAGGAGTATAATTAACATCTTGGAATATTTGGATTTGCACATTGATAAACCATCTATAATAATGGCGGTCGATGCCGAGAAGGCATTCGATAATGTTTCGTGGAGATTTATGACAGCTTTATTAGGAAGAATGAAATTTGGGGAAGAAATTAGTAAAGGTATTCAAGCTATTTATACCAGGCAGAGGGCAAAAATCATAATTAATGGCAATATTACAGAAGATTGTGAAATAAACAAGGGAACCAGACAGGGTTGCCCTCTCTCGCCTCTTATCTTTATTTTGGTTATGGAGGTCTTAAATAAGAAATTAAGAGATGAAAAGACCATCAAGGGAGTAACCTTAGGAAAAAATACTTACAAACTACGGGCATTTGCCGATGATCTGATTATAACAACTGAGGATCCTAAAGAAAGTTTAACAAAAGTGTTGGAAATAATAAAATCATTTGGAAAAGTCGCGGGATTTAAACTAAATTTAAGTAAGACCAAGTTGTTGGCTAAGAACATGTCACCTGGAGAAAAAGAGGAAATTGAAAAACTAACAAAAATTAAAGTATGTCAAAAGATAAAATATTTGGGAATTTGGTTATCCACAAAAAACATAAATTTATATGAGGATAATTATGTTAAAGTATGGACTGACATTAAAAAGAACATGGAAACATGGAGCAAGCTGAAATTATCCTTTTGGGGACGCATCTCAGTGGTTAAAATGAATATTCTACCCAAGCTACTGTTCCTTTTTCAATCTATCCCTATCATAGGGAACATAAGTTGTATTGAGGCCTGGCAAAAGGAAGTTTCCAAATATATCTGGGCTGGAAACAGACCAAGAATTAAACATACTCTTTTAATAGATCACAAAAACAGAGGAGGATTTGGGCTCCCAGATTTCAGATTATATTATGAGGCTGCGTGCTTCTCTTGGATTAAAGACTGGTGCCAATTGGAAAATACGGAACTTTTAGATTTAGAGGGGCATGACAACCGTTACGGTTGGCATGCCTACTTACAGTACGATAAAGTAAAAGTTCATAAAGGCTTTAGGGGGCACATAATAAGAAATGCATTATTTAAAGTCTGGGAAAGATACAAAGGACATTTAGAACCCAAAACTCCCAAATGGATTTCCCCTGAAGAGGCTATTGTATTAAAGAAGAAGAACATGAAAGGGAATTGGCTAAAGTATAACGAACTACTAAAAGAAAAGGACAACCAAATAGCCCTAAGAGACTATGAGGAAATAAAGGAACATCTTACGAGCTGGCTTGACTATTATCAGTTATACGAAATTTTTAAAAAAGACAAAAAAACTGGATTTGCCGAAAAATCGTCAAAATTTGAAATAGAAATATTGAACTCTAAAACTAAGATAATATCTAAGATGTATCAAATCCTTTTAGAATGGAAGGTGCAAGAAGAAGAAGTAAAAGAAGTCATGGTCAGATGGGCTCAAGATATTGGCCACCCCATAATGTTACATCAGTGGGAAAAACTGTGGAAAACAACAATGAAGTTCACTGCATGTTACAGCATTAAAGAAAACATGTTAAAAATGCAGTATAGGTGGTACCTGACTCCGTCACGGCTCTCCAAAATGTATAAAAATCTAGCTAACAATTGTTGGCGTTGTGGAGAAGTCAACGGAGACATGTACCACATGTGGTGGACCTGTAAAAAGATCAAGGAGTTCTGGAACCTAATATATGAAGAACTTAAAAAATTTTTAGGAGTATCTTTCCTTAAAAAACCAGAGGCATTCCTCCTAAGTATAATTGAGAATGACATCCCAGAGAGCTCAAAAGAAATCTTTCTGTATGGAACGGCAGCTGCAAGAACGCTGATAGCATTAAATTGGAAAGGGGAGAGCGTACCAAAAGTAAAAGAATGGCAATATAAATTTCAAGAGTATGTTGAGATGGCCCAGCTGACCAGTAGCTTGAGAGGAAATAATAGACAGGCATTTGTGAAAAAATGGGAGAGATATACAAAATACCTGCAAGGCATCCAAAATGGTATAAAGTCCGTGGTGGCCTTTGAATGATCCTGGAGGAAAATACACTAAGTCAGAAAAAGAAGCTGTGTTTGGTTTTGTAGAAGGTTTTGGAATCAAATATAGGACAAATGAAAATGTTATGTACTTTCAAGAGCAGAAAAGGAATGCTTATCAGGAAAGACAGGAAGTCTGTATGTGTGTATATGTGTGTTTATTTATGTATGAAATTAAAGTTTAGTTAAGGTTATTAACTTATGTTTAAAGTTAAGAACTAAAGAAGAATTGTAATGTTGGTGGGGGTGGGGGTGGGTGTGCTGGTGGGGGTGTGTGTGTGTATAAAATAATAGAATAGTCGTTTTATATAATTCTTTATACGTTGTTATGTGTTAACGCTGTTATTGGTGCTATTCTTCGCTGGTATCTTATGTTATATCATTATTGTTGTGTTGTTGGTGTTTTTGTTTTTTTGTCTTTTGATTTCGTATTTTTATTTTTGATATCTAGTATGATGAGTGTACGATCAAGTATTGTAAATAAATAAATAAATAAATAAATAAATAAATAAATAAAAGGATCTGCAGGGCAGGTGGTGGGAAAGAGTGGACAACACTATCCTAGATCAGGGAAAGCCATCATGGTACCTTCCAGGTGTTGTGGGGATCCAGTTCCCACCAGCCCGTCACCACACCCAATGACAAAAGACACTGCAGGTGAGCAACAGCTGGAGAGCTCCAGGTTGGTTGCCCTGGTCAAGAGCCAGTGTGGTGTAGTGGTTAAGAGCGGTAGACTCATAATCTGGGGAACCGGGTTTGCGTCTCCGCTCCTCCACATGCAGCTGCTGGGTGACCTTGGGCTAGTCACACTTCTTTGAAGTCTCTCAGCCCCACTCACCTCACAGAGTGTTTGTTGTGGGGGAGGAAGGGAAAGGAGAATGTTAGCCGCTTTGAGACTCCTTCGGGTAGTGAAAAGCGGGATATCAAATCCAAAAAGGAACAAACAATCTTACCTGGCATAAGGTAGCTTCCTATTCACAATGACAGCTAAAATGATTAGTATTATATTTCTAGTGCATCTAACACACCAGTGGAAACATTTTAAAATATTTTACACAAATTTTAAAGTTGTGAGAGTTTATTGCATATGTAACAAAAATGAACATGACCTCCTGGGCCCAGCCTGCTATACAATCACGGTTTATTCCAGCTGGCTCCATAACCACGTTAAATAGAACTAGTATTTCTTTAAATACTTTGATTTAGACATAAAATGAAGAACATTAGTGTACAACTTTTTCACAAAATAAAATTCGCAATAAAAATGGTGAGAAGAGTAACAAGGAGTAGCAGCAATACTTAAAAACAAGACGTTACAAAATAATAAGTTAAAAAATACATTATAAAGTGGTTGAGGAACAAAAAAAAGTTAACTGAGTAAGAACAAATATGTACTGCATTTCTGGAAAACTTTCTGTGCTCTACAGTGTAGTATACTGGGCAATGGACTAAGGAAGTGGGGGAAAGAGGTGTCTGAATGATAGTTGAGGTTTCATAAACCACACCCCATGCTGAACAAGCAGCCTCTTCAGAAATGAAAAGTTGCTCCAATATGTCAAGGTTAGACCTTGGGCTACTCACTCATACCTTTCCAATTCATAACACAAAAGGAGTGGCAATTTCCTACATCCCTGAGTGCATAAACAAAGGATGATGCATTTCAGGGCAACTAAACAAAAGAGCAAACCAATAAATAAAAAACAGATTTGCATCACCGACCTACACTGCTAGACATACTGGAGATTTTAGATTAAAGGAGACTTTGGATGTGATAAGCTGCTTGGGGGAAGAGGAAGCACGTAGCCCTGCTCTTGTTCCTCTGTCTCAACTGAAACAGCCCTTTCACCACCTCCTACTTGGGGGAGAGGGGAAAGGTGTAGTGCCAGAAAGTCAGTTGCATTAAGAGTAGGAAACTTCCTGCTCCCTTCACCACCTCCATCTACCTTAGGGTACACTTCCACAGATTTGCTGCAAGCCCTGCTCCAGAGGGCCTGAATCTACCAAGAGACCACTGCAGGGAAAATATAAAACCATCAAGTCTCTTGTGTGTCCTTTGGATGGTTTAACTGCGTAAAAGCTTTCAGCAAAGACTGTGCTGAAGCTCAGCAGATTGTAGCAGCAAGAACCCCACTTTCCCACTTATATTTTATACCCTCTCTTGTTCAGGGAGGAGATGTGGAAGTTCCAGCCTGAGCAGAAGCAAGTGGTCTGTGGCGCTCTAGCCAGCACCCTGGGGGGAAAAAAACCTTTGGTCTAGAGCTTTCTTTCTTCCTTTGATCCCAGCTGCTGCCTCAAGCTAAGATGCAGCAAACAGTCTGTTTGGGCTCTTGGGTGGTGGAACAGTGACACAAAACGGGAAATGTACAGAATATCCTGGAGATAGACGGCCCCCAATCTTCTGCACTATTATCACGGAGGTGCCATGTGCTCAGGTCCTGAACACGGACTCGGGGCCAATGCTCATGCTGCCCTCGGAGCATGCCTGCCACATCTGTGGCCACCTGCTCGCTTACTTCTCCATCGCAAATGTTGTTGGCATGGTGTGGGCTCCAACAGTACAGAAGCTGAAACCACATGGCCAGAGTCACATTAAGATTCGCCTCCAGGTGAACAGTCGCCATTGCTAACTGTTGCTAAACTCACATGGGCAACCTGTTCTGCCTCTGTGCTCAGGGAAGACCTTTCACTTCCAACACCTCAGATTTGCACGGAAATGACTTGTGAAAAACTTTTCGTGTGACTTTCCTATCTCTACGAAACCTTGTGCATTCAAATTCCACTAACAGGGCTAATGTGTCTGTCCAATAACAACATCTGATCTCAACAGACATTTGGCAACATCATGAGATTTCTATTATCCAGAGTATTATAAAGATGCTTAACCAAATATGTGAATCCCAAATCCCTCAAACCTCCTTGATACAACACTTCCCTTCCTAAATAACTTAGCTGTAGTGAACTGGTCCCTTAAGTGCGCCTGGATTCAAAAGGCAATTTCAAGTTAAACCTTACCTCACCTAAAAAATCCAACACTTAGCCACATGGTGCAAAAAACACAAAATAAAAAGAATTCCTTTCTCAAATATAATCCTCATGTGTCCATCACAAAAAAATACGGTTAACAACAGGAAAGAAAGATTTTAGGACTCTGACAGATATCTAACTTAAATCTGTCATATCACAGTTTAAAGCTGTTATCAAATTCAATGTTTTAAAAATAAAAATAAAAATGAACAACAGAAATATCCTTGTAGGTAAAAGAACCATTTGACCCATGGCTGAACCCCAATGTCCTTACTTGTCCAAAGTAACTGTTAATATGCATCTTTGCTTTAAAAAAAATTATATATATATATATTTGGGGGTGGGAGTCTTATGAACTGAATCACAATTGATTACTAGCTGGCCTTTTTTGCCAAGAAAATGTTATGTTGTTAAAAACACTGCCTTGTTTCTTGTTGTGGAAACTGAAAAACCTGTTTAATTTGGTTAACCTGACAGGGTTGATTCTCCTGCATCTGAGAAGCTGTGTGAAACCAATGACTTGACACCAACCTTGAACATTAGCTTCAGATATATGAAAGTCAGGGTGAAGAAGCGTTGGAAGCAGTATTCTGGGTTACTCAGTATCTGTAGGCTTAAAACCCCTGTGTTAGGTGTTTATCATATATTCATCTTTCAACAGAGCCATTTTCCACTCCCAGCGGCTCAACGGCGGAACTTGGTTCCATTAGTTTTGCTTTTAGCTATTTCCTCTTAAAAGAATTTCTGCAGTTTCAAGTAAAAAAAAAAAAAAAGGAATCTGAAAAAACCATGTCAGGAGAAAACTTTTTCAGGCTGCTGACAATGTGGCCCATTCCCTGCTGCCACATTCTCTAACATAAGCCATCAATCACACACAGAAGGGAAGGAAGTCCACAGAACAAATCTGTCTCATGTACAAAGCATCCAGAATGAAAACTTACCTCCCAATTCAAGATGGCTTGGACTCCTCTGGTTTCCTCTCTCTTAAGAGCCAAGCCACCACCCTTGGACAAAAAGCCCCCCCTCAAGGAATAACCTTCAGCTGCCTGCACCTACGGAGCCGTTTCCTGCTAACTGTTCTTTAATGGGTATTCTGAAATGTGCAATTTGGAATCCCGGCGCCAGTCTCATTTCCATAGGATGCTTCTGGATGCTACAAGGGCTCAGGACTGCATTAAGACAAAACATCCAGATACACCTGCCAGTTGAAAGTCCTCAGCAAACCAATCTCAAGATACTCAACTACAGTTTGATACTCCTATAATAAAAAAAGACCACAGGTCATGGACCTTATCACAATATGTGTTACGAGTCTAGCAGAATATCTTGGGTAACCAAAACCAAATGCTGAACCTGCCTGCCTTTTGTTTCATGGGACAAGGGGGAAAAAATAGGGAGGGGGAATTTTTGTAACAAAGGGGAGAAAAGTATGGTTGGGAAACCCCCAACAAAAGCCCCCCACACACACCACCACAGGAAGGAAGGAGAGGAAGCAGCATCCACTCCCCCAGTTGTCAAGCGTCGCAATGCTTTGGACAAAAGAAGTTCACAGCAAGCTTCTTCTTACAGCTTTTTGATTTGGTGGTCCATGAGCTAGTAGTATCTGTTTCCTTTGGTTGCCCAATCACTCCACTGCAAACCCACATGTCTCTTCCACAGCTGTCAGCAGCTTCTCATAAAGCTTCTCATAGGACTCATAAGGCGGAATGTCAATTCTGTTAAAGCTGCAGAAGGCAAGAGATTGACGTTAGGGCTCTGCTGAGACCAACTCAAAACGCAACTCTTCACCCAGCCCTTGGTGTTTTGGTTTGGCCATTTGTACCTGCTGTATTGCTATGAGGAATTGTAACAGAATTTGGGCTTTTTGTAACGTTTAGTAGTTAATAGTTTGCCAGGAAAGATGCCACCCTTCACTAATAAATGGTTTCAAAGCATTTCCGGGATCACAGAAATTGAAACAGCTGATGGCCCAATGAGAAGCCAGCCAGTAGTAAACAGGGCAACATGTTTGCTTCCAATGGCAGCTTGTTGTTTTCTCTACAGTGTGGCTGCCTTCCCCAACCCGGTGCCAAGGGGAAGTTTTGGACTACAAGTCCCACAGGTGCAAAAAAGTGGTGGGGAGGGAGGGAGAGGAGAGGAGAGGAGAGGAGAGGAGAGGTGGCTTTGGAGCAGAAAGGCAGGCAGTGAAGAGAAAGCGAGGCACCCTTTCTCGCACCTGGCTGCTTCCCCATTCTAAATTGAGATTGTTCAAAGTAGCCTCTTTTTATTAAAGAACAGAGGATTAGTTGCCACAAGCATTAACATGCATCATCTACTTAGGCCCTTACATCTGCAAACTGTTAGTCAAAACATGGGTGGAATTAGCTGAATGGGGTCTTTGCTCATACAGCTTCCAACATTAATTGATTCTTTTTCTACTGTGCCATATAAAACATGGAATTAAAAACATTTACAATCCATAGACTGCTGCCTCCACCATTCATGAATGTTTTAATGGTACTTTGCTATATGTGAGTATGATTTAACTTTGCCCAAAATAGCTCTAATCACTCTTTAACTTTCATTCCAATCACCTAATAACAAGGGAAGGTTTTCCCTTAAGTGTCTAGATGTACACCAAACATCACTAAAACACAATTTACTTTTGGTAAAGCTCTGCTATTTCATCTGGGCAGATTTGAGGGCACATTTTTGCACAGGAACACTTCACCACAGCTGGGTGGGCAGAAAAGCAGCCTTACCAAGTATGAGCTTTTGGAAGGTTGTCTGTATTTGCATCTATCAGGTGGATAGTGAAGAGCCTGGGTCCTGCGGCGCCTGTAGAACCTTGCAAACAGACATTCTAGTTAAGGCCCTTCAAAAACACAACTATGAGCACACTAGCCATTTCAGACACGTATAAACCCTGACAGCAGCGAGGGAGAGATTGGGAAGTCACAGGTCCTAAGCACAGAGGTGCGCATGTGCACACATACGTATACACAGGCCAACGAGCCGAGAGAGAAACGAAATGGGAGTGAGCACACACACCCTTTGCCCAAGACCCTGGAAAGTTGCTGCCTGTTAAGAGCAGACAGTACTGGACTAGAGGTACCAATGGACTGGCTCCAATATGAGGCAAATCCATGTGTTACAGATGGAACAATTCATGGTATAGCTAACAAAGGGCAGAATCATCAAGGAGGAAGTGGTGGCAGGTTAACTGGGTGCGTCATGGGCAGCCCTCTGCGCAAGCACCCCTATCAGTCACCTTGCAGAGCCTTGAAACCCTGGAGGGGAACCCGCGTGGAGCCCGTCACAAACTGCAGCAGCCTGGCCCTCCTCTCCTCATCAAAGGCTTCCACCGCTTGCCAGAACCACTTGACAATATTGCTGTCTCCCATGCAGTGCTTCAGGCGGGTGTTGGACTTCCAGTCATTCAAGTCGATCTTATCCAAGCCACCTATTATGAGCTGATGGATCAGAAATGCACATTGTAAGGGGCAGAACATTTATAGATTTGAAATATGGCTGGGTGGGTGGGTGAGTTGTATGCTGTTGTGCGGGCTGCTGTATTGCTCTTTTATTATTTCTGCTGTTGTGAAATTGTCTTGTGACTGTTGATCTTGTGATGTACTGTTCTCTTTGTGTGAGGAAAGGCGGCGTACAAATCAGGCGATGATGGGACCACACATTCACACCTTCTGCCACAGAGTGCACTAGTATTTACAACTTGCTACACACAAACAGAACTCTCTGTATCCACTATGCACACCATTTAATTCCACAGTTAAGTGTCTTTCCTAGGTTTCTGAATTTCATTTCCTCCTGGATATAGGACTGGCCAAACCTTTTATGTGCTGATTACTTCTTGTTGTATTGTTGTTGACATACATTTGTCTCGAGAGAGAATAGGGGGCACTTTGGGGAGCATGAAGTCAAACCACTGTATTAGCAGCACCTAAGCGACTTCCCCAGGGCACAAGCTTGGGCAGTGTGCCTGGAGATCCTGGGCTGGCCAAACAACAAGACTCCCCTCTTGGCCTCATTGATGTGGTCCAATACATTTGGCACCAGCTTGGCTGCAGGAGTTGCTGGAAGGAGGCATACAGGGCACCATCCAACTATTACCAAAATACAAGTAATACCACCAACCCACGATAATACCTGAACATCAAACTGCTGTGAGAAATGAAAAATAGATACTGCCTTGAGATCAGAAGCGTTTTGACCCAGGGGATCTTCCTAAGTGGTTGAGAATTTTTAAACAAAGAATCGGTCACAAGAAATAGCTGTCTGGTTGATCTGTATTGACAATGAGGTGAGTCGACCACTCAAAGCCATCAAATTGCTATGCACACCTGGAGATCATGAAGGTATGTCAGCCAATACAAAAAGGTTGTACTTTCCTAATGGTGCCCAAACGTCTGGATTTTAGGGCATTTTATTATCCTGGGGAGACAAGTTTTGTCCTCACCCAGCTCAGTATTTTTGTCTAGCTTTGGAATTTGTACATCCTTCCCCTGCATTTTGCTGATGTGCAAAAGCAGCCACTCAACTATCTTCTCTGATGGGTGTATGGAGAACATCAGTGTTCTTTAAACAGTGGTGAGGAGCAAAGAGCAGGCTTAGCATGCCTAGCAGCTTCAGGCAAAACTGCCCCATTCAATATGAAAAGGGGGATTCCTCCCCACACAGGGCACTTAACGGAACACACGGACCACAACGTAATTTGAATGGAGATAAGGATGCAATACCTCAAGCTCCTTCTGGTCAAAAGGCTTCAGTAGGTGTTGAGGAATAAGTTCGTTAAAGCCTTTCTGAAGAGCCAGGAACTGGGCCTCGATCCCTCTCATGAACCGCCAGTTAACGTACAACCTGGGGACAGGGAGCGAATCCAAAGTGAGAACTGAGTACAGAGGTCTTCAAGTGAAATATAACATACAACAAAACAGGTACACTCAAGATGTTGCATTTTTTTCTAGGAGCTCCCAAACAAGAAATACTTTGGGAGGAGCAAACAATATTTTTTGCACAGATCTCATCCCTGTGCGTGGTGGGCAGCATGCCTGCCCAACCTCCAGCACCACTGGGATCCATGTATCAGTGCAGCTTCCTTAAAACATGTACATGGGGAAGATGCATTGCACCGCAGGCCCCAATTACGCTGTCAATTCCCACCCCATAAAGGAGGTAGATATGAGTAAAGTCATCATCCAATTTGGACATCCGTGACCAGTTACAAATTCTGTGCTGATTCTAGCAACAAACTGCATACAACTATGGGGAGAAAGAGGTAGAGCAGATGAAAGGCACAGCCACAAAGAAGAACACCGAGTGGTACAAGATGAGAAATGTAGTCTGCAAAATACACTGCAAGATCCATCAAGACCACCTCTGGCCTACAGCTTCAGTAGCAACTGTGTGGCATTAGTCAATGCTATCGTAAGAAGGAGATCCTGAAGCCAAATAGAAGACACCAGGTGGCAAAAATTAAGGCAACTGCAGCAACTAGTAGCGCACAAGCACACATATTACAGAGATCACTGGATAACTTTGACCCATGGTTGCACGGCAGAACTGAAATGTTCTGAACACACAAACTGGTGCAAGTCAAGGAGTGGGGAGAGAGACAGAGAGAAACGGAGACTGACCACCACCACCTCTGCATTATGAGAGGATAACATTTATCCTCCTCTGGTAGTACCTCACATATTCTTTCTTGTTCTCCTCTGTAACAGAAACATTTCTTCCATTTGGTTTGAGCTCATGTTGCAGAATCCTGCCAAAAGCGTTGTGCTCCACGCAGAAAGTATGGTCCAGAACTGGAGTGATGTCATTCTCTCTGTCAACAAGGCAAAGACTGCAAGTCATTTCTGTACTCTGCAGGGTGCACAAAACATCCTTCTTAAGTAAACATTATGGCAGGAAGAATCCAAACAGTATTTATTAGGAGTTGAACTAGCGTCTTTTACAATCAAGCTCTACCTTTGTTTTGCTGGACAGCACTAGAGATTCTGATCGGTCTACACACCCAAGCGATGGTAGAGGACTACACAGACGAACAGTGACTCTGCGGGGTTGCAAAGTCCTACTACGTGGAGCTGCTTCCCCTCACCCTAGTCTTTTTAAAAGGGTTTCAACTGTTTATGTATGCAATACTTACAGAATCCAAACTAAACTCTTGTGTAGTTCTGGGTCGACTGATTCCAGATCAGATAACTGGATGGGTTTGCCCAGCAGCTGTTTGTAGAAAGGAACAGTGAAACCTCCGTTGATGTAGTGCCCATGGAACACAGCCAGACCCATTATCCGACCAACAAAGTGGAAGTAAGACAGATGATCCTACAAGAAACATCAAAGAGACTCATTATCTGGAAGAGAAGCCCAATGATGACATCTTGTGGCTAGACTTATGCCTTCAGCCATTTCCTAGTTCAATGAAAGTTTTGCTTAATGATCTCAAGCCCTCTGGATGAGAAAGTAATCAATTTGCACAGAAATCAATGTTATATATACTTAACACAGCTGACTAAATGCATTCAGTCTCGAGACCACAGTCCTTCCATACTGCACTACAGGCTTGTGCCATCAGATCATTAGCCACAAGCATGGCGATCCATGTTAAAAGCCAATCTACTTGAGCCAATGCAGTTAAAATCAGGCACTTAAGCTCAATCAACGTTTTCTTGGGAAGGCTATTGTGCCGTCTCTCTCCATGCAGCACAACAGAGACCTGAAACAAAATGTTGCAGCGTAGCATATGCTTGTGCCACTCAAGGTTCAACAAAACCAACTAGGCCCTTTTCTAAGATACTCCATATCAATCTCCTTCCCAAGCTTTCCATTCTCCCTACAACAGATATGGAGCCTTCTGCAGCAAATGAGATTACGCAGTTCTCTGTATGGGGGTTCCCATCCCCCTTCAAAGGGTTTTTTAAAGTTTTTGTACATATGCTAATCTTGCTAACCCCAAGGCTTTCAATACACGTGTGCTGCTTGGGCTAGAGGAAGACAGGCTGTTTGGGGAAGGAGTCTGTCATGAGTATATATGAGGTCATTTCTATCAGTCCCATTAACACATGATATTTTAAATTGTTGTAACCTACCCTGGGAACTTAGGGTGTATAAGGGAATAATAATAATAATAATAATAATAATAATAATAATAATAATAATAATAATACATAAGCTACAACTACCCTCCTATAGTTTGAAATCAAATGTGGGTAAAACTGTTGTACTTTGCCAAATTCTTTCCAGGCAACCAATCTGCACCAAACACCACCCTGAACTTTGTGAGACTGAAAAATAATATGGGTTTTGGACAGAATGGAGATGTAATCAGTTTTGCAAGTCGTGTGTGGGTATGTGTGTTTGAAGTTGTTAACATGCAGTGGATCTTCTAAGGGGCAAAACTATGCAATGAGGGTTTAGTGTGGAACTGACAAGGTAATTAATGAACAAAGTTTTAATTACTCCTTTAATAGGTAAGTTGAGGTTCTACAAAATTAGTCCATTACAAGCCACCGGTGCTTCTCCTCGGTTATGATAAGCACACTTACCTTTACTTGTCTATTTGGTGTTAACTGAAAAAGTAACAGAGATAGGTAGACTCACATAATACCATAAGCAAGGGAAATCTCAGGACTGTGCAAAGGTGGTTCAAACTGCATGTGCACTGGGAAATTAGAATCAAGCCAGCCCACCCTACTGTTTGCACATTCAACTTGATGCATAAAGGCTCCTATTTAAACACTGAGCAAAGTGCATTTTGTGCACCACAAAACCAAGCGTGCAGCATGCCAAGGTTGGACCCATGTGCTCTAAACATGAAATCGAAAGTGCAAACAGCAGGTGAGGGTGTGGGGGATAGTGAGAGGCTGGATCCCTCTGTGAATATATAGTGAACATCTGCAAAGGGCTTATGGCTAGGATCCAAAGAGCTACTTGAATATACCCAAGAGTCTGCACGCCGCAGCGGTGAACATTCTCATCTCCCTTCCTGAATGGGAGAGAGTCTACGCCACATCAAAATACTTCTGAAACTCCCGCATTACAGAAGTGACTTGCTACATGGCATGGGAGTGGCTGTTTGAATCTAAAGCCACACTGGTCTCTTGGAAGCAGATCAGCTGCTTTTTGGACCCTATACCACTACCAGGGCTTCAGAGAATTAACCTGTATTTAAGCCACATACACACACCTGCTTTGCTTCTAGAATACTTACAGGATTGATAGAGGAGTCTGGATTTATTTGCAGCATATAAATGTTATCCGTGGAGTACTGGAAGAGTCCATAATAAGGGTTCAGCATTTCATGGCACAGAAGGTACAACCACTCCCTGCCAGACAAGAGACATATGTTAGGGAAGAAGCTGGATAGTGGGGTGGAAGCTTATCCCACCCAGTAACTTGTGGATCCATTACTCATTTGATACAGATTGTGACTTCTACAAAAAAAGAGGGTCGGGGTGGGTGGGAGAGAATCTAGACTCGATGCAATGTAAGGAGGCAAATTAGGACAAGTCTGTTCCTTTGATCAACTTCTACTGGGAAAGAAAAGAGTACAAGCACTCGTTTGTTTCACAGAACTCTTTGGCTAACAATGCGACTATAGCGGACAGAAAATTGGGTCACTTTCCATAACCAAGTATCCTTTTATTAATACACCATTAGACACAACCAGGCACTCTTTTAAAGCTGGCTTTATTGGCTCTGTCAAGCTGTGTCGTTTGTTTAAACCGTATCGGCTGTGATCTGCATGCTGGTGCAGACTGATTGAGAGACCTTGCTGTGTACTTCTGCTAGTCTGTGGGGAAACAACCATGGAGCAGCTAGCTCAGTGTTATGCTCAAAGCAGCACTCATGGTTTCTTTCCAAATGAGTCATGACCAGAAAGCCAAGAACAAACCTTGGCTGCAGATAGTGATTTGTTTTGGAACAAAACCACAAGTGCTGGTTTGGATGTAAGGCTGTCAAGGATGCTTTGGTTGAGATTCCTGCATTGCAGGGGGTTGGACTACATGACCATCGGGATCCCTTCCAACTCTACAACCTCTCATAAGCTTATATAGGGTGTCAGGTAAGAGTTTGCTTTCTATTCTGTAAATTAACGTGTTTTAAAAATATTGTTTTGGCAGCAAGATGAGAGCAAGCTCCTAAAAATCAACAGAGGGATGGTTACCTAATACGATTAAGCAAAATAATCTTGATTAGAGCTGAAGACAGCAATATAATGGTAGTGCATATCTTTTTGTACTTTTGTGTGTCTGTCTCTAGATTGTTTAATTGTCTGTAGCCAGTGACCGCTACAAAGCAACTTGCAAACAACACCTCCAAGATAGTCCAAATGTAAGTTCTGTTTAACATGTAATTTTCAGAAATGCAAGTTATCAAAACTTAACAACGTAAACACCACCAAATCATTGTATCTCCCTCTCTCTCCACACACAAAAAATAAAATCTTATTCCCAAGGCACATCTACAATTTTCTTCAATATTACTTTTACCCAGGGGTATGTATTTGTTCTTGTAAACACAACTAAAAGGATACAAAAGGACACTCCAGATAGTTTTGATCATGTGACTGGCGAAGAGGAAGCTGCTAAACAAAAGGAATTCTACAGGAACTTAGTTTATGGAAATACTTTGGTGACTGCCTGATTTCTGTGTAAAGGTAGGTGGTGATGATATGTTGAGAGTTTCTACCTGGGGTAACATTGCATGTGGGTTTATTGCACAACATGGGTCCCCCTGAAGCTAAATGAAGGCATTTGAATAGGCTGCGCTAGAGCATTCAGCAGCTGTCTAGACAGATATAAAGCACAGACAAGATAAACTCTTGCAACACGCCAGTGATGACAAGGGAGAGGTCAAACGGGAAGCGCTCCAGACAACAAGAATTTTGTCTAGGGAATGTAAGATCAGAGAATGTATCACTGGAGTTAGACAAAAGAAAAGTCTTACTCAGGGCAATTTTAGTCACTGGCACACTCAGCCCTTGGAAGAGCTTCCCAACTCAGATGCAAGAGAGGGATCAGCATTACAGCCAGATCCCTGGATTAGACACAGACCTATCACCAGGAGCAGCACAATGCAAAAGACTGTGTCCAAGCTCTACTCACAGTAGCCCCATGGAAATTAGTGGACCTACATTAATTATGTCCATTTCACTGCGTCTACTCTGAGTAGAACTAACATTGAATGCAACCCTCAGGTGGCAGAGGGTCATATCCAAGGTAGATGGAGTAAGAGAATGCAAAACGTCTTCAGAAACGATTATAGCAGTTTAGAAAGGTAGCTACAGTACGTTGTCCTATATAAACTTAAAGCAGCCTTTCTCAACTTGGGGTTCCCAGATGTTGCTGGACTACTACTCCCCTCATCCCTGACTGCTGCCCCTGCTGGCTATGGATGATAGGAGTTGTAATTCAACATCTGGGGCCAGAGATTGAGAAAGGCTAACAATGTGGCATATGCTTTTATAGGAACACATAGGACTCTTGATTTCTGGCATCTTTCTGAAAATTATTTTTAATTTAGAAGGGAGGAAATGTTTCTTGGGTGTCTAGTTATTCAGAAGACAGTTTCATAAAGCACTGAATTCTAGAACCAATGTGTATTTGATAAAACATACCATTAAAAAGTGCAACTTCCAAATGTGAGGGCAAAACCAAGAAGTACTACATTTCAAAACATTTAATTCTGTGTTGATCTGAAGAGCAATGGCATTAAAATATGACACCTGGAGGAGAGCAAGCCACTTGGCATGGGTAGAATGTACAAGCTTTCAAACACCACAGAACCTGTCTTAAAGGCAGAAGCTGTCAGTGTTCACATCTCCATAGCTTTTAATCTTTCAGAATTCCTGGAAATTCAAAAACTTGATCTGTTACTATTTCAATATTTTTTTTAACAATGCTTACATTTATTAACACCCCACCTTTCTGTCTCAGTAGGCTTCCACTTCTGCCAGACATTGCACGTTAGCTCCCAGTACGTTTCTGTGCACTATTCCAAGTGTTGGTGCTGACCTTTAAAGCACTAAACAGCCTCAGTCCAGTATACCTGAAGGAGCATCTCCACCCCCATCGTTCTGCCCGGACACTGAGGTCCAGTGCCGAGGGCCTTCTGGCAGTTCCCTCGCTGCGAGAAGCCAAGTTACAGGGAACCAGGCAGAGGGCCTTCTCAGTAGTGGCACCCGCCCTGTGGAACGCCCTCCCACCAGATGTCAAAGAGAAAAACAACTACCAGACTTTTAGAAGACATCTGAAGGCAGCCCTGTTTAGGGAGGCTTTTAATGTTTAATAGATTATTGCAGTTTAACATTCTGTTGGAAGCCATCCAGAGTGGCTGGGTATAAATAATAAATTATTATTTATAATTATAGCTTTCAAGAGGCCATCTCTCCTGGGCGGAACGAGGCCACAATTATTTTAAGCAGGGCAGGGGCAGAAGGGGTCCCTTGCTGCTCCAGCCTGTTGAGGGGACAAGGTGCAGAGGCACAGCCCAGCTTGGGGAAAGGGGGCAAATAGGACCATGCTGCTGGATCAAGCCCAAGACTTATAAAGGCTTGCCCATTTAATGCCAAACCTTGGTAAATTGTAGCATTACACATCATTTGTGGGTTTGATAAAATGTTCCTTTGAATTTTTATCTGCAATATTTGGAGGTTTCTGCAAAGGGCTTCCTTTGCCCAGTACATGTCATTTTAAAAACCTGTCTTTCACCTTGCCACTCCACCATAATCCAAGCCTTCTTCTCCTCGAAATTTCACCATCAGTCTCTTCTTTAGATCTTTTGGCCTCATCTTCATTATCTGCCGGTATGATTCCTGTAGTAAGAAACAGTAAGTGTACTCTCAGGAAATGAACCGTTTTTCAACAGTAGTTACTCTTCACATATCTAGGGGAGCTTTTTGCCCACGGCTTATCTAGAGGTGCCCTTCTTGCACCACTGCTTAAGTCATAGCCCTCAGGAAATTTTAGCTGTGTTTAGAATGGCAAACCTTCCTTACAGCTGCTTACCAGTGATTTTTTAATCTCAAATTTAACATCATTTGATGTTAGGTTCATTTTGTGATTCATTCTAATGGCTTTCATTAGATCTTTAGGCCTCACAGCATTTATGATGCATCTGCAGAAATCCATGGCCATTACATAGATGCACTGGAAAGGCTAAACCTGCCACTATCTTAGACATAGATCGACATACCTCAAATATTTCTTCCCTCGATACTTCGATGCGGCAGTGGCCAGCTTGGGGTTGCTGGAGGGAGAGCTCATGCCTGAGGATCTTTAGCTTCTGCACCAAGTCTCGCTCGTATCTCTGAGCAGGCAACTCCTCACTGTCTTCCAATGATCCCTCACTCGGCACTGGCAAAGGCTGGTTGGGTTCTTTTAGTTGGCATTGGTGACTGGAGGAGGGAAAGATGAGAAGTTTACTCTCAAAGGGGCATGAAGAAGGAAGCATTGCCACTATAGTGGGAAGCCACAAAGTCTCTTGACATCAGTATCTAGAATGTTGGTGCATGTTTTGATCTGCTTTTAGTTACTGCTGGCTTTAATTCTTTGAATTATTGTTTATTAACTTTTTTACTGACTGTTTTATTCTTTTTGTAAACGATTTTGAAGGTTTTTCTTTTACAATCAAGCGATGTATAAATTTTATGAAATAAAAGAAATCAGTATCAGGAAACAAGATTAGACAAACTTTTCACAGCTTATAAAGAACTAACATAAGGAAATTTATTACACAGAGGTATAGTCTGTTGCAGCAAACAAAACAGTGTCTCCTGTGGCAGCTTTAACTCATCTATGATAGCATATATTGGCTTTCAAGACAATAGCAACATGCATCAAATATTTTTATACAATAGTGCCTGGTGTTATGGACAGGATCCGTTCCGGAGGCCCATCCGTAACGTGAAATGCCCGCAACTTGAAGTGTTGTGTCTGCGCAGGTGCGCAGCGCGATTTGGCGTTTCTGCGCAGGTGCGAAGTGTGATTTAGTGCTTCTGTGCATGCGCAAGCGGCGAAACCCGGAAGTAACCCGTTCCGGTACTTCCGGGTTGCCACAGGACGTAACGCCAAAAGACACAACATGAAGCGGACGCAACACGAGGTATGTCTGTCCTTCCATAATACTAGCATTTGTATTTCTTTACTTGTAGTAGTGGAACTCTGCTTCTCCAAGTCCATTTTTAGAGCTATAGTTACACTACAAAAACTCTCATGTAACACTATGGACAACTGGAGCCAAAAAACTCAACAAATCTTACTTCATTATGTGACATGCAGTTTTGTACTTATTTCAAAAGCACAGATACTCCTTTGTCCACTATGGAACACAGAGGCAGGCAGTTAAATGAAACTTCAGATCAACTATTCAGAAATCAAAAACTAAAATGAAAAGGAAGCAATGCTTTTCATCAGACCAACATATGTTTGAGACCACAGAAGCGAGCTTTTGCACTACACAAACTTTCCCTTCATCATAGGTATTCAT
The DNA here is from genome assembly GCA_900245905.1 of Lacerta viridis. Taxonomy (NCBI): domain Eukaryota; kingdom Metazoa; phylum Chordata; class Lepidosauria; order Squamata; family Lacertidae; genus Lacerta; species Lacerta viridis. The sequence continues at coordinate 189,842 of OFHU01000575.1, forward strand.
AATGTAGATCAAATGAGCCACACACATACACCGATATGAGTTCAGTTGCAGAGCACACTTTTATGTATACAGGAAGATACAGGTAGAGGTGTGTGTGTGTGTGTGTGTGTGTGTGTATTAGTAAGGCTGTTGTCATGTAGCAGTTCACGTGACCACCAATAGGCGGCCACACCAATCCAATCTGACAGGCAGGTGAGCGAGCAAGCAATAAGCATGGGTGGAAGGCGGCCCAGGAGAACTGTTTAACAGAAGCGGGGGCACCTCACTGGTAAAGGGATATATAAGGTTTGAATGGTTTTGTGGTGTTTTTTTTCTACAATCGAGCAGCATATAAATTTTATGAAATAAAGGTTGGCTGGCAAAGCATGGCACCTTCAAATTAAACAGGATGGGAAAGAGACCAGAGCAGCCACTGCCAGTCAAGAGTAGGCAGCAGGCGGCTACATTTTTACATATCAGCACATATCAAAGCCCTCTCAGTCTCAAAAGTAAATTGGAATGTAGTGCAGTGGGGGAGGGGCACAGTAAAAACTCATTTGCATGTTGCGTTGTTCTTTGGATCCTCCTCTACATTAATCAAGCATTTGGCCTTGCTGGAAGGAATCAGATTGCAACATCCCTCTCTGGGAAAAACAAATTATTTTAGTACTGACATTTTCTTCGCCCATGCAGCTACACTGCACTTGCTCCGCTTGTGCTGCTGGGTCAGCTGTTATGATTCTGAGCCACAGAAGCACATGGCAACACATTGGTCTCTTACTTCATGATGTGATGCAGTCTTGGGTCTGTGAATTGTGTGGTTCTGTTATTGTGATCTACAAAATATATTCTTCCCGACACTGTACTTCTAACTTCCCAACCTGGCGGTAGAGGTCCAAGTTCATCACAATTCACACTGTTAAGGTCTCTATGAAAAGCAAAAGAACAATTAAAACATACTTAGTTAAGCTTAACACTAGCATTTCTCTTGAAAAAAACATGAGGAAGTCTGAGGTGCTGGGGGGGAATGATAAAGAGCAGCAATTTTTGGTTAACAAACCCTAACTAACATTTATAGAAAGAACCTTTTTCCCTTAAGTGTGAGGCTTTACAATGAACTATCTGAAGTGTATTTCCCCCCCCCCCAAACACAGGTGCAGCTACCTGCCCAAACCCAGATGAACTCAAGGCTGCCATACATACCTTGGTATCCTGGGGTCATGCCATGTGCTAACACCAGTTTGTGTATGTAAAAAGTAAACTTGTCCCTGTACTGTTGTCCTTTGTTCTACAAAGACAGGGAAAAGATGCTACAGTGAACACTCCAAAGGAAAAACTGCACATCAACAAAGTATCTGCGAAAGCTCAGCTAATGCTTAAAAGCAGCTGTATATAGCATTACTTAAAATGTACTATTTGCCCTACTTATGAGGAAAGAGAAACAGCAATACCAAGAACTGCATCAGATACTTGATATAGCTTACATGTTAACAAAAAGAGCTTACCATTTTTGTCACCCACCCAAGTCCAGTTCACCTCACCTATACCATCCCATATTGATCCAGAAAGACACTTCTTTGTTCTCGATTAATTATTTCCATAGGCTTTAAGATGAACAATTACGATGAACCTGGGATGTTGCGGCTCCTTATGCGCAGCTCCCTTTGTAGAAGGTTCTCAAGGAACCATCTCCATTCTGCAAGGCCATTTGCTTTTTCACACAGATCTACTGGGGGATGGGAAGCGGATGAAGAGACATCAACCTTTGGGAGACAGCTAATAGTTACCAGTGAATGTGTGTATGCCCTGTGTAAGCACCTGACACTCTGGGGAGCAACTGCTACATCAGCTTTGTCCAACCTGGTGCCCTCCAAATGTTGCTGGACTACAACTCCCAGCAACCCCAGCCAGCATGGCCAATGGAGCTATAGTCCTGGAACAACTGGGGGGCACCAGGCTGGAAAAATCTGCGCATCTACTAAAATGATTTCATTTGTCTTGGAACATGCAAAGCATCCACACTCCCTTTCTGCTTCCCACTAGTTATCCCAGCACTCTGATTAAAATATATATATACTTGCCGGCAGGCAGTAAATGACAGAATATAACACCAACAGTGCTGTCATAATACCTGTTGGCTACAGACCAGTATATAATGAAACCCACCCACTCACCCCGCCACGGAAGTCCTCAAAAAGAAAGAAATCAAGGAAAACAAACCACACGTTCATGAACAAATCAGGAAATGTGTTTAAAAGGGAAACTTACAACTAGCAAGACAGACTGGGGGAGCTCCAAGAAAAAAACTGAATATAGTTGACAGGGTGGTTTTAAACCTCGGAAAAGCTTAGGAAGGCATGAGGCTGTGCCATTTCAGCAATATATGCTCCCTGCACCCCTTGGTCTGGCTGACTAAACTGGGGAGCCGACAGCAGCACTGCACAGGAGACAGGCAGCAGTTCAGGTTCAGGCTATGCCCTCGGGACCTTCTGCACTTGCCCCGGAGCAATGTAAAACTGCTTCAGCCTTTGCTACTTGGGCAGGTTGCCCACAGACATTTGAAACAGGCAAGATATATTGCTAATAATGCAGCTGCCCAAGCTGGTCAATTAAAAGCTGTCTGCACTTTAGTAACCCAGAACAGAGTTTTCTCTAGACATAATATTGTAATGTATTTAGGCTAAACTGTGTCACTCGGACAAGCGTCCCAGTTTCAGTTCAAAAACACACATGGAGTGAAAGAGGTACAAAAATAAGGAGTGATGGTTAAGAGTTCACCAGACCCTACTTTCTCTTGTAGCTTCCTTTACTGTGTGTATATGTACATGTGTTTGCAGGTGGGCGTCAGTTACATCGCACAATCAAGGTAGAATCGTGCAAGAAATCTATGTTCTCTCAAATGACTTAATTTGCAATATAATGGCAGCAGATCAGATCCAAAGTGTTGCGCAGAAACCAGAAATTCCTTGCTGCAAATAAGTTACGCAGACTAAGGGCAAGAAGGGAAATTAGATGAGGGGAAAGGACTGATAGACGGAGCTCTACAGATACTGAACACCCCAACCCCACAGCCACTAGAACTCGCCACTGCATACCAAAGATTTAAATGCAGTCAACAACATTTCAGAGCTGCCCTCTCTGCAGACCAGATGAGTTTTCTGAAAACCTAATCTTAACTTTGCTTTCCTGCACTGGATAAAAATTCTCCTCTGGCCTGAAGAGCATGCAAATGCACACAAATAGAATTTCTTATGGCACTTATCAGATTGATCCTCTTACCATAGCCTTCAGGCAGGTCAGGCGATGGGGACTGATGACCATGTGGCCTATTTTGGGGGGTTTGTACATGACCTCTCACATCAGGAGTCCGTAAACGCTGCACCTGGAGTGTCTGGTCCTGACTGGGGGATTCCACAAATCTACAGTTCCCTCCTCCAGCAGCTCCAGTGCTGTCTGTGTATGGCGCCGGCTCCTCCATGTAACAGCTCAGTGGCCTTCCAGGTCCTGAGTCTTCATAAACCGTTCTGAAATAAGGGAGGCTCATAAAGTTAGAAAATTCCACACAAGCCTAAGAGAATGTTAAGGGAATCTCATTTAGGGAAATAACTGGACCACAAGCATAGATCATCACTGAAAAAGACAGTCTCAGAAGGCTTATGTCAAGGTAAGAGTGTCTTGAAGGCACTTAGCTGATCTCCTCTAACAAGGGGCTGGAGAAAGTTCTTACACTTTGTCTTCCAGCTTTCTGTGCCACAATACTCTTCTATCAGGAGTCAGCCATGAAACCTCTGTTCTGTTCTGGATTCAGTACTGTGACAAGGGGAGACAGTCACTTGTGAGTAGAGCAGGATGAGTTATACCAGGATGAAGGCAAAGATGCAGCCCTTCCAGAGTGAACCTTCCCTGCTTTTTACAGTTGACCAAGGTTGATTAGGTTGGCATGATCACTAGTCCCTATTTTGTGTTTCACTTGCAGACCTTAAGAATGAACTCCTAACTAACAAAATCAATGAGATTTTGACTCCTTTCATTTTTAAAAAAAGTTGACTTAACAATTAACATGCTCCAGAACAAAAATACAGATCTTATTCATTCATTTAACTGAGTAAGATGACTATGAATCAGGAGATCCAGGGGATTCCACTAGGAAATGAAATACCTACCCTTCATTCTCCAGCAGCCCCCTGCAATCTACAACAGACCCTCCTGTGCCTATCCTGTCCCGTGTCTGTAAGCTGACTGGAATGAGAAAAAGAAATGAAAGCCATGATTAAAATCCATAGATGCAAAAACCTATTCAACCCCAGTTAAAATGCAAGGAACACAACGGAGTGGCTTCGTTCAATTTGGCAAGCATTTCTACACCTTTTAATAATCCACATGCATATTCAAGATGTCACCCCTCCTTACAACAGTAAACATATTTTGATTGGTGTTTTTAGAGTTATTATGGATAATACACAGAGCAGACCCACTGAAATCAACAGACTTAAATTAAGTCAATTGATTTCAGTGGGTCGACCCAGGGTATGAATTAGTTGGCTATTGCCTTATACTTTTATATTGTGAGGATACGTCATTCATAAATCATAATATGACACTCCTTAAGAAAACAGCCATCTAACGCTACAATCCTTAAATGAGACTAAGTCTCACTGAATTCAATGGGGTTTACTCCTGATTAGGCATGCATAGGATTGCGCTCTAATTCTGCTATTCAAAATGTGCCAGATGTGTAAATAATTATTTCTACTTCTACAAATTAAAAAAACAACACATAACCTAGGCCTTGATATTTTTCTAATAAGAAATACTCTACTTTGGATAAAAATGTTAAGGATTCTGCATAAACAAATATTTGCCTCTCAAAACTGTTGGAAAGCAGAACATTTGCCACTAGGCGGCATAATAAAACGGAGCATCTTTTTTTTGCCTGTTACGCATTTCTTCTTTCAGAAAAAAGACAGTTTCTCACATCCATGGTTTTCCAAACATGCTTTCCAGACAGCAAGACAGAGCAGCAGCCTACGGAATGCTGAGCATGCAATCCAAATCAGAATGCAGCAACTTCACTTGCAAGTTAAACACCATACTAACATTGGACAAAACAAATCCCACCCAGTGGCTGGAGCAGAGCCATCTGCCAATCACTGCCCCCCAAAATTTACATGCTACTCACTGAAAGAAGTTTCCTGTCTCAGAGCAGTTGGAGTGAGAGATCTGACAAGCTACTCACTCTGGAATAATTGATAGTCTACTGCTTTATAGCTGCCGCTGAACAGTCTCACAATACTACTGTACTACATTTAATTTGTTAAAAAGCCCCAAAGTGACTTTAAAAGTTTTGTTTTCTAAAAACTGCAAGTGAATGGGCTATGCAAGTCTGCTATGGGAGTGAATTCAGGAGCAAGGGCACTCTCCGTATATCTAATTAGGTTTGAGTCTCCAACAAAGGAGACATTCCAACAAAAATATCTTAAGATGGGAAGTTTCTGTGGGGAAGACACTTGTAAAGCCCCTAGCACTTGGGATTAGAGTAACGCCTACACCTTGAAGCTTGCTGAGAACCTAGAAACCAGCAACTCTTAGGTCTTGCACATGCCAAGCTGCTAACCCCAATCAGCACCTGGCAGACACAGTTAGAACTGGATGAAGCTGCCAATCCTGAAGAGAGCATCACATAAATTACTTTTGAACTTGAGAACCTCTCTGTATCCAAGGTTCTGAAGGAAAGAAATACTATTTTTGTTATCTATGCAGACAGGAATGTTTTCCTCTTACCCACTATCTGGCCTCGTACTGCATCGGTATCTGTGGGGTTTAGTTTGCATAGATCCAAACGCTGGTCTGCAAATGAACAATTGGGAGAAAAAAACTTGACCCAAGAGTGTACTCAGCTGGCAATCGACATTCAGTACTCAGACACAAGTCACTGTCAATCACAGCAAACACTGAGTAAGTATTACATGCTTACATCCAGTATCTTTTAGCCTACTGATGGCATTGGAAAGGAGTCGAACACACCCCAGGAAGCCAGCTCCCTGCTTTTTGTGTATTTTCTTGTGGTTCCAGACACTGATGGTGATAGAATCCGATTTCCCAACATATCTAGGATAATCAGTTTGAGAAAGATACTTGATTGAGGTTTATTCTTTGCTAAGGCATAGCATTTATGTCCATGAAAACCGAGCTCATTTTAATAATTCATTGGTCACGTCGCAACTTTATCAAATATAGAAATGTAATTATTCATTAGATGGCTATAATTTTACACAGCGTGCTAAAGTGATAATGCAGCAGCTCTTGTTAATTACAGACAACCTTATTACAAACTGGGGAGAGCTGAGCTCATTAGGTTATGGAGACAGAATTCAAGGAGGGAGGCAGAGTGACTCCATCAATACACTGTGGTTTAATCTTACTAGACAGGACAAGTGAAGCTATCAGTATATAGATAGGCTCCAAAGAGTCACTCACTCTGTGCACCCAAGAGCACTCAAGGTTTCTAAAAATAAAAATAAAAAACCCTTATGGCAAGCCGTTTCTGAAACAGAAGGGACTTTCAACAAGTAGTCCAAAATGACACATGGCTCTTTTCCTTCAAGAAGAGTAAAAACAAAAACAAAACAAAAACCCACCAGGCAGGTACAAGCCATTAGGCACACTCAAAACCATCCTTTGGGCCCTGGCTGGAGTATTTAGATTTCAATGCATGCCTGGGAGAGTGAAGACTTGCCAGTTATCAACAGAGCCATGACTCCATAGCACTCATGCCTGGGGAGCAGACATGCACTCTTCCCCTTCAACAGCTGCTAGGAAAAGCCAGGAGTCATATAGACTATATCCTGCCGGTTCCCAAGAGGAAGTGCTCCAGCACCAGGAACAAAATCTTATGTGGGATAGGATACTTCCTCATGCAGTCACTGCAGAACCTTGTAAGAGCAGCAGTTGGAGCACTATACCTGTTTCAGTCACCACTGCCTTCTTACTTGCTATTTCAGAAACCTCGTTTATGGCAAGATGGCTAACGACAAAGAAAATTACCTTGAAGCCCAGCCATAAGGCAGAAAGGTGAGATATAAAATTTCAAAATTAATGAACAGATGGACATAAGATAGTCTCTCTCTTTTTCAGACTGGACACCCATTCTGTGATTTACCCTTCACAGAGCAGGTAACTCACAGATCATAGTGCTGGTTCCACTTGGGATCGAGCGTGTTCTTCACAGTGTCAGTTGAGTGGCACTGACCAGAACCATCCACCACCACCTTTGCAAATGGGTCAGGAAGCCCTGGAAAGAATCAAAAGGAAAAAGTCACCACCAAGACCCATTCAGGAGGAACAATACTACCCAACAGCTAGACTGCTTTCACTGGGCGGTGGGGGAACGAAGTCAACTATAGCACCAGTTTCACCAGCTGGCACTGGCAGCAGTGTTTGGAACACAAGCTTTCCCCCATGAAATATTTTGTCCACTTTGAAGAAGTAGGGGGGAAGAATCCCCCCCCAAAAGCATGATGTGTAAACAGTTCCACAGAATAGCACTTCATTAGTAAACTGAAATTCTGAGACAGGAGCACAGAGTCTGTGGACTACAACTCTCATCATTTCTTATCACTGACTATTCTGTCTGGGACTGGTAGAAGATGGAGGGCTGTTAAGCTCCCCAGCTCTGTTCCATGAAATGTGAGGGATTGTTACAGCTAAGGCCACAGTCCCAAGTCCTCATTGTATGAGTTTCAATCTGTCGCACCAAGCTCCTTCAAGGAAAGAGCCTGTTGGAGCCTGCACATTTGAAACAGCAAGCCAATTCTCATGTTAATTCACTGTGACTTGATACTGCCATGTCACAAGAGCAGATATTTACCATTATACTGCCATTCCTGAGTTAGAGGAATAAGAAGGGAAGATTGGACGAAAATTAAATTATTTGTCCATGGTTGTTGCGGTCAACATCCAATTTTAGGTATCTAGCTCACTGGAGAAGGGGCAGCACATAGCACACTGCTACATGGTCTGTACAAAATAACTTTCAGACAGTTATGGCTCTGGCTTGTGAGAAACTATCCTTAAATGCCACCCAAAGAGTCAAAAGAGGGCCTAGCATCAATATAATAGCTTAAAGTGAATACAAAATAATGGAAAATTGTATAAGAACTACTTACTGAAGAAATCTTTTTTTGCAAGGTTCTTGGCACAAAGCACTACAAAAAAGAAGAGGAAACCTTTTCAAATTCTACCCATATCTTACTACAAACAACTTAAGCAGGGGGGAAATGTACAGTGTACAACTGAGGAACATATACAATGCAATTAGCCACTAGCAGGACCAAACATGCAAACTATTTTTCAGGGACTCTCACAATACATAGTTTGGGTTGCCATTCCCCCAAACCTAATCTAATTTATTACTATGAAGATACCAGGATAGCTTGTCTTTTGTGTTAGGGTTATTTTTCTAAGTTGGCCACCACCATCCAGCTCTAGAGAAGTGGGCTGATATCTTTTAAAGACAGTTTTATTGGCGTTTTCATGATTTCTCATTATGGTGAGGTGTTTGTCAACAAAGGCAATAAATAACGTATACAGACACATTAAAATGCCACTTAAAAGCAAACTGATGAAAGGACCTTCATTAAGATTTGGTGCTGACTATTTTCTTCCTGAGCACAGGTGCACTTTTGGAGGGATATTTCTTACAAGCAAAAGAAGCACACACTAAAGATTTGGCTTTAAGCCGTACTAAGTCCAGTAGCAGACGCAATCCGTGCATACAGAAAGCTCAACATCTGCTGCTTTCACCAGGAACACAATGAGATTACTGCAATTCATTAGCAGCAGCAGCCGCAGCAGCATCTATTTTACTATCGCATTTATATCACACCTTTTCTCCAAAGAAAGCAAGGTGATATACCCACTTCTCCGCCTCTCCATTTTATCCTCACAACCCTGTGAAGCAGGCTAGGCTGAGAGAGTGCAAGTGGCCCAATGTCACCCAGGGGGGCTTCATGGCCGAGTGGCGATTTGAACCCGGGTCTCCCAGGTCCTAGTCCACCACTGCCCACTACACTGGGAGGGGAAGCCAATGCAGGATTTGACATCTTTCCGCAGGGCCTGCAAGACGGAGCTGTTCCGCTGGGCCTTTGGTCTGGGCCCAGTCTGACCCCCTTCTTTCTATGGGACCCTGTATGTAAGTGGCCTCCTTGGCTCTTTCTATTGGCCCATATGGGACCAGCACGAGTGGCCGGGCCTTTTGAACTTTTAATTCCTTACCCCTACTGTTATGATTCGTGGGTTCCCACTTAATTTTATTTTGATTTTAAATGTGATTCAAATTGTATTTTAAACTAATTGATTGATTTTTTTTGTTTTGTTTTTAGTGTTTTATATATATGGTGTTAGCTGCCCTGAGCCCAGTTTCGGCCGGGGAGGGTGGGGTATAAATATTATTATTATTATTATTATTATTAGTAAGGTTCTATGCTTAGGCAGGAAGAACCATCTCCACAAATGAGGAGACTAGTCTTGTCAGTAGTGCATGTGAAAAGTGAACCATTTGATGCAGCAGCAGCAGCAGCAGCAGCAGCAAAAAAGAAAGGGGGGGAAAGAGCTAATGCTATTCTAGGCTGCATCAACAGAAGTATAGTGTCCAGATCAAGGGAAGTCATAGTATCGCTCTATTCCGCTTTGGTCAGACCACACCTGGAATACTGTATCAAGTTCTGGGGACCACCATTTACGGTAAAAAGGATATTGACAAGCTGGGAACGTATGCACAGGAGGGCGGCCAGGACAATCAAGGATATGAAAACCAAGCCTTATGAGGAACTGTAGGGGGAATTGGGTATGTTTGGCCTGGTAAAGAGGCTGAGAGAAGATATGACAGCCATCTTCAAATATCTAAAGGTCTGTCATATGGAGGATGGAGCAGGTTTGTTTTCCTCTGCTCCAGAGGCTAGGATCCAAACCAATGGATCCAAGTCACAAGAAATGAGATTCTGAATAAACCTCAGTAAGAACTTTCTGACAGTAAGAGCTGTTCAACAGTGGAACAGACTCCCACAAGAGGTGGTGGATTCTCCTTCCTTTGAGGTTTTTAAGCAGAGGTTGGATGGTCATCTGTCATGTATGATCTATTTGAGATACCTGCACTGCAGGGAGTTGGGCTACATAACCCTCGGGGTTACTTCCAACTCTGTAATTCTATGACCCCAGGTGGAAGACCTTCTGCCCATACAAAGCTAGAATGTCAGGAAGGTTTACCTAGTTTCAACAAACAAGGAATTTAACAGGGGCGGGGGGCATGCTTTCAGAACTGTTCCAGAAGAGTCACATGATGTGCTTTCCCCAAACGTGTAAATTGGCTCTTAGCATGGCACAACACCTCTCCTTTTAGATCAGAACATGTTAATCACATGTAAAGTTGCCCTAGGACTGCATTCAGAGGCTCCCTGTGTATATACTGTACACTGAAAGAAACTTCTCTTATAATGCTATTATTTTCCCTCTGTACACTGACATATCTTAATATTCATGTTTCCACTGTTTCTGCTTGACTGACTTAATTAGATTTCCAAAACCTCAACAGCTGCTGCTGGAAATGTAACCTCCATGTTAGCAAGCTGAAGACTTAAGAGTAGAGTACTTTTTGTGTAATACACAGGCACAGCCATTCTACTAGTACTAAACAAGTAATCCTAGCATAGACTACTGAGTTAAGTGTCCGAGAAGCAATGCAAGATACATAAAAAGAAACGAATTCAGAAAACACTGCACAGGAGTTCTAAAACAGGTATCCTCGAATACTATTACATGCAATATGGATTCCAGAATTCTGGACTACATTGAGCAAAACGACATTGTAATATTTGTTTCTTCAGTTTTCATATGCTTTTCAAATGAATTCCTTAAGTATTTTAAAATTCTAAACAAAAATTATACAAACTTGTCAATAACAAATCTCATTATAAAATTCTGAAGCATCAATTCACTCCTAATGCCATTCCCCACTGATAGTAGTTTGATATAGAATTACTGAAAAACGAAAAGGGGATATGAGCATTCAGTAGTCTGCAGCACTGGTTAAAAATGCAGAAAATCTGTTCATTATATTTCCATCCTGTTGATCATGATCTTAGTGCTCATCCTCATGGCTTCTCCAAACACAGTTTTTCTTCGATGGCTCTGGGTTGTTTTCCCTCATCTCTAAAAAAAAAGTGGGCATGCACAATCACCTTCATGAAACAGCTATGAACCAACATAAAGACATTTGCACAAAAGTCAGCTAAAAATATTTTTGTATGAAAATACAATAAAAGGGAGTACAGTGGTAACTCCGCTTACGTATCCCCCCGGTTACGAAAACTTCGGGATGCATAAGCAGCAAACCCAGAAGTATTTTTCCAGGATTTTGCCCCACGCACATGCTCAGAAGCGGTCTCTCCGGTTGCAAAAACCTCGGGATCTGGCCGGACCTCCAAAACGGATCCCGTCTGCAACCAGAGGTACCACTGTACAGGACTTTTGTTGGAATAGTTAACTAGGTGATTATGGAAGGTCAGGAACACAATTACAAAAGAAATCTTATTGCATTAATTAATGTATATATTAAAAAGACTGTGAATGTGTAAACGGGAAAGTGTAAGTGTAAGTCCCGCCAAACTGCGGGAGGCAGTGAAAGATAGGCGTGCCTGGCATGCTCTGGTCCATGGGGTCACGAAGAGTCGGACACGACTGAACGACTGAACAACAAGTTTGAGATTAATATGAATACAATGGAAAATGTGAACATATTAGCACGATGAACAGAAAATTGTATACATTGTCCAATACATTTAACTTCCAGTTACTGGAGGGACACAATTATTTCCGCACAGCGACCAGTAAAAATGTATGCTAACTAGGCAATATACAAAACTATATGATGCCACTAGCACATGCACTCTATGATGCCTCATGAATTGGTACAATGGTTGGTGCCATGCACAGTCTCCATTCAATGCATTATTTTACTTATATATTGCACACGTGTGTTGTGGTTAAAAGAAAGAGTAAGGATGAAGTAGAAGTGGAGGATAATGCTCAAAGAGAGCAAAGTGGCAAGACTTTAATCCAGAAAAAGAAAGATTTGCATCCAATTACAAGCTAAGTACCAAGAAACAAAGTGCTTGCATCCAGCACTTAGCTTCTGAGACTACTTTCAGTTAACAATATTAAAACAAAAATACAGCTATTTAGTAGTAGTCAAACAGAAGGCAGTGTGAACAGAATTTCTCCTTACAATGGTTGGCTGGATTTTTAAAAATGCAAATGCAAAACACACACCACTCCCTGCAGTACACTAACACACACACACACACACACACACACAACCACACCACACCCTGTCTCCTGACCCAATAACTTGTACACTATTACATTAGTTTTATAGTGAAACTTGCATAACTGGACACAACTTGAGAGAATCTAAAATAGCTCCCACTTAAGAATTCTCTCTTCACATTCAAAAAGATGTGTAAGTAAGACATTGTACAAAACACAGCATTATTAATTCTCTGACCTACGAAGTGTATTATGAACTTTGAGATTTTCCTTTCCTTGATGGTTTTGAATTAGATATATCTTAGTCATCAGTGAGCCTTCATTTAAATGACTTTAGAGGGGTACGTGTACACAGAAGCCTGAACATGAAGGTTTCATTCACGAGCAATTTTCTCCAGATTAGCCTAGCCAGACTAATATTTTTAAAGTTGCTGAAGTTTTATCAACATTACTGGGTCTCGGGTAATGCACACCATGTAAGCACTCTCATCCACAATCAAGTTGTGGGTTAGTATTGTTTTATTGTGGGTTGATCTGGCAGTCAACAACCAAGGTGGACTGATGACCCAAATCTTGCTTGATGGGGAAAGGTCCAGAATGGGCAAGGGCCTTTAAGTATCTACTGCCTCTTCTCCTTACCTGATGTGATCAACCCCCAACAAAAGTCCTCCCTAAACCAGATACTAGGCCATTAGGGTGCCCTATTATTAGATATTTATATCTGAATACCACGCCATGCTACCATAATCTGACAGCACATTCCCTTCTTGAAGTCTGTTGAAAGATTATTAAAAGTGATGACACATTTCTGCTGTCTGGTCCTGCCTCTTTGTGTGCAGAGGAGAGCATTTTAAAGAAATGGGGTGCAGGGTTGAGGGGAACTGAATTTCCTCCCTGCTTGTCACTTCCTCGTAGATTCCCATAATCAATTGAGTTCACTTCTGCCACCAGAGCTTGGCTAAAATGACAAACAGCAAAACTAGCAAACTGCAGAGAGCCAAATTGTGGGCAGGGAAGCATTTAGCATGCACACAGCATTATACATACTGTACTTAGGACAGATCTTTAAATAAACAAAACTGCTGCCATCATCTCTTACTTGGCTCTCAGCTGGTCACAAACCAAAGCTTTTGCCCTAGTTATCAGAACATATTCAAGTACTACAAAATTGTCTTTTAGAGCAAAATCTGGGGTCTTCTCTTAGTTTGAAAGAAAATAGCATTTTTGGAAGAAATGGCAAGGCACACAAATATTAGTCTGGATACTTCCAGGTTCAATTGTGGTACTGCACAATGATAACTGTACAGTGGAACCTCGTGTTACGTACCATCCCACTTGCGAACGCTGCGGGTTATGAGCTCCTCTAACCCGGAAGTAGATGCTCCCGGTTGCGACCTTTGCCCCGGGATGCGAGCGGAAGTTGCGCAGCAGCAGCGGGAGGCGCCATTAGCGAAACCGCGCCTCATGTTACGAGTGGTTTCAGGTTGAGAACGGACCTCTGGAACAAATTAAATTCGTACGGAGGTACCACTGTACTGTCAATTATTTTGTTCAGATTCTCTCAACAACTGACCAAGAGTTAGCCAATTTTATTTATTAGTTTTATGAATTTCCTTTCATATAAATTTCAAGGTGATTTACAAGCATACAACAAAAACAAAATAGTTTTAAATGGGACACAAACCCAAGTCACAAATTTACACTTCCATCTCCTACCCACCCCCATACAGCTAGAAAAGCTTGTTGAAACAGAAACGTTTCCAATTTTTTCAGGAACTACAAATAGAAAAGTTTGGATTTGGATTTGATATCCGCTTTATCACTACCCTAAGGAGTGTTCTTCTTGCAGTCCATGGGACTCTCAAGAGTCTCCTCCAGCACCAGAATTCAAAAGCATCAATTCTTTGGTGATCAGCCTTCTTTATGGTCCAGCTCTCACTTCCATACATCACTACTGGGAAAACCATAGCTTTAACTATACGGACCTTTGTCGGCAAGGTGATGTCTCTGCTTTTTAAGATGCTGTCTAGGTTTGTCATTGCTTTTTTCCCAAGAAGCAGGCGTCTTTTAATTTCGTGACTGCCCAAGAAAGTAAAATCTCTCACTGCCTCCATTTCTTCCCCTTCTATTTGCCAGGAGGTGATGGGACCAGTGGCCATGATCTTAGTTTTTTTGATGTTGAGCTTCAGACCATATTTTGCGCTCTCCTCTTTCACCCTCATTAAAAGGTTCTTTAATTCCTCCTCACTTTCTGCCATCAAGGTTGTGTCATCAGCATATCTGAGGTTGTTGATATTTCTTCCGGCAATCTTAATTCCGGTTTGGGATTCATCCAGTCCAGCCTTTTGCATGGACAAACTCCATGGACAAAGACAACATGCATATAAAAGGACTCAGCTATGCATATAAAACGTTTTAAGTGTATTTTAGGTGCAATATATAATGAGGCACTAGATGGCGATGGTGAGCCTTATAGAAAATTCAATGCATTTTTAAAAAAGCATTTTCAGAACTGTTTTTTATATGTATGTAGATTCCACCAGCATCTATTTTGTGACAAGTCATAAGCTACTTGTTTGCCATGTGGCTTCTTTTTGGGGGGGGGGTCATTGTAAGGTGGGGAAAATTCTTAGATGCATGGAAACAGCTGTGGTACCATGAATATATCAAGCAGATGATAGACTCTCTATCAAATTGCTCTTCCGCACCTTCTTAGCCACTGAAATTTCACTACCTAGTATATGCTTACAACTCCAAATTCAAAGAGATACTTGAAGGTTGCCACAGCATTAGGTGTGCTTACCATGCTTCATTTATATTTACTAGGTAGAAGTTTGATAGTGGAAAATTTGGAAGTTAACATTAAATTACTTCAACAAAAAATTAATATATGGGAAACTCAAAACAGAAAAATCACCTATTCTTACTTTCAAAAGAGAAAACTAAGCAATATACCGGTACTGAAAATGCTTCAATGCTGAAAATACTTCAGTGCTATTTTTTATCCTCTTTGCAATCTTTCACCTAAAGATTAGTTTTATTTGTTGCACTTCCTCATTACATTCCAAGAAATGTTTATTTTTAGTTTTCCATAAGTCTCTTGCTCCTTAATCTCAGTTGAAGCTATCTCAGTACATCAAAAATTCCTTTAATGGCTTTCAGATCTGCATAACATACAATTTCCCAAACTCGGGGATCATCAGTGACCTATTTAGGAGGAAAAATCTTTTCTGGCAGTGCCACACACAACAAAAAGCTATATTCCCAAAGCTATTTCTTTGTTCTGAGTCAAAAATCTGTACAGTAGCACCATACAGCTCAAAGAGGTGGTCACAAACACGGACCACTGCTTAAATAGCAAGTACAGTAGAATAAATACAACTGAGCTACTTCTCCAAAACAGTTGAATATTATTTAGAGAAAACACAGAGACTGAAGCAGCATGCCATATGCTGCATTAAATCCCATGGCACACTGCCCCAAGGTCAAGCTTTAGCAGAAATCTGATAAACAGTCACTTCTCAGTCACATGATTTTGTATGATATATATATGTACTCTGAATGCCCTAGCATTATTGTCACAACAACAGTAACTATTTCAGCCATAAACACATATGACTGTCTATACAACGTTCCACTACAGGTAAAATACTCATATGTTTGCAACACAAGATTTATTTTTAACAGCTTCCCTTCTCCAAATAAAACAAGAAGCAGCAGTTGCTGCATAAAATTATTTCATCCTAACTGCATTTCCCTAGGGACTCAGCTGGCGCTGTGGGTTAAACCACAGAGTCTAGGGCTTGCCGATCAGAAGGTCGGCGGTTCGAATCCCTGCAACGGGGTGAGCTCCTGTTGCTCGGTCCCAGCTCCTGCCCACCTAGCAGTTCGAAAGCACGTCAAAGTGCAAGTAGATAAATAGGGACCGCTCCAGTGGGAAGGTAAACGGCGTTTCCGTGTGCTGCTCTGGTTCGCCAGAAGCAGCTTTGTCATGCTGGCCACATGACCCGGAAGCTGTCTGCAGACAAACGCCGGCTCCCTTGGCCTATAGAGCGAGATGAGCGCCGCAACCCCAGAGTCGGACACGACTGGACCTAATGGTCAGGGGTCCCTTTACCTTTACCTTTAACTGCATTTCCCATCAGCTCTCTTGCAAACCAAGTTCAATATTTTGCCACAAAATCCACTCTGTAGAGTAGGTCAATATCTTTATTTTCTGCCTTTTTTGCTTCAAGAAATTAATACAAAACCACACTGATATGACTAGGGCTGGGAGATATAACAATATATCACCCAAAACTGGTTTGAAGTCAATACTGTGATATTGGTTTCATAATTTTTGACCTGGCAATATATTGTGAATCATGATGTGTGTGTGCTATGCAAAAATTGCAATGTGAGAAAAACAGTGAAACCAGCCAATGCCTCTACATAGCTCCATCCTTATTTCAGAAACTGTCATATATCAGCATAGGCAGTGAAACCTCCAATATCTACATAGCTCCATCCTTATTTCAGAAACTAAACCATGAATAGGAGGGGAGTCAAGGGCGCGGTGGTCTAAACCACTGAGTTCTTGCCCAGTCTCTGCCAACCTCGAAATTAAAAGGTGTAGGTACTCTGCCAGCTTCTGCGTTTAGCAGTTTTGAAAGCACACCAGTAGGTACTGCTGCGATTCGGGAAGGTAAACATTCCGTGCGTGGACAAACACCAGCTCCCTTGGCCTGAAAAGCAAGATGAGGCCTGCACTTAACCGTCCAGGGGTCCTTTACCTATAGGTATAATACAATGTTTATATGGTGATGTATCATGATGTTGAAACCAGATGTCGCCCAGCCCTATATATGACCTTACTATCTATGTAATGCCAGACAGTTGCTAGGCTGTAGCCCAAAGGCAGCTTGTCACATTATACCTAGATTTGGTTTCTTCAAGGACGGCAGTCTTTCTGCTACATCTTTACCCCTCCAACTATCAACCTAAGTCCTAAGCCACTGAAAGTATCCTGCTAACTTAAAAGATGCTGCTTTTCTTTCTCACCACCCCCATGCCCCTCATCGGTGGGACTAGAATAAATCCACTTTCAAATTCCAAACAGCCGAATTAGTAGATATACCTGAGTCCCCTGAAGTTACACAAGGCTGAAGCTAAAAAGATGTCTAGTAAGTTGCTTGTGCCTAAATGGGTGGTGCCTGGGAGCCACATGTATGCTATATGGGGATCTGCAGCGGAATAAAAGCCAGGGTACAAAGGTGAATAAATAGGAAAACCTACAACAGTCTTAAGTTCAGGTTGTTGTTTTTTTTTAATTTAACAAAATTTACCTTATATACCACTTGATGGTGATGACATCAGATGTCAAAGAGATAAACAACTATCTGGCATTTAGAAGGCACCTGAAGGTAGCCCTGTTTAGGGAGTTTGACATTTTAGTGATATTTTATTATTATTATTATTATTATTATTACACCCTATACCCATAAATCTCAGGGTGATTCACAACATAAGTTCACAATATAAAAAACAGAAAATACATAACAAAAACAAAAAAAAACCCTAAGTGGTTTCATGAGATGCTTGGATGACCAGGTCTACAGGGTCCTGTCCCTGTCCCCCCATCCCTTGGTGGTACTTTGCACCATTCCTGTTTGATCTTTGTCCCTTAACAGTGTCTGATTGAACTGCCGAAACAAAATAAAAAAAATTCCTTCCACCTTAGCACCTTAGAGACCAACTACCGGTAAGTAAAAAAAAAACCTAGACCATGAAATAAGTGCAGAAATTGTTGTGGTCACATTTGATTATGTATTAGACATTTTTATACCCTAATCTATTGTCCCTTTTAATGAAAGGAAGCTATCTTTAGAGTGCAATGAAGTTAGGGAGCAAAGAAATGTATCAGAAATACAAACTGAACCCAGACTTCTAAAGTGCACTCCTCCTGGGCTTCCTCAGAGCACTACTGAGAGGATTTCCCCTGCGGAACAGTTTATTTCACATGCAGCTAGGGATATACTTGTTAATTATTCACTTTATTCAACTGCCTGAGAGCAACCCCTTTGTTATTCAATAAACCATGTTAGAGTTTGGGGAAAGATCCATGGAATCATTTTTTAAGATCAAGCTGCTTTAAATGCTTGCATAACATAAAGAAACAAACTCCAAGTACGGAGAATTGTGCCTTCCTCCCACGAGCACGCATAACTGAGATTCCATGCTGAATTTCACCTGCCAAAAATGTTTTTGCATGTCTAACGCTTCCAGCTTACTGAAAGCTGTAATTCAATGCAATGCTGCACAACCATCCATATAGGCCAATGAAATTAAGGATTGGCATGCAGACAAAATATGGTCACAGACAAAAAATGGACAGAGTTGACGGACATCTGATTGTCGCCATCTTGTTTTGGTAAAGGTAAACATCCCCTCGTGTGGCCACATGACTAAACTCTGGTTGAACCGGAGCAGTACACAGAAACGCCCATACAGCTTCCGGTCATGTGGCCCATGACTACGCACTTCTGTGCTTTCGAAGCAGTGGGCAGGAGCGATTACCCCAACCTTCTGATCGGCAAGCCTGGCTCTGTGGTTTAGACCACAGCACCACCCGCATCCCGTCTTTCCCAAGTCCTAGTTCTACACTATTACCACGTCATTAACTTTGGTCAGCATTTTAATCCTGACACCAACATCTTTAGTAACAAGCACTTTCTACTATATGAAAATGACTGGAGTGAAAATGCATTCTGAGGTGTACGCATTGAGTAATCAATATCTATGCAGTTCAAGAAACTCCTTAACCTTCCAATTTTCCCCTTCTATCAATTTCATATATACTTCATATCAGATTCAACAAACTGCAGCAGCTGGGCTAATAGCTTCATTTAGCTGTCCAATATGACCCTATGGTAATAATGAGGGTAGCTGCAACCATCCAACAGCTTGACCTCACCCCCCGCCCAAGCCCAGGTGCATTCCTCCATTGTCTCCCAAGACAGACTGATGCCAGCAGCAGCAGCAATGTAAAATTACACTTCCTTGCATTTTACTTGGTAAAATTACACTTCCTTGCATTTTACTTGGCACCCCTAATTCTGAAGAAGTTTAAAAAAAAAAACAAACCAGTCCCAATATGGATCCTTGGGGGACTCCACTTTCTACCTCTCTTCACTGGGAGAAACACTGAAAGAAAAGCCTTCCAAACTGTTATGCTACGAAATTGATTGATCAACAACAATTCCCAACAGTTGCTCCACAAAGATATAGCACAACTGAAGTGTATTGTTCTTCAGCTTGAACAGTGGTTCCCAACTGGTGGTCCGTGGACGCAGGGGGTCCATGGCACCAGTCACATCACAAAAACTACCACAGAGAAATTTTCAAATGCAACTGCTTTGAAAAACATAAGTTGCAGTATTAGAACTGGAAAGATGAAGCAATCATAGGTGGGATGTTTATCAACACAACCTTACGGGTTCCCTGCTCATTAAATACGTCTATAATTCAATGCTAGAACCAAAGATACTGTATTAAACAATGAGGAAAAGTCTGTTTCAAATTTTTCAACACAAAAAGACAGTAACCAAGGAGTTTTGAATCTCAGACAACCTAAAGATTATAAGGTAGCCGAGTTAACAGCACACACTATTATGAAAGAGGGCTTTTATTCAAACTAAAGCTGTGTCAGTCTATGTGTTGTACTTTTGTTCCTCAAATATGACAGCATTATTTCAACAGCCAAGTTAATGACTTCAAATTTGAATTAATACTCTGTTTACACAGGCCTACACTGACAGACACCAGGGCTGACTGACAAAACACAGAGACATATATATGCATGCATATTATCCAAGCTCTAGTATAAGAAAACATACAAAAGTGTTGGACTGTGTTTGGAACATTCACAGTGGAAAAGATTTTTGGCTACTGCCATATTTAGTTATCCACTAGGATTATAGTCTGCCAATATTCACTTGCTGGTTTTGAACTATTTGAGCTATAATATTTGTGCCCATTCTTCTTGCTCACAACCAAACTGAAGATTTAGGACACTCAATAGCACTGATAAAATCCCAAGCTTTATCTTGTATCACCATGAAATGTTAAAATATTTAATGCCTTCTCAGCTCATTTATTATGAGACTTCACAATTCCCTGGCTTGGACTGCAACCTTAAGCTGCAGGTTGTCATTTTACTCACGGAGACAGCTGCAAGAGGCCATTTAAGGCTATTAGGCTACATTCTAGAATGAAACCTGGAAAGGCTACAGAGTAATCATTTAGGAGGGAAAAGCAATGGGTAACTGTGCTAAGTTCTATATAACAAGGGTGTCTCTGGACTTTAGGCTAAGACTCTTACAACAAAAAATAATACAGTCGTACCTTGGTTGATAAAGGCCTTGCAACTCGAATATTTTGGCTCCCAAACACCCCAAACCCAGAAGTGAGTGTTCCAGTTTACGAATGTTCTTTGGTACCCGAACGTCCGACATGGCTTCCGATTGGCTGCAGGAGCTTCCTGCAGCCAATTGAAAGCCGTGCCTTAGTTCCCAAACGTTTTGGAAGTCAAACAGACTTCCGGAATGGATTCTGTTTGACTTCCGAGGTACGACTGTACATAGAATTTTCTGGACTCCAATATGTTTAGGAAAGGGCTATTTAAGACATCTAGCTGATGGAGATGTAATAGGGATGGACAATGCTTCTTTAAAACATATGTTCATACAATGTCCCACATTGGTAATTTTTGGGGAGAGGATAATAGAAACAATTACTGTGACTGTACAGAAAAATCTCAAATTTGCAGAGGAAATTCCTTTGGAATTTTATTCCCAATCTAACTAAGGGACAGTATGAATGGGTTCTCCAAGCCCTTACTATGACAAAAAGACTGGTACAGTATTGATGAACTTGCAATTATCATCTGAGCACTTCTAAATTCATTCTCATTTAGATAAAAATCAAAATGTTGCTTTCTCTGCAATTTTTTTTAATTCATTCTCCCTCCTCACTTCAGTCTCAATCATCTTGGAATAGTTTTCAGATCTGCTCTGGTTTAGTTTAGAAGTGAAGTGCTCCAATTTGATCAGACTTCTACTCAGGAAATGCTTCAGATTCCAGGCTGTTTGGTGCATATCATGGTTTCTCTAGTGGCACGCGCACACACACACACACCCTTGTGTCAGGGACCAGGAGCACTGGCGAAGGAAGGGGGTGCGGCCTGCCCCAGGTGTCATCCCTGAGGGGGGTGACATTGCCGCCACCCCCCTGGGATGCTCACCATGGGCGGCACACCCCCCCAGGACGCTCGTCGCTCACTGGAGCGATTAACCCCGCCCTGTGGGCACAGCATGTGCGACGCTCTGGGTGCCAGAGCTGCTAGCTCCGCCTCTGACCAGGAGTCAGATTTTTAATCAGGTGATGGCGGCAGGGAGAAGGAGAAGGGCATGTAGAAGTGCTTCTACCTAAGGAAGCTGCAGGACCAGCACCCCCTGCCTCTAGACAGAGGATGTGGCACTGGCATCCTCTGGCTCCAAGGACTTCACTATAGAAGACGCGTGACGACTTGTGCCTCCACTTCTGTATCACAGTTGGAAACTATTGGAGGAGGCTATACCCCTGCTGCTATTACTATACAAGGGCTTAGTTTCAGCCTTTCACTGCTATACCTCAGATCTATTCCAGAGGGAGTATCAATTTCTTACATTTATAAGATTGCCGCACCAAAGCGACAAGGGGGTAATTCTCTATGGTAATCTCCTTAAATATACAGGTACCTTTTAGAAATTTTTCGATCCGTTCAATTGAAACTGTTTTAACCTGAGGTACCACTTTAATAACAGGCTTTACGTGTTCGCCATCAATTCTGTTTAGAGCAAAGTTCTTAACCCAAGGTACTATTTCTGGGTTAGCGGAGTCTGTAACCTGAAGCGTCTTTAACCCTAGTTACCACTGTATAAACATGATGGCTTGACAAGAGAAACAAACAAACATCTTCTGTTGACAGCAAAAGCTCAACAAACCAAGAGACTGAGAAGATACAGATTTGATACTATCTTAAGCAAGCCTCTGCTAAAGTGGGTAGGTAAGAATAAGTTTGTTTAGTTATTAGCCATTACAGAACAAAAAGCAGGAAAAAAAACATTCTGAGTTGAGCAACAAATTCAGGTCTTAAATTCCTGGCCATTTATGCTAACTAGAGTATGTCTCACTGAGCTCAGTAAATGCACTTCGGTCTGCAATAACTATTTTAAATTAAGTAGTTCAGCTTTCCATCAACAATCTTTTGCATCAGTTTTCATCTAAATTAATAGCCATTGCTACCAGCTTCGGAACAATCCAAAATCTCCTTCAAACAGTGAATTAGGATTCTGGCTTGTTCTGAAGCTGATTAACTACAGTTTACTGGCTCTGATGACATAGGAAATTGGTTTAATGCCTTCCTGGTTTGACTGCTCAGTGTCAGACATTGTATCAGACTAGACAAGTAGCCACCTTGCACAACTACTGGGAAGACCAAGTAGAATTCATTTAAGTTTTACTGTCACAGATGTCTACGCAAGATTGGTCCCCACGCCTGCCATAAATCAGAGTTGTACATATATGCATCTTCCTAACTATAATAAAGCATATACATTTATGCTGTAACATGTGGGTTGAAGACTAAATTATAAATCTCCTTAAATATTTCAGTCACAAATTGTTATGAATCGGGGATATTATTATAATGCACTGAACAGATGGCTATTTGTGGTCATCACCAAGCACTACCTAGGCACAGTTTATGCTTTTTCACAGATCTTCCTGGACTCCATCCTTCCATGAACAAGTATGAAAGACCAGAACCACATTCTCATTTTGACAGCTATAAAGCCACTGGCATCACTTGAACCTATCTAGAACTGGAGAAAGGGACAAATAGCCCATGGCCTCAGATGAAACCGCATATTCCCATGTACCATCAAAAGACTCACCTAGACCCGTTGGTAGAGCCCATACATATCTGTCTCAGGGGCTTCCCAATTTCTGGACTCAGAAACTGTCTCTCTTAAAACTTTGCAAATCACTCTTGAGTAGATACTTTCATTGACCACTGTGTAAGTCAGTAAGATGCAAACATTAATAAATACTGCTAATATATGCCCTTGCTCCATTAACTTAACTGCTAAAAGAAAAAAAAGTATACATAATAATCAGTCGCCTGAAGTTAATCTCTATCTTGGCTAATGTAAGAACTATCATATTTTCTTTTACTTCTGCTCTTTATCTTTTAAAGGATGAATCCATGAGTTAGTGCTATAGGTACATTCAGAAAAGTGCTGAGACTTGCATTTTCAGAGGGAGAATGGGCACTGTTTATTTGTCATTGGCCTTTGGGGCAATTTGGGATAAGTTAGATTGCAAACGAACACACACTCATTTGGGAATAAGTCCACTGAATGCACTGGGACTTGGCTCCAAATAGGCATGTACTGCATTGTCAGTCAGTCTGCATAGAGCTTCCTGAATTACCATACTAAGGACTATCAGACAGGTTTCCCACTTGTTGTCAAGGCTTTTTCAGCCCAAAGTCCACATTCTTCCAAGGGCAACTTTCTGGGAGACAAATGCTAGTGGTAGGCAAGGCCAAAGAAGAAAGTGGGCAGAGCAATAGATGAAACTCTTACCTAACCTGCAGTCATTCAAAAGCCACACACACCCTTCTTCACCCAGGCAAGCAAGGCATTATCCTACATTCCAGTCAGGCAAAAACACTCAGGGAAGGCATGGAGCAGGGCTGGTGAAGGGTGGGGCCTCAGGACAGAGTCCCAGGCAGCAACATTTGGCCCCCAGGTCTGAGGTTCCCTACCCATGTATTATAATACTCTTCACCAGTTATTTCTCCCCCACCCCAACATTTTGCTATGAGTTCTTTGAAACTCAAGAAGTAGTCCATTTAATCAAACAAATTACACTGTTCCTGTATGCAGTTGTTCTAGTGTACATGTGTGCCAGCATCTCTCTGCTATACAGTAGTCTATACCTCTGCTATACAGTAGTCTATACACTAAACAATTTCCCCTTAAATAATTCCACTTATTGCAGGAGTATCACCATTTCTCTTTGTCAATTAATAAAGGTTTTACTTCTATTTGATATTATCTCATTTGAATGACATCATTACCAGAGAATACAAAAACATAAGCAACAACACACTAGTCCTGAGAATTCACAGATCAGGTTCTACAATAATATAGTCTTAGCAGATCATTCATTATGGCATTTTGCAGCAAATTTGACACCAAGAATAGTGAAAGATTATCACATCAAAGTTACATGAACCTTCACAGCTTTAGCACAACAAGATCTCCATCTGAACCGCAAGACAAGCCAGCAAAAGGTATTTCTAGTTCATGGCACAAGATGCTACAGGCACGCCTGATCCAGAGAGAATTCCTTTCAGCTGCAACCGAGGTGAACACAGCTGTTACCACCACACCCTTTGTGTATTATTTTAGTATCTGTAACAATAATGGATTTGTTTATGCACATTACAAATAAGAGCATAAATCAATCTGCATTAGTTAATCTAGCAGTTGGGATCCAACATGGTTATTTTTATGTACAGTGGGTTCTGAACAATAGATTGCCATGCCTTATGACAAACTATACTTTCAAAAGTGGTTTCCTATGTGATCTGGGGAAAGAGACTGCTGTTTGAAAAACATAAACCCTTAGTTAATGCCCCATCAGAACACATGAACTTGTGCCGTAGCATTTTGGATCCCAACCAGTATCTTACAAAATGGAAAGCTTTCTCTTAATGCCACTCGGTCAGCTATGAATCAAACAGCCTGAAGGATTTGTGTCTGCTGCACTTGCTTTGCCCTTGACATAAGCCAACATAAGTTCTGGCCTCTAACACGATTAAACATTACTGGGCAAAGGTAACACAGAACTATTCTACTCTAGAGTTTAACAGATTCTCAAACAAAGTCACTAACTATCTGATCCAGGTATTACTCCTGTATTACTCCTATCGGTATTCTCTTATACAGAGAACACAAATACAGCATGTGGTATTTAAAACATTTCCTTATTAGTTCCGCATGTGGGAAATTACCGGTACTTTCTTCCTTCTTTCCATTTAATACTATCAAGTGTTTTGTTATTCAAAGCTAAGATAAGCATTTCATTGGAAACAAAGTTAATGAACATGGTGGATAGCATTTATCAATTACTGTATATAATAATTTGTTTTTAAACATTTCAACACATAAAAGTAGTACACTTCCACATTTCCTATCAAAGGAATAAAGTAACATTTTAGGCAATTAGTTACTAAAGTGACCTCCATCCAAATACAGTGGTACCTTGGGTTACATACACTTCAGGTTACATACTCCGCCAACCCAGAAATAACGCTTCAGGTTAAGAACTTTGCTTCAGGATAAGAACAGAAATCGTGCTCTGGCGCAGCGGCAGCAGGAGGTCCCATTAGCTAAAGTGGTGCTTCAGGTTAAGAACAGAATGAATTAAGTACGTAACCAGAGGTACCACTGTACTAATAAGATACACAGCAAGGCTATGCCCTCTTACTCAGACCAGTCAGTAAGCCGCCTGAGGGAAAGGAACGGACTTCCACAAGTTTAAGAAGAGCTATTTCCACTGTGCCTATGTAATTAAGAAATAAAACAATTTGCTGAAGCCAAAACTCATCTGTTCAGAATGGTTTTCAGTTTTAGCAAAATACACTGACTACCGTGTGTCTACACATACTTAACAAAAAGGCGGAAAACAAATGTATCTCCCAGACCTAACTATTTCCTTGTACCACCTTATTGTAATGACCTTGTCCAAACATCAATGTTACTGATTTCTTGCTACTTTCTATCAGAATGATCCATTATGCTTACTGTTTGTTTGTTTGTATGTTTATTTTTTTAAAAGTATGTTTTTAAAAGAAACAAATTTATTATGCATGTAACATTTTAAATAAGATAAAGAGCCTGTTGTCACTGTGTTGTTACTGAAAAAGACACACGAAGTTGTCTGGGCCAATCAATATCAGTGTCATTGATCAGTGAATTAACTTTGCAGCATTGGCTTTACTCATCAAAAGTAAACAGGGGATAGTACACAGGCCACAGGCCATTTTTTAAATAAAAAGGCTGCCATTGATTACCTTTTTAAAAAGCGATAAGAGCTATTTTTCTGCAAAAGAAAAGCAGACAATTCCTACAAGTTCAAACATACTAGGAAGGAATTGCATTTTTGTTTGTTTGTTTGTTTGTTTGGATAATTTATAAATACTTCAGATGCTTCTAATTATCAAAAAAAAAAACACCACCCTCTCTCTCAATGCAGGTTATGTTTGAGAAACACAGTCTTAATCTCCAATCTAGTTATTTTTATTCCTCCTTTCCATGTGATTACTTAGGGCAGATCTACATAGTTTACCCTTCCTGACTCTATCTTCTCATGTCAACACAGTATGCATTACTGAGAGGAATACAAACACACACACATACACCCTAATAATGCCTAAATTTATCTACTGAAAGAGAAAATATGTAAGCGGGGAGAAATATATATAAGCCAATGATTTTTTGGCATGCATAATAGGAACAAAAAATACAGGGTGGCAAGGAGAAAATCACCTTTAATTTGCAATGTGATATTTCAATCCCTGTATCTTCATCATAAAAACATATCTGCACATTGGTTTAGTTTAATGCATATCCAGATGGTTCATCTCCAGATAAGCTATGAAATTAGTCATAGGGGCAATACTATATTTAACACTTTGCTTTAACAGTCAGATCACAGAATTCCACAGAAGACATCAACCATGAGTATCTGAATACCGGTAAGTGTTGGAAATTTGCTTGTACTGTAATCAAAAGGGAGCAACAGCTATTTTAAACCATTCTGCAGCATGCTAAACACTTAAGTTGTAGCATATTAAATCACGACAATGTTTTGTTTTGTTTTGTTTTATAAAAGTTTAAAGTGTTGGATTTGCTCTACCAAGACTAAGAAGCCTGAAGGTCTCAATAAATTATTGCTGCTGTGTTTAAACAAGCCATAGAATTCTATTAACCACAGTCTGCATAATTATGGTGACAGAGAAGACTACCACTGAAAGCAAAGACACAAGTATCAGCACACAACTGGCTGCATAAACAACTTAAGCACCTTTCAAAAGGAAAGTGTCCTTGATCTCAATGAGCAAAACCCAATGTGAAAGGCAGTGCTTGTAAAGATTCATTCATTAACATACTTCAATAAGGAAATGCTTTGAAAATATTTAAAAATCCAGGCGTCAACCCCACTGTAGTCATATTAATTTATAAGCAACTAGTTGGGCCCTTAAGTGGAATTAGGAGCAGCAATAGCTCAGGTGGAGTATATGTTTTGCATGAAGATCCCAAGTGCAGTCACTGGCACCTCCAGTTGAAGAGGAGTGGGGAACTATTTTCAGCCCAAGGGTCACATTCTCTCATGGGGAACCTTCATGAGACCACCTGTCAGTGGCGTCCAAGGCTGAAGACAAAAGTGGGTGAAAGCAATGGATGTGCCTCTTTCCTCTGTACAACAAGCAACATCACAGTTCTAGGATACACTCTAGCCTGGCAAAGGCACCTGAGGAATGCAGAGCAGGGCTTATGAGGGATGAGGCCTGGAGAGGGGACCTGACTCAGGAAGGATGCTGAGGGCCAGATTCCTCACCCCTTGGCTAAAGGGGTTTCTTGTGGTGGAAAGGCTCCTTCTTACCTACCCAGCCAGGCTGTGAGACACAATTCCTTGTATTCTGGCTGAGATCTCAGAAAGCCATGGCTTGTTAAAGTATGTAGTACTCAGTAAGTAGTCCAATGGTCGAACTGTTTTGGCAACGTCATATTTTCATGTGAGTGATATCACCAATCTCAACCAAAGCAAAGCCTAAGCACATGTGAATACACATATTGTGACCCTTGACTCCTGCTTTCCCTTGCTAGATTCACTTTAACTGTAAGCTCCTTATGGCACAACCCTCTCTGTCTACATGAGTATCCAGTAGCCAATATTTATAATACCCAAAATTCTATTTTTTTAAAAAACTTCAGCTTTACTATTTGTGTACATCGTGGGCAAGAACCAATTGTTGCAGCCCAATAGCACAAATAGCCATTCTGCTACTTAGAACCCCATTCTTAACACAGTGCAACAGTCAAATGCAATGGGTAGCCTGGGCCAGTAGAAGTGATGCAGAAGTGATGAATCATATACTTTTTTACCCTGTTCTGCTACTTCTGCAACAATGCCAATTCTCTCACTTCATACACTAACATTACATTGGCTCTCACCCAAATTGTTTTGTATAATCAAAACTCTAATTTGACTTCAGAATGCAATCCTAAACATGATATCTAAGAAACTGTACAACAGAAAAAAGCCATATAACAGCAGGACAGGAAGTAGAGAAAAGCAAAAGGATACATGAGAACATAATGACTTCTACGTATTTTGAAAGTTTTTATCATTTTTTCTGCCTTCGGAGCAGCAATTTGCACTTGCAATATGGTTTTACTTTTGAAAAAGAATGTGTTAAAAGATTATTAGATAACTGAGACAAAGAAAAGTCACAAAGCAAATAGTATGTCACATATATTTGCACAATCATTATCTGAACTATAAAAATGAATAAAAATGTTAACATGTAGTTCACTAAAAGAAAGCAAAACAGGCAAAAAATACAATAAATCACTGCTAGATACTGAACAATTTCCTTCTAAATCTACACTGGTGTTACGGTTGCCGCTGCCACTGCTGCCGCCACCAAGGGAGAGAGGTAGGAGGGTAACGGGAGGGCCAGGAAGGCCGCAAGGAATCACAGCCCAAGCCTACCTCCCCGGCTAGCGTGAAAAGAGCAGGCCAGGGCCCAGGGGGGAACCATGCACCGGAGGCCACTCCAGAAAAAACAAATGCAGCGTGGGACCTCCCCTACTGGATGATGATGATAATGATTATTAAAATGAACATTGGTAAATGGGAAGATTAATTTTCTGACAGAAGTGGATTCACTACTAGGCAGAACACACAAATAAGGAGAAGCTGATTTCTGAACTACATTGGGCAGGACTCTCTAGGATACTGGGCTTGGAGGCAGGCAATTCCCCACAGGAATAATCTATCAAGGCCATTGCTAGTCACCTTTTGATAGGATCAGTAGACACTCTCTTGGGGAATTTTAAGTTTTGTTGGAAAGGGGAGGGAGGTGACAGACAGCAAGTTGAACACTGTCTGGATTCCAATAATAATAATAATAATAATAATAATAATAATAATAATAATTTATTTATACCCCACCCATCAGACTGGGTTTCCCTGGCCACTCTGGGTGGCTTCCAACAGAATACTAAAACGCAATAATCTATTAAACATTAAATGCTTCCCTAAACAGGGCTGCTAGTTCACGCATTTGGCTAGTTCACACATTTCACATATGTATTACATCTGTGCAGAAAACTGCATGAACTCTGAAAACTACACAGGACACACACACACACATCCTGCCATGTGTACATGCAGCATTTATTTATTAATAAGTAATTACATAAAAGCATTTCACAAACGTTGTCAGTAATCCTTGCAATAATTCTTTAAGGTATGTCAGTGTTATCATTTCTATAGTGCAGAAACAAACAGAACTGAAAGAGAGTAGTTTGCCTACAGTGAGCAAAGATGAAGAATTTGTGGTCCTCCAGTAGGGATGTCAAAAAAGGAAACAGAAGCGGAAATTGCCAATGGCCACTTATTCATCCCATGTCTGGAACAGAAATCAAACTAGCGAATACAATCAGTATTCACTGCTGTTGCTGGGTTGAGTCTGCAAATGCTACATAATTGATTACTTCCTCTCCCCCTCCCCAATTTGCATTGTTTCTTTTGCATTGAAATAACCAAATAACAATGTGATTAACTACATAAATTAAATAAGCTACATAATTTCATCACAACAGACACTGGGTTTGGGGAGAATCAGATGAACTGCAGCGAAACAGAAGCAGTGATACAAGCACCAAATGCAGCACAGAATGGAAAACAATGCCTTCTTTCATCCCATCTATCCTCCAGAGGATATTCAACCCCATCAGCCCCAGCAAGAATGAGCAATGGTTAGGAACTGTAGGAGTTATAGTATAGAGATCAACAGGTTCCCATGCCTGACCTAATGCCACATAGGAAATTCATAGCTGAATAAATATATTAACCAGAGACCTGGTTCACGGTTCTTAGCCATTGTACACCAGCTCTCAAAATAGCCACAGCAGACAAAGTTTCAACTGGAGATTACTACACGATGAAGAAAATAAACAAGTTCAACACACACACAGTAGCCTTATAGAAAAGGTGTGGGCATAGTGGCTCTAATGGTTAGAACTCAGAGCTCGACAGAAAAGCTGTCTCTGAGGAACACAATAGGGAAAAAAATCAAATTATGCAAGGCAACAAGTGCAAAACAAAAAATGGAACAAGAGTTGCTGATAAGCACAAGATAGGTTTTTTAAAAAAAAAAAGTCTACCGCCATATACCCGCAGGTCTCAGAACAGGATTAACAACAAGAAAACAAATGGAAGGAATTTCTAACTTTCACCTGTATCTTATTCAAACCATGGAATTTCTGTTTCAGTAAATAACTTCTTAATATTTAGAGCTTTTTCTCCACCACATATTTCTATTTTGAAATACGTACTTGCCTCCCAGTGTTAGAAACTGGGATAGAAAAGCCAGGAGCCAAATGGCTCATGGGACCTGGGTTGTGGGTGCCAAAACAGAATGTCTAGTTGCCATTTTTGTTGGGGGGGGGGTCAGCAACACTTTTTATTTATTACTTTGATAAGCATGACTAATACGCAATTCACATAAGTGACATATTGTTAATATCACATTTTAACAGAAATTGTTAATACATGTTTAATTTAGTGTTTACAAGAAAAATATTGGTACCATACTTGGATTTTCAAAATACTCTACTCTTTATTGTTACACTCCTTAACAGATTGTCTATCCTTCGAGACTTCAAAGCACTTACATTTCTGGAATCCTTGAGTGTCAACCAGCAGCAAAAAATGGCACCCAGACTTTTTGAGATGCTCGCAAATGGAGAAACTTTAGGTGCGAAATGCGCCTGGTGACCTGCTAATTCTGAACCTTGTTGCCTCCTCATGATATGAGAAGCAGCTCTCAGTAGAAAAACCCAAAGCTGCAATCCCTTGCGAATAGAGCTTGCAAATCGACATTAAGAATCACTTTAACTATTTCAATCAACACAATTCTCAAGGTGCCCAACCCAACAAGTCTTTAATGAAACCCAACCTTCCCTTCAGGCCCCCCAAAAGTCTGGCTGGCCGAATCCCATTTTCAAAAGGCGACTCTCTTTGGTGTCTGCACATAATAGCTGGGTACAAATTGATTCTGTCAGACATTAAGAAAACAGAAGCATTCTGAAATAAGGAACTGCAGCTAGATCCAACACTGCTATGCAATGTGCTGATGTATGAGTTGCCCTTTCGAAAGAGGAATGGCTTTCAAAGCGCTCCATTTCTACAGAATCCCAAGAAAAAAGCACCTAATCCTTAATACACCTTATTGACTCAACAGAAACCAAAACAAGTCTACCTGCTTCCTATAAACTGCAAGAGGTTTAGGCTAGAATTCTGCCTTTCCCCCTAAGAGTCATCCTGTAAAGCTCCAATGGGGAAAACCGTGAAGGGATGGAGAAGAGAGAAGGAAGTATAACAACCCCAGCTTAGTCGAGCTTCCTCGCAGGGCTGGAATGCCCATCTGTACCGTACTGTCCTGCATCCTGTACTCACAGTGGGCAAGCAGGCACTGGTGGGCAGCTCAGAAGCAGGACCTGTCCATAACAGCACTCTTCCCCCACATGTCATTCCCAGCAAGGGGGATTCAGCATCCATACCCAAATTGGGGGGGGGGGAGAGGGGAATGGAGAAGAATCAACAGTCCCCCTGTGTGCACATCCCTTTTCTTCTCCTAATACGTAACCTACTTACTATTGTAAGGTGTGTGCTCTTTGTGGCTTCTGTTTTGTTGCTGTGAGCCGCCTTGTGTACAGTAGAGGGGAGGTATACAAATTAAAAGGGAATTGAAATGAAAAATGAAAAAGTGAAAGATACCTGGTGGGGTGGGGGAGATAATGGCCATCACTGCCATGTGAACCTTCAATCCAAAACTATTTTCCCATGACATATTGGATACCATTAGTGTATTTAAGCCTATATATATTTTGCCAATGGGCTATGACTCTTCTCAATCCTAAATTTGAAAGGGTATTCAGGTGGTGGGAGAGCCCTGACCTGCCACAAAAAGGCTGCTGCTCTTAAGACTTTGCAGGGGGAGAGAAAGACCCCGAGGCTCCCCGCTCTCTGGAGCCTCGCCTTCTTCCTCTGGCCTCGCATTGCAGCTCCCTACCGGGCACCGCGGAGAGGAAAGAGAAGCGAGCGGCGGGCCGGGGCTGGGGCCGGGGCCGGGGTCTGACCCGCAGCGGGGCGGGATGGCGGCGGCGGCGCCCTCCCTCGGCGTCTCCGAGGCCGAAGGAGGAGGAGGAGGACGACGACAACGACTAGCGCCTCCGCCTCCCCTCCTTACCTGTCAGGCGAACTTTGATGCTGGATCCGGCCCTCCGGGTCCCCGCGTTCGACATGGCTCCCCTCAGGCGGGCGCCGGGCCCACCGGCCCAAAGGCGAGAGGCCGGGTCAGCCGACGGGCGACGCCGCCGCCGCCATCGCTGCCCTCCTCTCGCCCCCGCGGGTCCCGCCTGCGGCCTCCCTTCCGTGGTTCTCCTCAGGCGGCGGCAGCAGCAGCAGCAGCGGCGGAGGCGCCGCCTCACCGAGCTCGACGCCCGCCCCCCCCTCCGCGCCGGACGCGAACGGCGACTCGCCGAGTTCGCGCCGCCTCAGAGCGGCGGCTGAGGCTCAGGCTGAGGCGGCTGCTGCTGCTGCGCGCAGGCGCGCGCGCGCTCCCAAGCCCCGGCCCCGCTCCTTAGCCGCTTCTTTTAGCGCGCCTGCGCACACACGCGCACGCGCTGGGCCGGCCTGCTTGCCTGGTCCCAGGCCAACGAGCTCGCGGCTCCTTTTCCCGTCGTGCGTCGGGAGAGAAACCGACGCCGCGCCGTCTGCCGTGACGTGCGCGACGGTTCGCCTCCCGCGGCCATCTTGGGGAGGTCTTTGGCTCCCAGGTTCGGGCAGCGGAATGCCACGCTTCGAGCAGTTTTGTGTGTGTGTGTGTGTGTGTGTGTGTATCTATATCTATATCTATATATATCTATATATATCTATATATATATATATATATATATATATATATATATATATATATATATATATATATATATATATTCCACCTTTGCCCCAAGCAGCTCAGGGTGCCGCATACGGTTCCCCTGCAGCCCTCCATTTCACAACAACCCTGCGAGGTAGGCTAGGCTGAGAGACAGTGACTAGCCCAATGTCTCCCAGGGAGGTTGACAGTTAAGTCAGGATTTGAACCCTGAACTCTTCAACGGCCAAGTCCAGCACTCTAACCACTGCACCACCGCAGGCTGTCAGTACATACCCCGAGGAAGCAGGAGGACCACCACTTTCTGATGGAAGAAGCATTGCAGCAGCTCCCATATCTGCATTGGAAGGCTCTGTATGTGCCTCTGCAGACCCCCAAGCCACCCTTTTTTAATTGCACATTTGCGATGATTTGTGCTCATTATGTTATTGGGGCAGTCATACCTGATCCCGCTTTCAACACTTGTTTGCAGCTGCATTTATTTATTTATTTATTTATCTATTTTTATAGGTCACAGTGCTTCATTTCCATCATGCAACTTTCTGCTGGAATCCCACAAGTTTTTATACCACAAACATTCCGCTTTATTTTTCTCCCATAGTCCATTTGGACAGCAATCAGTTGGATAGCAGAACAAACGAACTGCCTATCCCATCACTACATGTTGCAGAATACACCCAGACTTGTTTGGAGTGGCCCTGTGTAGTTGTGTCGTTGCTAAAGACTTACAAAGCACCTAAAATGTTGTAAGTTATGTATGTATGTATGTATGACATTGCATGCCCATAGGCTTGCGATCTAAAAGACACAGTATAGAAGGAAAACGGGTTGGGGAGGGAAGAGGGAAAAACAAACATTGTCTTTCTCTGTTCAGCAGACAGGACCAGGCAGACACCCCCCATATCACAATGTCCTGCCTGGGACGCAAAGGATGGGCAGCTCACCCCCATGGCCCAGGGTCCCCTGGCAGAGGGACGTATGCATCTCCTCAGCTCCTGGGCTTTAAAGTCTTGTAAATGGCCCTCTGAGGGCAGCATGGCCTGAAAAGTGGGGTAAATGAATATTAAAATATATGCAGGGCAGGGCAAGGCAAGACACAAGTCGGCACCCTGAGGGAAGGCAGAGTTCTGAAGTTGCTCCAGCAATGAACAAGCTCAAACTGAGCCCGCAAGTCAGGGTTGGAGAACTTTTGTGGCTCCCTTGGGCAGATCTTTGTGGAGATAAGAACATCAGAAGAGCCTGCTGGATCAGGCCAATGGCCCAGCTGGGCTGGCATCCTGTTTTTACGTTAACCTGTGGAAAGCTCCGAAGCAGGATTTGAACACAAGATCCCTCTTCTCCCCTCCTGCAGTTTCCAGCAACTGGTATTTGGAAGCATTGCTATCTCTGACTGTGGAGGCAGAGTGGAGCCATCCTGCCTAGGAGCCATGGATAGCTCACTCCATGAATGACAAAACAAAAGAAAAAATAAAATTCCTTCCAGTAGCACCTTAGAGACCAACTAAATTTGTTCTTGGTATAAGCTTTCGTGTGCATGCACACTTCTTCCTGCCGGAGCGGTACCTATTTATCTACTTGCACTTTGACGTGCTTTCGAACTGCTAGGTGGGCAGGAGCTGGGACAAAGCAACAGGAACCCACCCTGTTGCAGGGATTTGAACCGCCAACCTTCTGATCAGCAACCCCTAGGCTCTGTGGTTTAACCCACAGAGCCACCCACATCCCATTTCTGTGATGTAGCTATGATGTATCGGGGGGGGGGGCTTTGGGCTACACCTCTTCTGTGATGCTTCTGTGGGTGGTCTTGGAACGGCAGCGTGGGCAATTTCAAATTTCTATATAAGGCCAGGCGCTCCTTTGTTTGCGGTCTTTCCCCTGCTCTCCTGTGTGTGGGGAAACACCCTGTTGCAACAGTTTTAATAAAGATCAAGCTTACTAGCTGCTTTGCTTCTAAATATTCTCTGGTTGGCCTCTGTTATTTACTCCTACCGATGGAGAACCTGCAAAGGACTCTGCAAGGGCTCTTGTGTACCCCATAAGGGAATAAGGGCAGATTTTGTTCATTACACACTGCTTCATGTGGGAGGGAGTTCCACAGTTTGTGCTGTGTGAAGAAGGACTTCGTTTTGCCAGTCCTGAAGCTTCCAACATTCAGCTTCATTGGATGGTAATGAGTCTGGAGAGAGGGAGAAAAACTTGTCTCCATCCACTTTCTTCGTAGTGTGTACAGGTATAACTTTAAAAAACTTCTATCTGACTCACCATTTCTCTAATCTAAAAAGGCCCAAACGCTGCAACCTTTCCTCATACAGGAGTCCCTGCATCCCCTCGAACACTCAGCCTACTTCTTGGGATAAATTTGACAGGTCATCATTTGACATGAAATCATTATGACATCCCATGATTTCTAAGTGGGCAGCCACCTGTCAAAATCCTTTGCGAAATAAAGCAGATAAATCATTCTTGGCTCATTCCTCTCCCGTTTGCCACTGGGATAAGTTTACCCCACAAGCAATGATGGGGGGGGGCAAAAAGGAGAAATAATTCTTCTCTTTTCCTACCCCCCGCTACTGCCACTGCTAGAGGACTGTCTTCATTCTCTCTTGAAACTGCTCGGCTTCCTTTATCATAAACCTGCACTTTGGATATTCCGCCCTCCTCCCTGCCCCCTTTTCCAAACCGTGAAAAGAACTGAAGCAGAACCATATGCCAGCTCTGGCACACTGAGCAACTTCACTTCAAAGGCTTTGAAACGAGATTGCAAAATGTGTATACCATTAGGAAAACAAAATGCAGAAAATGAAAACATAAACAAACAAAATATGCCCCCCCCCCAAAAAAGGAAGAAAACAAAACCCTGGGAAAACTGTATTCGCTCGTTTCAAGGTGACTTTCCCGGAAATGCCACCCTTTCCATGCACAGGGCCAGCCAGCCAGCCAGGTGCCGTCTCAAGGCGTGAATGAGACTGGTGGTATCCGGAGGAGGATTTGGGGCTCACTTCAAAGGGGGCTGAGCTCTTCCAGCATCCTGTTCTCACAGGAGCCAACCAGATGCCTGTGGGAAACCCACAAGCAGAATCCAAGCACAAGAGCCCTCTCCTCCTCCAGGAATTTGGCCAGCCCTCTTTGAAAGCTACCCAGGTAGTTTGCCTCTTGTAGGAGCGAGTTCCGTAGTTTAATCGCCCCCAAGGATTCTGTAGAGGAGTCTGCTCCTTTGGGGATTTCTAACTTTGGGGCTTTCTCACAGCTGTCCATGGAGGTGCAGGTCAATTCTGTGTCCAGGGCAGCTGTCTACCAGCTCCATCTGGTATGCAAGCTGAGACCCTACCTGCCCGCGGACTGTCTCGCCAGAGTGGTGCATGCTCTGGTTATATCCTGCTTGGACTACTGCAATGCGCTCTACGTGGCGCTACCTTTGAAGGTGACCCAGAAACTAGAACTAATCCAGAATGTGGCAGCTAGACTGGTGACTGGGAGTGGCTACCGAGACCATAGAACACCGGTCCTGAGAGATCTACATTGGCTCCCAGTACGTTTCCAGGCACAATTCAAAGTGTCGATACTGACCTTTAAAGCCCTAAATGGCCTTGGCCCAGTATACCTGAAGGAGCGTCTCCACCCCCATCGTTCAGCCCAGACACTGAGGTCCAGCTCCGAGGGCCTTCTGGTGGTTCCCTCATTGCGAGAGGTGAGTTTATAGGGAATCAGGCGGGGGGCCT
Organism: Lacerta viridis; assembly: GCA_900245905.1. NCBI lineage: Eukaryota > Metazoa > Chordata > Lepidosauria > Squamata > Lacertidae > Lacerta > Lacerta viridis. The sequence goes on from OFHU01000575.1 coordinate 227,186, forward strand.
TCTCAGTAGTGGCTCCTGCCCTGTGGAACACCCTCCTGTCCGATGTAAAAGGAATCTGACTTTTAGAAGATATCTGAAGGCAGCCCTGTTTAGGGGTGTTTTTAGTATTTGATGTTCTATTGTGCTTTTAATCCTGTTGGGAGCCGCCCAGATTCGCTGGGGAAACCCAGCCAGATGGACGGGGTATAAATAAATTCTTATTATTAACTTGCTCTCTGACATACAGAGTGACACTACCAGTACTCTCTGTTCCACCAGGTTTCTGTTGTGTTTACAATAGCAATGCCATCTTCTAAGACCAAGTACTCCAGGTCTGCCATCTTGTCTTGGAGGCTTCTGGCATTCGCAGATAGACACCTGTGAACAGAGCTTCTCTCTTAATTTGGTCTCTGCTGCCCTGGCCTCTCCGAATGGCTGTTCTGTGCCCACGCACTCTCGGTGCCTAGTTCTACAGGCACGAAGGCTTCCTTCGGAAAAGGGGTGGCGAACCTTATCTAGCTGTGGGGCCAGACCGTTATCTCCTCACTCCCTGGTGGGCCAAATTGGACAGGTGCGTAGCACTGCCCACCTGGCGCCAGGTGCTGCTGCACTTTGAAGTCAGGGCTCCCCAGTGTTTTGGTGGGTGTGGTCAGAGAGGGAAGAGGATCAGGAAGAGATCAGGGAGGTTAGATCCAGAGACAACCCACAGGTTTCTGCTACACCCACTGCAGGTAGGTTACACAGGGGATACGTTCTTGTGCATAAGCAAAATCGTATAAAGCCAGGATGACCCCTGGAACAGCCCAGCTGACCATCTGTACCTGTCTGAAGTTGGCACTGAGTGGGCCTTGCCCCTGCACAGAAGGCAGAGAGCCACCTGAGATCTTGCAGGAGCCCTTGCCCCTTGCAAGACCTTCCCAGACCCTGCCAAGTGTGCAAGGAAGCCTAGGTATGTCTCTGGTAGCATTTGACTATAAACAGTGTTTTGGCCTGTGGTGCTGTGGCCTCCCTGAATTGCCACCCTGTGCCCCTGCACTCACAGTCCTTAGTTCTATACTAAACCCCCCCCCCCATTTAAAATGATCGCCATTTTTTTCATCTTCATCCCAGCGTGGAGATTTGGGCCAAACTAGACCCTCCCGAGCTCCTGTCAGCTTCCTTGCGCCCACTGCAATCCGTCTAAAAGGTCTTCTGCCACTTTCCTGGTTTTAAGCGCCAACATTCTGGTTCAATCCCAGTCCAAGGGGATTGGACCACCCCTTTTGCACAAACCCAGCTTGCCCCAGCATGTTCCCCAGCACCTAACTCCAGACACCATCACCACACCTGGGCACTGAAACCGCAAAGCTGCGTCTGGCTGGCCCTCTGCATGGAACTGGTAGCAGCATTTCACCAGCAGATAGAGATGCCTTTGAGAGGCCCTAGCTTTCAGCATCCTAACCAGCTCCCTAAATATGGCTTCCGGGACCTCATTATGACATTTCCCCGTGTCATTGGTGCCACTGACTTACACATTTCCAGGATATGTAGACAATGAGCACCACCTGCAACCTTCGTACCCGGCCGGCAATTCACCCTGCAGTGAATTTACCACTGCATCGTTTAAAAAATAAAAAAGCTAACACATACTTCCACATGTGGTGGGAGTGCCCCAAAATCCAAACATTCTGGACAACAACCACACGAGAAATATGTAAAATAACCAAGCAAGTGTTAGAAATCACCCCAGAATTGGTCTTACTAAACATCTTCCAAGACAATAATGCCCACTTACAACACAAAGAACTCATAATCCATCTACTCTCAGCATCCAGAAACATCATAACCAGACACTGGAAAGACCTGTCAGGAGTAAACATGGACCAATGGTACCAAGCAGTATGGGAAACAGCCCTACTAGAAAAACTAACCAGTAAACTGAAACTGACACGGGGACAAACAGAAGAAGACACCTTCACCCCGGTATGGTTCCCCTTCATCACACACACAGCCCAACAAGACAATGACAAAAATCTACCGACAGCATACAAATCAATATGGCTAACCTGACCCAAAATACCCACCAACCCCACTCACTCAGGAAACCGAAGATCACCACAGCCAACCACAAACGAACAACCACATCCCAAGCCAACTCCGACCTCTCTCACCGCCAAACGAGCACAAGCAAACAACAGAGAACCTACATAAACAATGCTGACACCAAACCCTACTCATATCAAGTAAAAAAGAAACACAGTCACCCCACCCCACCTACCTCCCCGTCCCACCCACTTCTTCCCCCCTTCCCCCCCTTTCTTTTCTAATGTCTCACCAACACTGACTTATAAAAATGTTATATGGAAAAACTTGAGAGAGACATTGTACTACCTTTGAAAATCTTTAATAAATAATAAAAAAGCTAAAGCCCTAATGAGCTATTTTTAACAATTAAACAACTAACAATATGCTGCCTTTTCATGACACCAAACTTGTGCTGCCTGAGGCATTGACCTCACTCTGACTAATAGTTGGGCTGGCCCAGCTGCGGAGTGCAATATTGAAAAGATGAAATAAATAATAAGCATGAATTGAACCAATAGCCATATGTTGCTGACCACTGAGGGAGAGAGGATTTCTCAGTGGTGCATTATGAAGCTTTCTGGCAGAATATGGGAGACTTTCTGCAGACAAAGGCATATCCCGCCCCCGCTACTCCACAGAGCAACCATGTCGGGGGCTTTTTGTCTGTGAAACGTGCTTTTGTACATGTTCCAGGCTCATATTTTCTATCAACGCTCACTGTCACCACCCTCGACATTCTTGTCGCACCGAATGTCCGTCCGCTCTTTGAATCCTGAGATGGCTTTGATCACGAGGACATCCCAAGACAAGTCGCTCAGTGTGACAGCGCGGTGTAAGGAACTCAGACGAGATCCCGTAAGACACTTGCCCAAAATAGCATCCTTTTAAAGCCAGTTGGGGGGATGTGTGTTGTTTTTTAAGCCCAAATGCTATAAATCACATGGAGAGATAATGCACCCCCCCCCCCAAGATCCGTGCCAGGAGAAAAAGATGGAGAATTGTACCATAAGTGTTTGGCCACAGGTAAGCAAGCACAGCTTACGGCGCAAAAGCCAACACAGGTCTACTCGAACGTAAGCCCCATTGAGTTAAACAGTAAGCCTGGGGAGCCTCACTCTACCATCCGTCAAAGTGAAATCTTAGTGACCCACTAGTGTCACTGCACAGTGTGGTGTAGTGGTTAGAGCGACAGAAGAGGCCTCTGGAGACCTGGTTTCCCATCCTCACGTGGCCGTTAAGTTTCAGCCGGTCACCAACCCTCAACAGAACCTCCTACCTCGCAGGACTCTTGGGAGGAAAGAGAGAAAGACTTTAATTGTCACCTTGAGCCGCCTGGTGGAAAGGTAAGGTATAAATGAAAACAAATAAAATGTAATATTATTATTACATCCACACAGTGGCGGAGCTTCATGCTCCGGCATCGGGGGCGGAAAGCAGGCGGGGGCGGGGCTGGTGCGTTCTGGGGGCAGGGAACGCAGCGTGGGTGGGGGGGCAGCCGAGATGGAACCCTACCAGGATCCGCCCCCTACGCCCCCGCCCTTCCTATGCCAGTGCATCCACAGCATTCATTTCATAGAATCATAGACTTGGTGGCATCTTGAGGACCGTCTAATCCAGGGGTCAGCAATCTAAGGCCCATGGGCCGGAAGCAGCCTGCGGAGGTCGTTTGACCGGCCCACGAGCTGCCCCTGAACCGAGCCGCCCCTCGCTGAGCTAAACCGGCACAGCACGGCGTGGGGACTCGCTTCTGCGGCGCCGGAAATCGCATCTGTGACGCAGACACCAGAAATCGCGGGTGCACTTGCTCACACACACACACGGTCCAGCCCACAGAGGGATCTCCGCGAGACCGATCCGGCCCAGGAAAGATAAACCTTGCCGACCCCTGATCTAATCCAACCCCTTGCAATGCAGGAATATGCAGCTGTCCCTTATGGGGATCGAACCTGCAACCTTGGCGTTATCAGCACCACCCTGACCACGCCCCCAAGGATCCTGGAAACTCTAGTTTACTCCTCACGGAGCTAAAATTCCCAGCCCACTTGGGGAATTACAGTTCCGGGATCCTCTGGGCGGCCCATGCGCTTTAAGTGTGTGTTGTGGGTGAATGAGATTGGATCCTGCAAGGGCCTGACAGAGGACGGCGATGGAGTGTACGCTCAACTTGGCGAGAGGAGAGGGAATCGAGAAACATGGCTTTAAATCCTTGCTGACTTCCTCACAGGGTTGTTGTAAGGCCCCAACCACCCCTTCCAGGGACGCCACCCTGAGCTCTTTGGAGGAAACGACACAGGGGTTATAAATAAGAAAGTGTGAAGGAAACAGCAGAGCTGTTCAGCAGTGGAACAGACTCCCTGGGAAGGCAGTGGAGTCTCCTTCCTTGGAGGTTTTTAAGCAGAGGTCAGGCTGTCACCTGTCAGGGATTCCTTAGCTGCGATTCCTCCATTGCCAGGGGTTTGGCTAGATGGCCCTTGGGGTCCCTTGCAACCCTCTCGTTCTGTGGTTCTATGAATCACACGCAACTGACCTTCAGGGTCAGTGCCGTGTGGTCTTGCCATTCACAGGGAGGCAGAGAGAGAGAGGGAAAGAGGAGGCCAGCTGAGGCTATGAGCACCCAGAGAGGAGGAGTACATGGCAGCATGTAGCAAACAGCATTGCAATTTTTCTACAGGCGAGGAATTGACCTAGTTCCCCGATCCCGTTGATTTATCGAACTGGAAGCCGGAATCAAGATGATGTGCGGTTGGATTACGCGCTGCTCTGGAGAGCACCTCGCTTCATGCCATCAGCTACAGATTTCAGATTAAACCAGTGGGGTCCCCTCCCCCTAAAGGCTTCAGAAGGCAATAGCGTTTTTATTTTATTTTTTTTACAAAACTTGCATTTCAGGCAAAGTCGCGTGTGTGTGTGTGTGTGTGTAAGAGAGAGAGCGGAGAGAGAAATTGACACATCTGATGTGTCTTTTGGCTCAGTGGCGGATCACACAGTGTGCAACATTTTCACCATTGTGACCTCATATCTGGGTCATAGCAACTCCTCCTCTGGACAGCCTGCTCGTTATAAAGCTGGCTTTGAAACAGGGTCAGAACCGTCTCGTTTTATTATTTGAACAGTGAGTATTTTGTTATTTGAGAGCACAGAAGGGTTGGGCAGCGGTCATGTGCAGAATCGTTCAGGAGCCGGCCCCTGCAACTGAACTCAGGGCTCATTCACACTCCTGGTTGCCCCGTGCCTAGAAATCAGGCATCCAAGCAGTTTCCTCCTTGTCTCATGCTTTCTAGGCACAGGTCTGAGTGGTTTTGCCTTTGCCCTACCACCTTCCCACTCTTTAGTGCTGAATCGGAACAAACAGCAGTCCACAGAAAATCTTATTGCCGTTTGTTCCAATTCAGCACTGGTTTTCCAGGGGGATAATCATGTGGCAAAGGGAGATATGGAGAAGCCCTCACTTAGATTTTCTTCTGAGGAGACGCACACAGAAGCAGGATGTTAGTACCATTGTGAACATACATTTGGGAACCAGACTGACATATCTCGAAGCTGAGTCCCGACAAGACAGGGCACTGCGGGAAAATGCTGTTGTACGATGTCTTCCTAAATTATTTGGATGAAGGAATTGAGGGGGCGTCCATTCAATTTGCAGATGACACCAAGCCGAGAGGGGAAGCAAATGCCGCAGAAGGCAGATTCGCATTCAAGATGATCTTAATCGGTTGGGGAATTGGGCCCTAACTAGCAGAATAAACTTCAGCAGGGACAAATGTCAGCTTCTGCACTAAAGCAGGAAGAACCAACTGCATGAAGAGAAGGTGGGGGGACCTGGCTTGCCAGTAGTACATGAGAAAAGGATTTCAGGTCTAAGTAGACCACAAGCTTAACAATGAGCCCACAGTGTGATGCGGCAGCAAAAAAAACTAATGCTATTATAGGCTGCATCAACAGAAGTCTAGTCTCTAGAGCAATTACCACTCTATTCTGCCTTGGTCAGACCCCACCTGGAGTCCTGGGTCCAGTTCTGGGTGCCACAATTTAAGAAGGACGTTGACAATCTGGAACGTGTGCAGAGGAGAGCAACCAAGACGATCAAATGTCTGGAAACCAAGCCTTATGAGGAACGGTTGAAGGAGCTGGGTATGTTTAGCCTGGAAAAGGGGAGACTGAGAGGAGATGTGACAGCCCTCTTCAAATATCTCAAGGGTTGTCACATGGTAGAGAGCACAAGCTTCTTTTCTCCTGCTCTGGAGGGTAGGACTCGAACCAATGTCTTCAAGTTATAAGAAAGGAGATTCCACCAGAATATCAGGAAGATCTTTCTGACGGTAAGAGCTGTTCAAAAGTGAATTGGACTCCCTTGGAGGTGGTGGACTCTCCTTCCCTGGAGGTTTCTAAGCAGACGTTGGATGGCCATTGTTACAGGAATTTCCCCGAACCACCCAGTTCCACAAGCATGACACTCACACACACACACTTGAGTGAAAATATTTCTTTCTCTATAGTGTTTTTGTTATAAATTCCTATAAATTCAACCATATGTTGGATCCACGCCATTCCACTCTTGTTTCTCACCATGGAAAAAGGACTATCAAAGGGGGGAGACTTGGAATACGACGAGGCAGCCGTAATCTCCCAGATGTAGCAGCACGTCCACAGCTCACAGACAGAGCAACACCAATGGTACCAGACTGTGGATCATTCCACTTACAAAGAGGCACCTTTTGGGAATGGGTGCAGTACTGACTGAAACAAAGGACAGTGATCAAACCCTCTCTGGAAGGGCAGGAAACTGGGAACATCTCTTTGTTCTCTGGAATGTGTGCCTGGGAGCGGTGGCAGGAGGAACAGGACAGGTGTCAAAATGCTCAGGTTACCACCTCAAACCCTCCCTTTTTGTGATGTATCAATGATGTAGTTTTAGGGGTGTAGCTTGGGGATTAAAGGTAAAGGTAAAGGGACCCCTGACCATTAGGTCCAGTCGTTGTCCGACTCTGGGGTTGCGGCGCTCATCTCGCTTTACTGGCCGAGGGAGCCGGCGTACAGCTTCCGGGTCATGTGGCCAGCATGACTAAGCCGCTTCTGGCGAACCAGAGCAGCGCACGGAAACGCCGTTTACCTTCCCGCCGGAGCGGTACCTATTTATCTACTTGCACTTTGACGTGCTTTCGAACTGCTAGGTGGGCAGGAGCTGGGACCGAGCAACGGGAGCTCACCCCATCGCAGGGATTCGAACCGCCAACCTTCTGATCGGCAAGCCCTAGGCTCTGTGGTTTAACCCACAGCGCCACCTGCATCCAGCTTGGGGATTAGGAACTAATAAAAGTTGAGGGCTCCTGTTGTTTGGGGCTTCCATCTTGTTCCACCTGGTGGCAGGTGGGAGTCCTGCCGCGACAGTCTTCAATAAAGACCAAGCCTACTGGCTGCTGTTTTGCTCTGGTATTCCTGGCTGGTGTCCTTGGTTGTTTGTTTTTTCCCCAAGGGAGCCCTCAGATTTCTCCGTTAACACCATCTTTCTTAGATTCTTTAGCTGAGATTCCTGTATTGCAGGGGGTTGGACTAGATGAACCTTGGGGTTCCTGGTTCCAACCCTATGATTCTATGATCTGGAGAAGGGGTGTTCCACTGGTTTGGGGGGTAGGGTTGCCCTCTCCATGAAAGAGCTGGCTTTGAGCTTGGAGGAGCTCCTAGATCTACCTTTGTCAAGAGCCAGGGAGCCACATGGGCATAGACTGCCACCTTTTCCCGGTGTTCGCTGGTTCATCGGCTCTGGCCATTCCTGGACAGGAACTCTCTGGCTACGGTGGTATTCCAGTTGAATTATCGCCATGCTCTGTTTCTCAGACTTTGACTTGACTGTGGTTCATCTTTTGCAAGGACAAATGGCTCAAACCAGGGACGTAGCAAGGGGGTCGGGGGGGCGTGTTGCCCCAGGTTCCATAATGGAGGGGGTGACAAATGCTCAATGAACATTTTTTGGGGGGGGAAACTGTGAATTTTTTTTTTAATGCCTGCTCCAAAGGTCTTATCTTACTATACTAGGGATTATATAGCTATATATGAAATTTCATGCATATCGGTTAATATCTTGACCCTCCTCCACCAAAATAGCTGTTCACTTGGCTGTTTTCCTATGTCGTGAAGGCTGAAATTTCAGTTCAGAGAACACTTACTGTTCCCAACCCTAACCCTGTGGAAAGCCATCTAATTAGACTTTAATTTGATTTTGAGATGTTTTTAGGAGGTAATTTAATTATTGTTTGATTTTATACCAATGTTATGTATCTGATGTTAGCCACCCTGAGCCCGACTTCGGCCGGGGAGGGCGGGATATAAATAAAAGTTTTTTTATTATTACTTGTTATTATTCCTTTGTAAGAAAATATGAAATAACGTAAAACCATTTTTGCAGGGGGGGATCAATGGGGGGGTTGACAATAAATTTTCCGCACCAGGTACCACCTGACCTTTGCATGCCTGGGGGGGGGGCAAAAAAATTTTTGCCCCCGGGTACCAATTTACCTTGCTACGCCCCTGGCTCAAACTATCCCAAGTGACCTGGCTGTGCTGGGACTGGACAGAGTCTCTCATACTCCTGGGCCTGGAGAAGGGTCAAAGAGAGGACTCCCAGGTCCCGATAGTTTGGTCTGCCAGAGCTCCAGGGCAGCCCAGCGCGCCGATTGTGCCATGCCTTGTTTCCCAACACGCCACATTTTCTCATTCTAGTTTGTTTTCATATCCCATATTGTCAACTCGAGCTGCAAAAGCTTCAGACATCTGCTTGCCGAGAGACTTCTTCATGAAATGTAGCGTAAGATTAGCTGGTTCTGGTGAAAACAGTTCTAGCAGGGAGAGGAGGGGGAATGGCTTTAATAAAAACCAGGGAAACTACAGATGGCACAGGGGTGTGTGAGAGAGAGATTTATGCATGCTTGGTTAGCTCTAGCGGACGGTAAAGGTGGATCTGGGGGAGAGGGTAGGTCTGATCTACAATGCTAGAAAACAACCATTTCAATACCAATGGTTTTAAACATTTTAAGGCCCCTCCAGACATCCTTTTAAAGATTTTTTTGTGTGTGCTCATGCTATCAGGGCAGTCAGACACTCTCATGTAGAATCATAGAATCCTAGAATCCTAGAGTTGGAAGAGACCACCAGGGCCATCCAGTCCAACCCCCTGCCAAGCAGGAAACACCATCAAAGCATTCCTGACAGATGGCTGTCAAGCCTCCGCTTAAAGACCTCCAAAGAAGGAGACTCCACCACACTCCTTGGCAGCAAATTCCACTGTCGAACAGCTCTCACTGTCAGGAAGTTCTTCCTAATGTTTAGGTGGAATCTTCTTTCTTGTAGTTTGAATCCATTGCCCCGTGTCCGCTTCTCTGGAGCAGCAGAAAACAACCTTTCACCCTCCTCTACATGACATCCTTTGATACCGTGTTTCTCATAAAATAAGACGTGCCTATAAAATAAGCCATGGCAAGATTTTCAAGCATTCACAAAATATAAGACATACCCCAAAAATAAGCCGTAGTGCTGGGCGCAGTTCTAGAGGGCGCCAAAGAAGAGGAAGAGGCCTGTCGGGTTGGCACCCAGACCCGGATGTTGCTGCTGGTGCAGCCCCGTCAAAACGCCCAGCAACCCAGCAAGAGCCGCAGCGCGCGCCGCCTGGAGCCACGAGCCAGCGGGACCCAGCAAGAGCTGCCGCCTCCTCCTGTTGGCTTCCGGAGGCTCGGGGCGCTCAGCGCAGTGCTGCTGGAAGCCGACCTGGCAAGCCTCCTCCTCCTGCCGCCGCGGCTCGGGGCGCTCCGTGCGGCGCTGCTGGGCACTTTGTCAGTACTTCAGCAGCAGCAGCAACAGCCAGTTTCGGGCACCAAGCCACAGCAGGAAGAGGACAAGGCTTGCCAGGTCGGCGCACACCGCCCCGAGCCTCCGGGAGCCAGCAGGAAGAGGAGGTGGCCTGCCGGGTTGGCGCCAAGCAGGGCCGCGTGCCCCGAGACAGCTGGACCAAGCAGCAGCAACGCCGGCTGCGGCAGGAGGAGGCAGGTGCCCAGAACTATATGGTACTTAATAAAAAAATAAGACACCCCCGAAAATAAGCCATAGGCTTATTTTCTTAAGTAAAATAAATATAAGACGGTGTCTTATTTTTGGAGAAACACGGTATATTTGAACATGGCTATCATATCACCCCTTAACCTTCTCTTCTCCAGGCTAAACATACCCAGCTCCCTAAGCCGTTCCTCATAAGGCATCGTTTCCATGTGTCCCAATATGCACCAGCCACACTTGGTCTGGAAGTCACCACGTTAGGGAAGACCCAGATTCTAATTCCTCCATTGGGTTGAATCAATATATCAGTGTGTTTGTGTGTGTGTGTGTGTGTGTGTGTGTGTGTGTGTGTAATATCTGCCTGCCTGCCTGCCTATGCAGACACACACACACACATAGAGAGAGAGAGATTCATTTCAGTTCCCTTGTTTCTACATTAATAAATTATGTCTGCGATAATTTATTTCCTTTTTGGGCCCCCCTCCTTATTGCCTCCCACCCCCAGCCACTGGATTTCCTGAGGCTGTGAACCCCGAGGGGCAGAGATATTAAAAGCTGCTCTGAGCCCAGGCTGCAGAGCGGGATTTCAAATCAAATAAGCAAGCAGGCAGCCTCCTTCTGCCTTCTAGTGCTCACACTGAGGAATGCAGGGAGACACCACAAGGACGTGAGTCGGTGCCCGGCTCGCTTGAAACAGTCCTTGGAATGTTTGTGTTTTGCGACGGAGCAGCGTTGAAACATTTCATTGCTAGTCATTTGGAATTCTGTCTCGGTTTAGAGGATTCACAGGGAAGTGCTCAGTTAGATCTAGAGCAGGCATAGGCAAACTCCGGCCCTCCAGATGTTTGGGACTACAGTTCCCATCATCCCTAGCTAACAGGACCAGTGATAATGGATGATGGGAATTGTAGTCCCAAACATCTGGAGGGCCGGAGTTTGCCTATGCCTGATCTGGAAGTTCATTTATATCTCCTGCGTCCTGAATTGAGATGACTTGGGAATCAAGGGGGGGAGAGGAAAGTGCTGCTGCCCTTGGGGTCCTGCCTGAGAGCTTCCCGGGGTGCCTGGCTCATAACAGGGCACTGGATTCGAAGGACCTTTGGGTGCTAGTAGGATTTCATCTGGCTGTGCAAGTTTGGGCAGCCCTGTCCTCCACTCACTGAAACTTTTGAGTAGCCTTCAAGGGCAGTTTCTGATTTGATCGTGGAATGTCCCGCTTTTCCTTACAATGTCCCTATTTTCATTGGAGAAATGTTGGAGAGCATGGAGTTATGAGCCGTCTGAAGGCAATCCTGTATAGAGAAGGGTTTTTTATTTTTTATGTTTTATTAGAAGAAGAGAAGAGTTTGGATTTGCTATCCCGCTTTATCACTACCCGAAAGAGTCTCAAAGCAGCTAACAATCTCCTTTCCCTTCCTGCCCCACAACAAACACTCTGTGAGGTGAGTGGGGCTGAGAGACTTCAAAGAAGTGTGACTAGCCCAAGGTCACCCAGCAGCTGCATGTGGAGGAGCGGAGGCGCCAACCCGGTTCACCAGATTACAAGTCTACCGTTCTTAACCATTATGTTTTTATATACGTTGGAAGCTGCCCTGATTGGCTGGTGCAACCTAGGAAGTTGGGTTGTTTACTATTAGGAAATAAACAACTATCTGACTTTTAGAAGACATCTGAAGGCAGCCCTGTATAGGGAATCTCTACGATTCTGTGATTTTATTATAGATGCATTCTCCCGAGTTATAGTTATTTCACACACAGAGAGAAATAGTGTATGTTGTGTAATTTATTTTTTAACGTTCAGATAACTGAGAGAAGAGGCAGGATGAAACATAATCGAAAATTCTTTCCAGTAGCACCTTAGAGACCAACTGAGTTTGTTCCTGGTATGAGCTTTCGTGTGCATGCACACTTCTTCAGATACACTGAAACAGAAGTCACCAGATCCTTAAATATAGTGAGGGAGTGGGGAGGGGTATTGCTCAGAAGGGTGGTGGGAATGGGTGATCAGCTGATAGGTGTAGAAAACCTGTTGACGACTCTTAATGGCTGTAATTAGTCTTGCAGGGAAAGGCAAGTGGTGAGATGGCTAAAGATAGCTTTGTTATGTATAATGAGATAAGAATCCAATGTCTTTGTTCAGACCAGGTTTCTCCGTGGTTTTAAGTTTGGTGATTAGTTGTAATTCAGCCACTTCTCTTGCTGAATTACAACTAATCACCAAACTTAAAACCACGGAGAAACCTGGTCTGAACAAAGACATTGGATTCTTATCTCATTATACATAACAAAGCTATCTTTAGCCATCTCACCACTTGCCTTTCCCTGCAAGACTAATTACAGCCATTAAGAGTCGTCAACAGGTTTTCTACACCTATCAGCTGATCACCCATTCCCACCACCCTTCTGAGTAATACCCCTCCCCACTCCCTCACTATATTTAAGGATCTGGTGACTTCTGTTTCAGTGTATCTGAAGAAGTGTGCATGCACACGAAAGCTCATACCAAGAACAAACTCAGTTGGTCTCTAAGGTGCTACTGGAAAGAATTTTGATTTTGTTTTGACTATGGCAGACCAACACGGCTACCCACCTGTAACAGGATGAAACATGACCGATACAGTTTTGTTTTAAGGTTCAGTACTGTTTTTATTTTGAATTACATATGGGAGTGGGCAGCACCCTCATCGTTTCAGTGCTTGGGGGTCTCTCAGAGCGCCCATCCAGCCCTGGCGCTGAAGGAACCCTCAGCTGGCAGCCGTCCGGTACAGTTGCTACAACTGCCCAGCCCAGCTTCTTGTGGTCTTCCTCGGCCTTTGCAAATAGCGGCAGTCCTCCAGGCGCTTGGAACCGCAACTCCCAACAGCCCCTCCTAACATGGCTGTGCTGGCAGGGCGCTGATGGGAGTTGTAGTCCAAAGAGAAACTGGAGGGCAGCAGATTGCCAAAGGCGGAGCAAGGGCTTGGCAGGACCAGAGTGGACAAGACGGACTCAGCTTGCAAAGATCTGACACCTCGCTGAGTTTCCATTTGTCACACAATCCATGATATTTGGCAATTTGGCAGTTCGTCTTTAGCATCATCATTCACAGCAGCAGGGGGAACATTTGGGTGGAATTAATCCTCTTTTGTTTCGAAGAGTGCTTTGATTTCACGTGCCACAGAAAGGACCGCTTGGAGCCTGGCGTCCTGGTCGTCCAAGGGCCAAAGGGACCTGGGGGCTTCTCCCAAAACTAAAGCGTGGCCTTGGAATCCGCCTGTTTTCTACCCCTGCAGCCGGAGGGCAGAGCTCTGCAGCCCCCTCGGGGGTCTACGTTGGGGGTGATGCTGCACGGGAGTGGAGGAAACGCCGAGAGGTTTCAGTGTCACTTCCACGGGGAAATGGTCACTAACAGCCAAGGCCTGAAAAAGAAAGGAAGAAACCGTGGAGTTAGGGGAAACAGGAGGCTGGCTTGGGAGGGCCACGCAGAATGACCCTCTAGTCCAACCCCCTGCGACGCAGGAGTCACAGTCAAAGCATTCCTGAGAGAGGGCCATCTAACCTCTGCTTAAAAACCTCCAAGGAAGGAGAGTTCACCACCGTCCAAGGGTGTCCGTTCCACTATTGAACGGCTCTTACTGTCAGAAAGTTTCTCCTGGTGTTTATTTGGAATCTCCTTTCTGGTAACTTGAAGCCATGGGTTCGAGTCCTACCCCTCCAGAGCGGGAGACAACAAGCTTGCTCCATCCTCCATGTGCCAGCCCTTCAGACATCTATCTGAAGATGGCTATCGTATCTCTTTTCGGTCTCCTCTTTTCCAGGCTAAACATCCCCAACTCCCTGAACGTTCCCTGCTGTTTGGGGTGAATTCGTTTCTTCTAATGCACACGCACCTCTCAACTGTCCTGTTTCAAATGGGACATCCTAGAAGAACAGAAGCCAATCCCGACTTCTGGTTGGATCCTGGAATGCCCGTTGTTTTTTGGTCCAGCACTCTGCTGCAAGTCCTTGTGCCAGAGCCCTGTGCCAGCAACACTCCCTTCTTCCAGTCTGGCACTCTGGCATGTGTCAGTTGAGTTGTGCCCGAGCACCGGAAGGAAAGCTGCTCATTTTGGGGGTCTCACTGATGGAGATTCATTCCCCGTGAGCAGTCGTGGGTTTGTTGTCTATCCCATGACTGGGTGTGTGCTTTGATTCCACAGGAATGGGATGTGACGAAGACAGGATGTTTGTCTTACTGTGTTCCCTGAAGTGGGACTATTGTCCTTTGTTCTTTCTCTTTGCTGTCTGATGCTAGAGAGAGAGGGAGCCATGTTGAAGTGCTCCGTGTGTGTTTATATGTAAATAAAGTAGATTAGCCAACATGCTGAGTTGCTGAGTTCTGTTACGCAACTGCGCAAACCTCTGCGGATCCCTAAGTGTGCTGATGTCTTCTGGCATCAGTCGCTGTGATGTTCGGGCTGAGGAATGCTTTTGAAGCTCCCGAACGATCGCCCAGGAGGAAGGGAACATGCCAATCAGGCATGTGTCTCTGCCAAGGTCCTACTCGTGTGTAGGACTTCCTGACGCTCATGACAGTGGAAAAGACTCCCTTGGGAGGTGGTGGGCTCTCCCTCACTGGAGGTTTTCAAGCAGAAGCTGGATGGTCACCTGTCATGGCTGGTTTAGCTGAGATCCCTGCCATGCAGGGGGTTAGACTAGAGGACCCTTGGGGGTCTCTTCCAACTCGAAAATTAAATTATTTTAAGAGAGGAGCTCCCCATGCCCAGCCTTGTCAGCAGTCACCACCCATCCCTCTCCCACTCTGGGAAAACTTTTGCAAGAGCTGCTCACGTCCTTCTGTTGCAGATTGAAGGTCTGCTGGAAGTCGTTGACTTTGGCTGAGCCGGGCAGGATGGCGCTTCCGAGTCTGGGGCCAGCTGCCACAATCCTGCAAGGCACCACAAGGGCACAGTTATATTTGGAAACCTGCTCCGCAGGGTGCCAGGGCAGCCCCCACCCTCAGTTGACTTTAAAACAGGTCAGAGCCATTGAGGCTGCTCATCATCCTTGTCAATAATATTTAGATACCACTTCACAGGCAAAATCCCTCAGCGGTTTACAGAACACACAGTCAAATAATCTTTGCAAAGCAAAAAGCAAAATGTATAGACAAAAATAACCAAAACAAAAACAAAAAAACCCAACAACACAGGGAAGCCATCAATAAAACCTTCAGTTAAATATCAGCAAATAATAAAAAAGAACAATGGGCTGAATCTTATTATTGTTGGCATCTGCCTGTCGAGAGACAATGGAGTATGCCTCTGGGGGTGAAGTTGGTTAATCTCAAGGTCGTGGGTTCAAGGCCCCCATTGGCCAAAAGATTCCTGCATTGCAGGGGGTTGGAACAGATGAATGGTGGTCCCTTCCAACTCTATGATTCTATGAGAATCGCAGTGCCTGCCGTGGCTGCAGAGACCAGTAACTCAATACTGCTGCACTGTTTTTGCAGTCCCAAAGTGGCTCTGGGGGGTGGAGGGGGGGGAGAGAAAGAGCCTCTGGTCCCTGGCCTCCCGGCACTCCCCTGTCATAGGCACAGTAGGTGTTGGTCACAGTGGTGTCTGCTGTGTCTGGGATGAGCCACTGGAAGGCACTGTTGGTGCGCAGGCGGATGCAGGGCCAGTCCTCAGGCCGGACGTAGGAGCAGCCAGCATTGAAGTCTCCCAGGAATAGCATGTCCTGCCAGGAGGAAGAAACAAGCTCAGGAGGCGGTTATGAGTCTCCAGGAAAGACACTGCTCAGAGTTGAAGCTGACCCTTGGTCAAATACACACACGCATGCCCAATATGAACTGGGCCAGACCCTGCTGCAACCGTCCTCTGAGGCCCGTCTCCATGCGCCCCTCTCCACGAAAGGTCTGGAGGGTGGCAACGCAAGGGCAGGCCTTCTCTGTGTGGCTCCCTGTTGGTGCAGTGCTCTCCCCAGGGAGGCTTGCCTGACATGTCTTTAGACACCGGGCAAAAACATCCCCAGGCCTTTGGCTAATTAAGCCATTTACGGCATTTTAAACCGGTGGACAGTTCATTACTCTTATGTGTTTGTGTGTTGCCAACACACACACAAAATATTATTATTACACACACACACACACACATATCCATGTCCGTCTGTCATGGATGCCTTCGTTGAGATTTCTGCGTTGCAGGAGGTTGGCCTAGATGACGCTCAGGGATCCTTCCAACTGCACAGCTCTATGATTCTATTATTCCTTGATACACTCACACACACATAATTAATTGCCTGCCACCCCAATCTCCGAGTGGTGCGAGATCCCAGGGGTTCTAGGCGCTCACCCAGGGCGCATGGAAATGAGGCACCGTGGAGCCTGTGGTTTCTTTATGATATATGGCTTATTTACACATACAAACCATACCTGAGCCTACGACGGAGGAGTTCACAGCATTGACATCTCAAGAGGGTCTTATTTCTCCCATAGCCGCCCCACATACATCAGCTGCCGTGCTCTGACCCTCTCTCCAGCCTGCCGCATTTAACAGACTGCAACCTTTTCCCTCCAGGTCACATCCCAGCAAATTCTAAAAATCTAAACCCCAGCTTTTGTACAATACAATATTTGAGGGGGCCAAGTGGGGGCAAAGTTTTTTATTTTTGTTTTTTTGTAAGCAGCCAAAAAGTGACATGATTTATTTATATCTGGAGAAACTTCATAATTAGAACACAACCCAAACTGTACATTTTACAATCACATTCTATTTGTAAACAGTTAAAAAGCCACTGGCGACTTTTCCATCTCTAGACACAACAGCTAGAATCAAAGCAATGAAATGAGAGCGTCTTCCAGCGCAGTTAAGAAAAATGGTTTCTTTTCTTTTCTTTTCTTTATCCTTGTTTAGTCTTCCATCCTCAAACTATACAAACTTCAGGTAGGAGGGGGCAAAGTTGACAGGCATTGCCATTCAACTGGTGTGCGTGCACCATGTCATGTGATCAGTTATGGGGTGCAGGGCTTACCTGCCCCCCCCCCAATATTTTATTCAAGTTGGCACCCCTGTCTGCTACCCACAAAATCTTAACAATATACCTATAAGTGGGGCTGGGGTCTCCACAATGCTTCCCCCCCCCTGATATTTATCAAGAAACCACCAGTGGCTTCCCCGCTGGCAAGGAAAAGTCACCACTTTGTTGGGGGGGGGCACTTACATCTGTCCCCCACTTATCTCTCACATCCAGGAAGACGTCGTAGAGGGCGTCCATCTCGGCCACTGCTTCGTTGGGAGCGGCGTGCAGAGGAACCAGGATCACTTCCCCCACCTCTGAGGGAGAAGTCGCAGTTAAGAACATCCAAAGAGCATCTGCTGGGTCAGACCCACTCCAGCATCCCGTTCACCCGGAGGCCAACCACACACACACACACACACACACACACAAAGGAAACCAGCAAGAGGACCTGAGTACCAAAACCCTGCCCCATGGTTTCCAGCAATCAGGATTCAGAAGCATCGCTGCCTCCAGCTGGGGACACAGAGTATGACCTCTCTCTCTCTCTCTCTCTCTCTCTCTCTCTCTGTCTCTCTCTGTCTCTCTCTCTCCCCCTCTCTCTCCCTCCCCCCCCATTGCCTTCTCCTCTCTTCCCCTGGCTGTGCCAGACCTCTTGCCCCAAATCCGGTTGTGGGATGTACCGGTAATCCACTGGGAGCAATCAAATACAACATTCCTTGTTTTGCTAGAGTGGACATGCAAGGGGATCTTTGGTCCAGCCAGCCAAAACTCCCTGTTCCTCCTGGCCTGCAGCATCCTCCCTTGCAGGTGACTAGTGGGTGGGTGTGACCTTTCCAGACCTGGGAAAAGGCCAAGGCAAGCTGCCTCTCTCTCTCTTTTTTCCAACTTCCTTTCGTCCTGCGAACTTCCTGGAATGAGCTGCTGGCTGCCAGCCAAGCAGCCCCCCAAGTCATCTCCTGTTATGAAATTCACACTTGACTCCGAGTATATTTCATCTCCCTTATGGGATAAACCTGTTTTTATACGTTTGTAACTTTAAGCCTTAAGCCTGCCTTCAGGGATCACACTGTGCTCTGCCTGATCGTGAGTAAACTTTCTTTTCATTGCTTCTTTATTGCTTCTGGACAAGCCAGATTGAATTGTGAGTTGTCTTAAGAAACTCACACAAGTTTGCAACAAGTTTTCAAGGGGAATGTAAACTCTGCTAAGTAAAGGAACAATATTAAAACACAATATATCCTCTCCTGGCACCCTGAACATTTCCACACTAGGGATGCGGTGTGGAGAAGATCACCCTGGCTTAAGTGTGTCCAGGATCTGGGCCTCCATTAATGGGCTAGGGAGGGTCTGGGTGCTGTTGCGACACCCTCCCTGCCCAGCTTCTTCCTCGGCCTCTGCGAACTTCCAGGCGCTTCGAACTACAACTCCCATCCGCTTCCCCCACCCCCACCTCGGCTGTATGATGCTGGAGCTGGTGGGTGCTGTCACCCTAAGGAGGTGGATGGCTGGAGGGCACCCGGTGGATGGCTGCCTTGCGGGTGGCTCTCCTGCCGAACCGGCCATTCTGCCCACGACCACATTGTCATGGCAACCCTTTTGTTTTACTTACTGATTTTCATAACATCTATATACTCCTCGATTGTTAAAAAGGATTCAGTGTTGTTTACAAAAAGAAGAGCACCATAAAATTATTAATGGGGGGGGGGAAATAAAGCATTCGGAAAATCAAGAGCACCAATAAACTAAAAACATATTAGCATGCTGGATATCTTGGCAGACTTGGCAAGATGAGAATGCCCCAGCCAGAAAAGAATGGCAGATCAAGTTGACGGATTATGCCGAAATGGCAAAAATGACCGGAAGAATAAAAAATCAGGAAGACCAAACTTTTAATAAAGAATGGGGGATATTTACAATTTACCTTAAAAACCATTGTAAACAGCTAAAATTGTTGGTAGGATTGGAATAACACTTTTAGTTTAATGGTGAATTTTGGATATAATGGAGATGCAAAAGATTTGGATTACTATAAAAGATGCAGGAGGAAATGATTAATAATGGGACCCACAAAAGGAAGGAGTGAAAAGGAAGGAGTGAAGTCCAGGAGATTCTATGGAATCTTGTCTTTACGTTGTATGTTGTATATGTGATTGTAAAACTGCAATTTGAAAATCAAATAATGTTGGGTTTTTTTTAAGTGAAGCTGCCTGCCTGATATCAAGAGGCAGGGAGTTCGAAAGTGTAGATTCCACCTCACTGACAGACTGATTTCTTTCAGATGTGGAGCGTTATGTGGCACCTGCAATGGTGCCAGGAGGTGGCAGGGCCAGTTTCTCCTCTCCCTGGGTGCCCTGTCGGCTGCATCAGCTGAGAGGGGGAGGCAGGGGCTGCTTACTCGTCTGAGGTGCCGCAAATTTCACAATGAAGGGCTCCCGACTGAAGGTGTCGTTCCCGCAGGGCTCACAGCTGTCGTCATAATAGTAGCTGTCCAGGAGAAAGACGTCGTCCTTCCTGTGTCGAGAGAAGGAGGAGGAGGAGAGAGAGGCAGGTCCTTGCTTGGGTCCCTTGCAGGTGATGGGTCAGAGTCTGTGACCACCAAAGGGAGAAGGTGACAGTTTGCAACAAAGTCTGGGAGAGGCACCGAGGGCATCTCCACGTCCTGGGAGACTTGTGCCACCTTAAGGGCGAACAAATACATCATGGCACGAGAGCTGACGCATTTCAGCAGCTAACAAGGGTGGCGGGCTGGGAAGTCATTTTCAAATTTGCGTTAAATTAGAATTAAAGTGATGTTGAATTTGTTTAAAAAACTGAAAAGCACTAAAAATTAATTGACCAAAAAAAAGGGAGAGAATTCACGGATTATAGTCCACTGCACCAGAGTCCTAGTTATCCTGAGTCCCTGGTACACACACAGTTGGGGCTGGAGGTGGGGGTTATTGTTATTAATTTGTTCCCAGGGTGGGTTACAACATTACAAGGCAACATTACACCAAAATGTTAGAAAACAGTTTATGTTTCAGCCTCTCTTTTAAGTTCCTTTGCTCCCAGATAGGTACCAGCCAGTTGCAAAGTGTTTTGGGAGGCAAACACAAAATATGTAATTACAGTGCAATCACATCTTATGTGTGGATTCAGTTCCATGGGTTCCGCATGTATGCAAAAGTGTGCAAATTCATATCCTTGGAAGCATCCTCATGTGAGAGCCCTGTGGCTTCTGGAGGCGGCACATGAGGGTTTCTCACCCCACCCTCGCCATGCGAGGCAGAGAGCTAAAAAGTTATTTTTCCACAGGGAAAGCCCAGTACAAAAATAACTTTTGAGCTCTCTTCCTTGCTTGCATATAATGTGTGGGATTTAAACCAGACGGCCTTCCACCATGTATGGTTGAAAATGTTACAGGTAGGTAGCCGTGTTGTTCTGACATAGTCAAAACGAAACAAAACAAAACAAATTCCTTCCAGTAGCACCTTAGAGACCAACTAAGTTTGTTCTCGGTATGAGCTTTCGTGTGCTGAAGAAGTGTGCATGCACACGAAAGCTCATACCAAGAATTAAGATTGCCGGAAAAAATATCAACAACCTCAGATATGCTGATGATACAACCTTGATGGCAGAAAGTGAGGAGGAATTAAAGAACCTTTTAATGAGGGTGAAAGAGGAGAGCGCAAAATATGGTCTGAAGCTCAACATCAAAAAAACTAAGATCATGGCCACTGGTCCCATCACCTCCTGGCAAATAGAAGGGGAAGAAATGGAGGCAGTGAGAGATTTTACTTTCTTGGGCTCCATGATCACTGCAGATGGTGACAGCAGTCACGAAATTAAAAGACGCCTGCTTCTTGGGAGGAAAGCAATGACAAACCTAGACAGCATCTTAAAAAGCAGAGACATCACCTTGCCGACAAAGGTCCGTATAGTTAAAGCTATGGTTTTCCCAGTAGTGATGTATGGAAGTGAGAGCTGGACCATAAAGAAGGCTGATCGCCGAAGAATTGATGCTTTTGAATTATGGTGCTGGAGGAGACTCTTGAGAGTCCCATGGACTGCAAGAAGATCAAACCTATCCATTCTGAAGGAAATCAGCCCTGAGTGCTCACTGGAAGGACAGATCCTGAAGCTGAGGCTCCAATACTTTGGCCACCTCATGAGAAGAGAAGACTCCCTGGAAAAGACCCTGATGTTGGGAAAGATGGAGGGCACAAGGAGAAGGGGATGACAGAGGATGAGATGGTTGGACAGTGTTCTCGAAGCTACTAACATGAGTTTGGCCAAACTGCGAGAGGCAGTGAAGGATAGGCGTGCCTGGCGTGCTCTGGTCCATGGGGTCACGAAGAGTCGGACACGACTGAACGACTGAACAACAACAACAAAGGTGCTACTGGAAGGAATTTTTTTAAAAAAATTTATTTTGGTGGAAAATGTGTGAGTTAAAAGCACATACCGGTAAATAGTCATCATGCATTGTAAGTGCCTGTATTTTCCTGCATTGCTTTTCCTCACCACCAGCAATGTAAAGCTAACTACCTGCCACTCAGGACCCCACGTCCTGCATCTGATGAAAGTTCCTGCCATAACACTTTTGTTGTTGTTAAGGTGCCGCACAGGACTGTTTTGCTGCTCGGGCCACGTGGTTGCTGCTGCTGCCCCTCTGGAAATCTCCCCTCCAGTGATGCAACCCCCCTGCCCCCCCTTACATCCTCAGCTCTGCTTGAGGCTCTCACCTGTAAACGAAGAGGTATTGCTCCTTGTAGCTGTTGCGACCCAAAGGCTTGCTGACCACATAGCTGTATGGATATGGTGACGCCCTAAGGGAAGATTAGCCACGAAATATATTCAATTTGCCTGACTCTAGGCAAACACAGGAAGAACTGAGAAAGTGGGTTGGTAATCTGCGGTGTTGCCTCTTGCTCAAAGAGCTGCCATCTCACTCATCCCAACAACAACTGCTGCAATGTTCCCCTTTTAGGGTGTGCGGTTGCTGGGGCCGAACCCAGGGCAAAATTCCTAGGATTTTTCTCTTGCTGGAGAAAAGGGGATTTTGCCAGGACTTGTCGTCCCCACCACCCTCACAGTCTCCCCCAATCCTGGAGTGCTTTGTTCGAATAAGTTTTGATTGCACCTAAAAGCCACTCAATCTCTAGATACCCCCTTTCCCCCCCCCAAAAAAACCTCACTGGTTCAGTCGGTTCATCAGCTTTTTCACTGCGCTCAGGTCGGCATCTCGGACCTCCTGGATGAGGGTGATGTCATACAAGACTAGAATCTGTAAGGAGGCAGAGCAGAGAGAATTTCGCCAGCTTCCAGGACTCAAGCTTGGATGAATGCAAGGAGCTGGATGTTGGAAAATAGAAGGTGAACAGCGGGGAAAGGTGGGGGGTGTTCTGGTATGTTGTGGGTTTGTGGCGGGGTCAGTCTAGATGATGCCCTGAGTCCCTTCTAGTTCTGTACCCAGTGAGGTTAAAAGCTGACAAGAGGAGTTTGCTGAACTAGTTAGACTGGTTGCTTTGTAAGACAGTGGCCTTAGCACCCCACAAAGTGGGAGCTGGATTGCAAGAGCTACAACTAAGAGATGGTGCCCTCCAGGAGGCTTTCCCCTCCCTCACCTAGCTTGTAGATAGAGGGTAAAAGGTAAAGGACCCCTGGACGGTTATGTCCAGTCAAAGGCAACTATGGGGTTGCGGCGCTCATCTCGCTTTCAGGCCGAGGGAGCCGGCGTTTGTCCACAGACAGCTTTCCAGGTCATGTGGCCAGCATGACTAAACTGCTTCTGGCACAACGGGACACCGTGATGGAAGCCAGAGTGCATGGAAATGCCGTTTACCTTCCCGCCACAGTGGTACCTATTTATCTACTTGCACTGGTGTGCTTTCGAACTGCTAGGTTGGCAGGAGCTGGGACAGAGCAACGGGAGCTCACCCCGTCATGGGGATTCGAGCCAGGAGCTGGTGTTTCTCAACAGACAGCTTTCCGGGTCATGTTGCCACATGAACCGGTAGATAGAGGAACAATAGCCAGTAATGTGTGAGCAGAAAGCAGGCTGGATGCTTGAGACACACAGACCCGTTTGCTCTGTGCTGGATCCAAAACTGTGATTAATGGAGAAGCAAGATCTGTTGGGGTGTTAATGCTGCGACCCCCTATGCACAGGCTGCATAAATGTGTAAATAAAACCATACAGTATGTCCTAAAGACACCACCGTCTCCGCTGACTTTCGTTCCAAGGAAACTGAACCCTGAATAAGTGCCTGGCACCCCTGGATTCTTTCACTGCCGAGAGATTGGGGTGGCAAGTGACAGCTATCTTCTATGAACATTGAAAATGAGATAGTCGGGGAACATAAACCCCTGCCTGATTGCTAACAGTGAGTGCGGAAAGTTTCCAAGGGTCCATGGAGCATGTCTGCACAATGTTAAGCCGTAAAGATTGCTTCTTTGGAGCAGTGGCGTAGCAACGGGGGGCGGTGGGGGTGGTCCGCTCCCAGTGCCACATCTCCGGGGGTGATAAGGCATGCGGTTTGCCACCGCTCGTGCTCCAGCACTGTACGGACGGTGCCGGGATCCTCTGCTCACGGCTGCAGCCGCATGTAGAGGATCCTGGCACCATCCGTACGTAGCGATGCTGTGCATGCGCGCTACGTAGCGACAACCCTCCCCCCCGGGTGCACGTCATGTATGCCGCTCCGGGTGACTGAGCGGCTTCCTACGCCACTGCTTTGGAGGATCCCAACCTAAAGCGTTTGAATGAGAACCCCTGGAATAAGTGTCTCTCGTTGGAGGTCAGATGGACTCACGCTGACGATGAAGTCTGTGACGGTCTCATTGGACAGCTTGCTGTCTCCAAAGGTTCTGATGTTGAAAGCACCGACTCTCAAGCAGAGGGTGGGCTGCAGGAGGTGGGCTGCCGTGCTAAGGAAGACCAGCAGAGGCACTGATGTCATGGTCCTTCTCCTGCGCAGAGAGAGATGCAATCCTGCTGGTTAGAACCCTTGGGAGGAGGAGGAGGAGGAGGAGAAGCACACCTCCCCTCCTTCAACTCCTGCCTTCTGCCAGAACTTTGCTGTGCCTCTAAATTCTAAATTAATTCTGGAACCGGAGTGTATGCGGTTAGATGCAGCTGCCAGTGCCTTCACAGTTCGCTGGGATCTTTCCTCTCCCCCGACACCCCATATTCCTGACATTCTGCACACGCTACGAAAAAAGCAATCTGGGTGTGATTGCACATTCTGGTGCCACCTTGGGCCTTTTACTGTGGAGCCTTCACAACTCCAGAGCAGGTGCTCTTGCGCATCAGCAGACCGCAAACGGAATCTTGGTATACCTGCCTTTCTGCAGCGCTTTGCTAAATCGCATGGTGTGTGCACACACTGATAATGACGAGGAAAGGAAAAGGCAGAGATGAACAGCGGGTGCCAAACTGCACGGCCTGAGCACTCAATGAAAAATTGGGGAGGTGGGGAATTAAATGGAGGGCTCCCAGTGTGTTGGCACCGGTTTGGGAATGGGACAGACTGATGAAGATGAGGGACTATGCCAAAATGACGAAATTGACCGGGAGAATCAGAGACCAGGACGAGAAGAAGTCTAGGAGAAAATGGGGGAAATGCCCAATGTTCATTTAAAAGAACGTTGTAAACAGTTAAAAACTTTGGCAGGATTAGAGTAATACTTGTAAAAGACAATATGTAACAGAAAAGTTAATGATAGATACAATAAATTGGAAGAAAAGGGATAAGTTGAATAAAAAGGGACGGACAATGGAAACCAGAAAAGGGCAGGGGGGAGTCAAGGGATTCTGAGAATCCTAAATGTAAAGGTAATTAATATGTTTAAATTGAAATTTGTTATGTAAAATTTAATAAAAAATATTTTTATTTTTATTTTTATTTTTAAAAGGGAATGAGACAGACTGGGGAATTGGGAATGCCAAAATCCAGGGAGAAAGGCAAGTGATAAATTTGAATGCATCCCTCCTTAAACACACAGCACACACAGACTGTCAGAGGAAAGCAGTTCTGCTTGCTTGGAGTGAGCCACTTTCATGGGGATCACAAGCAGGTCATCCAACCCCCCCCCCGCCCCCCCAGTATGTCTGAAACACTAAGCTTAGAAATAGACATATCCCCCCCTAGATCCTAGAATGAACACGTTCACATTGCACTATGCCACTAATCTGTACCTGTTTATTTATCACAGAGCATCTGTGGAAATGGAAGGGGAAATGCCAAAATGAAGCAGAAACGGCAAGGTCCGGTTTCTGTGTCAACTGGCCCCCCAAAGGCCGGCGAAAGAGCTTCAGGAGGCAGGAGAGCTGCTACAAATTCTGTCCCCACCAAAACTTTAGAGAGAAAACTGGGCAGGTGCAAAAGGAGGGGTCCCTCTCTGTGCATTGACCCTCCGAACCGGACCCTGCTCTCACCCACCCACCCACCCAGACCCCTCCAAGCTGGAAGCTCTTACATGTTTCCTGAAGGTTGTGGGCCCCCTTCCCTCGCGCAGACAAGGAACCTGCTGCAGCTGACTTGGGTCTCTGCGTTCTCCCTCCAGGCACACCTCGGCGAAGGTCACCTTTTCCTGGTGAAAGACATTATTGTTTCTTGGGTGGGGGAAGGCTTCTGCTAATTCCTCTTTCTCCCACTGGGTCCCTTGTCTTTTCCAGGGCACCAGAGCCACTCCTGGGCCAGGGCCATAAATTGTGAGGTGGGTGGGGGGCACTCGTGCTCAGAACCTTTCCTCTTTCCTACCTTCTTTGTCGCCTCCTAATAAAGGGGTCGTAAACTCCTGTGTGAGGGACGCGGGTGGCGCTGTGGTCTAAACCACTGAGCCTAGGGCTTGCCGATCAGAAGGTTGGCGGTTCGAATCCCCGCAACGGTCCCTGCTCCAGTTTGAAAGCACGTCAAAGGGCAAGTAGATAAATAGGTACCACTCCGGCGGGAAGGTAAACAGCATTTCCGTGCGCTGCTCTGGTTCACCACTTAGTCATGCTGGCCACATGACCTGGAAAAACTGTCTGTGGACAAACGCCGGTTTCCTCAGCCAGTAAAGTGAGGTTCCTTTTACCTTTACCTAAACTCCTGTGTGGGATTTGGCCTGCTCAGACAGAATAGGGAGAGGCAGACGTGGTTGTGATCCAGGAAGGCAGGAAGGTCAAGACGATGCCCCCCAAAATCAAGGGCTTTGCTTGCAAGCCCTGAGCCTTTTGTGCTGGACCCCACATCTTCTGCTCCCAATTTTCTTGTCACCTTACAACACACACACACACACACCCTTGTACTTTTCTCACAGGGCAGCTGGGCTATGAATCACTGTGCCAGTGAGCTACCCCACCCAGCCACCCACTGTCTTAATTTTCTCAGAAAGCTAAATTTGCACCAACTGTAAGCAGGTGTGCGCCATTTGCCCAGAGCTTTCCCCCCAAAGGACTTAGCAATGGCCCTGATGCTGGGAACGGCCGGCTCTCATCCACAGCCATGGTGTGTCCGTCTGTCGCTGTATATTAGCTGCATCAAGGAAGTCTTGCACTCAAAACTGAAATCTACGTGGATGACAGATTGCATTGGGTCTTTTTACCTTCACCGTTCCCGATCATTGGGAGATGGTCCATGCACCCCAGCTTTCTTAAAGCACTTCACAGCCATGACCTTGCCAGCTGTTTACTTACTATTATATTTGTACAGGTGTATGGGAGACATATGGCCGCTCTCCGAGGAGGAAAAGTAGTAGCTGGGTACGGCGTGGGGCTTTTATTGCTGTTGTTTTTCAAAATCGCTCCTCTCGAAGCAGATAAGAGTCAAATGGAAGTTTCCACAAACACAGCCAGCATTCTGTCTGGCTGCAGAAACATCGCCCAGCTGATACTGGACACCCAGAGTAGCCCAAATAAATTGATTTGCACTTCAAAAACTAGCATTCAAGTAGACCTGCACAAAGGGGAACGCCTCTGGAAAGGTGTGTTCAGGGAAATAAAAGCAATAATGTGGCAAAATGTGATCAAATGTCCAAAGCTGGCATTACTTAACCTTTATTCGGGAGATAATACTGTTACGAATTTGTGAGTGCCAGACTCCTCTAATCCCTGAATTGAATTGAATTTATTACGGTCAGAGACCAGCTTGTGAAACACAAATGGAACTACAATGGATTTTAAGTTTAAAAATGCGGCAGGCATATAAACACATAAAAACTTTAAGATAAGACTACCACAGAGAAGTGATCCCTGGATCCAGCAATTTTTTAAATCTAATTAAAGCTAATATAGCCAGGGAACCATGCTGAGGGCCTTCTCAGTAGTGATGCCCATACTGTGGAATGCCCTCCCATCAGATATCAAGGTGATGAGTACCTTGGTTGTTGAATGCCTTGGTACTCGTGCGTTTCGGCTCCCGAACAATCGAAACCCAGAAGTGAATGTTCTGTTTTTTTAACGTTCTTTTGCAAGCCGGACGTCCAATGTGGCTTCCGCTATTGCTTCTGGCGCGCCTGCACAATTGGGAGTCAATTGGGAGCTGTGCCTTGGTTTCCGAACATTTTGGAAGTTGCATGGACTTCTGGAATGAATGCATTCTTTTCAAAAACCAAGGTACAACTGTATAACCTTAGAAGACATCTGGAGGCAGCCCTGCATAGGGAAGCTTTTAAAGGGCTAATGTTTCATTATGTTTTATATATGTTGGAAGCCCAGTCAAGAGTAGCTGGGGCAACCCAGTCAGACGGGCAGGGTACAAACAAACGAACAAACAATATTATTATTACTTCTTCCTGTGTTGGGGTGATTGCCTGGGTGATGGGCCATTAGGAGAAAGAAGAAGAAGAAGAAGAAGAAGAAGAAGAAGAAGAAGAAGAAGAGAAGAAGAGTTTGGATTTGATATCCCGCTTTATCACTACCCGAAGGAGTCTCAAAGCGGCTAACATTCTCCTTTCCCTTCCTCCCCCACAACAAACACTCTGTGAGGTGAGTGGGGCTGAGAGACTTCAGAGAAGTGTGACTAGCCCAAGAAGCGGAGACACGAACCCGGTTCCCCAGATTACGGATCAAGGGGGCTCGGTGCGAGACCGCAAATGGGTGGCCCCCTCCCCCAACAGATATAGTCAGGGTTCAATATCAGTTCAAGCTTCAGGGCACCCCAAATGAAGGTCTGCCACTGGACAGGTCTGTGCTTGAAGCCCAGCTGCACAGCTCTATCAAACGCAGCAGTGACCCGTAGCTGTGTGGAGCTTGAGCAAGCAACAGGGTTCTCATGCCACGCATTGTAATGTGCAAGCAGGTGAAATGCACAGACTTTGCCATGCTGTATGCAGAGCTTGAGTCCCTCCAACGTGGCCTGTTTGTAAGGAGCACAGAGCCGCCCCAGAAGTGCGCCCAGGTGTGCATCTGATTCATCCACCCCTGCCGAATTCAGGGCCCACGGCCTGCCAACTTGGCTCCCTTCAGAGGTCGTTGGGATTCCTAACTTCCATCAGCCCAAGGTGCCATGGCCAACAGTCGGGGATGAAGAGAGTTGTAGTTCAGCAACAGCTGGAGGGCACCGCATTGGCTGTTCTGCGACCAAGGACCCAAGCAGAAGGTTTCTTCCCAGGCCCAGATGGGCTGTTGGCTGCAGCTCTTTATTTACATCCCTTTATCGCCAAGGATTTATTCTGGCCTTGAAAGGCACCTGTGTGGCTTTTGAGCTGGCGCTGCAAAGCAGGAAGGGTGGCGCTGAACGTGTCTCTGTGGCCCTGCATGCAGCCCAGGCCTGTTATTTTGGCAAGGCTGAAAGCCCAAACAGCCACAAAGGGATCTTTTGATGGGCTGTACCCCCTTGAGTCAGATCTACGTCCCCCTCATTCCTACTGCCCTGGTCAATGCTATCCTGTCTCCTCAATCTTGTGTCTTCCAACGTCAGGGTTCAAACAAGGTACCAATGATCTCCACTGGATTATTATTATTATTTGGCTTCTGTTTGAGAGGCAATGGAGCATGCCTCAAACTGCTGCACTAGTAGCACCAAAGTGATTTCTCGGGGGTGCAAACCTGGACCCCCCCCCCCAGCCTCGCTGATGTGGTCCAAAGGAAAGCAGAGCAAGACGCTTGGCACCAGCTGGGCTGCAGGAGTTGATGGAAGGAGGCGTACAAGGCACCATCCAACTGTCTTAGGGACTCCGGATTTGTGAAAGACTTACTGCTTAAGTCTTTCTGCCCTTCTTATCACACTGGATTATTTTACCAATGTGATAATAAGAGAGAGAACAAATAAAAAGTAAAGACGATCATGTTAGTCCATATGAAGAAGGGGGGAAATATTCCGAAATCCACAATTGGGCAACTCGGTTGTCACAAAGTCCCAACCCAAATGCCACAAAATCCCAACCCAAATGCCACAAAAGAGTAACAAACTTTCAGGTTATCTAGATCTCCTCATCAGGGCAGAATGTTACAGCTCCTACCTTAAGTAATATCTGGCCTGGTGAAAAATGCTTGCCATTATTTTGAGATATCGTGAGTTGGTCCAAATAAAGGGGACTCAGGTGGCACTGTGGGTTAAACCACAGAGCCTAGGGCTTGCCGATCAGAAGGTCAGTGGTTCGAATCCCTGCGACGGGGTGAGCTCCCATTGCTCAGTCCCTGCTCCTGCCAACCTGCAGTTCGAAAGCACGTCAAAGTGCAAGTAGATAAATAGGTACCGCTCCGGTGGGAAGGTAAACAGTGTTTCTGTGCGCTGCTCTGGTTTTGCCAGAAGTGGCTTGGTCATGCTGGCCACATGACTTGGAAAAATTGTCTGCAGACAAACGTCAGCTCCCTCGGCCAATAAAGCAAGATGAGCGCCGCAACCCCAGTCGTTCACGACTGGACTTAACTGTCAGGAGTCAAGTTACAGGTAGGTAGCCGTGTTGGTCTGCCATAGTCAAAACAAAATAAAATAAATAAAAAAATCCTTCCAGTAGCACCTTAGAGACCAACTAAGTTTGTTCTTGGTATGAGCTTTCTTGTGCATGCACACTTCTTCAGATACCGTATTACCCAATTGTGAATTTTTGGAGCAAAGACAAAGAGGCACGAAACTTTTAGGGGCCAGACAGGAGATAAAGCTCTCTGAGCCTGCTCACCGAAAGCTCATTTTGAATGACACTGAATGGGTAGAGCAAAGACTACAAATGAGTGTTGCCTTTCTGGAAGATATAAAACAGCTGCTGAAACAGAAGGGAGGTGAACAGGAAGGCTTAAAATAAAATTATTAAACAAAGAAATGAGAGATATGGTGAAGAGAACCCTGGTGCTACGTAAAAGCACTTATAGTTTCTGATCTGGGATGGGGAACGGGCTGCCTTTGCTTAACACACACACACACCTCATCCTCCCTGCAGGGTAGCTCACATTTCAATCCCAGTACTGGCTAGGTAGCCTGGAGCTGGTTGCTTTACACCTTACAGGGCTGTTGTGATTGTCAAAAATGAGGACAACCCCCCCCCTCACCTGTATGTATGAAGCTGGCTTGAAACTCCCAAGAGCCTACTGGATCAGACCAATGGCCCATCTATTCAGCGTCCTGGTTAGCCTCAGTAGCCAGCAGGGCCATAGCTAGGGGGTGGTGAGGTGGGCCCCCGCCAGGGGCACAGGTGAGGGGGGGCACAAAATCAGCTTTAAAATATGTCCATAAATATGTCTCTAAATGAAAATATTGAATACTGCCTCTTAAGAAAAGGTTTTTAATAGAGGGTGAATAGAATGGAGGGGGGGGGCTGGAGGAGAGGCAGAAAGAAGAGCTAATTTGTCCCAGGCTAGGGGGCGCGATCTGGACGGTTCTGCCAGGGGCGCATGATCACCTAGGTAGGGCTCTGGTGGCCAGCCGGGCGCCACAATGGGAAGTCCACAAGCAGAATCTGAGCACAAGAACAATTCTTCCCTCCTGGGGTTTCCAGCAACTGGTATACAGAAACATTCCTCTGACTGACCATGGAGGCAGAGCAAGGGCACCTTGCATGAGTTTGACCAATCCTCTTTTCAAGCCTTCCAAGTTAAGAGGCCATCCCTGCCTCCTGTGGGAAGGAGTTCCACAGTTTAACTGTTTGCAGGAAATGGTAGGAAAAAACTGAACTGTAATTTCAAAAGCTGTGCATCGGTAGCAATTGGGGGCTGCACCAAAGAACACCGGAACAGCCTGACTATTGCTGGGTGAGCCCAGCATCCCGTTCCTCACAGTGCCAAAGGGAAGCAATGGCCCCCACTCCCCACAGATGGGACGCGGGCATACATTGCCCCTTCTCCTGCAGGAAGAATGTACAAGTAGCCACATCATGGACAGCCTTCGGCCTCCGTGAGCAGGGAAACAGCAACTCGGGAGCCCCTTTTAAAGCCATCGACGTCGGTGCCCGCCATCGCCACGTCTTCCGGCAGCGAACCCCACAGCTTCACGATGTGCTGCTGCAGGAATTAGTCCCCTGCCCTTCCTAGATGCGCGACCATTCAACTTCACGCATCTTAAGGCATTCCGACGAGACGTGGACGGGGCACGCGGGCTAGGAAGCGCCCCAGCCGCTCACAAGTGCCTGCCCCAGCAGTTGTTCCTGAAGGGGCGTGGCTCCGACATCAGAACGCGGCGCTGCGCTCGGATTGGCAGCTTCTGAGCCACCCCGGCGAATGGCAACCGTCGCCCCGCCCCGAGCCACCTGATGGGGGCGTGGCCGAAGTAACCTGTCTCACTCCCACCTGCACCGCCCCGGGCAGCCAGTAGGCAGCGCTGCGCTCGGATTGGTCAGTTTCTGAGCCGAGCCCGCCAATGGCCGCTGCCGCCGCGTTAGGCCGTCCTTCTTGGCCCTCGCGGGCCGCCGTCCCCGTCCTGCCTCGGCGGCAACAGCGGCCCGGTCATGGCGGCCTGAGGCGCCCGCGGAGGAGCTGCTCCTGGGGCGGGAGGCGGGTGAAGAGGTGAGGCGGCTGCCGCTGCCGCCCGGGACGGCGCGACCATTCCCGTCGCCCTAGCCGTTGGGGGTGGCGTGTCAGGGCGGGCCCTTTGCACGTGTGAACCGGACACCCGTGTTGGGCGGGGTCGAGTCAGGGCAGAAAGTCCCGCGTTCCGGTCAGGGCTGTCAGGAGGAAAACCAGTCGGGCCGTGTAGGCCAGACTCGCCAGTTTAGCGCCCTGCTGGTGGGGATGGTGGTCCAGCAATGTCTGGAAGGCGCCCGGTGGGAGAAGATAGAAGGGGGGGGGCAGTGGGCGATAAATAAGCTGCATTTATTGCAGGTTCCTGGGTGTGCTTAATAGATCTTTCATTCTACGTATATGGCTTTAATTTTATTAATGCTTAATTGTTATTATTTTATTCCCCAACCTCTATGTTTTAGCTGTTCCTATTTTATCTGCAAGCTGCCTTGAATCCCTGTCAGGGGGAAATGCATAAATAAATATAATGATAATAAATAAGGTCCCTTCCTGTAGTCCTCTGCGCTGGTGGAGTCATAGCATCCCCAGCATTGTCAATGGAGAAGGGTACTTTTGAACATGATTACAAACAATGAATTGGTGTTGTTGAATTCTAGTATTGGTCTGTGGTGTTGTTTCCACTCTTCCTTTCTCCTGCTTCCCAATTAAAGTCAGAGGAGGCCTGGCCCATTAGGGTGGGGGGTCATCAACCTCTGAAGACCTTAATTGGCACCCTCAAAAAGCGGTACCAGACTCTGAATCTTCCTTAAAAATATAAAACAAGGTTCTAGCCCTTCTACAAAGAAAGTTATGAAACATAATGTGCACTTTTTAAATCAGGTTATATTAAATGACCAGCCTGGCTGTTCCTGTCAGTGATTTTAGCCAATGATTGAAGTCAGAGCTGTGAGTAGTAGGAATCGCTGGGATTCCAACAGGGCTGTATTTATAAAGGAGTAGTTGGAGCAATTGCACCAATGAAAGGCCCCAGACTCTGAGCTTTCATTTCAAAAAAGGAAGTCTCTAGCTCTTCTAGAAAGAAAGTTGCGAAGCATAACGTGTGGACCTGTTGCAGGAAAACCATGAGTGACATCCGCCACTCGCTGCTCCGCCGGGATGCCCTGAGCGCCGCCAAGGAAGTGCTCTACCACTTGGACATCTACTTCAGCAGCCAGCTGCAGAACGTGCCGCTCCCCATTGTAGACAAAGGCCCCATCGAGCTTCTGGAGGAGTTCATATTCCAGGTTCCCAAGGAGCGCAACACCCCACCTAAAGTAGGTAGTTGGGCATCAAGCCCTATCAAGGGCCACATAGCCAACATTGCTCTTCTCCATCTGGGGCCCTCATATTTGCCTTTAAGATCCACCCTTGAGGAAATCTCTCTGCCCTCCCACATGGGGCTGATATCTGATTAGAATAGTGTTGGGCAGCATCCAGGCCTGCAAACTGCTTGAGGTCAAGCAGGGTCACAAAGGTGAAATCAGGTGATTGATAGGTGTGCAACCTGCTTATCTGTCAAAGTGCCTTGCCGGTGATGAGGGAGCTCAACATCTGTCCTGCTGGCTGGATCCTATTTTTTATATATGTAAAAATAATTGTATAGTGCTGTATCATAAAAGATAGCCAGTGCCATTGCTGAGGAGGGCCTCGCTGAGATGGAGGGGGGCACAATCTGTTACTCTTCAAGGTTTCTTGTTTGTCAGTCAGACTAGTTAGGTCATTGATCTGACTGAGTAGCTGCAAGGTTATTCTGTGAAAACCGGATAGGGAAGATTTCAAGCTGTGGCCCTCCAAGTATTTTGGATGACATCTCCCATAATCCCTTGCCATCCAGAGAGATCCTGGAATTACCGTCCAGCTGTCTTAACATTTATCCCAGGAAAAGTGGTGGGTAGTATTTTTAAATATGAAATAGCCAAACAAATGTCTTTGGTCAAGATACACATACGAAAACAGTCCTCTTGTTTTCTTTGATGGTATAATGCCAGCCTGGGTGATGATTGGGATGTGGTTGGAAAGGACCCTCCTGCGGGGGGTGGGGGTGCTTTGGCTCTGGCTCATAGATGGCCTCTCTTTTCTCTCTCTTTCTTTCAGAGGCTGAACTCACTGCAGGAGCTTCAGTTACTAGAGATCATGTGCAATTATTTCCAGGAGCAAAGCAAGGACTCTGTCCGGCAGATCCTTTTCTCCTCCCTTTTCAGCCCTCAAGGGAACAAGACTGATGACAGCAGAATGGCCTTGCTGGGGAAACTTGTCTCGATGGCGGTAGCTGTGTGCAGAGTGCCTGTCCTGGAATGTGCAGCTTCATGGCTGCAGGTGAGAGTTTACCCCAGGTGCATGTGACCTTGCCTTCCCTCCCAGAGGAGCTTCCAGGCAGCCTCCCATCCAGGTAGTGACCAGATCTGGACCTGCTTCACTTCAGCAAGGGAACTGCTGTGCCACCTGCCAGGGGTGGGAGTGGCATCAGATTGGGCAGGGCTGAATTGGACCCCACCCTGCTGCTGTATTTGCAGAAACAGGAGATGGAATGGCCTGTTTGTCCAGGTCACATCTTGCTCAGCATTCCTCATATTGCTCTTTTAAAGCTACAAATTCAGAATGGGGCCTTGGGCTGGGGTGCACCTTTCAGAAAGGCACCAAACCCAGGAGCAAAAGATCACTTAGGCCAGAGTAGCTAGCATGTGGTCTTCCAGTGTTGGGCTACAGCTCCCATCATCCATGAAAAGATCCCTGCTTGAGCACAAGGCCCATCTAGCCCAGCATCCTGTTCTCACAGCAGCCAGCCAGGTGCCTACAGGAAGCCTGCAAAGTGGACCTGAGCGCAGTAGCAACTCTTCCCCACTTGTGCTTCCCAGCATCTGGCATTGGCGGCCTTATATTTCGTGGGTTTGTCTGATCTTCTTTGAAGGACCAGTGCTCTTATTCCGTGAATGATTGGTAGGCTCACTCAGGAGCCTTTGGGGGCTGCAGATCCTTGAGCTCTTCATCTTCAAGCTCGGGTCACAGCCAGCATCACTCCCACTGACACCTGCATGCAGCCCCCTATGTTTTGCTGGAGCCAAGCTGTGTGTGGCTTTGTCGGCGCTGCTCCCCCCAGTTTCTCATGGTGGCTAATCGTGCGTCTCTTTTGCAGCGGACGCCAGCAATCTACTGTGTGCGGCTGGCCCAAGCCTTGGTTGATGACTACTGCAGTCTAGTGCCAGGCTCCGTCCAGACCCTGAAGCAGATCTTCAGTGCCAGCCCTCGCTTCTGCTGCCAGTTCATTACATCGGTCACCATGCTGTACGACATGTCGTCAGGTAAGTTCCTCCAAATGAAGCGCCGGAAGCTGCCCAGTGCCATTTGAAAATGCACAAGACATGATACACGAAGGTGTGTCATGTTCCAGACATCCTGATGTTAAGGTTGCAACCGATTGTGGTGGCCTGAATCGGTGCGTGTGCAGCTTTACTCCAGGGCAGGGCCAGAGCCGGAGACTATGATGTGTAGGATTGACTCTCCAGGTATTTTCAGTGCTGCTTCCTCTTCCCCTTTGCTTGGTATCTTTGATGGATTCTTGGGATAGCTCTCGTTTTTAAGCTCTCGTTCATTTAGATTTTATCTCCTGGAATTTTGTTCTTGGCAGTGCAGTTCCTGTGTTTATTGGTGCTAAATGTTGTGAGCTTCCTTGGCCCTTTTGTCAAAAGGTGGGATACGAATGTTTTAAATAATCTACTATATATTTTGGAAAGCTGTTTGTTTGTTTGCAGTGCATTCGGATGTTTCTTTAGATATCGGAACCAAATTTTACATGAGATCTAGGTGCAGGTTTTTGTGTCTGTCTGGATACAATGAGACGACATTGTGAATCCAGATGGCAGACACAACCTTTGAAAATGGCACTGATGTTTTGGGTTCCTTTGAATTCCAAGCCTATGCTGGGAGGCTGCTGGTTCTAAAATAAACATGAAAAAACTTGAGCAACTATGTTGGGAATACAGTAATAATAATAATAATAATAATAATAATAATAATAATAATTTATTTCTACCCCGCCCTTCCCAATCCAAAAACCGGGCTCAGGGCGGCTAACAACAAATATAAGACAATGATTAAAACAACTTTAAAAACAGCTAAAAACAGCATAAAAAACAAACATCAGTGGGATCCCCAGGGCTAACTGGCCAGGTTAGTCATGCTAGGCCAGTAGGGAGACCAGGGAGGAATTTTAATGTGGGACCCAGAAGGGTTTCTTCAGAAAGAAGGGAAGGGAAAAGGAATAGGGGATCAGGCTAGATTAAAGGCCAGGCAGAATAACTCTGTCTTACAGGCCCTGCGGAAGGAGGTCAGGTCCCGCAGGGCCCTAGTCTCGTGGGACAGAGTATTCCACCAGGTCAGAGCCAACACTGAAAAAGCCCTGGCCCTTGTGGAGGATAATCTGGCTTCTTTTGGGCCCGGGACCCTTAAGCTATTGTTATTTGTGGAACTTAAGGTCCTCTGTGGGGCATACCAGGAGAGGCAGTCCCAGAAGAGACAGAGCCTGGGACTCCAGGCTGCCTGGACCCCCTGCCCTTGACCTACAGCATCCCCCTCTCCAAGCAGCCTGCAGCCCACACACGGGTGTGGGAGGGAGGCTCTGGTTCCAGGGCCAAGCATTGGCAAGCCCCAGCTGCAGTTTCCAGTCCCACCATTTCTACGCTCTTCAAAGCTGCCGTCCCCTTCTTTTCCAGATGACCTCATCCCGCCTCCGGACCTGCTGGAAATGGTCGTGTCTTGGATCTTTGAGGACCCCCGCTTGATCCTCATCACCTTCCTAAACACGCCAATCGCAGCCAGCCTGCCCATTGGGTTCTTGGAGCTCACGCCGCTCAGCGGCCTGATCCGCTGGTGCGTGAAAGCTCCGCTGGCTTACAAACGGAGGAAGCCCCCCGTCTCCAACGGCCACCCGGGAGGAAAACTTGCCAAGGACCCGGCTGCCATCTTGGACAAGGGCTGCCAGCCCTTGTACTCCAAGCTGCACCTCAGCGTCCTCCAGGTCCTGATAATGCTGCAGGGGCACCTGACGGAGAAGAACCTGTACGGGCGCCTGGGGCTGGTGCCCTTCGACCACGTGGTGGCTCTCGTGGAGGAAATGAGCAGGCTATCCGATGAACTCAACCCACTCAATGCCACCAAGGAGACCGAGTTGGCTCTTGACCGGCTGGCCCAGGCCTTGCAAGTGGCCATGGCATCTGGAGCGCTGCTGTGCACAAGAGGTAAGCGCTGGGGGCAACCACCAGTGAGCCCGCGCAAGCCGGCAGAAGACTGTGCTGAGGCAAGGCTGTGGATGCGGGGAAGTAGCAAGGAGGTGGGGAGGAGACTTTGGGCATGAGAGGAGCTGCACAGAGAGAGAATAGAAGCTGCCTAGGCCGGTTCAGAGTGTTTGTCCATCTGGGCCAGAATTGCCTACTCCAGACTTTCCCAGTCTAGCTCCTTCCAGATATTGCTGGGCTGCAACTTCTTCCTCCGCCACCATCCCTTACCGTTGGCCAAGGTGGCTGGGAGTCTAAATATCCAGAGGGGAAGCAGCACGTGGTGGGGACACCTGCTCCAATTTTCAGGATCTTCCCCAATGCCGCCTGCTACTTGATCCTTTCAACTGCAGACGGCGGTGATTGACCCTGGCACTTGTGCAGCGGCTAAGCCCCTGCTCTCTGGCTGTTGCCCTCTCCTCCAGTCTAGCATGAATCCAGCTAAGGTGGAGAGGCTGTTGTCCAGAGGTCACGCTGTCTGCAGTCTGGGGCTTGTTCAGATAAACCGCTGAGCTGGGCTGCCTCCCCCTTTTGCATCAGCCCTGGTTCTCTGTGTGTGGTGGTGGGTAACATTCAGGGCACACCTGACCATCTCTCAGCTTCCTGCCCCGATCCCTCCCAAGTGCCCAGGGAGCAGGGTGCCATCTGGCTGGGACTCACTCCTGCCAGAGGAAAGGAAGTATCATCTCCTTCCCTCACCCTTTGAAGAGGTTTTTAATTGTCTGGGTGCTCGGAAGTGGGTAGGAACGTGCGGGCACTGTCATTTTTATAGCTGTCATTTTAACAATTGCGTCCTGTGTATGGTTTTGTTGGGTTTTATGTTGTTAGCTGCAGGCAGGCTACACATTTTGATAGTAAAGAAATACAGTGGACCCTCCGGATACAAACTTAATTTGTTCTGGGGGTCAATACGTACCCTGAATGTTCCACATCTAGCGCACACGCGCAGCACGATAGAGCACTTCTGCACATGCGCGTGGGGCAAAGCTTGGAAGTATACACTTCTGGGTTTGCCGCATTCGCAACCCGAAAGTTACGTTACCCGAAGGTAACGTAACCCGAGGGGCCACTGTATGTAAAAGTGGATCCCAGCCAGCAACACACCTGCTTCCTCTTCTGCTGATGTATCAGGATTGGGACCAAACATCTGGGGGTCCTGCTCGCTGCTCGACAGCTGACCGGCCTCTGTGGCTCTCCCTAGTGCCCTTGCTCCCCAATTCTCCTAATCTCTCCACCTCCTTGTTCAGGACAGAAACGTGAATTTCCAGACACGCCTCTCCTGACAGTGGAATCAGACTCCCATGGAAGGACTCCTTTCTTGGAGGTTTTTAATCAGAGGTCGGACCTATCGGGGATTCTTTAGCTGTGATTCTGCTTTGCATAGGGTTGGAAGAGATGATCTTTTGGGTCCCTCTCAACCCTATGATTCTGCCACAACAGTTCCACAAAGCGCTTCTCCAGGGTTGCCATGTTATTTGAAGAGCAGCTCTCCACATGGGTCTGGGATGGAGAAGCTGAGCGAGAGTTCAGGGCCCCCCGCCCCCCAGGAGAGAAAGCTTTCCCCTTTGTCTTGCCGTTTCCACCTCCATTTTTTTCTGTTCTCTCCTTCCAGAGGACCTGAGGACGGTGTGCGCCAGACTGCCACACAACAAGTAAGTCAGTGCTCTGTGTTTACAACAGAACTGCAACTGCTGTGCCCTTCCGAGAGGGGTTGTCCAAGAGACACCCACAGAAGCAGAAAGGTGTAGATTGGCTAGCTGTGCTCCCACAGGAAAGTGAAAATGACAAAAGTGCGGTGCAGCCAACTCTTTCTTCCCCCCACCTTACTGTCTGTCTGTGACAAGGACAGTCAGGACTCAGTGCCACCCTGCTGGCAATCCATACCAACCCCTGCTTTGCAATTGGCTTGCTGCGTTCTAATGGTTCAAGGACCACCACTGTGGGTGCTTGAATCTTATCTCTGTACATGAAAACGGGGCCATTTTTAGCTGCTTACATAGCCATGGACTGGGTGGAAGTCCTCCCGTTGTGCCCAGTGTTACATTTGCCAGGAGAGTCAAAGGTTTTTCTCCCTCTCTCCTAAATTAACACTGGAAGCTGAACGTTGGAAGATTCAGGGCAGATGAAAGGAAAGTCGTCCTTCACCCAGCACAGATTTAAACTGTGGAACTCCCTCCCACAGGAGATTGTGATGGCCGCCAACCTTGCTGGCTTTAAAAGAGCATTAGGCAAATCCGTAGAGAACAGGGCTATCGTTGGCTACTAGTCACAATGGCTTGTCGGAGACAGCAGTGCTTCTGAATACCAGTTGCTGGAAACCGCAGGAGGGGAGAGGGCTCCTGTGTTCAAATCCTGCTTACCGGGTTTCCCAGAAGAGGCATCTGGTTGGCCACAGTAAGATCAGGATGCTGGACTAGAGGGGCCATGCGCCTGATCCAGTAGGCCAGGCATAGGCAAACTCTGGCCCTCCAGATGTTTGGGACCATAATTCCCATCATCCCTAGCTAACAGGACCAGTGGTCAGGGATGATGGGAATTGTAGTCCCAAACTTCTGGAGGGCCAGAGTTTGCCTATGCCTGCAGTAGGCGTTGCTTAATATCGCTGTAGATTCCTGTTCCCCAGCAGGCCAGCTGCCTTCACCCACCATTGTCTCTCTCCTTCTTCTTCCTACAGCCTGCTCCAGCTGGTGATCTCGGGTCCAGTCCAGCAGCCCACCCACGCTGCTTTGCCCCCTGGGTTTTACCCCCCCATCCACACACCCCCTCTGGGGTATCCCACCCATGCAGCCCACCCAGCAATGCCAGCTCTCCCAGCTCACCCCGTACAGACATTCATTCCAGGCATGGCGTTTCCTTATCGGCCGATCCGCTAAAGAAACTGGACTTCTCCTCTCTTCAGGGAAAGAGTGTTTTCCACCCATTACAGAGACAACCAACCATTACTTTTTGCTGGGGGTGGGCTGTGCAATTCCTCCTCCAGGAGAGACCTTGAAGGCCCTGGGCGTTAAGATGCACAGGGGGCTGCTAGTTTTTTTAAAAGAAATAATCTTGTATGAATGAGGAGGAGACACTAATCTGACTGGAACGAATGGGATCTTTCTTTTTTACTGTCAACCCAGTATGACGGTTTTACGCAGGAGGGTAAATGTCATGATTTGGTATTCCACTCAGAACATTTGTTTGCAACTCCTTCCTCCAACCCCCCATTAGGTGAAGAAGTTTGACTGGTTCTTATGCAAGAGAGCCTGGAGAGAACAGCCCCGCTGTGTTTTGTAAGCTGTTTTCTCGGGGTCCTTTTTATGTGAATATGTATGATTTCAGTGCAAGTACATTTTAAAAAAAAAGAATTGCAGATTTTTTTGCTTCAAAATTAGCAGTCTGTGGCATTTTCTGTAAAAGCAACAACAAAAAAGCAATGATTCCTGGCCTTCAATTTCTTTCTCTTACATTATTCAACATGTCTACAGCTGGTTAGGTGAAACTTGAACCTTCATTTCTCTGTTGCTCTGGTTGGTATCTTTCACAGGGTGAATTTGGGTGAAATATTTTTTTCAGAAATATTGGTATCCATCTGACATATTTCACATGTTTTAAAGCAGAAACTAAATCCCATCTTAAAATTGTGTGACATTTAATCTTAAATTAACTTCAGACGTTGCTGTTAAGGGGATGTTCAGATCAAGGCAGGTGGGACTTCATTTTTATTTAAAGCATTTTTATCTTGCTTTTCAGCTGAAAAAGACTCACAGAGCAACTTACAAAAGTCAGTGATAAGACAGTCCCTGGCCTCAGGCTTGCAATCTAAAACACATGACACAAAAGGAAAAGGTATTGGTTGGGTGGAGGAAAAAAGAAAACTCAGGCGCTAATTCTTTGTTACAGATTTCTTGTAATGACAAGCTGGAATAGAGATACATCAAAGAGAGGAGCCCAAAGTTGCTGGTGAAGAGGCTCTGCAGCCCTGTTTCTCTCCCTCTCTGATAGCTGCTGATGGTGGGGGGTCTTGGTCTAGTGCAGGGGTCCTCAAACTAAGGCCTGGGGGCCGGATGCGGCCCAATCGCCTTCACAATTCAGCCCGTGGATGGTCCGGGAATCAGTGTGTTTTTACATGAGTAGAATGTGTCCTTTTATTTAAAATGCATCTCTGGGTTATTTGTGGGGCCTGCCTGGTGTTTTTACATGAGTAGAATGTGTCCTTTTATTTAAAATGCATCTCTGGGTTATTTGTGGGGCATAGGAATTTGTTCATTTTTTTTTTTTTCAAAATATAGTCCGGCCCCCTGATGAAAAAGTTTGCTGACCCCTGGTCTAGTCCACTATGAAATGGGGTTGGGGGTGGGAGTTGTCTCCTGGGGTTTACAGATGACATTCCTGGGGCATACACAGACCTGCTTCAGACCCTAGTAACTACACAAAAGTGCCAGTATGTTAGTGAGGATGTATTTCAGGAGCTGAATGGTCTTGGCTCAAACAAGGTCTATTTCTTTCTCTTTCAAGCCCTTCTAACTTTCAGAGGAGGGTGTAGAGAGGCCTGATGCTTTGACAGTCTCCAAAATGTTGCCATTGGCCCGTTTGGTAATGGAGATCTATAAGGCCACATGTTCCACAGTGCCTTGTCCACAGACTTCAAGCCAAAAGGCTTGTAACTCTCTTAAATTAGCAATGAATTATCCTGGCGTTTGTGTCCGCCTCCATATTGCCTGCGGCAGAAGGCAGAAAGTCTCTTGTCAAGCCCTCTAATGAGAAATAATCTCTGTCTTAATTTCAAGACACATGAATGATTCAGACTGGCCTTGGTAAGCCTTCCTTGCATTTTGAAAGGGAAGGAACTGATTACTCTGAAATGCAAAATGTCTTCTCTAGTTACAACAAAATCGAAAATTCTTTCCAGTAGCACCTTAGAGACCAACTGAGTTTGTTCCTGGTATGAGCTTTCGTGTGCATGCACACTTCTTCAGATACACTGAAACAGAAGTCACCAGATCCTTAAATATAGTGAGGGAGTGGGGAGGGGTATTGCTCAGAAGGGTGGTGGGAATGGGTGATCAGCTGATAGGTGTAGAAAACCTGTTGACGACTCAGGTGTAGAAAACCTGTTAACCTTCTCTAGTTACAGATATTTTCCGGTATCTGTCCCTTGGACCATGTTAGTTCTGATTTTCAGTTTAAGGTCATCTTGCCACTATTCTCTTCGTTGAATTTGGTATTATTTATTTTATCCTATTGGAAGAAGTTGGACCTCTTGAGCCTCAGTCAGGAAAACAGCAGGCAGATCTGCCTTGATTTCTGCAGCTGGTGAAAATGCATCAAGGAATGTGGGCT
Organism: Lacerta viridis; assembly: GCA_900245905.1. Taxonomy (NCBI): domain Eukaryota; kingdom Metazoa; phylum Chordata; class Lepidosauria; order Squamata; family Lacertidae; genus Lacerta; species Lacerta viridis. The sequence continues at coordinate 269,738 of OFHU01000575.1, forward strand.
TTTAAGCAATAGATGAACTAGGTTGGTGGCTGCCCTGAATCCTGCCATCTTTTTGTATAGATAAGCAGCCGAATCCTGTGCAGAAGTAGGGAATTTCAGTAGACTTAGCCATGCTTAATTCTGCATGAGAAGTGGTTGTAAGAATTTCAAATATAGTTGGGGGCATGTGTTTTTCTACTCACAACCAAACACCCGCCCAGACCCAAGCATGCCCTCTATGGTGAGTGACTGTATTGACTTGCATAGCTCTAGAGAAACCGGCAAAGGCTGACCTTTCCAAAACCTCAAATTATTCTTGCAGCTTTACTTAACATTCAGTTAACATTTAGAGGTGTCCATTTATCCTCCCTGGTATGGCTTTTCATAACATTCTCTTATAATAGAAAGTAGCTCTTTAAGAACCTGTCAGGACAAGTTTTTGCAGGTTCACTGTAAGGAGAGCTCTGCTGGATCTGCCTTGAGGCCCCTTTCAGCCCAGAATTCTGCTTCTGCCCTTCTCTGCAACTGGCTTTTCGGGGGCACACTTGTGGATGTGAGAGAGGGCCTCCTTAGTGGTGGCTGCTCCCAGACAACTCTGAAAGTCCTTCCCTAGAGAAGTTAGACACGCTGCCTCCTTGCTGTCCTGCCAGCAGCTGAAAACATTCCAACGGGATCTTGGGAAAGGACTTTTACTGAAAGGGCTGGTGCCATGCCATGCTGGATTTGGGGGGCAATTATTTGTATGGTCTTAAATAGATGTGTGTGTGTGTGTATGGTGTGTGAATTCAATCAAAGTTCTTTAATTGCCTTTCAAATTATTCCCCCTGCCCCTCCATGTGTTTATCTGCCTTCATTTTATCTGTAACCCTCCCTGAGTCCCTTCGGGGGGAAAGGCGGGGTTTAAATAAATATGATGGCGACGCTGCCTGCGATATGGGAAGTCTTCTACAGTCCGCCGCTCCCAAGATTCCTGCATTGCAGGGGGGTTGGACCAGATGACCCCTCAGGGGAGTGTCTCTGGTTCCAAGAGGGCAATCCAGAACCCAGGGGTAGACTGCGTCTGACCAGGGAGGCTCCATCTGGCTAGTAGGCAGCCAAGGACCAGGGGAGGGTGGGGAGTGCAACTGGGCATGCGCAGAGCCGCCGGCGGGCGGAGCTTCCTTTTCGGCGTTGTTTACAGGCAGCCCGACTCCGCTGCCTCGGTTTGCGCGTGCGCGGCCGCAGCGCCTGCCCTCGATGGTAACGGGCAACCACGTGACGCCGTCCTCCCGCCGCGCGGCCAATGGGGCGCCGCCTTCTTGCGAGGTGGGCCTGACGCCGCCGCCGCTGAGGTATCCGCTCCGGTCCCGCTCGGTCTCCGCCGCCCGCGCCCTCCTCCGGACTCCCTCCCCGGGATGAATTGAGCGAGCCGCGTCCGGACGCCGCCGCCTCCGGCCTGGAGCTGGGGCAGCCGCCGCCCCTCCTCAGGTACGCCGCGCTGCTTCGGGGAGAGACGCGCCGCCCGGCCGCTTCAGGGCCCGACTGCGGGGCGGAACTGGGGCGAGCGAGGGGGAGAAGCGGCGGCGGCGGCGGCGGCGCCAGAGGCCCGGGCCAGGAGGAGGAGGAGGCAGCCCGGCCTTCCCCTTCGTAGGAGCCGCGTCCGCGCACCTACCTGAGAGCAAGGCCCCGCGAGCCCCGCGAATGGGCCCTCAGGGGCTGCCAGCAGAGCAAAAGGGCGCATAATGTTACCGATTACCCGCCCTTTGCCCGAAGGTCGCAGCATTAAAGCAAAGTATTGTAAGCAGCGCGCGCTCACGACACACACAGTGTTATCTGAAGAAGTGTGCATGCACACGAAAGCTCATACCAATAACAAACTTAGTTCGTCTCTGAGGTGCCAATGGAAGGAATTTTTTTATTTATTATTCTGTTTCGACTACAGCAGACCAACATGGCTACCTACCCATAACAAGTATTGTTGTTATTATTCGCTTTCTCTCGCCAAAGGCAACTCAAAGCAACTTGCAACCAAGTAGAAAACCCAAATAAATATTTATCCCATGTAAATAAATGCATTTTAGAAACCCGTTAAAGTAATGCATTAAATGCACACCCATTCTCGCTGACAGGAAACCCCACACATTAAGTAAAATAGAAACATCGTCACCCGACCCCACTCAGCACTCCACCTCTTCCCCTCTTTTCTTCCTAATGTAGCACTGTCTCAACAAATGAAACTGATCTGTAGAAAATGTAACTTGAAAAAAGTATTGCACATACTTTTGTAAACCAATAAATATTTAATAAAAATACATTAAAATTAAAATAAAAGCACACCCATTCTAAGAAGCATATGCAACCTGCTTAGTGGGAGGCATTAATGTGAAAGAAACTGCACAGGCCCCCCTGTCAGTACAGAGCAAGCAGTTGCCACGATTGCAAAGGAAACCCTCCCTACCCCTGGCAGGTCCTGTGCCAGCCACTTCCTCTCAGGTTAACAGTGGTCTGACATTCCTGAGGAGACATCTCACTTGCCTCTCTCTTGACCTTGCCCCTTCCCAAAAGTCACCATGAGATAAGAAGTTTAATTTATTTGTTTGAAAAAGTTCCATGCCGCTTTTTCAAACATTCACAGCAGCCGAGGCAATGCAACAAACATTCAGTGAGCCACAACAGTCACCATAAAAAACTAACCATCCTGAAAACATAATTTACTTGGGGATGGAGTAAATTTACTTGTGGCTCCTGGGGAAGCTTGTTGCTTCCATTTGATTCTGCCATAAGACCTGCACTTAACCATTACATCACAGGGCTGTACTTATTGTTACTGTTTTAGCTTGTTGAGTAGTTTTGGTCTGTTAACTCTCAGGACTTGTTTGAATATATTCTTTTTATTGTTGGTTTGAATACTCTATTGATATTTGGTGGCTAACAGATTGAGGTTGAATCCTGACAAGACAGAAGTACTGTTTTGGGGGGACAGGAGGCGGGCAGGTGTGGAGGACTCCCTGGTCCTGAATGGGGTAACTGTGCCCCTGAAGGACCAGGTGCGCAGCCTGGGAGTCATTTTGGACTCACAGCTGTCCATGGAGGCGCAGGTTAATTCTGTGTCCAGGGCAGCTGTTTATCAGCTCCATCTGGTACACAGGGTGAGACCTTACCTCCCCGCGGACTGTCTGGCCAGAGTGGTGCATGCTCTAGTTATCTCTCACTTGGATTACTGCAATGCGCTACATGTGGGGCTACCTTTGAAGGTGACCTGGAAACTACAACTAATCCAGAATGCAGCAGCTAGACTGGTGACTGGGAGCGGCCGCCAAGACCACATAACACCGGTCTTGAAAGACCTACATTGGCTCCCAGTACGTTTCCGAGCACAATTCAAAGTGTTGGTGCTGACCTTTAAAGCCCTAAACGGCCTCGGTCCAGTATACCTGAAGGAGCGTCTCCACCCCCATCATTCTGCCCAAACACTGAGGTCCACTGCCAAGGGCCTTCTGGCAGTTCCCTTGCTGCGAGAAGCCAAGTTACAGGGAACCAGGCAGAGGGTCTTTCTCGGTAGTGGCACCCGCCCTGTGGAACACCCTCCCACCAGATGTCAAAGAGAAAAACAACTACCAGACTTTTAGAAGACATCTGAAGGCAGCCCTGTTTAGGGAAGCTTTTAATGTTTAATAGACTATTGCATTTTAATATTCTGTTGGAAGCCGCCCAGAGTGGCTGGGGAAACCCAGCCAGATGGGCGGGGTATAAATAATAAATTATTATTATTTAGATTTTTTCTGTTTACTGCTCTGGAATCCATATTTGAATAAAGGTATGGTTTTGATTCTTTCAAAATAGTAAGGAGAAGAGGGAGGTGAGATGTGTGTAATAGTGTCTTCACCACTTTTCACAGGATTTCTTGACCCTGGACTCTTAGCAGTTGGACTTTACAGCAGCTCAAAAGTAAGATCAAGTCAAGACTAGTCCTAATATTGCTGCAGGTGAGCCAGGACAGGGGCTGTATCTATACTGGGTGGCTCCTGATTGCCTCTTTGGAATATGTTGATATTTTAAAGCTGAAAATAGCATTTAGGTTTGCTTTTGTTTGTTTGTGTGAGAGAGAGACGGAATGTGTGGGATGTTGTTTTGCATTCCAACGAAAGATCCAAGTCACAGTTCCGATAGGCCCTCCCCTTCTTTAAAAGGATGGGTATAGGAACAACCGTGAGTGTTTTGTTTCCCAGGCAGATGTCTTTGGGTGAAAACATTTTCAATCTCTACATTTTTCATTGCAAGGGAGCCTGAAACAGGCAGGCCTCCTGTGAAGTGCATCAGAAGAGAAAAATGGGAACATTTGCCATTTGGGATGAGAACAAGCAGGCAAAGAGGAAACAAAGGACTTTATGTGAGAGTAGCGTAAAGTGTGATGGGGAGCATAACTGTGGCTGTGCTGGGGGTGGTAAAAGGTCATGGCTGCACTTGGCTCAGAAGGTAAAGCAGGATGGCTAGTCTTCTCTGCCTTTTGGAAGTGTCCTTGAAGAGCTTGAATTGCAAGTGATTGATTGCTAGCAAAGTTTTCTGCGTCCTCCTAAGACTGGTGGCACTTCTGTCAACATGGCACACACGGAGGAGGAGCTGATGCTCCTATTTCCTTTAGAGTATGAGGCGCAGCAATAATCCTCCAGGGCTATACTGAAGTCACCCCCTGACCTTGGGCTCTGAGGAATGGGTTGCAGCAGGAGTTATATAGTGACATTGCTAGAACAGTGGGCTGTTGGTATGGCCGAGGTGATAACCTATAACGGTTTTAGTGGGAGGGGAGAGGCTCCTGATCTAGTCTGAGTCCCCACACAGGCCTCTAGCTGGTACTGTTCTCAACAGTGAAGCTGTTTTTCAGTACAGTGGTACCTTGGTTCCTGAATGGCTTGGCTCCCGAATGCCGCAAACCCAGAAGTAAGTGTTCCAGTTTGCAAACATTTTTTGGAAGCCAAACGTCTGATGCAGCTTCCGCAGCTTCCGATTGAGTGCAGGAAGCTCCTGCAGCAAGTTGGAAGCCACGCTTTGGTTTTTGAACTGTTCCGGGAGTCAAACGGACTCCCGGAACAGATTAAGTTCGAGAACCAAGGTTCTGCTGTATTTTGTTGGATTTATGCTGCTTCTGTCTGGGTTCACTGATTTATGTTATTCCTCTCCCATGGAAGCCATTAGGTTTTGACAGGGAGATGCTAATGTGATAATAGTTTTGCTGTACCTGCTGGTATTCTATCCTTGTGATTAATTGCCATCTCCACTTTAAATAATTAAAAACCTGGTTCTTATTTCTAACTTGAACTTTGGACCTTGAATAATTTGTATGCCTGTCACTAAAAAGCTATTTTGCATCTCTTATCAGGTATTAAAAATAAATAAATACCTGGGTTGTGCATGTTGATAGCAAGAGAGTTTCCGAACGTCTGCCTTGGTTGCTGGTTGGAAGGACCCTTTGCTGCTGGGGAGAGAGCTTTTTGTGGGTAGAAGGATACATAAAATGCTTATGAATCACACCCGACTTGGCGTGAGGGAGCAGGAGAAAAACGGATTTGGAGAGTATCCAAAGAAATGGATATGAACAGTTTCAAATACATCAAAAACTTTGTTTTTGTACACAGTTAACCTTTACAGTTCATGGCCATGAGATGTGGTAGCAACCAACAGTGGGATGAGCCTCACAAGGAGGATGCGAAGATGCCACTCTGAATGGAAATAGCAACAGGCCCTTTACCTGAAATGCTGAGAGTGAGAAGCTAGTTGGGTCAGTGTTTTTCCATGTGCTGGAGACTTGCCTTTGCCCCACTGTTTCCCCCCAGGGAAACCTGATACCTACTGCGTTTTCTCCAGATTGACATTTGCTAAAGAGCAGCTTTTGAGGGGAAAGAGCATCTTTGCAAGGGCAAAACCGCTGGGACAGGGAGAAGCACAAGTCTGAATGAGCCATAAGAGTCCATAACAGACGAAGAATAAGAAATATTCGTCATTTTCAAACAGGCCATTGGAAATTCTGAAGGAAGCTCTTCAAAAGCTTTTTAGGAAGTCAGTTTAAAGCTTGACCTCTTCCAAGACTGGAAAGCTGCCAAATGTGAGATTAAAGGAATGTGGTTTTTTCTGGAAAGTGAAGACAGGATTACAGTAGAAGTTGTTCTGGACATAGGAAGAGAACATTCGCAATTGGAGCACGAGTCAGCAGGACTTACTTTGGATGGCTGAAGAGTGCATCTGCTCAGGGAGGAGTTACCGCATAATCCTAATCCATAATCTGAAGTACTGTGTATGGTCCAAAAATATACAGTATTATCAAAATGTCTTCTCATACTGGTTGTGATTTTTGTCCCTTTGTGTCTGGTAGCCATCAGAGCTGCTGTGACGAGACCCCAAAAGACTCGGCCGTCTTGCAGGAAGCAAAGTCCCCATGGTGATATTTTCCATCTGCTGTGTTGAAGCGTTTTCTTTGCAAAATGCAAAGCACATGGTGTTTTGACCCAGTTTTAGAGCAACACTAATAATAAACTGTCGTGAGCCTGCCTCCTTTGTGTTATTAAGAGGACCTAGAAGCTACTGAAAGGAAGTTTTGGGTGGTAGCTGGCTTAATCGGGAGTGCTGGATTCTACTTATGCAGGGGTAATCTCTGGTGATTCTTAAGGAAGGTGTGCATGAGTAGGGGGTGCAACCTTAGGGCTGCTGTGGTCCTGCTACTAGGAGGCAGTTTGGTCAAGGAAGGGAGTGTCTGCTTGACATTGCACTAGTTCTGTCCCCTCTGGCTGTTGGCCTCTTCTGCAAGGTAAGCTGGCAGTTTGTGCCTCTTTGCTTCCTGCTGCTTTGAGTCTGGGTAGTCTTCCTACTTCCCAGACAAAGGTTTTAGCTACAATTCCTGCAGCAGAGGAAGTAATCTGACAGGTGAGAAGGAGAGATGGGTACCAGGGCTATCTCCTTCAGCTCAGCTGAGAAGTCAGCTGTGTTCTGTGCTTTACCTGCCTGAACTATTTCCTTCTGTTAAAGTCTGTCATTATAAGAACTCTTAACTTTAACAGCTGGTGACTGGGTTTTGCTTTTGCCTTTCCCTCCTCATCTCTTTTTCCTTCTGTGTTGTGTTTTTCAGGTTGTAAGTCTGTAGGCTAGGACTGTCTTTGTTTTTAATCTGTGCACTACATTTTGGAATTGTTAGGCAGTTTATAAATATGGATAATAATAATAATAAGTCCTATGGCCCTTAAAAAAGGCAAATGTTATCAAATTGGACTGTCCATCCCAAGGCTAAATCTTCCCCTCATCAGCTCCCCTCCCCACTTACTAATTGGAGGAGGAGGAGGGTTTGAGCCAGATGTTCCTCTCAAACTACATTACTGATGCCTGTCAGTCTGATTTACTTCTGCCATGGAGTGTGATCCTATGCATGAAAGTAGTCCCACTAAAGTCATATAAGAGAACTATATTTTCTGAACCTACACATGTTTACTTGGAAGTAAGTTCTGCTGAATTCAATACACAAAATTGTGTCTTGGATTACATTTACACATTTACATTTAGATTAAAATAAATTGGTAACAGATGGTCCAGCAGTTGTGTTAACATCAGAAATGTTCCTGGAACTGAATAAAGATTAGCAGCACTGACATTTCCCTTCTTATGTCTGTGTAGAGCCGGCAGTAGTAGCATTTGCCAAGGCAGACTCTGGGCCTTTTGAATTTCCCAAAGTCAGGGTAATTGAGCTTAGATCTATAGTATCAGGATGTCGGAGGTGCTTGCAGAGGTAGGATAAATTTTCAGATGCTTATTGAATATCTTTTTATGCTGACAGTGAATATTTTCAAGGCAAGCCAGTCATTTTGATGATTATTTTATATTATTTTTATAGGATGTGATCATAGAATTGTAGAATTGTTGAGGTGGAAGGGGTTCCAAGGGTCAACCAATCCAACCCCCTACTATGCAGGAATCTCAGCTAAAGCATCTATGACAGTTGGTCACCCAACCTCTGCTTAAAAACCTTTTCTTTCTTTTCTTTTCCAGGTGTGAATGACAGAGGAGGTGCCTCCAACTGCACTTAGTGAGATATACCTCCGTCTTTTGTGCCATGATGACATAGACACAGTCAAGCAGCTCTGCGGTGATTGGTTCCCAATAGAGTATGTTGCAGCCTGGGCTCCTACAATGGATTTGCTTGTGGGGGGAGGAAGAGGAAGGGAATCCTTGGATTTCGTGAACTGGCAGGTGTAACCACAGCCAGAGCCGACACTGACAACTCAGAGTTCCTGTTGTTATGCTGGGGCACCAAAGCCCATCTAGAACAGGGGTAGGGAACCTCAGGCTTTGGGCCCAGATGTTGACCCTTCAGGCTTCACTATCTTACCCTCACGTCTCTCCCCAGAAAAGACTGTTGATAGCAGACACTTCCTCATGTCACTGCTCACTTTTAAATTGTAAACAAACTCTGAATGCTGTTAACATCCTATTTATATTAATGCATGCTTTCTAGGGAAAGTCACTAGAAAACAAGTTAAATACAACTTTGCAACTACCCAGCCTGACTGGTATTGTATCCATCTGTATCTGTATGTATGTTACAGTGGGTTTTTTTTAAATGAAATTCGGGGTCCCTTTAAACTGTACAATTCTATGTTTAGAAATGGGAAAATTTCCATGTGAAGAAACAGCAGGGGAAATCTTTCCACTGCACACGTGCTGCAGCTCCTATGAGCCCTGTTGGGTTCTTCCCTCATCGCTGTACCTTTCTTCCCAGGTACCCTGACTCATGGTATCGGGACATCACCTCCAACAAGAAGTTCTTTTCCCTGGCCGCCACTTACCGAGGCTCTATTGTGGGAATGATAGTAGCTGAGATCAAGAGTCGAACAAAAGTGCACAAAGAGGTATGAGAGAGGGTCCCGCTCCAGGAACAGGTGCACAACCCTTGCCTACCCACCAGCCATTGAGCGATTGAGGCTTGCATCATGGAGACCATGTTTGTCTTCATAATGGGACGCAAGCCAGCTGCCTCTCATGGCTTCAATCCTGTGCCTGTGAAGGCAGCATCCGCTACAGGATGGGTGGGGGGCCTGTGGCTCTCCAAGTGTTGGACTGTCGTTTCCGTCATCCCCAGCCTTTGGCCATGCTTGGGAGGCTGATTGGAGTTGCAGTCCATTAACATCTGGAGGGCCACAGGCTCCTCAACCGTGTGCTAGAGATCCTGGGGCTTGAAAGGGATTTCCAGTGGTGTTGGGTAGGGACTTTCTCAATTTTGACTGTTCTCTGCCCCTCTCCATAGACTCCAGTTTCAGCTCCCATGTTCTTATTTACTACCTGCCAATTTCCATTTGGCTCCCTTCCCCTGGACATGTGTGTGTGTGTGTGTGTGTGTGTGTGTGTGTGTGTGTAACTGCTCCAAATCTTCCTTGCCTCCATCCATCTTCCAAACGGTTGCCAAGTGAAGGAGGCTGGATTGGCACAAAGCATGCCAGAAAAGTGGATTCTGTATCTTTGTGTGTTGAGTAAATTCCTTTCTGTTGTGGTTTTTTTCCCCCCTTTAGGATGGTGACATTTTAGCTTCCAGTTTCCCGGTGGATACTCAGGTTGCTTACATTTTAAGCTTGGGAGTGGTAAAAGAATTTCGAAAGCATGGCATAGGTAAGAGTATCTTAGCTTGCAATCTCATATGCATAATTGCCTTGGAAGTAAGCCCTATTGAACACAGTGGGACCTAATTCTGAGTAGACATACATAGGATTGCACTTTAAATACTTTGCATTGCTGTAGTGAGTCAAACAAAACCCAAAAAAGGCTGTGTAATTGCATCACAAGCACAAGAGCCGATTTCACATCTGTGTATACTCCTCTGCACTTGAAAAAGAAGGGAATTCACATTTCTGGACTAAGAGTGTTGCTACTTTGTGCTCTCCATGTCTGGGGGCAAGGAATCCCATGTGTCCCCTCTGAGGCAGGACCCCCAGCTACCACCTGCCTTCCTGTGGCTTCCGAGAGCTTGTCATTCTTTGCCTGCATGCTTTCAAGCCTATCCTCACAAACATGGGAGCTGGAAATGTGCCTTTCCTCTTAACTAAAAGCAGAGGTGCTTGTGACACTTTCATACTGCAATCGAAAAATCCCCCCCGTCTTAGCTGAAGATGCCAGGAAATGTGGCGTGGCAACTACTTGTGCACGTTACCCATGGGAGGTTGTTGAAAGTGCTGGCATGGAAGCCTTGTCAGGCAGAGGGTGCAGAGCTCTTGTCATGGTCTTCGCTGCAGCACAGCTCCAAGCCTGTGCTTTAAAACTGCAGAAAGCCTGCCTCTTAATGGACACAAGTGGTCATTCATCCTCACCCCAGAGTATATGTTTCAAGCTGTAATTAACCTGACAAGCCCTTGCCAGGCTACCCGTGTCCACTGGCCAGGGTCACACTTGGCAACATTGTGCAATGTGTCGCTTCTGCTAAGTAGTCCAGAAATTAAGAGATGGAAGCATTCCTGTTCCAGCACTAGAGGGGAGGGGGTACAAGGCAGGGGGGAACTGTTGCTTCAGAGTGAGGGCATGTTACTGCAGCTAAAACTCAGTCACAGCAAAGCAGCAGCGAAAGCTGCATGGATAGTGGGTTGGCCGCGTTTGTTGCTTCTAATGCTTTCCCTCCTGTGGCAGGTTCTCTCTTACTTGAAAGCTTGAAAGATCACATATCAACGACTGCCCAGGACCACTGCAAAGCCATCTACCTGCATGTCCTCACCACTAACAACACTGCTATAAACTTCTATGAAAACAGAGACTTTAAGCAGCACCATTACCTCCCCTACTATTATTCCATAAGAGGCGTCCTCAAAGATGGCTTCACTTACGTTCTGTACATCAATGGTGGGCACCCTCCATGGACAATCTTATATCCTTTGCTGGTGGTCTGGCAAGCTGCGGGATGCTGCTCATGGTCTGGTCTGTGGTGTTTTGAGAAGCCATGCACCACGTTGCATGAGCAGAGGTCAGGGACTGGTGCTTAGCAGCTCAGGGCAGGGCGAGAGCCCCTTCATCCTACCCAGGCCCAGGCTGCCACTGCCAGGGGGGTCTGGCCACTGCTGCAAGCAAATGGGACTCTCTTAACATAGACATTGTACCTCGGACAAAATGTCCAGTGCAGTGCAAGATGCTGTATGTTGAAAGAAGTTAAATTGCTGCGTATTTGCTTAATCTCTTGGGCCTTGCACCACTTCCAGAATAGACTTCATTCTCATATTTTGATAATCTGCAGGGGAAAGAATTCCTACCCTTGTGGAGCTGCCAGCTTTCTGTGTCTAGTGCTTCCTCCTGGTGCACAAACAAGTAATAATTGCCAGGTGTGCTCATGTTTGACTTTAAGACTGTGGTTATGGATTGCCTCTTAGTAGGGCCCAAGTGTCTTGGCCTTGGGAGGCACAAAATCTAAATTATAATCATATTGCACCTTACATGGAAATATTTATGCTGCTCCCCTGAGGCACCCTGAGCAACACCAGTGTCCTGGGGTGGGGACCCAGAACACATTAGAGTTTGCAGGCAGTGGACCCTCTTTCCATGGGAAGCAATATTTCCCAAAGAACTTGCCCTGCAGCCAAAGTGTCTTGCTCTAACGTGCAAATTACAGCTTGTTCATACTGGCACTCTGTGGGCCTGAGTCTGCCATGCCACTGAGCTGACACCCGCAGCGCTGTCCATCTGCTTGCGTGCTCCTTCCCTCTTTGTAAAATGGAATGCTGAGACTCCTCCCAGAGGGAGCAGCAGCGATGGCACTTGCTTCTTCTTCCTCTTTGGCTTGGCCATTTCAGTTGTCTCAGTCTTCGTTGTTGGAGCTCCTTAACGGCAGCGCACTGACTATCTTCAGCACATCGGATCGACCTTGGCCAGTCTGAGCCCCTGCACAATTCCCCAGAGGATCTACCGCCAAGCCCAGAGCCTCCTCTGCAGTCTCTTGCCGTGGTCGGGCATTTCAGCAAAGAGTGGCATTGAATACAGCCGGACAATGTGATTCTAAGGTAAGTTGCAGCCTGGCCATGCCATTTCCCTGCCCTGTGGGTGCTCCTTGTGTTGGGAGCAAGAGGTGGAGACCACCCTGACACCCAATGTTGTATGCTCTGTTTAGTAAAATTTAAAATTAAGGTGCCAAGTGCATTAGAACTGGTGCAGGCTCCACCTTGAATGTGGCACGACACTTGTTTTTTGATGATTCTGAACAGTGGTTCTCTTGTAGGCAGGTCCTTCTCTACATGATGAAACGGACAACGGCTTTGCTCGCTGATCCATCCCATGAACCTGGGTGCCCCTCTGTGAACTAGCCAAGACTTGACAGATCTTCTCATCTTGCTGGGCTCTCGTTTCCCATGTTGGCCCAGGGCTTAAGGAAGAGTTTGCAGGTCGAAAGTCATGGTTCTCCCCTAGATGCTCCTCCTGCGCTGTAGGTGAGCAGCTGTTCATCCCCCAGCCAGTCTTTCAGCAGCTGCCCAAGAGATGCCAGGTGTGCTTCAAGCCCTCTGCTTGGGGTGAGGATGGACCTTGTAGAAAAGAAAGGAAGACTGTTGATTTTTTTCCTGATGCTGTGACTAGGAGCAGAGAAGCCCGAGGTGGTTTTTCATTCCTTTGGTGTAAAAGTGGCTTCATAAGCTGCACTTCTCTTTTTGTCGGCTGCTGGGAAGCCCAGAGCTCCATCGCTTCCCCTCTCACATGGGCTTCCTTTGCCTGGGGCTGGTTTTAAATGAAGCATCTTGGAATGGCTGTTTCATAGTGAAATGGGTGGGTGAGTGTGTATTTCTCAACATACACTGTGTATATAGAATTCTGCCTGTAGACTGAGCTAGAACTCGAGGCCTGTAGGTGCTGTGAAGGTGTGGGAAGATCTGACTTGAGGAATTCACCTTGCTGTGGAAACTCAGGGGCCCTTCACTTCCTCCCTTGCTGAATCTTCCGGTGGGAGCCTGAAGTGCTTGCCTGTCAGTTTTCCCAGTGTCCCAGGGTATAATTGTGGAAATGGGTCTCCCCGTGAGGTTGCACCCAGGGTTGAGGGCGTTCAGAGGAGACACTTGCTTTGCTGCAAGGCAGGAGTCTCACTTTTGGTTCCTGCTGTCTGTTGAGGCACCCTGGGGGCCTTCAGTGGATGCTTTTTGTTTGCCACGTTTTGCACACGACACCCGCTTCCCATTTAGCTATTAACCACTGACTCTGCTGTCCAAAGGTGCATGGTGTAGACCTCTGGTCCCTCAAGTGTGGGGTGGGGCACAACTGCACTGCCCTGCCCCATCTGGGCTTTGCGCCACAGCTATCCCATATGGCTGCCCTACAGGCCAGTAGGATAAGGTGCTTGGCTCTTGTGCACAGCACCTCTCTGGAGAAGGAGTGCTTTGCAGAGAGCAGCACCAACAGGGTTATGACTTCTCTGATTCTCAGGAGGCATCTCCCCACTGTATGACTGCAATGAAGTCAAGGTGTGCTGGATGCAGGGCAAACAGCCTGTCCCTCTGCTGTCGTCTTCTGGGAAGTTTCCAGCACCTGAGTGGACCCTTGGAACAGTGCCAGCGAGCTTGTCTTCTTAACCACGCTGCTCTGTGAGACAAGAACTCTTCTGAGCTAGGAGGCCCCTGCATGACCAGAGGCCTCTTCTCTCCCTTCCAGAATGCCCATTTGTTTACCACCCAGTTGAGATTATACAAAGCTTGATGAAGCAGCAGGCCTGAATTTCCAGTTGGAATTAGAAAGCAATATAGATCTCACTGCATTTGCAGCAGGAAGGTGCTGGGATATTCCAGTGTCTAGCAGATGATGGAGGGCCGACGGTCTCCCCTGCCCCAAAGGCGTCCCTTCCCCCAGTATTGGCTTAATCTGACTGCATGCTCAGCTCTGTTCTGAGACTTGCACTTTTATATTTTAAGGAGTAAAACAACTCTTAGCTTTCCTCTTCCATCATGTTGCTGTTTGTCTAATCAGAAGGAGGATTCAGAAGCCTAGGGCAGATGCTCCCTATCTGTGTATGGCTTCGGGGAAAAGGGCTGCCTCTTTCAGAGGAAGGGTAGACACAGAAACCCCCCCCCCACTATGTCTGGTCACCTGACTCATGAGGGACTGTGATGTTCCAGTTTCCCAAACTCAACAGGTTTAGCATTTTGGGTGCTCGTGTACGCCACAGTGGTGCTGGGTTTGGCAAGGCTTCAGTGGTACTTCCCGCCATTTAGGGCTTGATAAAACATTACCTGCCTTCCAGTAACGATCAAGAACCCCCATTACGCTGCAGAGGGCAGAAATCTTCCAGAGCTTTGGCTCTCAAATTAAGAGGCACATCCCTGGCAGGCTCAGCTGACACTTTGGGCGCTTCCTTGCCCCATGGATTGATTGCACTGGCAATGCTGCCCTTTGCATAAAAGGCAGGGGGGCGTCGTGTCCTCCAAGGGCCCCCAAGCTTGGATTCAGGAAGGTCCATTTAAATAACAATCATTGTGTGTGATTTTCTTTTAAGTGTGTGTTGTGGTGGGTTTTTGTTTTGTTTTGAAACTTCCCTTTTGCCTGAGAATGTCCTGAGCTGTTATTGTTTCCATGTGGATTTTGGTTTTCTTTTCATGGTTTTGTATACTCCTTGTCTGAGCTCTTCGTGGCTCTTGTACGCCTGCCTGCCTGCTTGCCTGTTGTGTGTGCACACACTACTCCTAAACAGATGGCTTCAGGAAAAGGAAACAAAAGCCCTCAGCTGTGGGCCTGCCCCCTTTGAGAAGACGGTGGTGTTTGCCACAACCCTTATTTATTAAAGAGCAAAGGTCAGCCAGTCACTTTAAATGTCTTTGATTAAAAGAGTTTGTTTTGTTTGCGATTCTCCTGTCTTGTTTTTAACCATTGCACAACAGTGTGGTCTCCTGCCTCTGTTCCTCAGGGCTCTGGCCTATGAAGCCAGACTGTTGGGGCGGAAGAGCTTTTTCAGAAGCACACACCAAAGGCCCCTGCCAAGACTTGTGCTACTCTGTGCTACTGCCTCTTGTTCCCCCCACCCCACCCTGGCACCCTGTGACATTTGCCTCTGTCTCCCTATGCACAGGGCAAGGCCAGGCAACACAGCAGCTGAAAGGGGGGAAATTAACAGCAAGAGGTAGTGTCTGTTGCTGGAGCTGGTCTGTGCTTAGGGTGGAGAAGGATCCACCTGTAGCCTTAGTGCTTTGCACAGCTAAGATCACAGATCCAGGCCCCAGCCGAGATTCTTGAGCCACTGCTAGTCACAGTAAGCAGACTGACTGGTGGGCTAACAAAGTCAAACAGCTTTGTATGAAAGGGAGCCCTTTCGGAATATTGCTTAAGTGATTTCTTTCTGATGCAAATGTTAATACTTGGAGAAGGAAACCACCAGTGAGGCGGCTGGGCTTTTCCAGATGATGCTATGGTTTTCCAGACGAGGGCTGGTGCAGGGGAAAGGAGTTCCATACCTTTGAGCTAGTACAGTCTAGGAAAAGCTTTGCTGGTGGATTCTACCCCACATGTAGGCTGGCCCTGAGCAATCCTTACTGCAAAGCTCCTTTCAGGGTAGGGCAGTGCTGTTGCTGCCCTATGACGGATGGCTGTGTGACTAAGAAAGTGGCTTTGCCTGTTAGCCCACCCACTGAGCTTTGCTCCTAGCTTGTGCTCTTGACTCCTGTGCTGCCATCTGTGTCCCTTTTGAGTAAATCTTTCGTAAGGGCTAGGTTTATGAAAACTCTTAATGCATTTCAGATTTTTGCTGTTTTGCCCTTTCGCTTGTACAGATACCTGAAATAAATCACATGAGAGGTAGAAGCTATCAGATTAAATGGGCAGCTTGGACTAATCTTGGAAATTTATGGAAAGCCTGACTATGCCATTTGGAGAGAAGCTGCCTTCTGGAGCATCCCTGTGTTAAGCTATGTAGGTTCAAACGAAAGGTCAGCTATGTAGTTTTAACAGCTGGGTAGAAACACAAGCCCAATCTTCTGTAGGTGCAACAAAAAAGTTTTTTATTCTTCTGGTCTCCACTTTCAGCACAGCAGCAAAATTGACTCCTCTGGTGCTCAAAGCTATCACATTAAAAAATAAATATCCTGAAGTGCAGTGTTAAAAGTAGGAACCGAAAACCCCATCCTGACCTCAGAGGCCTTTCCACAAACAGGCTTTTAAAATAAATAAATCCAGTGGCCAGCACAAGCAGTCCACAAGGCACCAAGTGGAACGTCTCCTCAGGACAGAGTCTTCCAGAGGGCTTTGGGTGGCCTGAGCTATTGGTGGCAAGAAGGTGGCAGCATAGTGCAGGCTTGTGGCAAAAGCCTTCCCCATCTTTGGTCCTCCTCACTCAGTCCCTAAACAACTCAGAGCAGCTCCTCCTGATGCAGAGGCTGCACTTTGTCTGCCGCCTGCCAAGCTGTCTGCATGGCACCTGCTTGGCTGTTGGTCCAGAAAGCAGCAGGAGACGACGCTGGAGCGGGAGTGGGGGTGGCTGAAGCTGCTTCTGAGGAAGGCTTTTGGGGTTTCTGCGTGGCAGCCACTGCTTCTGCCAGCTTCTCCACAGGTACCATGTTCAAGACTTTCAAGGCATAAAGGAGCTAGAACTTGGCTGTGCTGATGAAGGAATTCCCCAGGAAGGAAGGCAGCCCGCCCATGTGATCTTTCCGGGTGTACAGGGGCACTCGAACCATTCCCATCACCTGCAACAGCACAGGCAAATGCTATGTGACCAGAAAATACCACCATGCTGCAGCCCACCCTCACCCAGTCATGCTTCCTCCAATTTCCTAATTCTATGGTGCAACTTGCCTTTCCCTGTGATTCCCACATTCCCTACCACTTGCCGTGACCCACACCAACCCCTCCACTAACGCCAAACTGCTGGTGCCTCACACACCTTCCCACAAAAAAATGGTCAGCAGAGGGCTCTTTCCTCTCTGCACTAGGAAAACCTTATATTGCACTGCAGTCTGGAGCCTCACTGCTTAGAATAACACTTTGTCCCCTCCAGTATTCTTCGCCAGGTGGGGCCAGCAGCCCTAAGCAGCCTTTCCACAGAACCTCCATCTGCCCTCTGTGTTGCTATCGACCCCCGGAGCCCCACCTCCAGTCCATGGCCCCGCAAGTGCACGGCGCTGATCTCAACAGCATGCAGCTCCAGCAAGGTCAGCTGCTTGGCATACAAGTGGGACACCATGCGCTGGGGGCCCTCCGTGGTGTGTGAAGCCAGGTAGTTGGCTTCCGTCAGACGCATACCACTCAAGCCCAAGCCCAGCACCTGGTTCAGGCCATCCTCCAGCAACCAGAACCACCGGTCCACGAACCCTCCAGGGAAGCCCAGCTGGCCATTGAACCGCATCTGCATCTGCAACACAGGAGGAGGAAGAGGAGAAGCATGTTAATAGTGCATCCATTTTCTGCAGTGGCTCCCTTTTCTGTGGAATGCTTTTCCCAAGAAGGCTTGCCTGGCACCTTCATTGCGTATCTTGGTAAGTGCCAGGCGAAAATGTTCCTCTTCATCCAGGCCTTCGGTTTCTAATCAATCCATGGCCTTTGGTTGGTTGTTTATTATTTACTTATTAGATTTATATACCAAATTCATCAAAGGAACTCGGGGCAGTTCACAAGGAAAAAAACGAGAGAGAAAAGCACAAATAGTTAAGAAACAGCAAAACAAAAAATCCCCTTCCCACATACACATTTACAAGGCTGTAGAATATTAATCAGCCAGTAACGGTAAAGGATTCCTGGACAGTTAAGTCCAGTCACATGTGACTACGGGGTGTGGTGCTCATCTCGCTTTTCAGGCCAAGGGAGCTGGCATTTGCCCACAGACAGCTTTTCCTGGTCACGTGGCTAGCATGACTAAACTGCTTCTGGTGCACAGAGGACCATGGTGAGTACCAGAGCGCACAGAAACACATTCAGCCCAAGTCCTGGCTGAAGAGAAACGTTTTTGCCCGATGCCTAAAAATAGGCAATGAAGGCGCCAGGTGAACCTCCCTGGGGAGTGTGTCCCACAAATGGGGAGCCACTGCAAAAAAGGTGCATTCTTGTGTTGCCACCCTCCAGACCTCACATAGAGGAACATGAAGAAGGGCCTCAGATGCTAAGTACAGCATTGATTTATATATGGAGAGGCAGTCCTTCGGGTATTGTGGTCCTGAGCCGCTTAATAGGCTTTATAGCTCAAAAGCAGCACTTTGAATTGGGTTCTGTGCGTTTTTATCTGTAGGCTGCCTTGAGTTCCTGTAGGCAGAGTGTAAATATAGTGTAAATATATAATAATAAATATATAAAAATAATAATCTGCCCTGTGGTCTCTTGATGAAGGGAATAACCAGTGTGGTGTAGTGGTTAAGAGGGGTGGACTCGTAATCTGGTGAACCGGGTTCGATTCCCTGCTCCTCCACATGCAGCTGCTGGGTGACCTTGGGCTAGTCACACTTCTCTGAAGTCTCTCAGCCCCACTCACCTCACAGAGTGTTTGTTGTGGGGGAGGAAGGGAAAGGAGAATGTTAGCCGCTTTGAGACTCCTTCGGGTAGTGATAAAGCGGGATATCAAATCCTCTTCTTCTCCCCCCCCCCCCGGCTCTGTTGGGCAGGGAAAGGTTGGCTCTGTTGCTCCGCCCCCAAATCCTGCAGCCAAATCCAGGCTACCCGTGTGTAGGGGTATGCGTACCCCTCTGTCCCCCCCCCCCGGAAAAAACCCACTGGGAATAACTAATAATAATACTGGAGAAGCCACAAGGGATGCTCAGGCGCCCCTCTGCACGCTCGGCTGGCCTCCCACGTGGGATGTTGAGCACGTGGCGTCCCTGCGCGGGCGGAGCCATCGCTCCCACATGCCGCGCCCCTCTCGGAAGCCACGCCCCTCACCAGGACGGCGTAGCGCAGCGGGATGCGGCCGAAGAGCATGCCGGGATGCGGGGCGAGGCAGGAGCGGCTCCATCGGGGCTCAGGCGGAGCGCCTCAGGGGCCTCAGCTCGGCCACGCCCGGCACGCCCAGCGGCTCCAGGGCCGTGGCGGTGTCGGCCGTCCATGGCGCAGCGAGACGCGGCTGCCCGACGGCGGGAGGAGCCGTTGGTCCCCTCAGCTCCGGCGGCGGCGACGGTTGGAGCACGCGCGGAGGAGGTTGCGGCGTCCAATCGGGGCGCCGCGTGGGGGACTGGCAGCCGCTCGGCCCAATTGAGAGGCTGTTCGCCTCACAGCGGCTACGCCTCGATACTCGATGGGGCGGAGCTAGACGGGGTTCCGCCCCTGCTGCTGCCCGTCCTGGGAAATGTGGTCCGTTCAGAGGCAGGGAGCGGGCGAGGATGCCCTGGGCATGTGCAGAGTGCTGCCTTCCCCTCCCGGGCCAGTTGGCGGCCCAGTTTGTATTTGTTGTTTTTTAATAAAGCATATAAATATTTTTAAGGGACATAAGGCTGAACAAGAGTGTGATTTATGCTGCTTAGGGACTCTGGGTGACGTTTATTTTTCCTTTTTTAATTAAATTTTTACATTTTACAATATTAAACAATAAATGTAAATCACACACAAACCCAGTGATGTTTTCTGCTACTTTCCTCCCTCCTGCGGTTTCTTATTTTTTTTCTATCAAATTCTTACTGCATATCTTAATTTATCCTTTTTACCCATTCATTCTTTTTAATTCCCTTATAATCCTTATGGTTGCAGTTTATATCAACCCTGCTAATGTTTTTAGTTGTTTACAGTTTGTTTTTATATTTCCAGTACATTTCCTCCATTCTGCTGTTGTTGTTTCAGTCGTTCAGTCATGTCCGACTCTTCGTGACCCCATGGACCAGATCACGCCAGGCACGCCTATCCTTCATTGCCTCCCGCAGTTTGGCCAAACTCAAAGCCCATTCTGCTGCAAAGAGTTTTATCATCCTGATATCTTAGTTCTCCAGTACGTTTTGCCATCTCTGCCTATTTCATCAGTTTTAGTGCCAATCATCTCTTTTTGGGATCAGCAACTCTTTCCAGGTTTCTGCATTTATCATTAGGGCAGCCGTGATAGCATGCATAGTTTTTTCTGATCTTTCGGCACCTCTTCAAGTAGGCCTAAAGAAAAGCTTCTGGTTTTTTAACAAAAGTTTTTTAAACATTTTTTTATTATAAACAGTTTTCCAGAAGGCTTTTGCAAACCACATGTGGAAAAGTACCCTCTTCCAGCATATATTGGATTTAAATTTGTACATTTTTGTCAGCTTGCTAGGCGTCAAATAGCATCTATACAACATCTTCATGTAGTTTTCTTTTAATGCGTAGCATGCTGCAAATTTTAAATCTCCTTTCCAAATTCTTCCCCACGTTGCCATATCAATATTATAATTGGGTGACAAGTGTAATAAATGAATGGAATGAACTCGCAGAGGAAAGAGGAACGAGTTGACTGTGCGCAGAAGCCCTGTTTTAAGGTCCACCGGGGTCCCGGCTGGAAGAGTAACCTTTAAGAACATCAGAAGAGTCCTGGATCAGACCAGTGGCCCTTCCGGTGCAGTGCCGTCTGCTCTCACAATGGCCAAGGAGATGCCCTTCGTGAACTGCAGCACAAGAGCCCTCTCCCCTCCTGTGGTTTCCAGCACCTGGGATTCAGAAGCCACCAACAACCCTCTCCTCCTCCATGAGTTTGCCCCATCCTCTTCTAAAGCCATCCAAGTCGGCCTCCTGAGGCAGTGAGTTCCATAGTTGAACCGTGAGTTGCGGTTTACATGTGCACTCTGCTTTTAGGTACCCAAGACAGTTGCCATGGAGGCCCCGCCGGGGAGACCTGTGAAGGCAAAAAGGCTGCCTCTGCTGTGTGTGCGCCATGCCCCATGAACACCTGTCCCACCCGCGAAGCTGCTGTCCTCCCGATATTCCGAACTCCCCTTGGCCCCAAAGGTGCCAGGAAGGACCATCTGGGGCAGAAGGGCCAGGCAGCCAAGAGGAGGCTTTACAAGGCAGACTGGCTGCCAGGAGCTGCTGCTTAAGCCTTCCGGGAGCCACTTTTGGGACCCCAAAAACTTTCCAGGACCTGGTGATGTTGCGAGTAAATGCCTCTCTTTCTTCCCGCAGCGCAGCAGCTTTCACAAGGTGGCGGCGTGTGGCGGCGGCTGAGACAAAAGGTGCCTCGACAGCCAATGAAATGTGGGGCTGGCGGGGGGGGGGGTGGCAGCCTGAACAGGTTGCTTCTCTCCATCGCCTGCAAAGAGGCAGCCGGACGCGCCACTCTCTCCTGGCACTCGCAGAAGGCGGCCCACACCTCGCCTGTTGCTGCGGGGCACCAGGTAGGCGCTTGGAGGGGAGGGGGCACCTGGAACTTGAGGGAGGGAGGGGGCTTTGTTTCTTTTCAGAGTTTGCACAGGGGGTGCACCCCAAAATTGGGGGGCGGGTGGGCTAGAGAGGAACGTAGAAACCTCATGGCTGATAACGATGCATCTCCTCCACCACCACCCCATCGGCTGCCCCCCTCCACCTCTCTTTAATTTTCCGGCCAGCTCGATGCTCCTTCCATTCAGCCCGGGACACCTCCTTGGTAAGAGCCCCTCTGCCTAACCTTGCTCCCTCCCCCCGTCCCAACTTCTCGCTGCTCCATGGTTCTGAGGGCGTTTTTTGCGCGTGGGTGGCAGTTGGCAGCTGCCTGGGTGCTCCCGGGCAAGGGTGCTCGCTCCTCAGAAGCAGAGAGACTGAAGGAGGAAGGGGGGCACTGCCCCACGCAGGTGGCACCAGAGGACGCGGCGGATTTAAAAACCCAGCTTCCTGTGAGCCGCCGCGCTCGAGTTGGTCTCCCGCAGGTGGGCGCAAGGAGGGCGGCGGCAGCAGCAGCCTTCGCGGGCAGGGCTGGCCAGGCGCGCAGCCGCCTGGGGTCTTCTAGCGCAGGGTGGCGGAGGACGAGGCCGTGTCGGGTTACAGCTGAGCTGTGCACTCCCCTAATGAATGTAAAGACGAAGCCTCGGCGGCTGCCACCTGCGCACCCTCCGAAACCGGATCGCTCGTCCCCAGGGAGCCGCTTCCCCAACCCACAGGCGGGCTGGCGAGGCCCCGGCGAATGGAGCCCGTGTAACCAAATGCGTCTGCGGGGGACCTGGCGGAGCAACAGCTTGTCCTTTGTCTCTGGCCCTGCAGGAGAATTTCCCGTCCAACGCCCCTGTCGCCTTGCCTATCCGCTGGCTCCCCTGGCGCAGGAGAAAAGGACGGCATCTGACTCGGGCCGTGGAGAATGTCCCTCGTAAGGCCGAAGGAGGGGCAGCAGCAGCAGCTGGGCGCAGAGCCCTGGGGCGCTTCGTGCGGGGCTGGCGCTGTGGACGACAGCCTCACCAACCTGCAGTGGCTGCAGGGCTTCTCTTTCCTCACCGCCAGCCCGGAGAAACCTTCCTCTGCCAGCCTCCTGGGCCACCCGCGCCTCCTGCAGGGCTCCTACGCGCCAGCCAGCCCGCCCGCGGGCGACACAGCGGCCATGGGAGTGCCCACAGGGATGGGCAAACCCACTAGCTCCAGCTCCTCCCTGCAGCCCCTTGCCCCCACCCCAGAGGCGGTCGACTACCGGACCAACGGGCAGGTGAAGCCCCCCTATTCCTACGCCACCCTCATAAGCATGGCTATGCGGGCCAGCCCAGAAGCGAAGCTCACTCTCTCGGCCATCTACGCCTGGATCACGGAGAACTTCTGCTACTACCGCCACGCAGAGCCCAGCTGGCAGGTGAGGCGGTGCCTGAGCAGCAGGTGGTCTTGCAAGCAGGTTCAATCCCCGTGCCTGAAACCCTGGAGAGCCATTGCTGCTGGTCAATGTAGACCAGGGGTCAGCAAACATTTTCAGCAGGGGGCCCGTCCCCTGTCCCTCAGGGGACTTGTGGGGGGACGGACTCGATTTTGAAAAAAAAAATGAACCAATTCCTATGCCCCACAAATAACCCAGAGATGCATTTTAAATAAAAGCACACATTCTACTCATGTAAAAACACGCTGATTCCTGGGCTGTCCGCGGGCCGGATTTAGAAGGCAATTGGGCCGCATCCGGCCCCCAGGCCTTAGTTTGGGGACTCCTGATGTCGACAATACTGAGCTAAATGGACCAAGGACATATACAAGGCAGAATGTTGTGTTCCTATGACAAAAGGCAGGAAGAGCCTGGCCCAGTGGGAAGGGGGAGACTGAGCTGGCCTCCCGTCAGTATTGTGGACTTGCAAAAATGGGAAGCAAGTTTCTCCCCCTGCCCCAGAGGTGCCCTTCCCCATTCTGCTGGGCAGGAGGTGCTGCTGCAACCAGGGGCAGGCGGAGGTGGGTGCAGCGGAACATTCATCAGATGGGCACGAATATCTTCTGCCCTGGAGCTCTCTTGCAGGGTGAGAGACAAAGGGCAACTCAAATGATCCAGGGAGCGGAGGGACTCCCTCAGGAAGTAAAGTTGCAGCATTTGGGACTTTTTAGTTTGGGGGAAATGCAAGGAGGAGGCAGCTGTTGAGAACATTAGGCGTGGCTTAGAGAAAGTGGATGTATCGTGAAAGGTTTTCCTCCCTCTCCTGCAAACACTAGAACTTGTGGACATGCAACAAAACTGAAGACAGGGAGGTTCAGGACAAAGAGAAGAGAAAGCAATTCTCCATGGGGCACCAAGTTACTATGGAACTCCCTGCCACAAGAGGCAGTGATGACCACCAACTTGGATGGCTTTAAAAGAGGTTGGGCAAATCCATGGAGGGCAATCGGTGGCTACAAGGCACAATGCCAGTCACTGGCTCTGGTGCGCAGCAGGTCCTGCTTGCAAATTTCTCACGATAGGCACCTGGCTAGCTCCTGTGAGAGCAGGATGAGGGGCCAGTGGCCTGATCCCGTAGGGCTCTCTGCATGCCCTTCTGCTCACCCCTCCCTCTCTTCCCCCTTCTCCCCCTGGGCCTTTTGTCTCCTCCACAGAACTCCATTCGCCACAACCTGTCCTTGAACAAGTGCTTTCAGAAGGTGGCACGGCAGAAAGATGAGCCTGGCAAGGGGGGCTTCTGGCGGATCAACCCCCAGCACGCAGACAGGTTCATCAACGGGATATTCCGGCGGAGGCGGGTGCCAACCTTTCCCTGCATTTCGGCCACTCAGGCAACACCCCTCTTGCCTGCCTCTGGTGCAGAGCTGGGCTGCTTCCGAGGGAGGGGACGAGCCCCCCTGCAAGATGACCAGATGCCCCCGCTTCCAAGGGGGCAGCGCCACCTCGGTAAGTGCAAGCAGCAGCCAGGCCAGGGCCCCAGCAAGGCTGCTTGGACTGGTGCCCGTTCGCCTCTGGCCTCTGTGGGCAGAGAGGGGGTGGCTCTGCCAGGGGACCTCAGCTGGGCATCAGTGTTGGAGGACACCTTCGTTGGCAGCGGGAGCAGCATCGAGGACCTGGAGCTGGCGGCAGCCCTTGGCTCCCTGGCCGCCGAGGAGGTGGTCCTGGCCTCCCCTGACCAGCCAGTCAGTGCTCTGAGCCAAGAGGGTCCCCCTCACCCTGTCACAGCCCTGGTGGAAGACTTGACTCTGTATGCTGAGCCCCTGGGCCAACCGTGGGGGGAGGAGGAAGCAGCCACGGAGCCGCCACTGGGACCCCCCTGGGCCTTTGAGGAGGAGGGCGGCACCTGCTTTGCCGAGGGCTTCCTAGCCGAGATGCAGCCGTGGGAAGCATGAGCTCTGCAGGCCCCCAAGAGGCAATGAGAAGATGCAGCACAAGCGGAAGTGGCTTTGGTTTGCAGCTGACCTCCCAGAGCAGAGAGCATAGTTGTGGCCTTGCTCAATACACGTCATGCTGCGGTGTGTATGGCAGCAGGTCACAGAGCGCCTGTATTCCCAAATGTCAAAAGGCACAACAGAGCTCCGTTAGCTCGGGATGTACAGCTCTTTCTGAAACCGGTGAGCACACTCTCAGAGGTGGAAGGATGGGCAAAGTGGGTCTGCCAAAGGGCTGGGGGCCAGGAAACCAGGGGGAAAGTGGCACGTCTCGTCCTCTCCCTATTCAGAAGACTTCAAGGCCTCTCCCTCCTTCCCTTCCTGTGCACGCAAAACCAATATCCTTTTTCCAAATCAACTTTGGCAGCACAATGTTTGTAAGTAAATACATGCAAAGAATTTTGTCTGAGAGCAGAGTCTGGTTTCTGCTTCGTTGAGCAGCCCTGACAGCCCATGGGAGCCGCTCCCATGCCAGGAAAGGGGTTTCGTCTAAGGCGTCTTGGCCAGCAGCTGAAAGGCAGGCCAGAAAGAGCATCGGGGCTCCCTTGGCAAACTCCCTGAAGATGGAGGTGGGCATTCCCATGCCACACATGTGCTAAGGCATGTCCCAGCTGCTCCTCTGTGCATGGGCAGGGAGGAAGGCAAACAGACTCTCCTTCCTGTGCTTTGGTGAAGAGATGGAAACCAGGCAGCAGACAAGCCTGGACCTGCCTTGGGCAGTTGGGCAAGTGCTCTGGAGACAAAGAGTGGCAGCCTGAGCCAAGACGGACGGTGGCATTGGCTGGGTGCTGGCTCATTGTTCCTCCAAACGGCCAGCCTCTTCAGAGGAACAAACTGTCCTGCTCACCTGCCAGGGTGGGAAAGAGATCTGCAAGGGCAGGGGGCAGCGAGGCCTGGCTGAGAGCACAGCACCATCCCCTCCCCTCCCCTCCCCTCCCCTCCCTGGGGCACCCCACCCAAGGCAGCTGCCGCCCCTGAAGGATAACAGGCGGGTCTCTCCTCCACCAGCCCCACTGAATGGATCATTGGCCTGGCATCTGGGTCAAAAGCGTTTGCCATCGGATTTGACTGCAGTGCCAAGGGGTGAGTGGCAGACGTGGGCCATGTGCCAAGGCTGCTGCAGACCCACTCCTGACGGGGGGGGCAGAAGGGCCAGGGGGGCAGAAGGCAAACCCAGAGCACTGCCACTCCCAACATTTATGTCACTCCCCTCAAGGTACCAACAGCCTGACTTGGGTCAGTGAAGGTACTGGAACTGCGTGTGTCCCCATCCACATGGTCAATGTGCCCCACCTGACATCAGGAAGGAACCAACCAACAAGGAAAAGCCACTTCCAGTCACCAGCATCAACCAGACTGACACAGGAGGGGTTTATTACTATAAATATAGAAACACATTGGCCCAGCTCTGCCCTCTGGGCCTGGAAAGAGAGTGCCCCCCTCAAAGGTGGCAGGGGGGGGGCAAAGAAGCAGCTGGCAGCCCCTCAGGCAGCTAGTCCACAAGGACACCCCCCACCCCACCACCTTCTGGGTGAAGCAGTTGGGAGAAGGAGGAGAAGGCACAAGGCCACCTGGGCACAGCCCCAAACCGTGGAGCTCAAGGTGAGGGTGAACAGGCTCCTGCTCTGTGCCACAGGCAGCACAAGGGGGCGCCCACCAGATGCCCCAGCCTCAGGGCAAGAGAGGAAGCTGCAGGCTCTGCTGGGCAGGGAAAGGTTGGCTCTGCTGCTCTGCCCGCAAATCCTGCAGCAAAGCAGCAGGTCGTGGTGGTGGAGGAGGAAGGGGTAGCTGTGGGGCAGAAGATGTAGGTCCCAGTGGGGAGCCTCAAGCCACTTCCAGCTGAGTCCCTCCAGCGCCCTCCCGCCCCTCGCTGGCTTCCTCTCTGGAGTCCAGCCACCCCCCTGGCAGGAAGTCCATGGAGGAGGAGGAGGAGGAGGAGGGCAGCAAGTGCCTTGTGCCTGATCCACTTTCCCTTTCTGCAGGAGCAGGAAGAAGCCCCCTCCCCATGCGCCTAGATGGGGGGTCCTGCCAGGAGCCCCAAATGCCAGCCGGGTGCAGAGCAGACAGGCTGGAAAGCAGGAGGGGGGGAATCAAAGGCAGGGGGTTAAAAGGGCCAAGGGGCCACAGATATGTCCAAAGAGGGTTGGGAGGGGGCAGGAAGAGAGCACAGCAAGGCAGGAGGAAATCTTTTCCATCACGAGCCTCACGGCCAATGCAGGGCGCAGGGAGGGGGCATTGAGTATCATGCATTTTCTGTACAAA
The DNA here is from genome assembly GCA_900245905.1 of Lacerta viridis. Lineage (NCBI taxonomy): Eukaryota > Metazoa > Chordata > Lepidosauria > Squamata > Lacertidae > Lacerta > Lacerta viridis. The sequence goes on from OFHU01000575.1 coordinate 296,591, forward strand.
GACACAGAAGAGTCCCTTGGAGGGAGGGGGGAGAGTCCTGGTCCGAGGCTGAGCCCCGCAGAGGGGAAATGTCTGTCTTGTGCTGCAGCATCGGAATCGGTGTCCCGCAAAGGATCCTTCGCTGGTGGAAGAGGGAGGGAGGCAGAGGGGGCTGCTTCCCCACAGGCAGGCAGGAAGAGGAGCCGCCCCAGAGGATGCACCCGGGCGTTTGGCATTGTGAGCACCTCGGCGGTGGCGGCTTTCGAACCCCGAGCCAGGCGCTCAGGACAGGCTCTGCCCGCTTTCCACGCAGAGGCGGGGATTGTTGAACAGGAAGGGCTGCCCGGATTGGCTGGTCCCACGGCCAGGGAGGGTGCCAGCGAAGTCAGAAGATCCTGCGGTTGGGGTGGGGGGGGGAGAGAGAAAGAGGCTGGCTCAGGAGCCCTGGGGCTGCTGCTGCTGCTGACCCTCTCAGCCCTCCTGCCCCCCAGGCAAAGGGCGCCCGACTCCGACACCCTGAAGTGGGTGCCTGGCCGCTGAAAGAGACCGCCAACAGCAGGGTGAAAGCTGCCCTGCGCATCTCAGCCCCCCCCTTCTGGCTGCCCTTCCCCACCCTCCCTCTCAAGAGGCCCCCGCCAGCGTATAGGGAGGAAAGACGAGACGTACCAGCTTACTCCTCTATCCCAACAGAGCAGGAGTCCGGGCCGAGGGCTGCCCAGGCGGGGCAGACAGAAAGGGGGGGAGACGTTAGAAAAAGCGATCAGAAAAGACGGACGGACAGACGCCCCCTTGCTGTGCCATGTGTGGGCATCGGGTGGTGCCCAAGAGCGGGGCGGAGGCCTCTTCTGCAACCCACCACAAGCCTCACCCTCTGCCTCTGAGCCTCTTCTGGCCCCCTCTGCATGTGCGCCCCGCCCCCGTTCCCAATTGCCCTCCTCCTTGTGCCACACGGACGTACAGAACAGGGCCATGGCTGCCGCACAGAGAGCAGCAGCGATGCAAAGGCAGCCGGGCCATGGCTGCAGGAGCAGGAAAAGCCAGGATGGCGCATGAAGCGGGGGGGGGGGCAGGTGGATCAGGGCCCTTCCTTCTTGGCCAAGTGAGGGCATCATCCCCCTCTCGGGGGGGGGGGAAGGAAGCGCCAATCACCACCGAGGGCTCCTTTCGACGTTACCTGGCAGGTAGACGTCCGCTGGCAGCTCGCTCTCCAGGATGGGGAGGCTGCTGGGGTCACAGGTGCTGCTGCCACTGCTCTCCTGGACAAGGGCCTCCACAGAGGGAGGCTGGGCACCTGGGAGAGGGGGAAAGAAGGGGAAACCTCAGCGCCTTGGCGTGCTGCCACTCTCTCGCTTTGGCCGGGGGCCCCCAGGTCAAGGGTTTACCAAAGGTCTTCACATTTCTGCGTTTCTTATCTAATTCTTATCTACTGGTTCTCCTGCCCTTCTCATTTAAATCCCCACAACAACCCTGCGAGGCAGGTGAAGGCGAAAGAGACGGCGACAGTCCCAAGGTCACAGCCAGGGGGGATTTGGACCGTGGTGTCTCCCAGGTCCTAGTACAGCACTCTAACCACTACACATTGCTCTCGTGGCTGCTCCACTTTGCCCAAGCTGCCCCCTTCAGGGGACCAGTCCCGGCAGTGGGGTTCTTTCCAGGCCCATGTTCAACAGCACAGACACAACATATACCCAGGAGGGGATCGGGCCAGAGGGTAAGGATGCCTCCCCCCGCCAGTTCTCACCCACCACAGGCCCAGCCAGAGCTCACCTTGCTGCAGGGGGGTGGCTGCCTCTGCTTCTTCCGCTGTCAGGCTCTTGAAAGATGGGAGGAGGAGGAGGAGAAAAAGAAAGGGGTCTCATTTCTGCAAAGGAGGAGGGTGGCTATACAGCCCCCTGCTTTGCTTTCCAAATGGGCAGAAACCAACACCATTCCAGAGCGGGGAGTTTCGTTTTCATGCAGGAAATAGGTTTGCTCCAGATCCCGTTGAAAAAGACACTTGGGGCTCTCAAGGGGGGGAAGGGCAATTTTTTTGGTTTAGTAAAATGTATGCCCAGCTTTCCTATAAAAAAGTATTTTCAAAGCAGGTGACCCCAATGACAAAAAAAGCTTAGCATATGACACAAAACCAAGTAAGATGACCTGTAAGCAGGAATAAAAATCACAAGGGTTCAAGCACCGGCCTAAATATGGGAAGATTGCTGTCAATGCCTCTCTGGGCTGTCCCTGCCCCCAAAATCTGGAAAGTCAAGAGAAAACATTTTGAGCCTGACTGTTTCCAGCTAGGCCCAAGAGGCAGCTGCCTGGAAATGAGAGCCCAGGCACCAAAGGCCAGCGGGGAGATAGAGAGGCAATACTGCCCCTCCGCACCCAGTGGGAAATCCCCTGATCGGGTAGCAAGGCTGCGCTCAGCTTCCTAGGCTGACAAGTCAATGGAGAAGGAGAAAGAGCTGCCATTCCCTCGGTCTGGGAAGAGACTCTGGAAGCCCTTGGGAAGGGACTGGTGTGCTAAGCAAGGCTGTGATGGGGAGGAACAGAGCAGAAGCCAGCAAGGGAGGGGGCGCTTCTTCCCAGCGTGACGGCGAGGAAGTCCAAAGGGGATCCTTCCTCCCCAGTCATCAAACTTGGTGGGGAGGGAGGCCCCTGCCAGAGCCCCTGAGGAGAGTGGTCTTGCTGCCCAACATCAAGAGGGCTTGCCCCCTTCCCTAGCCATCAGCACTGCTGCAAGCGGAGGGCAAGAGCAGCTCATCTCTCCCCTGAGTGCGGATGGGACCACAGGAGCCAATGAGGGTGGGGTGTGGGACGGGTGATCAGGACCACCCATGGGAGCGTCCGGCTCTAGCAGCTCACGGCAGGCGGCCCAAACCAGCCCACCTGCTGTTTACTGGCCACCCCCCGGTGCCAGTAAAAACTACAACTTTCTGCAAGAGGACACAGAACCAGAGACCTCCACATGTCAGTTTGCACATGCACACAAACACACACAGTCCAACTTGGCCAAGGAGCTCTTGCGGTTGCTCAACTGTCAGCAGGAACAGGCAGCAGGCAGGCACCTTTCTGAGGCTGCCAACTCAGGAAGACTCACAGCAGCCCCAAGCCCGGCCCCACCAGCAGGCCACCCCAGGCTTAGCAAAGAGGCAGGAGACAGAGAAAGAGAGAGAGAGAGAGATTCACCTCTGGGGAGCTGCCCTCCTGCAGCACGAGCTCCGTCCCGCTGAGTGGCAAGTCGGAGTCCTCCGAAAGCTTTTCCTCATCCTCTTCGTGGATGGGTGACGAGGGAGACCGGAGGGTGCTGCAGAGAACAAGAGACACAGCTGCGACCCGGAGGATTGGCAGCGGCTTGCATGGCAGGGGCAAGAGGCAAAGGCGCTAGGAGCCCTGAGCTTCAGGTGTTGGGCAGAGGAGAAGCAGAGGAAGGTTTGGACTGGGAAACAGAGCGAGGATGGACTTGGCGTAGGGGAGGGCGAGATCCGAAGCGGCTTCTCCACAAGATTTCACCTGTCTGGAGACTTGCTGCGCTTGCTCTTCTGATGGCTGCTCTCCACAGCTCGGTCCAGCCCCACCAGGGGTCTTCCAGAGAGGGGAAGCCCATCCAGGACTCCCGTGTAGGTGATCTCGTCATAGAGGGGAGCCGAGGGGATGGAGGGGGAGATGGAGCGCAGGCCATTCAGGGCTTCCAGCAAAGAAATGGGCTCGTAGCCCGGAGGGATGTTGTCCGAACACTGCGGAGGGAGGAGCAGAGGTAGACGGAAGCTCAGCCACTGCCATCCGTCGTTGGCAGTTTGACCCCTACGGCACTGAAGCCTCTTAAGCTCTGCCCTCACAGAACTGCAGGACTGGAAGGAGTCACAGGGTCACCCAGTCCAACCCCCCCTGCAGGAATTGCAGCTAAGCACACTGCCTGGCACTAGAAGACACCCACGGAGGGCCACGGGATTAATGTACACATTTATAGGCCACCTTTTAAGATTAACCCTTTACAAGGCAGCTTACAACATTTAAGGACCACAGGAGGGCCGAGGGCTCTGTGCCAATGTTCTGCTTGCAGGTTTCCCACAAGGGGCACCTGGCTGGCCATTGTGAGAACAGGAGGCTGGACTGGATGGGCCCCCTCTGGCCTGATCCAGCAGGCTCTTGGTATGGTCTTTTGTTTAGGAGTGAGTTTATCTTCATAAGTTGCTTCAAGTCACTTTTGTGAGGAATGGTCTTTCCTGTTGCTGTTATTTATCTTCAGATAGGCGTCTAACATTTTGTTTCTCTGGCCAACTGAGCTGGGGACTCTCAGGGTTGTCCAGGGGAGAGTCTGGAGCCACAGGAAGCCACCGCCACCGAAGGCTGAAGCTCAGCAGGCCTGGGGCTGGTCAGAGCCCAGGTGGGAGGCGGCCTGGGAATCCCCTGTAAGCCAATGCCAAGGGCACCCGGATGGAGGAAAGGTGGGGTACTGTGTTTTAAATTTTTGGAAGCTGCCCAGAGTGGCGGGGGCAACTCAGTTGGATGGGCAGCATATAAATTATTATAAATTATTATGATTAGTAGTAGTAGTAGTAAGAAAACAAAAGAAAACAGCTATTCCCATCCACTGGGATAGCAACACACCTTCTCTTCCTCCTTCCCTCTCTCTCTCCTTTGCCATTTTTATGGCCTCCTGTCCTTCTACAAGGCAGGCTGACCCCATCCCCCCATTACCTGAGGGGGACAGCCAAGGCTCAGCAGAGAAGGCCACCTGGAGCCCCCAGCAAAGCCCACGTCTGCCCACAACCCAAACCAACTCCCCTCCACCCCACACATAGAGATGCATCCTCTCCACGCCCAGTGCTTCAAGTGTGCTTTGGGGGTGAAACCACCCCCTCTGCTGACCCCTCCCGGATGCCTGAGGCTGCTTCTCACCGAATGCTCGTCGTGGTCCAGGGTCTGTGCCAGGACGGGGCTGAAGGAGAGCGGAGACAGGGCCCCGGGCTTCTTCCTCACGGCTCGGATCTGCAGCAGAGCTCGGAAGGCTGAGGAGGGAAGGCAAGAGGAGCCCAGTTTCATCTCTTGTGCCCGAAATCTGCCAGGGGCAAGGCACATCATCTTTGCCTCCTACGGGCTGGGCTGTGGGCAGAGTCCTCTGGGAGTCGGGACCCCAAAGCCACCTGCTAGCCACGTCCGCTGGGGAACACAGCAACTGTTCTTGCAAAGGGAGGCAGGCGGCTTTGACTTCCCAAGAAACCTTTCCAGGTGCCAAGGCAGATCAGCTGCTGCCCAGCAGAGCCCCTTAAAGGGACGGGCCTCAGAAATGGGCATGGCCACCGAACCTGGAATCCTGCAATGCTCCTGCGCTCATGTGGCAAGGCATGTGCATCTTGCTATTCCACAGAAATTGAATCCACGGAGCTCATGTTTCCCTGCCCATCAGCAAAGGACTTCCCATGAGTGTTTCACTGAGCAGGGAGAACAAATGTGCCCCCCCCCCGGGCATCATAGAACTGTAGAGTTGGAAGGGACCCCGAGGTCATCTACCCCCTGCAATGCAGGAATCGCAGTTGAAGAATCCCTGGCAAACGGCCATCGGACCTCCAGTGGAGTAGAGACTGCCACCTTCCAAGGACTTGTGGGTTCTATGAGTCCTTCCCACCATCAAACGCCTCTTGCCCTCCAAAAACTCTTCCTAATGCTTAGTCGGATCCTCCTTTCTTGAGACCTGAATCCGCTGGCTCCCGAATCCACCGGCAGCAGAAAACAGGCTTGCTCCATCCAATGAGACTGGCAGCCCCCAGTGGAAAAGGTGCCCAGCGTGATCAAAGGTGGAGAAGACTCCATGTGCTCCAAGCCCCGGGTTTGCTGGCCTCCTCCTGGCCTGCAAAGGGCTTCTTCCCTTGCCTCTGCCCCACCCCACCCCGCCCCCCTGCTACTCACGCAAGCGGCAGATGGGGCAGTTGTTGGCCTGGTAGCGCAGGGTGTCGGCACACGAGTTGCAGAGGCAAAGGTGCCTGCAGGGCAGGATGAGGGTGTCCCGCAGGTCGGAGAGGCACACCACGCACTCATTGCTGTTGTCGCTGTTCTCATCATCACAGGGCTGCAGCGGGGGGGTGGGGGGAGAGGGAGGGAGAGAGAAAGAGAGAGAGAGAGAGAGAGAGAGAGAGAGAGAGAGAACTCATTGAATGCTCCTGTGGCCCAGCTCAACATTCAGAATCCTGCAGAAATCCAGGGGCTGTTTTCCGGACTCTGACAGACAGAACCACCCAACCCAACCCTCTGCTACTGGCAGCGGGTGGCAAGTGGTTCCTGGGCCTCCTCCTCCTTCAGAGAAAGATCAACCCCACCTAGAACAGGCAAAGCCCCCCAATTTTGGACCTTGGAAGCACACACTCACAAGGTGCCTTAGCAGGATTCGGCTTCAGCAGATGCTGGAAGAAAGCCACAACTCTGAGTTGTTGCTGTGGGTCAATAGACAACTTCTCAAGGGAGAACCTCTACTTACTCCCTTTTAGACAGAGGGGTGTGCTCCTCTCATGGCCTTTGACTGCCTTGCAGCCCTGGGAGATATGATGGCCTCCCCTCCCTCCTCACCTTAGTCTCCTGATTGTTCTTGTTCTCAATGCCATAGATCTCCTGAAGCAGGTAACTGACCCGGTCCACCTGTGGGGAAGCAGGAAATGCTGCTTGCTTCTTTTTAATCGTTACTCTTAACTCTTAATTATTAATTATTGTTATTATTACTACTACTACTACTACTACTACTACTATTTCCACTAGGATATTCTAGGCGGCTTGCAATGGAAGTTAAACACAACATGATACAAATAAGCAGCTGAAAACTAAACACGAAGAAACAACCATCTAAGGCAAATGAAAAAAAAAGGATGAAGAAAGGTTGGAAACCAAAACCAGAATAATAAAAGGGCAGCAATTTGCTCTTCAAAGCACAAGTCAGAAGAACCTGGCGGCTGCTGGCTAAGCCAAAGGAAACGCATGTGGCCCCGCATTCTGTCCTCGGAGAGGCCAGTCAGACGACTCTGGGAACCCCATAGGCAGCAGTGCAGGGGAGGAACAACAGCAGCATCCTCCCCCCATCAATGGCTCCTTGCCACAATGGCCATGTTGTGCGCGCGCGCGCGCACACACACACACACACACACACACCCGTCAGAAGCACCATGCACCTGGTTGCTTGAAAGGGGAAGGGGAGAGCTCAAGTCCTGCCTTTGGGCTTCCAGAACAGGCACTGTGAGAACAGGGTGCTGGACTAGATGGCCATTGGCCTGATCCAGCAGAGAGGCTCTTCCGATGTTCTTATTTGGGACTCGCAACAAATGGCATTGACTCAGAGGCACATTGCCTGAGGACACCATGCCTAGTACCCACGGAGAACTTTATCGCCTGTGAATCTGCCTAAACCTCCTTTTTAAAAATCTGTTTAAATATTTGCATTACATGTTCTCAGTGCAGTAAATCCAATGGGCCCTGCTAAGTTGGGTGGTGGGAAAGGGGCCAGGCCTCTCTGGGATGTCAGCCAGCACCTCCGCCAAGCCACATCCTTAAGGATATATATATATAGATCTATAGCCACATCCTTGCAGGCAGGCAAAGACTTACAATCTGCTTCTGCTTCAAAGGCTTCACCGAGAAACTGCCATCCACGTGCTGGTGAGGGGGAAGACACGAGAGAGACAGGTTGGCACATTTAATATGGAAAGTCTTCAGCCGCTTGCTAAGCAAACCCCTCCTTCCGTGCACTTGCATTGTCAGGATTTATTCTGATTACACAGTCCAAGCTGTCAGATTCCGCAGAGTGTCCCACTCAAAGCACCAAACAGAACAGGGCAAGAGAGGAGCCCTGCAAGAGAGGCTGGAGCCACGGAGAAGGCAAGGCAACGTCTCGCCCCTCCGCCGGTGCTGTTAGTCCAGCAACCAGCCAATGCCACCTCCTGCTCAGAGGGGCAAAACGGGGCTTCTTACCTTTTCGAAGGCAGCCAGGAGGATGTGGGCATGGCCAGTCACTTCCACGACAACTGCGGGGAAAGCGGAAGGCCCATGAGATCACGGGCAAGGCGCCAGGCAGCCCAAATGCCCCATCAGAGATTCAGGCCAGGCTACAAGGGAGGAGCATCGGGGCCTGAGTCGAGAGTCGGGATTTCCCACCAGCCCAGCTGCACAGGCTACCCAAATGGTCACATGGGCAGCAGAGCTTTCAAGGTGACCAAGGAAGATGTTGTGCGCAATCAATGTATACGATGGAGGTCCACAGGCGGTTCTGTACCAAGCCCTTTTCTGAACCCTTTCCCCTCTCGGTAATTTCCTTTTTGAGGCCAGGCAACCAGAACTGTACCCAGGATTCCAAGCATGGCGTTGAGCTATAGACCGTTTTTGTTCTGACTCCTTTCCTAATGCTCCCTGGCATGGAATTCGCCTTTCTCACAGCTGCCACCCGCTGGGCTGACCTCTTCATCAAACTGTCATGTGACCACAGGCTGGGGGGGGGGAGCAGCTTTCTTGACCCAGGCTAGCAGTTACACAAACAGAAGATAGTATTTTCATTTTCTCTCCCACAGCATGATGGGAAAAGCTAACAGGGAGAGGCAATAGCTCTTTCAAACAACATCGCCATTGTCTCCAGCTTTACTGACACACAGAAACTGAAGGAAGTGGGGGCAGGGAGAGGGAAGAGACTTCCTCTCTGCCACCCTGGCTTGAAGACTTCCAGCACAAGGGATCCCACTATGGAGGCGAAGGAGAGCAGGCCCCAGTCGTCATTTCCCTCCCAAGGATATCTCTCTGAAGTGTCACAGATGAAACTAGAACAGCGTTTCCCAAAGTATGGCCTGTGTATCCGCAGGGGCACACCAAAGGGTTTCAAAGGGTACACGGCAGAATTTGCTCTCAGCTAGATACATCAGTACAGTCATACCTTGGAAGTCAAATGGAATCCATTCCGAAAGTTCGTTCGACTTCCAAAATGTTCAGAAACCAAAGCGCAGCTTCTGATTGGCCGCAGGAAGCTCCTGCAGCCAATCAGAAGCTGCAGAGGACGTTTGGCTTCCAAAAATAGTTTGCAAACCGGAACAGTCACTTCCGGGTTTGTGGCATCTGGAAACCAAAACATTCAAGAACTAAGCTGCTCCAAAAACAAGGTACAACTGTATTATTAAAACTACCCAATTATTATTATTATTATTATTATTATTATTATTATTATTATTATTAATAATAATAAGGGGGTAGCTTTCATAATTCTTTATAGCTAGCTTTATATGTTTTTTTTAAAAAGCTTTATAATTCTTTTATTTAAAAAACTTTAATTTTATTATTTATATGCCATTCGTCTGACTTGGTTGCCCCAGCCACTCTGGGCGGCTTCCAGCAAAATCTAAAAAATACTTCTCCTGAGAAAGGGTACATCAGTAAGACTAAATTCTTTAAAAAGGGATATGCAATTATTCTAAGAATAGGAAACACTGAAGTTGATCTGCTAACACTGCTGGCGATCCAAATCTCTTGGGCAGTGTGGGTCTTTTGCTTGGCTTAAAGCGCAGGCCTTCTTTAGCAGGGCACAGAGCCTCTCCTGCGTCCCACATGCCAGAAGACGCATATGAACAAGGAGACCGTCCCAGATGGGAACAGAAGGTGGAGGTTTCGTTGTTGTTGTTCAGTCATGTCCGACTCTTTGTGACCCCATGGACCAGAGCACGCCCATCTTTCACTGCCTCCCGCAGTTTGGCCAAACTCACGCTAGTCGCTTCGAGAAGGTGGAGGTGGCATGAGCCAAATCCTGCCCAAGAGCCAGCTAACCAGTTCCCCTCCTGCTCCCTGCTCAGCCCCAACACAGGAAACCCAGCATGGTGGAGACCTTCCCCAGGACTGTCTGATTCCAGAGGAGCCTGGCCCCTTGGGAAGGCCACTCCAGACTCTGGGCCAAACCCTAATGGGGCACCTGAGCCAGCCCGATGGCTTCCGCTTCCCAGGGGCACCAAGTCAAAGAGGGGAAGCGGGTGTCTTACCGTCGCCTTCATCCACCACAGCCTGGATGACAACGGGGAAGATGCCGCGGTCCAGATCAAAGTTCAGCTGGAAGGAAGGAGCAAACAGAGGGATTAGTCCTGCTGGTAGGGAGTCCTGTGGCTTTCCATATGGAACTCCTCCGATGAAAAGGTTTCACAAAAACCTCCTTTTGTGTGTGTGGCGGGGGAGAGATACTTTTTTGTGGCTGTCACGATGGCCTGGAGGCCAGAACAGGATGAGAAGGAAGGATAAGCAGCCATTCAGCTTCCTTCCCTCCTTCCAGCTCCTCCCCTTGGAAGATCTTTAGTTCATTTCCCAGCAGCATTATAAAATTGCTCTTGTGCTGATGACACCACAACCGCTTTGCGTTCAAACCCCCGAAACACCCAGGAGCAAAATCATTAAGATGGGGGAGGCAGGAGGGAGAAACACAAGCCTATGGTGACTCTGCTAAGCTAAAAGACCCAAATCTGGGAGGCACTAAGAGGCCAGGAACGTCACCTCGTCATCTTTCCAGTCCGAAAAGTCTATCTTGAAGGACGGCAGCGAGAACTGCTGGCTGACTCCTCGCTTGTAATGCACCGTTTCCGACTGCAGAGAAGGGTTCTTTGTGCTGTAGCTGCAGGCAGGGAGAAGAGGACAGGCTCAGCATCACACCCAGGGGCAGCTCCTGGGCTCTCACAGGCCACAACCTGCAACTTTCCGTGTCATGGCAAAGCATAGGCCGAAAGCAACGGAAGCCGCAGCAAACCATGTCCTGTGCATGTGGACCTGCTTCCAGCAGCCACCTGCTGGCACCCCAAGCTAAGCTAGCACATTTCTGGACATAAAGAAAAGAAGGGTGTCTCCAAACTACCCCAGGGTGCAGCTCTCAGTGGTGCAGGGATGCCAGACCTTGGGGATGGCAATATAGTTTCTGCTGAGCCAAGCTGGTGAATTTAAGAGCGAAGGTCCCCATCCCTTCACCTGGTTCACCAGCTACAACCGTTCCAGAACAGGGATAGCCTGATCACTGTATGGGGTTGCCCTTGGACCTGGTTCAGAAGCTCCAGCTGGTGCAGAATGTCTAGTCAACAACATGGGCATCATTGCTAAAGCCCACCTACTACTGAGCCAGGTTCAAGGTCCTTGTATTCGCTTACAAAGCCCTGAGCATCACGGATCGCCTAATCCCTTATAGCCCCACTCATTTGAGGAGATTATGTGGAGGACTGTCGCTGGTCATTCTCCAAGCTGGCAAGGCTCATCTGACAACAACACAAAACTGAGCCATCAGTGTCATTGGCCCAGTCCTTGTGAAACTCTCTGCCACTGGAGATCAAGCAGGCGTCTTCTGTTTCAACCTTTAAATGCCTGCTGAATACTCTTCTATTCTGCCAGGCTGATGCGGGCAATTAAGAGTACATCCTTCCACAAGAGCTATCTGATGTCTGATTTTAACTTTTCTATATGGCTTTTGTTGTGTGGCTTTATGTACTACTGTTGTAAACTGCTTTAAAAAATGAAATAGCTGTGTGTAAATACTTTTATAAATAAAATAATACAGAACTATGGGCGAGTGAAGATGAGGTCTCCAAGGAGACACACGATCCCTTTGACGGGCTCCCCACAAGGCACCTCGCTGCCAGGGTCCCAGCACTCACACGGCCATGCCGCTAATGAACTCCTCCGTCGCTTGGCAGTAGATGGTGATTGCAACGCGTGCGTCGGCATCAAAGGTGAATTCCAGGCTGTACAAGGCCTTCTGCTTCCCGTTCTCCTCGGTGGGGCTGTCAGCGTCCTCTTTGTACCTAAGGTAAAGGGAGGCTGAGTCACGGCAGCTGAGCTCAGACATTAAGCTTGCTGCAATCTCTCACCTGGCACAGAAACTCAATCCTTGAGCCATCTCTGTTTCTTTATTAGCACCCACCCACTCCAACTATCTTCACAATGGCAAAACAAAATAAAAAATAAAAAATCCTTCCAGTAGCACCTTAGAGACCAACTAAGTTTGTTCTTGGTATGAGCTTTCGTGTGCATGCAACAGGTTTTCCACACCTATCAGCCAATCACCCATTCCCACCACCCTTCTGAGTAATACCCCTCCCCACCCTCTCACTATATATAAGGGTCTGGTGACTTCTGTTTCAGTGTATCTGAAGAAGTGTGCATGCACACGAAAGCTCATACCAAGAACAAACTTAGTTGGTCTCTAAGGTGCTACTGGAAGGAATTTTTTATTTTGTTTTATCTTCACAACTATCACATTTCCAGCTCTCCTTGATGGGACTGTCTAAAATGCTTTTTAAGATAGGCACAATATTTATTACATTAATGGTTTTAATTATATTAATGCTTATTATTATATTATCAGATGGTCTCTGAAGCCACGTATGCCACGAAACAGTATTATCACAATAAGATTATACATAATAAACACCTGATCTTCAGGAGACAGACTCCTCTGCCTGCTTGCCTCTATTCACGTTCCCCTGCCCAGAATCCTCAAGCCCCTCAACTCATCCCTCTCAATCCCTCCATTTTGGCCAGAATTAGAAACAAGCAACAGCAAGTTTTCAAACCACCTGCTTTCTAGATCTTGTGCATCTCCAGATTTTCACGATTCACTGCAAGTGTGGAATGTGATACTAAGCGCAACCTGTGTTGTAACTCAGAACACCCTCCCACACTTAAAATGCTCTGTTCAGCAGCACACTAAAACCAGGACAGACAAAGGAAGCCCCCCTCTTCAGCTCACAATCAAGAGCTCACAATAAAAAATAAAAAGGAAGCCTATGAATGTCAGAAAATCAAGCAACATGCTCCAGATGGAAAGAAGGCAAGTCAAGCACCTTCTTTGCAAAAAGACACAATTTCAACCCCCTGTGCCAACTCATCACAGAGTCTGCATTTTAAGCTCCTTGGCCTCAGCAGAGCATAGGCTAAGGCAGCTGTGATTCCACCCTGGCCCCCTGAAAAGTCTCACCCCATAGGAGTTTGGGTCTGCAGTACCTGACCAGGCGAAGGGAATCTTTGCGGATATTCACCAAGCTGCGCAAAGTCTTCACTGGCTCATGAGGTGCTGGGGTTACATAGGGAAACTGGAATGAAAAACCAGGAGCCTCTTGAGAAAGCACACACAAAGCAAGGGGGAAGGTCTAGAGAAGGACGTGAGGGGGGCAGGCCCCACCACTGGCACAAGCTGGCTCTCTCCAGCTGCACACACAGGAGGAAACATCCCACGCAGGGTCGTCTGCTATCCCTGGAAGGGTTTGAGCCAGAACAAAAAAGGGAGAGCTCTACACATTCAGCAACCAGGGGTCTGTCTGTCCCTGAATTGAAATCCACCAGTATTTCTCACTTTGTTTTTCTGAACCCCATTCAACCTCAGGGAAAAAGTTGTTTAAAAACACACACCTGCAACCCTTCGAATTGAGAGGACATAATTCAGGTGAAATCCTGTGAGGACAGCCTGCTCTGACCTGGCAGGCTCCAGCTGTTTGGGACAATAGATCGGGGCAGTGCTCTGAAACAGCTGGCTGGATGGCCGGTGCTCCCCTTCCCCCCGGTTCATTTTGGTGCAACAAAAACATGAGTACTTGCCTGGACGGGCCTGTTGCCAAGAAAGTTCAAGTCCATGTTCTCCCCAAAAAGGTACCCCTCAGGGTGTGGCGTGTCAAACTTTTCACCTCCCATGAAAAAATGACTGGCAAAGTAGTTCCCTGAAGAGAAGGCAAAGGCCTGGTTTTATGTGGGTATTTATTACATTTTTAACCACTGTCGTCCCCACAAGGATCTCAAGGTCATCATACAGAGTTCTTCCCCCTCCCTCCACACACCCACTTTATCTTCACAACAACCCTATAGGGTGGGGCAGCCCAAAGTCACACAGTGAGCCTCACAGCCGAGAAAGGACCTGCACCGCAGATCGGGCACAGATGCAAAGGACACTGGCAGGACTTTGGCACAAGGCGCGGCTCAGCAACCTCTCTCTGGAATGGGAGAGGGCAGACATGCACACTAGTTGGCAGCTGAAAGCTTCCCTTGCCCCCCACCCCAAGATCTGTGGAGGAAGCCCCTTTCGTGGGCTGTGCAATGCAGGCACACAACCACCCACCTTGCTCTTTGACAGACGCCTGGAAGAAGAGAGCTGGCAGGCAGGCGATATGTCGGGAGGGAGAGGGTGGCTATTTATTTATTTTATTTCACAAAATTCATACGCCGCTTGATTATAAAAGAACTTCAAAAACTCTATGTGGCTCACAAGGAAAATAATAATACATTAAAATCATCCGGGGAAAGCCACTCTTTGAAATGTTCAAACGATTAAAAACCAGCAATGACATTTACAGGTGTTTTCTTTCCTCTCTGCCCGTTTGACTGGCCCCTTTTCAGGTGGCTGGGTCCCCCAGGGGGAAAAAGGGGGGGGGGCTATGCTCAGGTGGTCTCCTGGCTTCTCAGAAGAGGCACCTGCCACCAGGCTCTTCTGAGGGAGGGGGCGCTTCTGGTCACGTTTTGGGGTGGGGGATCAGGATGGCAGAGTTGGGAGGGAAAGCCAAGGGTCCTCTCGTCCTGGCTGCCTATCCGATTCCAGGCCCCATTCAACGTGCTGCTGCGGACCCTTCAAGGGCCCAGGACCCCAATCCCTCCAGGCAAACTGGCCAGAGGGCGGTGGCGGCAGCAGGAGCAGGAGCAGGAGGGGCCTTTTCAGTGGTGGCTCCCCGTTCCTGGAGCGCTTCCCCCAGGGAGGCTCAGCTGCCGCCTTCCTCGCTTGCATATTTAGGTGCCTGGCAAAAAGGCTCTTTTTTATCGTGGGCCTTTTAAACTGCGCTATTGCACAATGGACATGCAGTATATTGAAAAATAATGGAACCAAGGGAGGGAGGCTAGAGGGAAGCACATTTGTTTTGCTTTGTTTTTGTATTGTTATTGCTACTGTTACTTTTGGAAAACCAGTAAATTGTTATAAAAAATAATAATAATTAAACTGCGCTATTGCTTTGCGATGGGCTTCTGCGATGCCAAACGCCCGTGAGATCCTCAGGGGGGGAAGAACAACGGCGGCGGCAGCCCGAGCCCCTGCAAGGCAGGAATGGCAGCCAGAGGGGCCCCCAGGGGTCATCTAGCCCAACCCCCTGCGACCCAGGAAGAACCTGGGCGGCCGCTCCGAGGAACGAAGCCGCCTCTCCTCTCAGGCTGCTGGGAATAACAGGGACCCCCAGCGCTGGGTAGGTTGGGGGGAGGAGAACCCCCCCCCCCAAAAAAAAAATGGGGAGGGGAAGCCGAGGGGGCTGAGGAGCAAGAGGGATCACTACTACCCATGTCATCGTTATTATTATTATTATTATTATTATTATTATTATTATTATTATTATTATTCCTTTCCAAGAGGTTCGGGGGCTTTGGCTCCACTCGGTGCGGGGGCGAAGGGCCCTTACCGGACTTGGGCGGGTACCGGTAGGCCGAGTTGGCCTGGATGTCGATGTCCTCCACGCCGGCGATGCGGCGGCTGAGCAGGGAGCCCATGGCGGTCGGCGGGTCGGCGCGGGCGAAGCCTCTTCTTCTCCCTCAGCGAAGCCCCTCAGACAACTCCGTCAAGGCAGCGAGGCCTGCAGGCCGCTCCCGCGCGGGGCACCACGGGAAAGAGAGTCCTCGCGCCCAGGCCCTTCGCGTGGTTCGCCGCGGAAGGAGAGCCCGTACGAGGACTACAACCCCCAGGAGGCGCCGCGCCGCGCCCGGAGAAGAGAAAAACACAATGGGAGGGCGTGGGAGGCGCGGGGCGGGGCCTGTTCCTCAGCCAATGGCAGCGGGGGATGGTAGAGATAGGAAATGTAAAGCTTCCACTCTGAACGTGGCGGGGGGAAGTAAGGTGAGTTTATGTAGCTCAGATTCCTGCGCTGAGTTTTTGGGTCACCCTGAAAACTAAGGAAAAATATATTTGCTTTTTTTAAATGTAGTTTAAGGTGACAATTTAGCTGTCTATGGAAGAATGTAGAATTTCCACCCAGAATTGAGGAGGAGACATGTATTAATTACTCTTGAGAGTCCCATGGACTGCAAGATCAAACCTCTCCATTCTGAAGGAAATCAGCCCTGAGTGCTCACTGGAAGGACAGATCCTGAAGCTGAGGCTCCAATACTTTGGCCACCTCATGAGAAGAGAAGACTCCCTGGAAAAGACCCTGATGTTGGGAAAGATGGAGGGCACAAGGAGAAGGGGACGACAGAGGACGAGGCGGTTGGACAGTGTTCTCGAAGCTCCCAACATGAATCTGACCAAACTGCAAGAAACAGTGGAAGACAGGTGTGCCTGGCATGCTCTGGTCCAGGGGGCCACGAAGAGTCGGACACGACTAAACAACAACAATCTCTGTCCCGTTTTTAAAGCCAACCTGACAACTCAATAATTAAAAAACGGTTAAACAGAACTTAAACTTTACCATAAGGTATATATTGTTAGAGGCCACCCCAATCTCCACCAAGCGGTGTGCGAGATTGCAGGGGCTCCAGGCGCTTGCCCTGGGTTCGTATCACCAGGGTAGATGACAGTTGACAGAGAGCAGGACACGTGATTCCTGCACTGCGAGGGGTTGGGCTAGATGGCCCCTGGGTGCCCTTTCCAACTCGACAATTCTATGCTTCTGTGAAAGTCCTGCGCAAGAGCCCAGAAATGCAGGCCTCGGCCGAGGACCCTCCTTATTCGCCTGCTCGCCCTATAAACTGCGCGAAGCAGCGGTTCCGAAGCCTGCGAGCGCCGCCCTCTGCCGGACTGGCCTGATTCCCAGCCCCGGGGCCGCCACGTGACGGGGACCCTCCCTGCTCCCGCCTCCTCTGCAAGCTCATTGGCCCTACGGATATCCTTTTACCTAATTTGGCCAGGTTGCCCGCGCAGAGTCTTTGCTCACTGGCTGGGCCGACCTGTCAGTCCCGCTGCATCGGCGCCCGCCCCGCAACAAGTAGGACGACAAAGCAAAGGCTTCTGGGTAATGTAGTCGACGCAGCGCTCGAGAAAGCGGCAGGGCGAAGAACTGCGGAGTGGGAAGAAGGGGGATCCTCAGGGGTCATCTATCTGGTCCAGCCCCCTGCAATGCAGGAATCACAGGGCAGAGATCTCCTTTGCTTGTGCTCGCCTGGATCCGTGTGGGTGTGGTGGTGTGTTGTGTTTGGGACGCACTCAGAGCAAGGTCTTGGTTTTGCAGGGGGGGGGCATGAGAGAGATCTGCTTCCCCACTCCAGTGGCTTTGCTGTATGCGGGGGGGGGGGGCACTTTTGCATGCTCAGATGTAAACTGCCCCCCATGAAAAAGTGGTGGTGGTTGGGGTTCTGGTTTTGTTCCTGTTGTGTATTAAATAAGATATTCTGGCAGCAGGGTAAAGTATTGCTATTGGTCAATTTGAAGTGTTCAATCACAATCCACAGCCTGATTGGGTCCCGCCGGAAAGTTTGAATATTATTGGTTCCCGCTAAAATGTATCTTTTCCCTCAGTCCCAATGTGTCTATAAATAGAGCTTTCCCTACCCCCTATCCCCAGTCTTGTCTGATCCCTTACAATAAAGAGCTGTTTTCACTAAGAAGTGTTGCTGGACTTCTTGCTATCAGAACCCACGACACAACATACTGGCGACGAGGATGGGATTGAATTAGGCCGGCTGAGGGCTGCTGACCCTAGCGACCTGATTCTGGCGACAAGACTCCCTGTGACTGACAGGACAGATCAGTCCACTAAGATGGCTGCGTCACGGTTCATGGAACCATTTCATCCCGGAGCAACTGAGGCCTGGGATGCTTACCTCGAGCGCTTTGAATTCAGCGTGGCAGCAAAAGGGGTCACTGACGAGGAAAGGAAAAAGGCGTTGTTCCTGAGTTGCTGCGGGGCAGAGACCTTTGAGTTGGCTCGGGCAATTCTGGCCCCCACGACACTGCGGGAGGCGTCGTTCGCGAGCATTACGGAACACCTCTCCAATCACCTTAATCCGACAGCGTCGAAGATGACATGGCGCATCGAATTCCACAAGAGGCAACAACGACCTGGAGAGACGGTAGCAGTTTTCCTCACCGAACTGAGGAAGCTGGCGAGACACTGCAAATTCGCCAACTTGGAGGAGGCCCTGCTGGATCGGTTTGTGTGCGGCCTTCGCAGCAGCAAGGGCCGCAGGCGGATTGCGGCAAAACAAGATATGGATCTGTCGACAGCGCTCCGTGAGGCCATTGCGACAGAAAGCGCTGAGAGAGAGGAGCAAGACCCGGACCAGCGAGCCGAAAAGAGAGCTGGAGCGTCAACCCACACCGTGGACGACCAGGATGTCAGCCCCAACCAAAGCCCTGTGCGGGGAATAGAGATGGTGCGACAGGAGAGCACAGCAAATAAAGGTCGGCAGGGAGTCTGCCCTGGCTGCGGCGGATCACATGAGAGAAGGAAGTGCCGGTTCCGAGAAGCTACGTGTCATGCTTGTGGGAAAACGGGGCACATAGCCAGGGTCTGCAAGTCGAGTGGCACGTCGGGGTCCGCGAAATCAAGAGGTCAGAGGACATCCACAGCGACGCACCAACTCGACGATTGCAACTACCTCACGCAAATCGAGGGCAGAACTGTGCCATTTCCAGCCCAAGGGAAACCAGCTGTGCGGGTCCTAATCGAAGGGAAGCCGTGTAACATGGAGGTGGACTCCGGATCCGGATTCTCCATCGTATCGGAGGACACGGCCAGATCGTTATTTCCTAGAGGTAAGCTTCCGAGATTGGAGCCCTTCCCGGCTACTCTGCAATCCTATTCCGCTGGCCGCATAGACATTTTGGGAATGTGCGCAGTGAACGTACAGTTCCGCGAGAGGGAGGCCGTATTAAAGCTTGTGATCGCAAAAGGGAAGCGCACTAGCCTGCTGGGCACGGACTGGTTCCCGGCCTTAGGGTTGGGAATCTCAGGGCTCAACACGGTCCAGATAGCTTCGGAGACATTTAACACCCTGTACACGGAATTTGGGGAGCTATTTAATGGAGAGTTAGGATGTTATAAGGGGCCTCCAATTGACTTAGAACTGGACCCGGGGGTTGCGCCAATGCGCCTCAAACCCAGGCGGGTTCCATTTGCGCTACAGCCTAAAATAGAGGCTGAATTGGAGAAGCTAATACAGCAAGGGGTGCTTTCACCAGTGGACTCTGCTAAATGGGAAACACCCATTGTCACACCCCTGAAGGCTAATGGGGAAATACGAATTTGTGCGGATTACAAATGTACGATTAATAAGGCCATCAGGGGCAACTCGTATCCAATTCCAGTAGTGTCCCAACTATTAGCGAAGCTGGCTGGGGGCAAGGTGTTTGCAAAGATTGACTTGGCACAGGCATACCAGCAGCTCCCAGTGACTCCAGCGTCCGCTGAAATCCAGACAATTGTGACGCACAAGGGCGCCTTTAAGGTGAATAGGCTGCAGTTTGGAGTCTGCGTGGCACCTGGCATATTTCAAAGTCTTATGGAGCGCCTGTTACGGGGCCTGCCAGGTGTCCTGCCGTATTTTGATGATGTGTTAATTGCGGGCAAGGATGCTCAAGAACTACTGGGACGCATCCAGACAGTCCTATGCAAATTCCGGGATGCGGGGTTGAAACTAAAGAAAGAGAAATGTAGTTTTGGGGTAGCAGCTGTGAACTTCTTAGGGTACAGAATTGATGCTGCTGGCATCCACCCCATGGAAGACAAGGTTAAGGCTATCGCCGCAGCACCGACACCTAGTAACAAGGCTGAGCTGCAGTCCTTCTTGGGCCTCGTCAATTTCTATCACGCCTTTGTGCCACACAAGGCATCGATAGCCGAACCACTGCATCGGCTACTCCAAAAGAAGTGTGCATGGCGTTGGGGGCAACCGCAACAGAGAGCTTTTGAAACGCTGCGGGGCGTGCTGTCAAAGGAAAGTACGCTTGCCCACTATGATGCTGCTAAACCACTGGTGCTGGCGTGTGATGCCTCACAATATGGCGTGGGGGCTGTCTTGAGTCACCGGGAGGCGGATGGGTCGGAGCGTCCAATCTCATTCTATTCCAGAACCTTGAGCCCCACAGAGCGGAACTATGCCCAGATTGATAAGGAGGCACTGGCTATAGTCACAGGAATCAAGAAGTTCCATGACTACGTGTACGGCCGCCCTTTCACAATTCAAACGGACCACAAGCCTTTGCTGGGTTTGTTCAGCCCACATAAACAAACGCCTCAAATCTTGTCCCCACGCATGCTCCGATGGTCCATCTTTTTGAATGGATTTCAATACGAACTGTGTCATGTGAAGGGTAAGCTGTTGTGCCATGCGGACGCGCTGAGTCGTCTACCACTACCTGGAGCAGCCGACGACGACCCAGCCCCGGCCGAGCACGTCATGATGATGGAGACACTTCCCGGACCACCCGTGACGGCCGTCGACATCGCCGCAAGAACTAAAAGGGACCCCGTCCTCGCCCGTGTCCTTGTGTGGGTGGGGAGGGGATGGCCAAGTGGGACTCAGGAAGAGAAATTTAGACCTTTCATGGCAAGACAAAATGAGCTGTCCCTCCATAAGGGTTGCATATTGTGGGGCGATAGGGTGGTTATTCCAAGGTCTCTACAGAATGAGGTGTTGGACACATTACACATGGGTCATCCAGGCATGGTTCGGATGAAATCTTTAGCCAGGTGCTATGTGTGGTGGCCTGGCATGGACAAGGACATTGAACAATGGGTGCGCACCTGTCGAGCGTGCCAGGAGGTGCACCCAGAAATGCCCAGGGCACCAGTGCATTGGTGGGAGCGGGCTAAGAACCCGTGGAGCCGGCTCCATGTAGATTTTGCAGGGCCGTTTCAGGGAAAGGTGTTCTTAATTGTAGTAGACGCCTACTCGAAATGGCTGGAGGTCTCAATTGTTCCAAACATGTCCTCAGCTGCTGTAATCAGGGCCCTTCGCATTTTGTTTGCAACGCATGGGTTACCCGAGACCATAGTATCAGACAACGGGGCGGCTTTTGTGTCCCAAGAGTTCAGGGCATTCCTGGCCGATAATTTCATTAGAGGGGTCACTTCTGCTCCCTTTCATCCATCCTCGAACGGACAAGCCGAACGGATGGTGCGCACAGCCAAGGGTGCAATAGCGCGCCTCTTGGAAGGGGATTGGTCTGCTCGCATTGCAAGGATGTTGTTCCTGCAGCACACAACGCCGTGTGCATCCACAGGCAAGTCCCCAGCTGAGTTATTAATGGGGAGGAGGTTAGCCACAATCCTAGACTATGTCCACCCTGACAAGGTGCCGGGCCGCGATGCAAGAGAACCACCGGCTGCCGAGGGTGACAGAACCCGATACCTGTCAACAGAGGATTTGGTTTGGGTCCGGAACTATGCAAGGGGACCCGCATGGGTGCCGGGGGTGGTCACCCGACCCAGTGGGCCAGTGTCATATTTTGTGACGTTAGAGGATGGCAGAGTAATGCGCCGCCACATTGACCAGCTAAGGCGCCGGTTCCCAAGCAGGGTAAGCCCGAGGGGGGAGGAGCCGCGCACAACTCTGCCGGCGTCCGGTGAATCGCAGCAGTCTAGTCAGGATGACTCCGGGCCACAGGGGGTGGAGGGCTCCGAGAGTCAGGAAACCGAGATCACCACTGATGAACCTAACCCGGAAACAACTAGTCAGCCTAGAGAGTCAGCTAGTGACACAGCTCCAGCTGAGGTACCCGAGGTTATTGGAGAGAGAAGTCTGACCACGGATAGTCCAAGGAGTGACACACCGGGGGTTAGGCGATCCGGTAGGACTCGAAGACCTCCGCAATACTTGAAAGATTACGTGTATAGTCTCAACTAGGTGCGGGGGAGTGTTGTGTATTAAATAAGATATTCTGGCAGCAGGGTAAAGTATTGCTATTGGTCAATTTGAAGTGTTCAATCACAATCCACAGCCTGATTGGGTCCCGCCGGAAAGTTTGAATATTATTGGTTCCCGCTAAAATGTATCTTTTCCCTCAGTCCCAATGTGTCTATAAATAGAGCTTTCCCTACCCCCTATCCCCAGTCTTGTCTTATCCCTTACAATAAAGAGCTGTTTTCACTAAGAAGTGTTGCTGGACTTCTTGCTATCAGAACCCACGACACAACAGTTCCGCTTTAAAAATCTGCCATTTTTAAAAGGGACTCAATTTCTTTTCCGGATGTGTTGTTTGTGGCATGGCTTGGGAGGACCGGTGGGGGGTTGGGGTGGAGACTGGATGCTGCCCCCCTCCAACCAGAGCCGTCTTTCCCATTGGGTTTACTGGAGCGTTGCGCCAGGGTGCCGGCCTCTCAGGGGCGCCCCAGTGAGTGGGAGATTGTCTGGCTTTGCCGGCGGCCTCCCCTTTCCCTTCTGCATGCCCGCCATATGGCTGGCGGGCGTGCAGCTTGTCTCCCAAGGCTCCGCGGAAAAAGAACGAGCCCCACAGAGGCTTGGGAAAAGGTTGACAATTCTGGGAAACGTGTGTGTGTGTGCGTGCTGCAGGGATCTTTGCACCACAGCGCCGGATATGCTTCAACTTGCTGCAAAGGAGCCTTGCAGGAAGGCTGAGCAGAATGCCAGGGGGGCCTGCCCCCTTGTGCCCCAGGCCAGGTTCCCATGCTCTCTCCAGGCAGGGAGGGCTGAGTTCAGCTCTGCCGCCCCCCCCCCCGCTGCTCATCCTCTTCTGCTGCCTGAAGTGAAATGGGAAGATGTGGAAGTTGTCGCCAAAGCCATGCTTAGCAGGTTTTTGTACCTGCGGCTCCCAGTGAGATCTTGCAGGGCTCTCGTGAGATCTCCCCGGAAGCCACCCCACTGGATTCTGCCACCTAAGGCAGCTACCTCGGTGGCCTCGTGGACGGGCCGGCTGTGGCCCAAACTCTGTTCCAGGCAACCTCCACTCAAGAGTTTCCTCCGAGGCCAGGATCCGGCTGGCTGAGCATCTTCTTAGTCACATGGGGACGGGGAGGCCATCATGTGCCATCTCTGCTCTGCCCATTGCGTCCAAAAGGGGGCCGGGTCAGAGACCCCCGGAGCAAAGGCTAGGAGGAGGACCTGTGTGTATCTGCTGTGTGCTTGGGGCTGGCTCGTGGCTAAGGGGGTCCTTCAAAGGGTGTGCCAGCCTTCCCACCCACCCCAATATACCCGCAAAGAAGGCCCAGTGGTTCCGACCCCCCCACCCCACCTTCTGTGAGTCTTGCCAAATGCGACGAAAGAACGGCTGGCAGCAAATTAAGAAGACAAAAACTTTATAGGTTCTGTTTCTACCTCGCTCGACAAACTCTAAGTCACATCCACACAAGGACAGAATCAGGAGTAGCTCCAGGGGTCTCATGGGGGGGGCATTTGGGGGGTTTGTGGCCCTGCCTGGGGAAGAACTGGGGGGCGGGGCTAGCAGTTGGCAAGAGCTGGAGAGAAGTTGGTGCCAGCTTTTGCCCAGGGAATAAGAGGGTATAATTCACATGCCCACAGATAAAGTGGGGAGGGGGGTCATTGCATGCACAGCTCACCCCCCTGCAAACTCCAGGAAATGCCCCCATAATCTCTTTCTCTCCCTCTAAAGCTCTCCTTTGCCATTAACGTAAGACTCATTCGCACAACCTCCAGCCTTCCACTTTGTATGTGGGCATGCGTGGATACGTGGGGAGAGGGACGAGCTGCATGGACTGCGGCCCCCTGATGCCCCCAGGTGAGGGCGGGGGACAGGGTCTTCCAAAAGGGGCATTCTGGCAACTCTGGGTGGGGAGAGGCCCAGGGGCACCTGGCCGGACCCCCTCCCCTGCCAGCACCCATGCTGCTCACCAACTTCTGCTACTAAGGCCCCCCCCCCCACAATCTCCTGGGGGCAACTGGGCCTCTATAGGCAGCAGCTGGTGGCAGGAGGTGGCAAGGTTGGTGCCTCTCTCAGTTGGGCAGCCAAAGGGAAGGGGGGACGCCCAGTAGGGCAGCCCTGGAGTTACTCCTGAGTCGCAGCCCCACCTGCCAGGGGAGGGGGCACCCGCAATTAACACAAGGGAGGGCCAGGAGCTGCCTGGCAGAGCTGCCCAAAGGGCAAGCAAGCCACTGGCACAGCTCACATGCCTGGCAACCTTCCACCGTTCTTGAAGTAGCTCTGGTTGAAGGTGGGGGCCACAGTCCGATCCACCGTCTCGAAGCTGATCTGTTGCTGCATCTGCACCTGTTGCTGGCGTCCTGGTGCTATCCTTCGGATAGAAGGCACTGAGAGAGAGAGAGATTGTGTGAAAATGATGTATCGTTGGTATCTAACCCCAAGGTTGGCGGTTCAAATCCCTGCGACGGGGTGAGCTCCCGTTGCTCGGTCCCATCTCCTGCCCACCTAGCAGTTCGAAAGCACGTCAAAGTGCAAGTAGATAAATAGGTACCGCTCCGGCGGGAAGGTAAACGGCGTTTCCGTGCGCTGCTCTGGTTCGCCAGAAGCGGCTTAGTCATGCTGGCCACATGACCGGAAGCTGTACGCCGGCTCCCTCAGCCAGTGAGCGCCGCAACCCCAGAGTCGGACATGACTGGACCTAATGGTCAGGAGTCCCTTTACCTTTACCTAATCCCACCCCAAGGAAAATTGCTAAAGTGTACAAAACAAATTCTAAAATGTGTTGGAAAGGTAAAGAGAGAGAGGGCACTTTCTGTCATATGTGGTGGACATGTACATTGGTAAAGGCTTTCTGGGAAATGATGAGTTACAAGAAAATATTTTAAAATACCTTTGTCCAAAAACCAGAAGCCATTTTACTTGGTATAATAGGTGAAGAGTTCCCAAGACTTTTTATGTATGCAACAATGGCAGTGAGAACGCTACTAGCCCAGAGATGGAAGGGAGGAAGGAAGGAGGAGTACCAGCAAAAGAAGAATGGGAGGTGAAACTGATGGGAGTATGCGGAGATGGTGAGAAGATCCGAAACCAGGAAGAACAAGTATTGTCTACAGACTGGAGTAAATCTGTAATTTATTTAAAAGACCACTGTAAACAGTTAAAATCTTCGGCAGGGATGTACAGACACTTGTAATGTGGAATTTCTTTATGGTAATTATGGTTATATAATAGATAGACAGGGGTAAAAGATGCAGTAAATTTAATCTTAAAAATGTAACCCATGGTGGCAGGGAAGGATGTCTAAGGGTTCGAAAGAACTCTGTATTTTAATGTTTGAAATGGTTTTGTTTTATATGTATAAAAAATTTCTTTTTTGTTCCAAAAAAAATTTATTAGCAAAATTTCAATACATACAGATCAATCAATCAATACCATCATACACATTTCCCCCCTTTCCTCCCTCCCCCTCCCCCTCCAAGACTTCCCCCAGCTCCCTTAACTGTTTTTTTTTAAATTCACATTGTTATTATTTCTGCATATCATTGTACAATTGTAAATATTATCTTTCTATTATTCAAATTTATTATCTGCCAATAAAATTTGTGTATGTTTATTCAAATCCTGCCAATGATTCTAAGTCTCTTTGTTTTTTCAAATAATTAGTAACACTTCCCATTCTTCCAAAAAGTCCCGATTATCCTTTTCACGCAATTTGTTTGTTAATTTTGCCAATTCTGCATAGTTCATCAGTTTTTCTTGCCATTGTTCCTTCGATGGTATTTCTTCCATCCTTGTGCCAACAGAACTCTCACTGCAGTAGTAGCATACATAAATAAATTCCTTGCTTTCTTTGGTATATATTGACCTAAAATTCCTAACAAAAAGGCTTCTGGCTTTTTAACAAAAGTCCGTTGAAACATTTTTTTCAATTCATTATAAATCATTTCCCAATATTTTTTAACTTCTCTGCACTCCCACCACATATGAAAGAAAGTCCCTTCTTTTTCTTTACATTTCCAACACAAATTTGTCTCGGTCTTATACATCTGGACTGGTGTAATATACCATCTATACATCATTTTTAAATAATTCTCTTTCAACAAAGAACAATCTGTGAATTTCAAATTTACTTTCCAAAGCTTTCCCCAGTCCTCAAATTGTATATTGTGCCCCACATCTTGAGCCCATTTAATCATTACTGATTTCACTTCCTCATCCTTCATCTCCCATTCTAACAAAATACTGTAAGTATTCTTCAGCAACTTTACCTTCTTATCCACTACTTCTTTTTGAAATCTAGAAACAGTATAACTAAACCCTTTTTTATTGTCTTCTTTATAAATTTCATTTAATTGTCTATAATGTAGCCAACTCTCAACATATCCTTTTATTTCCTCATAGTCTTTTAACTTACATTTTCCATCTTGGTCTTCCAGTAAGTCTTTGTATGTAGGCCATTTTTCCAAGCGGTTTGAGCAGTGAAGCCTTAATTGGTGATAGCCACCAAGGTGTTTTTTGTTCTATCAAATATTTATACCTTTCCCACATTTTCATTAATGATCTCCTAATTATATGATTGTAGAATCCTTTATGTATCTTTCCTTTCCCATACCAAAGATATGCGTGCCATCCAAATCTGTTATCATGACCTTCCACATCCAAAGCTTTATACTTTTCCAGTTTTAGCCAGTCCCTAATCCATACCAAACAAGCCACCTCATAATAATTTAAGGTCTGGGAGGGTGAAGCCTCCTCTTTCTTTTGTATCTGTAAATATCTTATATTTAATCCTTGGCCTCTTGCCCTGCCAGACAAATTTAGATATCTCCTTTTGCCATCTTTTGAGGCATTCATCTTTAACTATTACTGGGACTGTCTGGAAAAGAAAGAGCATTTTTGGCAACACATTCATTTTTATCACTGCAATTCTTCCTAGTAGGGAAAGGTCCATTCTACTCCATATTTCTAAATTTCTTTTTATTTCATACCAAACTTTTTCATAATTATCATTATATACATTTATATTTTTTGTTGTTAACCAAATTCCTAGATATTTAACTTTTTTATGGATTTCTGTCTCTGTGCTTTCCTCCAGCTCTTTTCTCTCTTCTTCTTTTAAAATTCTAACTAATAATTTAGTTTTATTTTTATTCAATTAAAAATTTTCAAAAAATTAATAAAAAGAGAGAGAGATAGAAGCAACAGCTGTTTGTGCTTTCTGCTGCCATACGATTTAGCAACTGCAATACAGCCTTTGCTGGATCCAGGCTCAAAGCAACCCTGTGGAGCAGGGATTCTCGTATTTGGCCCATTCTGCAGCTCCTAGCTGGTACCGTTCCCCCCCCCCACAGATCATGGCCCCCCTCTCCCGAGTCAGATTCCAGCCCCTCTTCCCCAGTGCCCAGTTGCCAGCGTTCCCCCCCCCAGCCCAGGAGTGCTTAGAAGACTCACTTGCATAGGGGGAGGCGCTGAAGTCGGCATAGGCAGAGCGGGCTCTCTCCATCCTGTTCCCCAAGGGGGGCCGGGGGGACTTCAGGACTGGCAGGGGAGGAAAGCGAGAAGGCCGGTCAGGCTACCACCCAAAGCCCCTGAAGCTGCTCCTCCTCCCCCCCCCTTCCCCATTGGTCGCCTGCTTGCTCACTCATCTGCCTCTTGCTCCAGCAGGAGAGGCGGTGTGGTGTAGCGGGTAGAGTTGGCACACTAGACCAGGGGAAGAGCTGAGATACGCTGCTCAGAGCCCCTGTTTTAATTCTGCTTCAAGCCAGTCATGGAAAAAGCCCATCAAGAGAGAGAGAGAGAGCGCTAGAGGCCAGGTCCTTGTGTGGGTGAAGCCCCAAGGAGAAGGGCAACTGGACCCCAAAGAGGACTGGCATAGACGTGCCCACTGCCCCCAAAGGGGGGGGGAGCCCTGTGCCGCACCTGTGAATTCCCTCTGGAGGGCGAGGGAGCGCTCGACTGCTTGGGATCCCATCCGGCCTTTGTAGAGGACGCCGTTGACGCCAAGGATGTCCACCTCGGTCTGAAAGGGGGACAAAGGCTGTGAGAGATGAGCCGAGCCAAGGCCAGGAAGGGCAGGGCAGAGTGTGGGCAAAATAAAACAAATGCAGGCAGGGCCTTTCCAGCATTGGCACCTCCAGAGAGGTCGGCCTACACAATGACCTTTTTAGGCGCCAGGTGAAGAAAATGGCAGTCGTGAATATTTCTTTCCACTGCTTTTTGTTTAGATTTTTAGTTTCAAGTTGCATTTTGTTGTTGTTTTTAGTTTTTACTCGTACTAGGTGGCATATAAATATTGGGAATAACAAACAAACGGACCCAACCCAGGCCCAACTACCAGCTCAGATCTCTTGAAGAAAGCGTTACCACCCAATGCCTTCACAGAGGAGGAGAGAAGGATCACAGCAGTCGAACCTCCATGTTCAGAGACAGTCTACCTCCTGGCAGTTCCGGGGGCTTTGGCTTTTCAGCTGGGCTTGCCGGCTTCTTGGCCAGCCCCGTCTGGCCACAAGCAGAAGGCTGGACTAGATGGGCCTTTGATGCCCCAGATCCAGTGGTCCTCCAGACAGATCTCTCACTCCGCACCCAGCATCCCACCCCCCCAGCAGGCGCCTCGAGGTAGCCCAGTGGCTGCTCACGTTGTCGTAAGTGATGGCTGCCAGGTCTGCATAGGGGTAGATGGTGGTGAGGTCCTGGGATCTGGTGAGGCGTTTGATGCGGCATGCTTGGTGATGGGCCTGGCACTGCCAGCAGGTGTGCGGGGGCTGGTTGCTACTCGTCTCACTTGCCTCCCCGTCCCTGAGGAAAGAAGACCAGGCCAGGGGCTCAGAACCAAGGTGTGGTGCCCACCAGGGCTGGAGACTGCCAGTCCTCTGGACAGCGGCACTCACCAGAGAGGAGGCAGAACCCTGAGAGGTGCCGGAACTGAGTTCCTGTGAGTTCCCCC
Organism: Lacerta viridis; assembly: GCA_900245905.1. Taxonomy (NCBI): domain Eukaryota; kingdom Metazoa; phylum Chordata; class Lepidosauria; order Squamata; family Lacertidae; genus Lacerta; species Lacerta viridis. The sequence goes on from OFHU01000575.1 coordinate 325,276, forward strand.
TGGTTTAAAAAAGAAAAAAAAGCCCTGGCCCTGGTGACAAAAGGGACTTTGGAGAGAGGCTGACCACCAGAAACAGGAAGGTAAAATACATTGAACCAGAGAGGCTGAGGGCTTCTCCAAACTTCTTGTCTCACTTCCTTCCCCCCAGGGGAAACTGCTCTTTAGCGCTCATTCGGATGGAGCTCACGGCAGCTGGGTTTTCCAAAGGTTGCTGTTTGTTCTGGTTTGAAGGGAGAGGAGTGGGACGAGGGGGAAACTGCTCAGACCCATGTCTAGAAATCACAGATGAAGTGGAAAACTGCCCAGACGTGGGTTGCCGTATTTCAAGAAGTATCCAGATACAAAAAGTTGTTGAGCTTTTTTTGGGGGGGGGAGTGGGGAAACCGGGACATTTTGCCGATTTTTAGGAATTCCCCCCCGAATGGTAATTTCGCCATTGGAGTCCTGGATATGTCCGGGGGAAACTGGACGTATGGCCTGGGAGAAGTGGCTGTCTGCAGCACTAGATTTGGGGTGGTGGGGGCGGTTCCCCTGCACAGGGCGCCAAGCCAAGGGGGTGCAAAATTGAGAACATCCTTAATTGAGAAGATCCATTTTGGGGAGCCAAATCTTGGCCATGAGCAGGAAGCCACATCATGAAAGATTACCCTTAAGTTTGGTTGAGCCCTGATTCTGCCCACCCGATTTCAGATGCAGAAAGGGCCCAGGCCTCCCGCCTGACCCTCCCCCCTTAGCATCTCTCTGAGTGCAGTGATCAGCAGAAGGGCCCCCCAACCACGACTCCCGCCCCCCCATCGCAGTGCCCCCTCCTCACTTCCTCTCCAGCCGTGCCAGGTGTTCATAGCCGCTGGCACTAGCCGGGCGAGGGCGCAGGCTGCCCTTCCGCTTGGTCACCATGTGTCTGCAAAGAAGGAAAGAGAGGGGGTGAGACAGGGGCCCCCCAGGGCTGCCTCTCCTCCAAAGCAGCAACCCTCCTCCCACCCCGCAAGATACCAAGGGGTTCTGTACTCACGGCCCGGTCATCATGGTCACCGGCCGGTCGCAGGAGATGCATTTCACTCTCTCAAAGAGCTGTCTGAAAAGCACAAAGAGACTCGAGTTGACCACCTGAGGAAAGACATCTTTTTACCATCCATCCGTCTCACGTGGCAGGTTGGGTGGTGGTCAAGTATCCGCAGGACCGGCAGAACAAGCCAGCCCCCTTGCCAGCCCGCACTCTGCCACTTGGGCATCTGTGTCAAGCCCTGTGTCAGGAATGTCCCTTCCCAGAATGACAGCGAGGGCTCCGAGGACCAAGGGGGGTGGCAGGCAGAAAGTGACAGAGGCTTGCTTTCTTCACATGCGGAGACTGAAGCGAACCCCTCTTGTCCTGGAATACAAGTCTTAAATTCAGAGCAGAGTTCAGGCTTGGTGTCAGGCCAACAGAAGGCAGGGCAGATGGCGTATATCCTGTTGGAAAATAGTCCATCCTCCAGTGGGCTCAACTGCCCCATCGAGTGAGGAAGACTGAGCTGTGTGCTCGGGCTTAACTACTGTGTAAAGGAAAAAGGGACCCCCCAACGTTAGGTCCAGTTGTGGATGACTCTGGGGTTGCGGCGCTCATCTCGCTTTACTGGCCAAGGGAGCCGGCATACAGCTTCCGGGTCATGTGGCCAGCATGACTAAGCCGCTTCTGGCGAACCAGAGCAGCGCACGGAAACCGTTTACCTTGCCGGAGTGGTACCTATTTATCTACTTGCACTTTGACGTGCTTTCGAACTGCTAGGTTGGCAGGAGCAGGGACCGAGAACGGGAGCTCACCCCGTCGCGGGGATTCGAACCGCCGACCTTCTGACCGGCAAGCCCTAGGCTCTGTGGTTTAGACCACAGCGCCACTTGCATCCCAAACTACTGTGTAAATACCCAACAAATCTTAAAGTTATAAAACCGCCAGCCTGCTGTCTCTTGGTGTGAGAGAAAGATCGTAAATCCTGACACCCTGCAAGCCTTGAGGCAGATTTGCAGCGGTGCTGCAAAAACTAGTGGCCGCTGGCACTGCAGAGGGGATGCCCTTGCCCGGCATCTCACGGCAATGGAGAGAAGGTGCTCAGCCCCAGCTTCCCCACCGAAACCCCCCCCCCACTCACTTCTTCTTTTTTTGAAGTATTTTATTAAAGATTTTTTGATTCACAAAAGTATGTGCAATCTCTCTGTCTCGTATTTTTTACATGTATCATTTTTACAAATCAGTTTCGTTTGTTGAGACATTGGGAAGAAAAGGGGGGAAAGAGGAGGACGGGTGGGAGGATGGGTGGGGATGGGATCGGGTGGCAATGTTTCTATTTTATTTAATATTTGTAGGGTTTGATGTCAGCGTTGCTTGTGCAGGTTCTTTTTTGTTCGCTTGTGTTGGTGGTGAGCAGAGCCGTCTCATCCATTTACTCTGGTGGTGCGGCGCACCAGGGCGCAATGGCCTGGAGGGCGCCTCTGCCCTCCAGCCCCGCTGGCAGCGCCTGCCGGCAGCGCCCTCTGACTGCCCAGCAGAGCACAGGAGCGCGAGCCGGCCGCCCGCCCGATGGAGCGCGAGCTGGCCGGCTGCGCGCCATCCGGCTGCGCGCGGGAGCGCGAGCCGGCCGCCCTCGCCTCCCGTCCCGGAAGCGCTGGAAGGGCGCGCAGAGCCCCCGCCGCTCCAGCGCCACGCCCCTCATCCCCCGCTCGCCCACCCCCCTCCCAAGGGGCGGCAAGCGCGGGAGGGAGGCGGCGGAGAGCGGCATGGCGGGGGCGCCGGAGGGATAGCCGCGCCAGGGCGGCAGATCCCCTTAAGACGGCTCTGGTGGTGAGAGAGGCTGGGGTTGGCCTAGGGTGTGGTTGTTCATTTGTGATTGGCTGTGGTGGTCTTTGTTTTCATGTGTGAGCCCCACTCACTTCTTAAAGCCAGCGGCACTGTCTGCGTCAAAGCGGGGGCCCTCGCTCAGGTACCTCTTGATGACCTGCCACACCTGCTCCAGCTGCCGGCTCAGAGGGTCCAGGGCCATGCGGTCCAGCTGTGGGGAGGTGGCAGGAGTGAGCCAGTGGTCAGTCGCATTGTGCACGTTGGAGTTAACGCTTTATAAGCAAGGCCAGGATCCGCACAGACTTGGCGGAGTGTCTGGCCAAATGAGCACAGCAGCTCATCCACAGTAGGTCTTGCCCCTACCCACGGATCAGTGGCCGAGACTAAAGGTCAAGAGGATATACGCATTTTAATAATAATGTCCTCACATCTGACTATGTCGCCTCCTCTCCAGGGTTTCCCCCAAGCAATCTGAGACTATGCCTGTGTGAAGCTAACTTCTCCTCTACCCTCTTCATGCCTCTCCTGGTTCTGGGAGACCAGCAGGAGTTGCAGCAGGAGAGGGAGACCCCTCTGCCTCTTCACCAGGTGGACGCATCCCTGCCTCTTGGCCTCCTTCTTCTCCTTGTTTCAGCTTCTGCCTCTGATTCTGGACTTCTCTCTCCCACAGACTTTCCCAGCTCGCTAAACCCTGTTCCTTCTTCTGACACCTCCTCCCAGTCTTCTCCCTCTGACCCCTCATCATCGTCCCCAGGCTCTGAGCCTTCTTCCCTTGGGAGTTTCCCAGCCACTTCCACCCACCATTCCTCTGCATCCAACCAGCCCATGACACCAGGCAAGGAACACCAGGAGGTTTTGAGGAGGAAGAAGAAAAGTTAGGATTTGATACCCTGCTTTATCACTACCCAAAGGAGTCTCAAAGTGACTCACATTCTCCTTTCCCTTCCTCTCCCACAACAAACACTCTGTGAGGTGAGTGGGGCTGAGAGACTTCAGAGAAGTGTGACTAGCCCAAGGTCACCCAGCAGCTGCATGTGGAGGAGCGGAGACGCGAATCTGATTCACCAGATTACTAGTCCACCGCTCTTAACCACTACACCACACTGAGCTCTGGGATTGCAGGCTGGGAACTTTGCCCACCGCTAAGGATGTCTGCCAGGGCTGGGCCACCCATGAGGCAGATGGAGACATTCGCCTCAGGCGGCAGATTCCAAGGAGCACTTCCATGGGGGCCCCTCCGCTGCCAGAGAAGCAACCGCGGTGGTTTCCGGTGAGATCTCGCAAGAGCCATGCAAAATCACATGGAGGCCTCCACTCTCGCAAGGTCTTGCTGGAACCCAGAACCCACATGATCCCAGCAAGCGAGGCTTCATCTGGGCTGCCCCGATGCCCGCCTGCGCTTGGTGGCTCTGCCAGGCTCCGCTCTGCAGGGAGGGCGTCACCTTGCAGTCCATGTCGGTGAAGAGCTTCTCCAGGGCCTTCTGCCAGTCCTTGTCCTGCAGGGACATCTTCTGCAGCAGGTCCTGCATCATATCGCTCAGCTGGTCGGTGGCTGACTGCAGCTCCACTTGGTTCGCCTTGGCCTCCAGCTGGCTCTTGTCGGCTTTCTGCAGGGAGAAGCAGCAAGTGCCTTCCAGCAGCAGGGGGGCCAAGGAAGACAGCCCTCCCCTAGAGGCTAAGCTCTCAGTGTCGGAAGGGGCCCCGTCACTCAGACCATGCCCCCCCCCGGAGGCAAGAGCCCCCTCCCAGCTCCACGTGGTCCACTTACCACACTCATCTCTTCCTGGATCATGGCTTTGTCTGCCTTTGCGATATCCAGCTGCTCCAACATGATGCGCATGGTCTGTGCACATGAACAGAAGCCACACTTGAAACCTGCATTTGTGCCCCGAGATTATTTGGAACACATGTGTGTTTTTGCACAAGTTTTAAAGTGATATTTTTCATTATAGGTAAAGGTAAAGGGACCCCTGACCGTTAGGTCCAGTCGCATACGACTCTGGGGTTGCGGCGCTCATCTTGCTTTAGTGGCTGAGGGAGCCGGCGTACAGCTTCCGGGTCACATGGGAACCATGACTAAGCCGCTTCTGGCGAACCAGAGCAGAACACAGAAACACCGTTTACCTTCCCGCCAGAGTGGTACCTATTTTTCTACTTGTACTGGCGTGCTTTCGAACTGCTAGGTTGGCAGGAGCAGGGACCGAGCAACGGGAGCTCACCCTGTCACGGGGATTCGAACCGCTGACCTTCTGATCGGCAAGCCCTAGACTCTGTGGTTTAGACCGTAGCGCCACCCACATTATACAATACAATAAAAAAGCAAACCAATCTAAGCAAGAGTAAAACAACAAGAGAGAAGAGAAGAGAAGGGGGAATACAAAGCCCTCTCTCCGGGATAATATTGACCCTTGCCTCAACCAGAAGGGGTGGGCCCTCCCAGCTCTTCCCTGGGAGCTTCCCTTTCTTCTCCCAGCCTCCCACCCTGGGAGATATTCCCTGCCCCTCACTCAGGCATTGGCTGGCAGCAAGGCGATAATGTACCAGCCCCATCTGGAAAGGCAGAGGTGGGGGGAGATACAACAGGCCAGGGATGGGGAACCTGCCGCCCTCCAGATGTTGTTGGACTCTTCAACTTCCACCAGGCCAAGGGTTGATGGGTGTTCAAAGTCCAGTTGCACTGGTTGGGGCAACCCAGTCAGATAGGCGGGTTGCAAATAATAATAATATTCTTGTGTTTCTCTATAAATAATGTAGGAACACTCACCACTGTAACTAAACCAAGTTGTACTGCCTGTGTTTTTCTGACTGATGTATGGAAAGGCACATGAACCTGACCTTTGGAGGGTATGTAAGTAAACCATTTTCAACTCACCCAATGTGTGGTCTTTTTCTACGCTAGAGGAAGAGGGGAACTTTGGAAGAAACTTAGAAGGGCATATTGTAACAGCCTATATCTCCACAATTTGCTGCATATTTTGTGGTTTTAAATCTCGGCTGGGGCTCTCTCACCAAAGAGTACTTGCCCCAAACTTGGATCCTGGCATCCAAGAATTCTCCTTTTATACCCGATATTTTCCTTGCCATCAGCAGTGACGGCTATTGATAGCTCCTAGCTAGACCAGGGGTCAGCAACCTTTTTCAGCCATGGGCCGGTCCACCGTCTCTCAGACCATGTGGTGGGCTGGACTATATTTTTTGGGGGGGAAATGAACGAATTCCTATGCCCCACAAATAACCCAGAGATGCATTTTAAATAAAAGGACACATTCTACTCATGTAAAAACATGCTGATTCCCGGACTGTCCGTGGGCCGGATTGAGAAGGCAATTGGGCCGCATCCGGCCCCCGGGCCTTAGGTTGCCTACCCCTGAGCTAGACGGACCCCCTTCTTCTTATTTTCGTACAGAGTTTCCCAGGTGAGTGACGCTGCTCACCTGGATGTCTGACGTGCTCTTCATCAGCCTCTCCATCCCCGTCTGCAGCTTCTCGCACTGATCCCTCAGTCTATGCATCTGGTCCATGGTGCCCTGCAGCGATTCCTTCTCCTGGGGAGAAAGCAAGCAAAGGAGCTGGGAGAGTCAACATGTGCACCCTTGGGTGCTACCGGGTGCACACCCACCAGACAGGCAACAGCTGGGTGGTGTGGAGGACCTTCTTGAGCGCCCCCTTCCCCTCCTGCCCCGTGCTCCAAAAGTTCACCTTCTCAGCCTGACTTTGGATCAAATTTATTCGTTCCAGCAGCGTCTCTATTTCGAGTGGTTCTCCAGAAAAGCCTGCAAGCAGAGAGGAGGCTCACAGCTGGGCTGCCCTGCCCTCCAAATTACTGGAGGAGAGAGGAAGCGATGGCTCCTAGTCACCCTGCCCTCCACAGTGGGAGCCAGCCACACTTCTGAATCCCAGTGTCTGGAAACCGCAGGAAGGAAAAGTTGCTCTTCTATGTGGGATGTGATACATAAGTAGCAGTCAAGTACAACATTCCTTGTTTTCCTAGAGTGGACATGCGGGGGAATGTTTGGTCCAACCAGTCGAAAACTTCTTGTTTCCTCCTAGCCTGGAGCACCCTTCCTTTGCATATGACTAGAGGTGGGCGTGACCTTACCTGTCCAGGTAACAAAAGGACAAGGCACGCTGCACACACTCTCTCTTTGACTACCTCTGTCCTTGGAGCACTTTTTAGCTAGAGATGCTCTGTTGGCTCTGTTCCAGCCAAAAGAGGACACTGGGATTATCCCCATATGGGATAGATCCACATGTATATACTTTGTAACTAAGTCTGCCTTCAGGGATCCAACTGTGAACTGATGATGTGAGTAAACTTCTTTTATATACTTTAAACAAGATTGTGGTGTGTTTATTCTTTTAAGAGGGATATAAGGGAACTTACCAAGAACCCAATATTTAGAGGCTTAAACAAGCCTGCAACCAGCTATCTGCTGTGCATTTAACAGGGGAATGTAAAGCTCTGCTAAGTTATAAAACTTGCTAGCACAAGTTAGGAAGGATATTAATAAACAATATATCCTCTCCTGCCTCCCTGAACATTCCCACACTGCTCAGCTCCTGCTTACTGGTTTCCCTTTGGGGCACCTGGTTGGCCCCTGGGAGAACAGGAGGCTGGGCTGGATGGGCCATTGCTCTGACTCTGAAGGAGCCAAGGTAACTGTAACAGAGGGTGCCTCTCAGCATGCAGAGAGCGCATCACCGCACTTGGCCCCTGAGCTCAGCTCCAGACTGGCCCACCAGCTGATGAGGCTGGGTTGGGTGGGTGTGCCTTGCAATTCCGCCCCAGATGTGTTGGTGGGGCCTTTGGGTCAGATGTCAGCCCCAACTGAGTGCTGCTCCCCCCCCAGCCCCCAGTGTATGGCTCTTCCTTCCCATGGCCATGCTTGGGGTGGGTGTGGGGTCACCCAAAGACTCACCCCAAAGGCCGGCTCGCTTCATCTGCTCCTCCAGCTGAGTGATTTGGGCCAGGAGCAATTCGTGCTTCTCAGGCAGCTGTCCCAGGGTAGCCAGCACTTCCCGGGACGACTTCTCCAAGACCTCCGAGTCGGTGTAGCTCTGCAACACAACCACATGTGCAGGAGAAACTGGGATGGGTGGGCTGAGAATGCCTGCCTTGCAGGCAGAACGTCCCGGGCTCAATCCCTAGGCTGGGAGAGACCAAGAGAGCAACTGCTGCCAGCCAGAGCAGAAAAAACTGGGCTAGGTGGAGCAAGGGTCTGACTGTTTGAGCCTTGAGTGAGAGCCATTCGACAGCGAGATAAACTCATAGAATCAGAGAGTTGGAAGGGACCCCAAGTGTCTTCTAGTCCAACCTCCTGCAATTCAGGAATCTCAGCTAAGGCAGCCATGGTGCAGCATTTTTAGTGCTATAATTCTGGTGCCGTGACTCGGATGGCCACCCAACCTGTCCTTAAAAACATCCCAGGAAGGAGAGCCCACCGTCTCCCGAGGGAGACCCATTCCATTCCATCCTGCTGCTTCTGCACTGAGGTTCTCCCCCCTCCCTTTTCCACAGGGCTGCAGGATCTCATGCAAGGGCTGCCTGGGCGTGGGGGCTGGGAACCTGCCTTCCTGCCCCACCTCCTCTGTCCCCACACTCACCTTTCCCGTGAGCATCTCGCAGAGGGAGCTCCAGTGCACCAGGTCCGAAGGGTCGGAGCCCAACTTCCCCTGTGTTGGGAAAGGAGGAGGTGAGGACCTGCGTGGGGAAGGCCATCGCTCACGGCCCAGCCTGGGAGCGATAAAGGCCGTAAAGAAACCAGGGGACTCCCCACCCCACCCGCAGACGGGCTCAGCTTGGCTAAGCGGTCTTCCTGTATCGCCAGCCTCTGTACATGAGCCACACTGAGCCACTTGACTTGGCAGGGAGACTGGGCCCAGTGAGGGGCAGCAAAGCTCGCCTCCCCCCCCACTGTCTGCCCTTCTGAGCTGCTTTGTGGAAGGGTCCTTGATTAATAAACCTGGGACAACAGCCACCTCCTGCATTTCCTGCTGGAAGTCCCCCCCCCCGATTGCTATGATTTGGTACAGCATTTATTGAGGTGCCTATTATTGAATTTATATCCCACCCTTTCTCTGACCAGGGAGGACGCCTGACGTTCCCCTCGCCTCCATCAATGCCCCTGGAGAGAGCTGGGGCAGGAAGAAGCAGGGCAGCGGTAACAAGAGGCAGACAGGGGTCAAGAGAGAGGCGTGTGTGGTGCTCAGAACAGTGGCATAGCAAGCCCAGATTGTACCCAGCGCAGAATTTTTTTGGCACCCCCGTACGGACCACGCATGTGCAGCTTCCGTGTGTGCGCACTCCATATGGAATGTCGCACATGCGCAGTCCGTATGGGGTGCCGCTTGTGAGCAGCAGCTGGTAAGGGGCTGTACACCTGGGGGGAGGCAGGGGCCATCTTGTCACCCCTCCCAGAGTGGCACCCGGGGTGGCCCACCCCAACACTCCCCCTTCCTATGCCACTGGCTCAGAGCAAGCCGTGGGTGTCCTGGGCTCACATGCAAGGCTGGCTGGTCTCCCATCTAAAACAGGGACAAAGCCTGCCTCTGGGGAAGGAAGAGGGTCTGCTTGGAAACGGCAGGAGGGGAGAGGGCTGCTGTGCTTGTGGCTTTCCCAGAAGAGGCATCTGGCTGGTCCCTGTGAGAACAGGGGGCTGGACTAGATGGGCCACTGGCCTGATTCGGCAGGTCCTTTTTACGATCTTAGGCTCAGCTTTGAGAAGAGCCACCTGGTCACAGGACGGGTACCGTATTTTCCGGCGTATAAGACGACCCCCAACTTTTCCAGTTAAAATATAGAGTTTGAGATATACTCGACCGCAGATTCTCCACCCGGCGTATAAGACGACCCCCGACTTTTGAGAAGATTTTCCTGGATTAAAAAGTAGTCTTATACGCCAGAATATACAGTAGGTCAGCAGGCGGGAAGGAAGGCATCGCTCTTGTCCTGGGTTCCTTCTTCTTGGCTCCAAACACACAAGCAACATTTAAGCCTCCTGCCCAGCCTCAGTACAGAGCAAGAGCACTTTCTCGGCTTTCGCGATGTAGGGCAGGGTGGGTGGGAGTCCGGGGGGCGGGGGGGTTGCACTCACCAATTGCTCCCTGATCCCGTCCATCTTTCTGGCCTGCTCATCTAATCGGGTGAGCTGCTCCCTCAATTCGTCAGCGTTGAGCTGTTTATTTATCACATGGTTATTATGTAATAGTAAGCGGTATCAACTTTGGTCTCTAACTTGCATCTTACATAAAAGACAGGAGCCAAACAATGGCATTGAGAATTCCACATCCACTCTCTCCCACCGTAACGCTCCGGAAGGGAGGACTGAAGCTGATTGTGGCCCTAAACCAGACCTTGGCAGAAATGGGTCCAGGGAATGAGTTTCACCCAATAGCATCTGCAGCTGAACTGCTGCCACTTTGTTGCCTCACACCCAAAAAGCATATTGGTGATCTGGGCGGCGCTCGGAGCTGCACAGAGGTGGGAGATTTAGCCCTCAAAGTAGCTTGCAAAATTGTCGCAACCTGGCTCTTGGGGTTCCAGAGTTAGGCTCTCCAGAGTAGATGAAAGCAACCATCGCACCACTTGGAAGACCTCCAGTGGATGGATAGTTAAACATGCAATGAAGGTGACAGAGCAGGCCACGTTTGCAGCCTCCCCTGCCAAGAACTACGTGTCTGGTTCCCCTAGCAAGACTTGCACTCCAGCCATCTTTGGGCCTGATCATGACCTCATAAACCAGGGGGCTGCCCCTGCTCTGGAGGGCTGGAGAGGGGACTCGGGTGCAGCTGTGCCAATGGCCCACTGCGCCTTGCCATTAAAACAGAATAGCTGGACTTGCTACTAATAAAAATAAAACAATAGTAAAAAGAGGGGCTCTGAGCATGTCCAGAGTGCCTCCCCATGCCAGCTGAGTAACCACAGTTGGGCTGTGCATCTCTGAGAGGCACCTCAGGCAGGCTTCATTCACAGGGCCCCCCTCATTTTAAAAGAAAAATGCCCTCTGCCCCACTGCAAAGATGCCACTTCCTGGTGTCGTCTCCACCTTCTGGGGATACTCACTTTAGTGAAGTTCTCCTTCAGCTGCCCCAGCTCTCCTTGAAAGCCTTCTGTGGCTGTTTGCAGGGTGCAGATGTTGCTCAGCAGATCCTGCAAGGTATTCATGGCCTGAACAGGACAGAGAGGGAGTTAGCGATGGCTGGAACCAGACGAAGACACCTGGGGAGATCATCAGCAGGAGGGCTGAGCAGAGCTGGCCATTGATAGGAACTATGGAAAGTGTGCTCATTCCATACACACACACAGGCGTAGCAAGGGGGCGTGGGGGATGGACCGCCCCATGTTCCATAATGGAGGGGGTGACAAATTATCAAGGAACAATTACTGCCCTACTAGGGGTTCATAAAAAAACTTTTTTTTAAATGCCTGCTCCGAAGGTCTTATCTTACTATACTAGGGATTATATAGCTATATATGAAATTTCATGCATATCGGTTAATATCTTGACCCTCCTCCACCAAAATAGCTGTTTACTTGGCTGTTTTCCTATGTCATGAAGGCTGAAATTTCAGTTCAGTGGAGCACTTACTGTTCCCAACCCTAACCCTGTGGAAAGCCATCTAATTAGACTTTAATTTGATTTTGAGATGTTTTTAGGAGGTAATTTAATTATTGTTTGATTTTATACCAATGTTATGTATCTGATGTTAGCCACCCTGAGCCCGACTTCGGCCGGGGAGGGCGGGATATAAATAAAAGTTTATTATTATTATTACTTGTTATTATTCCTTTGTAAGAAAATATGAAATAACGTAAAACCATTTTTGCAGGGGGGGGGAATCAATGGGGGGGTGACAATAAATTTTCCGCACCGGATACCACCTGACCTTCCTACGCCTCTGGGGGGGGGGGTGACATGCAGACCTTTGAGTTCAGAAGTTTGATATGGACCAGGGATGGGGAGCCTAGGACCGTCCAGATGCTCTTGGGCCACAACGTCCCTGGAATGTGGACTATGCTGGCTGGCACTGATGGGAACCAGAGTCCAGCAGCCTCAGGAGGCCTCGCCCATCCCTGCCCTCAAGGCTTTGGCTACACCTTCTACAGAGGCAGAGCCATTTCCAGACCACCACCTGATCATGAATGGTGGGCCATTGCAAACATCACGGTCCCTTCTCTTTTGCAGGTAGTGGGGCAGGGGGCCACATCCAGGTGTGCTGCGCCAGCTGCCCAGGAAAAAGAGGAAGGGAAGAAGGCCCCCCTCTCTTCTTTCGGGGGAGACTCACCTTGGTCATCCCGGCCTCATTCATTTCCATCTTCTTCTTCAGCTGCATGATCTGCCACATGTCCTGGGCCGGCTGGGCAGCTCCTTGGCTGCGGGCCAGCAGCTCGGCGGTGGAGGGAGCCTCGTTCAGGAAACTCAGCTGCTTCTCGAGCGCCACAACCCTGTCGTGCAGCTGGTGGAAGATAGAGCTAGATTTCTTGGCCGGCTCCATGACTTCGGCGGACACCACGCTTGAGGCGAGATCTTTGGGGGGCTTGATGAAGTCCAGCTCATCGTCGGTGATTTCCTTCTTCATGTCTTTCAAGTGGAGGTGATCCAAGAGGCTGTGCAGGAATAAGTGGAGGGCATTGAAGTTGACATTGCCCAGTTCTGGCGTCCCAATGGCCAGGTTGATCAGCTCTGCAAAGGAGATGCTGTGGGTCATGATTCTTCCGGCGGCTGGACTCCAAAGAGCTGGGTATCGAGATTTCCACTCTGAGGTTAGCTAGTTGTCTTGGGGACAGGACAGCAACACAGCCCAGGAGGTTCTGAGTTAATCAGTCACTGACAATGTGCGCAAGGGATTTATCCGGGGAAAACAGTGTCAGGCTTGCTGCTCGGAGTTCTGCTCAGCGCGGAAAGTTTCTGCCGGTTGCTAGGAGATGCCGGAACACGGGGAGATCTGGAAGATGGGCAGCGCGGGCAGGGAACAAGCCGAGCCCGTCGTGAATCACGGCAGTACTTGGAAAGGAGCCATATTAGCCACATGCTCAAACGGCATTTGGTGCCAAGGGAGGGTGCTCTTGGAAATGAGCGAGGGAGGGGGCAGGAGCTGCTCAGCTGGAAGGTGGGGGGGGTGTTGTGCCTTGGCACCCAGGGAGCTGGCCAGAGGCTGGCAAGCCGCACTCCTTCCCCTGGTGCCCATCAAACTAGAGCCACTAGCAAGTTCAAACCCAGCTGCTGCTCCTGGCAGAGGCAGGAAACCTTTTCCTTAATGTCATTTTTTTAAAATTATACTTTTCAGGTTTATACATTTCACTAATTTTACAATGATTTTAACATTTCAAAGCTTGACTTCCTTCCCCCTTTTTCTGCGGTTCCTTAAATTTATTTTTGAACATCTTCTGCATATCCAAATTCATTTTATTTGCTCATTTGATTATCTACTTTAAATATATACTCTTATGAAACTGCAGGTTGTTACAATAATCCTGCCAGTGTGTTTATCTCTTTGCAATTTATATGTAAAATATTCAAAAAAACCAATTTCCATTCTTTTATTAAAAGTTTGTTATCTTGATTTCTTATTCTTCAGGTAAGTTTCACCATTTCTGCATATTCCATAAGTTTTTGTATCAATTCTTCCTTTGCTGGAACTTCTGCTTCTTTCCATTTTCGGGCAAGTAGCGTTCTTGCTTCTGTAGTAGAATACATGAATAAATTTCTATACAATTTAGGTAGTTCTGTCCCTGTAATTCCCCAAAGAAAAGCTTCTTCATTCTTTCTTTCTTTTAAACAAAGGTTATTTTAAACACCCTTTTCAATTCCATTATATATCATTTTCCTTAATGTCTTCAAAACCGTTTGGTTGCTGAACTGCTCACCTTGCAGTTGATCAGACCAAAGTACAGAAAACCAGAAATAAATTAAAAATATATCCCCAAAGTAAGAATTTAAGAAGGAGCTGCCGGATGAGGCCAATGGCATCATCTGAACACAAGAGCCCTCCCCAAGCCTGGGGTCTCCTGCACTGATGTCTCTAACTGAGGAGGTGACAGAGGCATCGTGACTAGTAGAGGCCATCGATAGCCCTCTCCTCCATTACTTTGCCCAATCCTTTTAAAAAAGACACCAGAGTTGGTCATTGCTGCCTCCTGTGGGAGAGAGTTCCACAGATTCAGGAGAGATAAAGGAAGTCCTTCTTCATGCAGCACAGAGTTAAACTACGGAACTCCCTCCCGCAGGAGGCAGCGGTGGACACCGACTTGGGAGACTTTAAAAGAGGATTGGGCGGGTGGCGCTGTGGGTTAAATCACAGAGCCTAGGGCTTGTCGATCAGAAGGTTGGCGGTTTGAATCCCTGCGATGGGGTGAGCTCCCGTTGCTTGGTCCCAGCTCCTGCCCACCTAGCAAGTTTGAAAGCACGTCAAAAGTGCAAGTAGATAAATAGGTACCACTCTGGCGGGAAGGTAAACGGTGTTTCCGTGCGCTGCTCTGGTTCACCAGAAGCGGCTTAGTCATGCTGGCCACATGACCCAGAAGCTGTACGCCGGCTCCCTTGGCCAGTAAAGCAAGATGAGCGCCGCAACCGCAGAGTCACACATGACTGGACCTAATGGTCAGGGGTCCCTTTACCTTTACCTTTAACCAGGATGCCTGTTGTTTTTGTCCATGAGTTTTCATGGCCACTGGTCCCATCACCTCCTGGCAAATAGAAGGGGAAGAAATGGAGGCAGTGAGAGATTTTACTTTCTTGGGCTCCATGATCACTGCAGATGGTGACAGCAGTCACGAAATTAAGAAGACGCCTGCTTCTTGGGAGGAAAGCAATGACAAACCTAGACAGCATCTTAAAAAGCAGAGACATCACCTTGCCGACAAAGGTCCATATAGTTAAAGCTATGGTTTTCCCAGTAGTGATGTATGGAAGTGAGAGCTGGACCATAAAGAAGGCTGATTGCCGAAGAATTGATGCTTTTGATTTGAATTATGGTGCTGAAGGAGACTCTTGAGCAGGGGTCAGCAAACATTTTCAGCAGGGGGCCAGTCCACTGTCCCTCAGACCTTGTGGAGGGCCAGACAACATTTTGAAAAAAAAAAAATGAACGAATTCCTATGCCCCACAAATAACCCAGAGATGCATTTTAAATAAAAGGACACATTCTACTCATGTAAAAACATGCTGATTCCCGGACCGTCCGCGGGCCAGATTTAGAAGGCGATTGGGCCGCATCCGGCCCACGGGCCTCAGTTTGGGGGCCCCTGCTCTTGAGAGTCCCATGGACTGCAAGAAGATCAAACCTATCCATTCTGAAGGAAATCAGCCCTGAGTGCTCACTGGAAGGACAGATCCTGAAGCTGAGGCTCCAATACTTTGGCCACCTCATGAGAAGAGAAGACTCCCTGGAAAAGACCCTGATGTTGGGAAAGATGGAGGGCACAAGGAGAAGGGGACGACAGAGGATGAGATGGTTGGACAGTGTTCTCGAAGCTACCAACATGAGTCTGACCAAACTGCAGGAGGCAGTGGAAGACAGGAGTGCCTGGCGTGCTCTGGTCCATGGGGTCACATCTCACATTCAGAGCCAACGTGGGGGAGAAGAAGCTGGGGTTCCCTCCCTGCTGTTAAATGCAAGAGCAGAACGGAAAAAGAGAGCGCAGGGTGGTGGCACTTACTCCGGATTAAGGCAGCAAAAGCGTCAACACGACTAAACGACAACAACAACAACACCAGGATGCAGAGGTGCTGCCTGGCCAGACCCTGGGACAACACAGGAAGGATGCTGGTCCTGCAGTGAAGGGCCATTGACCTGATCCAGCAGCAGGCTATTGTGATGCTCCTAGGTTGTTAAAAAAACGTGCAGCTGCTCCGTCTCTTTTGCTATTCCAGGTGGGGAGGGAATCACAGAATCGCAGAGTTGGAAGGGATCCTGGGGATCGTCTTGGTCTAACCCAAATCTTTTGCCCAATATGGGGCTCCCTGGAATTCAGAGTCTCTTCTACCAATGGAGCCATCCCGGATTCTGCATTGCAGGGAGTTGAACTGGATCAGATCCTGTTGGGACCCTTCCAAGTCCTACAGTTCTGTGAGCAGGCAAGGCAGTCGCAGCACGAGTTAACACCACAATAAAGAACTTACCCACACAAATCTAGAACGAAGGTGTGTGTTTCAATCTTTTTCTTTATTTATTTAAATGCTTTTTTTAATATTAAAAGGCTATAAGAAACATACACACATATATAATCAAAACGGAAATACAAAAAGAAAATCACATTATTTGTTCACTGTGCATTCTTCTTGAGTTCCCTACGACTTCCCGCCACCCCATCATTCATTCACTGCTTATTTTATCTAGTGCACCTATTAATCTCCATTTTCTTTTTAATCGTCAATAATATACTCTCTTATAAACGTCCATCGTAACACGGAAGTCATTCAAATCCTGCCACAGACTTCATAGACACTTTTTCAATCTCTTTCTTATCCCTGATTTTAATTTTTGAACGTTTAAACTACTATTTTTAACCTTTTCTTCACCGATGACTTTATTCTTCTTTAAAAAAACAGCAGAGCATTGCATAATTTTTGAGGGGAACAGTTTTGCATAAACACACGCGAGAGGCGCGTCTTCTGCATCAGCCTCCGTAATTCCCAGGCTTTTTGGCCGCCGACGCGCAAGTCCGGATCCGAATTGGATCCGCATCTCGCCCCTCCCCACCCCCCGCGCACCACCTGGCCACGCCCCCTGCCGGCCAGCCACGCCCCCCGTGGAGGTCTCGCTCGGCTCTCGGGGACTCGGGAGGACCCGGCGCGGCCGGCGCGCGGTGCATGCTGGGGGTTGTGGTTTCCCCCCCCCCCGAGGCGGAGAACTACCACTCCCACCGGCCCCCGCGCCGCCCTTGCGGAGAGGAGGAAACAGCTGGTGCAACGGTGACGGCGGCGGCGGCGGCGACAGCAGGAGCTTCGTGAGTCGGAGGGCAGGCGAGCGCAGAGACCCAGGTGCGGATGCCAGCGTGGCTAACCAGCCCCGGAGGGGGACGCCAAGGGGAAGGCATGGGCGGGGGCCGGGGGGCGATCCAGAGCCGAGTGGTGGAGGGGAGGCCGACTGCAAGACAGTCCCCCGCGGGGGTCGCGGCGAGGCCGTGGGCAGGTGGGCTCCCGCATCTCGTTGCCCAGGGGTGCCGGTCTGGTGCCAGAGTGGGGCACCAAGGTGTTGTCGGCCTTCCTTGGCGGCTCAAACGCAGCCGCTGGGGCTCGGGGGTAGACTGCTCCTGCGCGTGGAGGCTCTGCCCTCCGTTCTCCAAGGAGGCTGCCTCAGGCTAAAGCCACCTTGCTGCCCGCACTGACGCGCCAGGATTTCGGGTCTAGTCTTCCTTCCTCTCCTGCCAGCTGGGGCCTTCGGCATGCGTGACAGGTGCTTGCCTGTCAGGAATTTCTCCAGGTGCTTCTGCATGGTGGAACCTAAGGAGGAACCTCAGGGGAAGGCCAGAAGCAGCTTGCAAAGGCAGCAGCCTTGCCACCGTTTGCTCCCCATCAGCGGCCATTGGGAGGTAGACTGCCTCGGAATAAGGAGGCTCTATCTGGCTAGCACAGCTTAATGGGCCACTTATCCTTTCTATTTTTTAAAGCTATGCAAGCCAGGGCATCACCTCCTGAGGCACTAGAGACCCCGGTGTAAATTAATCTTGTGCTTGTTAGCCCTGCACCTAATTGCTGAACAAAACCTGATTTTAATTGTTTATGTGAAGGGGAAATGTTGGTCTCTGCATACCCCACATATATATAATTTTTACACATGACTTGGGAAGACAGGCGAAGTAATGCCAGTGTAGTGGAAGAAGCAAAGATCACCAGTGTTGAAGCAATGATTCTTCAACATCAACTTCGTTGGACTGGTCATGTTGTGCGGATGCCTGATTATCGTCTTCCAAAGCAACTACTCTATTCCAAACTTAAAAATGGAAAGCGTAATGCTGGTGGTCAACAAAAGAGGTTTAAAGACTGTCTCAAGGCAAATCTTAAAAAAATGTAGTATAAACACCAACAACTGGGAAACACTGGCCTGCGAGCGCTCCAGTTGGAGAACAGCCTCTACCAAAGGCGTCATGGGCTTTGAAGACACTCGAACTCGGGACGCAAGGGAGAAATGTGCTAAGAGGGAGGCACGCTTGGCAAACCCTCACTGTGATCAACACTGTCTGGTAACCAATATCCCCACTGTGGAAGGACGTGTGGATCCAGAATTGGCCTCCACAGTCACTTACGGACTCATTGTTAAAACTGTGTTCATGGAAGACAATCTTACTCAGCTACGAGGGATCGCCAAAGGAGAAGGAGACCCCATGTAACATTTAATATATTTATGCCTCTCTCCTTAATTCTCCCCCCCCCAAAAAAAAACAACCCCTGAAAGGTTCTTTTCCTTCTCTTCTGACTTTTTGAAATTTGATCTCCACGGGACTTCCTCACCCAGAGGCTTCAGGGCGGCCACAAGGTCCTTGGAGGAAGGAAGGGAAGGGCACTCATGGGACAAATAGAAGCTAGAAGCCGAGGATCTTCTAGTGTGTCAAATCAGTTCTCAGCTCTGGAGTGTGTGGGAATAAAGGGAGTGTCTCAGAGCATGGGCAGAGTGCCTTTCCAGCATTTCCACTAGGTGATCCCATGGCTGACTTCTCGGCGCCTGGCGCAGGTGTTGCCCGTTTGCCAATTGGCCTGGGCGCTGTCTGCTTCCGGAACACGGCACTTAAGGCAGGCTTACCTGCTAGGTTTATGCAGAAATCGCTACTGGGCGGCTGTTGTTATGAAAGCATAGGATGTGCTTCAGAGAGCGCCATCCGCTGGTGGTTGTGAGTAGAGGCTGGAGGGGGGGGGAAAGGAAAGGAAGGCCTATCGCATTGGGTCTGCCAGGGACGGGGGCTGAGTTGTGGTGGCCCCTGAGCGTGCGAGGGGTGTGCCCTGCTGCACAGACTGGCAAATGACTCAAAGGGGCACAGCTGGACATGGGAAAGCGTTCCGGATGCGAGTCTGTGTGCACATTGCCTGGGGCTGATTCTGCCCCATATGAAGGGGCAAGTCTGTGGGGTGAGGCCGTCTGCATTGCTGGAGGGGGAAGAGGGGACGAGCTGCCAACCAGCGTGCGGTGGAGGAAAACATGTTGGGGAAGGGAAGGCTTGAAGGGAAGGGGCTGTTCCCCCTCTCGCCCCCTACCCAAGCCTCACTTCCTTATCATAGGATTGTAGAGTTGGAAGGGACCCCGTGGTTCATCTAGTCCAACCCCTAGCAATGCAGGAATCTCAGCTAAAGCGTCCCTGACAGGCGACCGGCCAACTTCCCATGAATGAGAGTCCACAACCTCCCGAGGGATTCTGTTCCGCTGTCAAACTGCTCTTACTGTCAGAAAGTTCTTCCTGATGCTGAGTCGGAATCTCCTTTCTTGTAACTTGAAGCCATGGGTTCGAGTCCTACCCCCCCCCCCCCCCCGGAAGCAGGAGAAAACAAGTTGGCTCCGTCTTTCTAAAAAAATTAAAATGTTGAAACTTATTCAAAGTAAAGTATATTTTTGTAATATCTACTTCAGCTAAAAAAGAGCAAACTCAGAAGGAAGAAAATACAAGAAAAGGAGAAATCTAAGGAAGGAGAAAACAAGAGAGAAGGAAGAGAAAGAAAACAAAAACAAAAGAAAGAGTAGAATAAAAGGACTGCTCTATGTGCTATATGTGATATTATTCATTCTTTAAAATCCGAACATTCTATCTTTTATAAGCCAGTATTTTTTCAGTCTTCAGACCCAGATACTGTATTACAGCTTCATTTTCTCTTTCTTGCAAAAGGACCGTAAGAAATTTCAAATCCTTAACAAATGTTAGCAATGGTTTTTCTGCAATTAAACACGTTAGCTTTGCCGTCTCAACTAAGTCCCATAATTTTATCAGCCATTCTTCTATAGCAGGCTTCCTCAACCTCGGCCCTCCAGATGTTTTTGGCCCACAACTCCCATGATCCCAGTGGTCAGGGATGCTGGGAATTGTAGTCTCCAAACACCTGGAGGGCCAAGGTTGAGGAAGCCTGTTCTCCAGTGTGCAACGCTGTGTCTTTCCATCTTTGTGCTGGCTCCTTCTCCCATGTGACTGGTCTTCAGAAGATGGCTCTCATCTCCTCTTCCGCAGGCTAAACATCCCCGACTCCCTCAACTGTTCCTCATAAGGCTTGGGTTCCCAGACCTTGTAACATCTTGGTGGCCCTCCTCTGTACTCCTTCCAGCTTGTCAATCTCCTTCTTCAACTGGGGTGCCCAGAACTGGACACAGGTCTCCAGGTGGGCTCTGACCAAGGCAGAATCGAGTGGGACTCTCGCTTCTCTTGATCTGGACATTAGGCTTCTATTGAGTCATGGCCAGCTTGGGGTCTGCTAAGACCCCTGGTTCCTTTTCACACGCACTACTGGCAAGCCAGGTGTCGTCCCCCCACCTTATAGGGATACCCCCAGAAGGTCCTTTAGTCAGAAACCAGCTGCCCCCCCGGGCCTTCTCCCTCTTGCAGCTGATCTTTGGGATGGGTGTGTGGAAGAGCCGCCCTGTTCTCACAACTCGAGTGTCACCGGTCTCAGGTTCCTCAGCTTGCAGGCACCTTGGAGTCCGTTTCAGGCTCGTATTTCTCTTCTTGAATGTTTCTTCTGGAACCTGGCGGGTGGTAACAGAGACAACTTTGCAGCTGCAAGCAGCATTTTTACAAGTGGCCAGTCCCAGTAAACTCTTTTCCGTCTGCCCTTTCATAGCCAAAGCCCCTGTAATTTCGCTTTCCATTCGTCCCACGTCTGCTGCTTTTACCAAGTGTTGGGTCGGTGCCAGGAGCTCTTGCTTCTGGGGCACAATCCTGGTCTTTCCTGTCTTATGTGGAAGAAGCTGGGGGCAGTTGTGTGTCTAAGGTGGGGGGGGGAGAGACCTCAGGCTTAGGGGGGTCCACTTTGTGCATTTTGTTTAGGGAAGCTTTTCATGTTTAACAGACCATTGTATTTTAATATTTTGTTGGAAGCCGCCCAGAGTGGCTGGGGAAGCCCAGCCAGATGGGCAGGGTATAAATAAATAAATAAATATTATTACTACCTGCAAGATCCACCAACTGCAGCCTGGCGGTCGGAAACCCCATACACTATTTCTGGGCATATATATTTTGAGTGCCACAAATGAAAGGGGCTGGCTTTTGGTTACCCCACGCTTACTTCATTTCCTCAGTGCAGGGGTGGAGCTGCTTTTGTTAAGTAACCGAGAGTCGGAAATGCTTGCAGATCTTCTGCAAATGACCCGGTTGAGCCAGATTTCTGCCCACTCCTGTCCTGAGGGGGCACACTGAACTGGCGGAAGTGTTGTGGCTTTGCAGCTTTGTACCCCAGTGAGATGCTGTCGGTGGCAGCAGAGGCGGAGGCCATGCCACACGGCTGCCGCCTCTGGGCCTCTTCCACTGCCACCTGCCAGCCCCAGAGGAACTGACTGTTTACTCTGGCAAGCTCTGTTCGTATTTCTTCAGGCGCCAACGGCTGATGTGGGGAACGGGCAAAAGGCAGCCTTGGCAGGGACCGTCTCCATGCAGAGCCTCGGAGCCTCTTGCAGGTGGGCGAATGCGGGGCTTCCAGAGTGACCCCCGTAGCCATGAGGACTAGCAGCTCCCTCAAGAACGGTCTGATGGGAGGGCTCAAGTCTGAAAAGACTGCTGGGGGCGGAGGCCTTGTTTTGCACCTCTGTTTGACGATCTTTAAAGGAGGGGGTCCTGCCTCAAACAAGAGCTGCCAGATGTTTCCCCAAGTGTTTCCCAGTCTCTGAATTTGTGGTTGCCAAGGGAACTTGGCAGGTGGGCAGGGATCCTGCAAATCACGCGACATATTGATGTCACGGGATGAACAGGTGAATTGCCCTTGTCAAAACTGTCTCGTGTGGAGGGCGCAGGGCGGAATACTTTCATTTATTTACTTAGTCACATGATACCCTTGAAACTTTCCTCCAGACATGTGCCAGGTTCTTCCCAGCACTGTGGAAACCTGTTTGTTTGCATTTAAACTACTACTTTCGTATCACAAGATGCCGGCATGCGGAGTGAAAACCATGGAACTGCTGGGGGGGGGCCTCCTGGCTGATGGGGCGGCCTGCCCCAAAGGGCCCCCTCCCTCCTCCTTGTCCCTGGACCAGTGGCCAGTTTTTGCTTAGGCCACTTGGAAGACCTGGGCTGGCTGGATCACTTGCAAGGCTACCCTGGCTCCGCACCAGCTGCTTGCAAGGAGTCTGGCAAGCTCCGCGCCATGCAGGAGATAACTTGGGATTCAGGGCCTGTTTGCTGCAGGATGGTCTCCATGGCGCTCGGCTCCTGGCGTTTGGCGAGGTTTTTGGCTCCTGTCCGGCAGCAGAAATCCCGGGGGCCTCTCTGCACAAAGAGGGTCTTTGTTCCAGGGCACTGAAAACGGCACCGCAGTCCAAGGCAGCTCTTGGTGTGTGTCAGTGTCCAGCGGTTTAAAAAAACAGCCCATCTCGGGCTGCAGGCAGTGCTGGAGGAGAACCTCCCTCCACTTCCCTGAATCGTTTCCTTAATGGAAGCTGCAACAAGGAGGCTGAGGTATTTGCTGTTGATAGAATCAGAGTTGGAAGAGACTGCGAGGGTCATCTGCAGGGCCGTCTTTAGCAGATGCAGTGCCAGGGTGCAAATATCTGCTCAGTGCCCCCCGAATTACCATGGGGGAGGGAAGCTGCATGTCCACCAGCCATATAGTTGACAGGGGCACAGCTGGCAGGCCGTCAGCAAAGCCACGCAGCTCCCCCACTCGCTGGGGCGCCCCTGAAAGGCCAGCGCCCTGGCGCAACGTGCCACTAAGCCCAATGGAATGGACGGCTCTAGTCATCTAGTCCAACCCCCTGCAATGCAAAAATCTTTTGCCCAACATGGGGCTCAAACCCACGACCCTGAGATTAAGTGTGTCCTGCTCTACCCTAATATGTTGTTGTAGCGTATTTATTCATATTTCACCTTTTCCCCTAAAAGGGAGTCAAGGTGGCTTACAGATGCAAATAGGAACAGCTCACAGCATGGGGGGGATAATAAAAAAAACACAATTAAGCATAGCTAGAATTAAAACCGTAGGTAGATATAGAGGATCTATTAAAACTAATTACAATAGAAACGGCCCGGTGCCAGCCCTTTCCTTAACAGCCGTCAGCTCCCCAAAGCCTTCCCCTGCTGGAGGAAGGAGCGCAAGGAAAGAAGCAGACTTTGGTTCTTCTTTTGCCAGGAACCCAGCAGAAAAGCAGGCGGAGAAACTGGAGCCGCGAAGCAGCCCTGGCTCTCCCGTGCCTGGTTGGTTCCCAGCGAGGCTGGCCTGCTTTCCTGGCTGCATCACGTGGCGCCGCTGAGATCACGCAGTGGAAGGAGCTGCGCTTGTGGCAAGTGACCCTCTGGCTGCCCTTCTGCGGCTGACAGGCCTTGTGCAGCGGAGAGGGGGCAGGGGGCCCTTCTCTGACTCCAGCTGACCAGGCCGGGAGGGAGCCTGGCCTCTTCCTCTCCATCTCTGGATCTGCCAGCGCATCCTCCCTGTGTGCGCCAGCCCTGCATCTGCAGCTGGGGGGGGGGGAAGGGAGCATCCCAGTGCCTTCAGGGGCCGCCTCTTCGCGGCCGACTTGTGGCCGGGGACGTGGAGCTGAGCCCCGGATGCGGCAGAGGGCAGGATCCCAGCAGGTTCGTCTCACGGCAGCCGCTCACGGTGGCCTTGCTCCTCTGAGCTGGACAGAGGAGGCTGTGGGCAAAGATGGGACGCTGGAGATGGGATGGTTTCTGGGGGATTCTTGCCTTGGGAAGGAGCCCTTTTGGGGGGGGGGCACCGCTGGGTTTTCAGCGCGGTCCAGATGTGTACACAGGAAGCTTTGAGGATGATGCTTGGGCTATCTGGGTCGTGGCTACTGGTCAAGAAAGGCTGCTCTCTGCAATCGGTGGCGGGAGGGTTTTGGGGTTGGTTTTTTTTTGCTATGTTGGTGGGTTTCTCTTTCTGTTCGCTGCTCTCTGTCCTGGGCACAGGGCAGGGCAGGAGGCAGCCACAACTGGATCCTGGCACCTGAGCCTGGGAAACGAAACCAAGTTGCGCGGGTCATTGGGTGGCAAGTGCCTCTCACGGGGGGGGGGGTCTCCCTATACCACCACCATGGGCCAGTCTCCCCCACCCCCTGGGCCTCTTTTTTATTATAACTTCTAAAGTGAGGTGTGTGGACAGTAGATCCCACTGTAAAATGTGTAAATGTGTAAATGGGAACTCTAGCAAAAAGCCCGAGTCTTGTTTTGTTTTTTAAAGCAGTGTTAATTTGGGGGGGGGGTGTTCAGGATGGTGGGGGTAGGCATATGGGACTCCCTGCCTATTGATATCAATCAGGAGCCTGCACTGTACTTTTAAAGGCAAGGCTTGTTTGGACAGGCCGACCCGGATGCCAAGAAAGTTGGTGCAAATTTTCATCTGTTTTACTAGTTTAGCTTTTTGCATGCTTTGATCTGCTCCCTTTTTATTTTTCCTCCCCTCCCCCCTTTTCGTAAACCACGTTGAGGTTTGTTTGTTTACAGTCAAGCAGTGTATAAATGTTGTAAAATAAATAAATAGGGGGGGCGGGGGGCGGGGGGCAGGCTCCACAGTCACAGGGAAGGCAGAGTCCTGGGCAGGGGTCAGCAATTGCTCTTGGCCCTCCCTCCCTGCAGACTTCAATGCTCTTCTCTGAGGCTGAGCCAGGACTGGGAATTGGGCCCCTTGATTCCCAGGACACACAACCCGCCTGGTCCTGCCTGTGGGACTGATCTTCCTCCCCCCCCCAATGGCATGGTTGCAGCAACCCACCCACCGACCCCTGTCCTCCCTCTCCGTCACTGTACAGTTCTGGCCATTTCACCCCCAAAATGGGTATCGTAGAACTTGAAAAGGTTCAGAGAAGGGCACCCAAGAGGACCGACAGGGGTGGAGTGACTTCCCAATGAAAAAAGGTTGCAGGGTTTGGGACCTTTTAGGGAAAAGGCGAGTCACGGGCGACAGGACAGAAGTTTAAAAAATGATGGATTGTGTGGATAGAGAAAAAGTTTTTCTCCTTCTCTCAAAACCCCAGAATTCGTGGACACCCAGTGAAGCTGCTGGTTGGGAGATTCAGGAGAAACAAAATAAAGTTCTCCTCCTCACAGCACATAGTTAAACTATGGAACTCGCTGCCACAAGAGCCAGTGACAGCCACCAACTTGGATGGCTGTAGAAGAGGAGGATGGGGCAAGTTCATGGAAAAGAGGGCTGTCGGAGGTGTCTGGCAGCCCCAATGGCTTTGCTGTGCCTCAGCGGTGGGGGGGCAGCAGTGCTTCTGAATGCCAGCAGCTGGGAATTGCAGGTGTGGAAAGTGTGGCTCTGGTGCTTTGGGGCTTCCCTTTGGGACATCTGTTTGGCCACTGCAAGGACAGGATGCGTGGACAGGACGAGCCATTCTTCTTATGTTCACTCTCTGTCTCTCTTTCTCCTCCAGGCCGGCCGTAAAGCATGTCGAGTGACCCACCTCCACCCTACCCGGGGGGACCCTCTGCCCCACTCATAGAAGAGAAGGATGGCTACCCTTTCCCAGCGGGTAAGGGCATGGGAAGGGAGAAGAGGGGGGAGCGCTGCTTAGGCCAAGAATCGCCTTCCTTTCTGCGCCCAGAGAGGAGCTTCCTGGAGACTGTATTGGACATCCTCCGGAGGCTGCAGGAGTGTTTTGGAGGGTCTTGTCCAGCTGAGATTGGGGAGGGGGGCTGGTCCTTGCAGGTCACTCCCCGCAGTCCTGGGAAAGGGTTTGCCTTGCGCTCTGCAGATGGAGACAGTCCCCTTTCTTTTCATTAATTTTGAGTTGATTTTCCGTTGTGTCAAAATACACAGTTGCAAGACATTTTGCTTCATATATTTACACAAAAACAGAAATTTAAACTGGTTCTCGAGGGGATATGGTAATAATTACATGTCTTAACAAGCCGAAAAGGCAAGTTGGGCAGACTGAGCAGCCCGCCTCTCTTTTGACGCCCTTGTCTTCCTGCAGGCAGAGTCTCGCCCGCAATGGTGCAGCCACAAGGAGCCCCACAGCCCCCGATGGACATCGGACCCCCGCCGTACGAACCTCCACCGCAGCCGGGGTTCATCCCCCCACACATGGGCACCGATGGCTCATTGCCCTACATGCCACCTGGTGAGTTGGGGGGTGGGTGGGCAGAGGAGGGGGGGTGCAGGAGGGCGACCCCTTCATGGGTACGCCTCCCTTGGGCAGGGCAGGGGTGTGTGTGTGAGGCTGTGTGTGTTCTGCCATAAGGCAGCATCTCAAGAGCAGCATGGTGGCCAGGAGGGTAAGCATCATGGGCTGGAAGGATGCCGAGAAGTGGGGGACCCCCAAAGGCAGAAGGCTCAGAGGCCGGGGATTGGTGGCGGGATGACAGCGAGTGGTCAGAGGGAGAAGAGGAAGCAAGAAGTGTCGGAAACAGAAGAGGCAACAGGGTTTAGTGAGCGGGAGGAGGCTGGGCCAGAGAGCAGTCCAGACTCAGAGGCAACAGCGGAGGCGGGAGAGGAGGCGGCCAAGGCGGTAGAGAGGAATCAGGCTGCTAAAGAATCCAGTGAGCCCTTCCTGCTACAACCAGCTCCCCTCCCTGCTAGTCTCTAAGAACAGAGAAACGAAAAGAGAAGAGCCGAGGTTGGTTGTGTGCAGGCGCAGTATCCGATTACTGGGGGGGACGGGACCTGGAGAGGAGGGGAGTTGGGCAGCAGTGGGAAGGTGGGCATCTGCAGTCTTTGCCACTACCTCATAGGAGCAAGGCCTACTGGGAAGAGTTGCTGTGACCACTAGGCATGTGCTGTTTGGGTTTCCTTGAAGAAAGTGTTAACTGTTGCTGACGGTTCCCTGACTCTGGCTCCTGACAGCAAGGCAGCTCCATCCAGAATGGCAGAGAAAGAAGTCTGCTGTTGACCGGAGCATTCTTCCTTTGGAGCAAGAGCACTAGGTTTCCTGTTTGGAGTTGCAGGGAGGCGGGCAGCTATGCTGGCACTGGTCCTTTGCCCATCTGGGAGCAAGGGGTGCCCATGCCCAGGAGGAGGCGGGCGGCAAGAGGGTCTCAACAAAAGAGTGGCTCCAGCGAGTGCCCCCCTTTCGTGTGCTTTCCTTCCAGGAGGCTACTACATGCCCCCAGGACCACACCCCCCCATGGGCTACTACCCTCCGGCAGGCCCCTACGCCCCTGGGGGGGGCCAGACGGCCACGGTGCTGGTGCCCTCGGGGGCCGCGGCCACCGTGACAGTCCTGCAGGGCGAGATCTTCCAGGCCGCCCCCGTCCCGACCGTCTGCCCGCACTGCCAGCAGGCCATCACCACCAAGATCACGCACGAGATCGGCCTCATGAACTTCCTGCTGGGGTTCTTCTGCTGCTTTGTGGGGTAAGTGAGGGAGGGAGGGAGGGAGGGAGGCAGGGGCTGGGTCTCATCCTACGGCACCTCCTCGCTCACTTGCAGTTCTACGTCGCTTTCTAGAGTGGCTTACAAATAGCAAATACAGTGGTACCTCAGGTTACAGAGACGCTTCAGGTTACAGACTCCGCTAACCCAGAAATAGTACGCTTCAGGTTAAGAACTTTGCTTCAGGATAAGAACAGAAATTGTGCTCTGGCGCGCAGCGGCAGCGGGAGGTCCCATTAGCTAAAGTGGTGCTTCAGGTTAAGAACAGTTTCAGGTTAAGAGCGGACCTCCGGAACGAATTAAGTTCTTAACCCGAGGTACCTGTAACAGCAACTGAGTAGAACATCGTAGCCAGTGTGGTGTAGTGGTTAAGAGCGGTGGACTCGTAATCTGGTGAACCGGTTCGCTTCCCCGCTCCTCCACATGCAGCTGCTGGGTGACCTTGGGCTAGTCACGCTTCTCTGAAGTCTCTCAGCCCCACTCACCTCACAGAGGAAGGGAAAGGAGAATGTGAGCCGCTTTGAGACTCCTTCGGGTAGTGATCAAGCGGGATATCAAATCCACATCATCCAGTATAATGTAACAAATCCTCAGCCTCAGAGTTATCATCTGTATGACACTGTTAGCAAAACCAGCAACTAAAAAATAAGGTAGGCACTATGAAGTTCTCCCACCCACCTCTATGACTCATAATCTTTCGCTTCATCCAGTGGTTCCCAATTAGCTAAGTATTGCAGAACAAGGTGTATGAACAAGGTGGTCTTATTAGTGTTTAAAGCCCTAAATGACTCAGGCCTCAAATACCTGAGGACCAGCTCCTTCCTCACAGACCCTCTCAGGTGCTAGGATGAGCACAGGGGTCCCTCTTGGTAGTTCCTCCACCCTCCGTGCCCCACTCCCTGAGCCGGGGGACTTCCTCCCCACAGAGGCACACCTGATGCCTTCAAGGTCCAATTTTTCTTGTATGCTGAAGTCGTTCCTCTCTCGCCCTTTGACACTCGATACCCATATATTTCAGGACCCACCCTACTCTTGCAATTGCAGTTTGTTTTAAACCGTTCTAATTGTTATCTTCAATTCCTGTCACCTGCCCTGGGCGAATCAATTAAATTAATAACAAAAGGAATATATTAGGGTAATTATTGTTAACATCAGCTGTGACAATGTTTTTGTTTTCTCTCCCCCTCCCCCCCATTAAATTTGCAAATAAAGTATAGGGGGAAAGGGAGGGCAGTTGTGATTACAGTGCTTGCAGGTGCCTGAGCTGGCTGAAATGGGAGCCCTCCAGGGGGGAAAAAGGCTGTGAGTGTTTGCAATAAGCTCAGCATCTGCCTTCTGTGCCAACTTTTAAATGCCTGCTGAAATCTTTTCTGTTCCTCCAGGCCTGGGCAGGCCATTAAGAACACACCCTTCCACAATGGTCTACTAATGCCCGGTTTTTATTTTGCTTTCAACATGCTTCTCTTTTTTTAGGATTTTACTGTATGACATTATGGTTCTTGCATTGCTGTCAACCGCTGTGATGTATTTCTCCGACACAGCGGTATAGAAATATTCTTATAAATGAGCTTTTCCTGTTGGGGTCTGGCTAGCTCCCGCTCCCCGCAGGGGCATGGAAATGGGGCGTTTGGCTGGGATTCTGTCTGGGTGTGCCATTGGCACCGCTTGGGGTTTTCCGGTCTGCCTGTTGGCCTCACCGCGGGCACCTCCTCTCCCCCCTTCCAGGTGCGACTTGGGCTGCTGCCTGATCCCCTGCCTGATAGACGAGTTCAAGGACGTGACACACACCTGCCCCAACTGCAAGGCCTACATCTACACGTACAAGCGCATGTGCTAGCAGTGCCCGCTGGGCCAGGAGACGTCCGCTCCCCTCTTTGCGCCACTGGCCTGACTCACCTGTGCCCAACGCTCCCCCCTGCTTGTGTCTTCCCTCCTCCCTCCTGCGCAGAGAGCTTTGAAGGCCTCAGGACCGTGAGGTCCCTGGGGCTGCCCGGGGAAGCTGCAGGGCGGGCGCCACAACCGCCAGGTAGGCGAGCCGTGGCCATCCTCTTTTGCCCCCCTCCCCCCCCCTCTCATGTGCATGTGTGGGCTCCCTGCCTCCAGCACCTCTCGGTTAGGATCTGGCCGCATGATTCCCACGGTCATCTTGTTGGCCAGTGAGACCAGGATGCTGGACTAGAGGAGCCACGGGCTGTCTTTACGCACGAGGAAGGCCTCCTCCCTGTAGGGCACCTCCCTGGGACGGTGAGGAAGGGGGCCAAGGCC
Source organism: Lacerta viridis (assembly GCA_900245905.1). NCBI lineage: Eukaryota > Metazoa > Chordata > Lepidosauria > Squamata > Lacertidae > Lacerta > Lacerta viridis. The sequence continues at coordinate 354,790 of OFHU01000575.1, forward strand.
TGGTGTAGTTGCTTTCTTGACCTTTCCTTGGAGCGGCAGGCAGTGTCCCCACAGGCGTGGCATGAATCATGGAGCATGTTGGGTGGTTTTCGTTTAAAGGAAAACCTCGGCCATTGTGCTTGGGGGGGCTGCTGCTGCCCCTCACTTTTCCTTTTGCACCCTGCCAAAAGCTGCTCTACTTCTTTGGTCTGGGGCGGCAGAGGAGAGGGCACCAGGAGCCAGGGTGTCTCCTGCCTGCTGCTGCGTGACCCGTGCCAGGCTCAGGGGCAGCTGGGGGGAGGGCAGAGGCCAGCTTGGGCCCCTGAGGAAGTAGTCCCTTCCTCTCCTCGTTCCCCCGTGAGCTTCGCTGCCTCCACAAGGCTCTTCTGCACCCCTTGCCCAGCTCCCTCCGCCGTCATTAGTGGTGGGGGGCTGTGCCCTGGGCCGTGTCCCTACGCCAGTCTTCTCTGCCTCTCCTTGGCATATCGAGGCCAAGAGGCGGCCCGGGAGGCCCCTGAATCCAGACCCCTCTCCCCACATGTAAATACCTTGTCTAATCTGAGTCTGCTTGTCCAAGTTCTGTTCTGTGGTGTGGTTTGTTTCCCCCCATTTGTATTAAAGCTCTTAACTGTGACTTAACAGAAATGTGAAAGCCCTGTGCACACCTCCGTCCCCCCCACCCCTTGGTTTTGCACTAATTCCTCCAGAAAAGCCACTACGTTGCATGGATGAGCAACAGGACCAAGCAGGGCCGAGGGGGCTTGTCCTGAGATTCCACGCAGAGGGGGCTCAAGTCCATTGCCAGATGCTCCGTTTTGATGGCGGGGATCACCTTAGTTTGGCATGTGTCCCCCCCCCTCCCTTCCTGATGCTGTGCCTCCAGCGTGCGTGGCCTCCCACCCCCTTAAGACACAAGTCCACGCCCTCTGGCTCCCTGCCCTGGGTGCCTCGTCCGTCCCAAGGGCTGCTGCATAGGAAGACATGAGGAATGCCCAAAAGCTCTTGGCTGTGAACACTACGGATGCATCTGTGAAGTATTTTGACCCAGCAGGGAGTTTCATGCTCTTTCTCAGAGGCAACCTGTTGATGCTTTTCCATGTTTCTATATAATTAAAATACAGACCCACAAGACTCTCTGTGTTTTTGTGTGAGAGAGAGACCGGTTGTGATTACAGGTGGGGCACCAGGCAGAGGTCATTGGGTGGCTAGACTTCCTGGTCTTATCAGGAAGACCGAGACGAGACACGGGATGTATTTGGCGGAGGTGGGGAGGGAAAGGAAGGCAAGCTGGAACCCCCTCTGGCCTTCCCTGGGCCACACTGACCATTCTCAAGAAACGCAGAGAGAGGGAGGCTCCCTCTTCTCCCCTGTCGGTGCCAATGCACATGCACAAGCATGAGATTGCACTTCTGAGTGTACCTGCAACCAGACACGAATGTGCTTGCATACATGCTAGAGAAGGTTCTGCCTGCTTTTGGAAGATGGGAAACTGCCTTAGACGAAGACCATTGGTCCATCTAGCTCAGGAGTGCCGACGCCGACTGGCAGCTGCTCTCCCAGCCTCGCTTGGAGACGCGAAGGAATGGACCTGAGACCACTTGCATCAAGGCAACGGGGCATCGGCCCTTGCTTGCATGCTTGTTGCTGGCACATTCATTTTGCCCCCTTACTGTGGCTTTCCTGAACTTTGGGAAGGCTGGCGTCTGCTCATCGGTTTTACTCTGCCCTATTGAAATTCTCTAGCAGGAGAATGCCACAGCCAAGGCCAGTTTCATTAATGCAGCCCTCCAATTATGATGCATTTTGCACGACAGCCTCCATCTACTTGGGAGGCTTTTGGCTGGAAGTGCTAGATGCTGGTGGGAAGGGCAAACCTCGTGGAAGGGATATCTCCGTCGCCCAAGGAGCACTGCCCTTTGGCCTGGGGGCCCCCTCCCAAAAGGAAAAGGGACGGCTCAGCTGCTGAAATGCCACTGCTGTGGGACAGCTATGAATTCAGGGAGATTAAATCAATGGTGAGCATTTGGAGAGGGGGAGGGAAATCTAGCAATGGCTAAACGGACTTGGTGGTAGTTTCCAGGCAGCCATCATGGGAGGGGGGGAGGGGCCCTGCTTGTGATCTTCCTCAGCATCTGCTTGGGAAGCAGAAAGTTAAATTAAATGGGCTGACTTACTAGAGCTGTCCTTAATCCTCCGCTGGATAGGAGTGTTCAGTGCTCTGCTGCCTCCTCAAGGAATGGGGGGCGGGGAGGGAAATGGCCAGAAAGACTGCCCTCGGCAGACCTTGAAATCTTGAGAAAGCCGCTACACTAAGCCCCAACATAAATGAGCCACCAAACCTTGAATGGGCTAGGACAAATCTGAGCTGGCAAGTTGGCCCAGCTGTTGACTTTGGAGGCCTCCGTTTCCGCAGCAGTGAAAGCCGGTCACTTGCCAAGGAGTTAGCCAAAAAGAGGACTTGAGAAACCAAGTGGGGGTTGTCCGCCAGACACTAAAAGCCTCACCAGGAAGTCACCCCATGCAGGGCTTCGGGGCAACTGCCTAGTGGTGGGTGGAGGCAGCTGATGCAGCACAAGAGGGGGGGGGGAGCAACAGGGCCACACCAGGATTCCTGGCTCTGGGGGCAGCTGACCCTCTAGCAGGCTTTGCAGGGCACACTCAGCTGGGCTTCGTTCTCACAAATCCGGCAAGGAGAGCTGCCTGCAGCCAGGCTGTTTCCTCTTCATTCCCAAGTCAAACAGCAGTTTTAAGACACCAAAGTATAAATTTTATTATTTCCGAGTCGTTAACACAGTCCATAAGTTACAGGGAAACTAAACCGTTAGCATTTCTCTTATGTACAAGACGGTAACCGAAAGTTTGCAGTTTGTCTACTACGTACCTGGAATGCCACAGAGTTGGAGACCACCATGAGAAGGGGCAGGGCACTGCCTCCCCTTGCAAGGAGGCAAACTGTTTGGTCCCACCCATGGTAGCGCCCAGACCTCCCTCTCCACCTGCGCAAGGCAAAGGCGGGCAGGGAGTTGTGGGTCTGGGAACGAGCTGCCAGGCTCCACCCAGGCCTTTGGTATTCAACAAAGCGCAGTGCCAAGCAAGCAGCCCAGGGGGGGGGGTGTCTCTAGTGCCATCTTGCTAGTTAACCCACCGAAACACCGCTCATGTACAGACAGGCAGGCAGGCATCTCCCCCATTCGCTCATTCCTTGTGCATTTGGATTTAATGGTTTCTTAATTAAATCGTTCCACCTGAGTCGGTGGGAAACAGTCAGAGTCCCGCCAAGTAAGTGCCACCGTCACCAGGAAGCAGCAGCAGAGTGCGCTGCCTCCTCACATCACGTACCAGGCCACAACTCCTGCGGCGACAGCAACGCAGGCCGCCAGGACCAGCTGGACGGTGGGCAGTTTCAGCAGAGACAAGGCCATGTTGTAGGGGCAGCTGGAGAATTCGGCAGTGCCTGGAAGGGGGGGGGGAGAGAAGGGTGGAATCAGAGACCGGCAGGGGCGCAGGCCAGGCACCCAAAGAGGGAGTGGGAGGTGTAAGAAGGAGACCCACCTAGCTTGGCGGCGTAGTAGGGGCACTTGCGCGGGTCTCCTTTCCCATCATGCACGGGGAGGCCTCCCTCTTGGGCTTCTTCCGTTAACAAAGCCCCGATCTTGTCCAGTTCCTCAAACACCTGCAGAGAAGGGGCAAGGAGAAGCCATGAGCAGGGCAACCACCCTCCCGGAGCCCTGGTGCACTCCCATGCCAGTCAAGGGCTGGCTCTGAAGTGCCACATGCGCCAAGCCTGGGGTTCTAGTCAAAGCAGGTCCAACAGTGGCTAGCTGCGGGGGCAAATCCCAGCCCAGGGCCTGGCACCAACCAAGCCAAGGGCTTGGCAGCCTCGCAGGCCGCAGTTGCCTGGGCGGTGCAGAGATTTCTGCAAGGCTTGCTCATCCCTTAGTGGGACACATTTTGCCCCTGGGTCTCAAATGGCAGGACTGCACCTTTGGGCAATGCCTTACTGGCAATGGGGAAGTGAGACTTTGTGTGTGTGCACATGCTGCTGACAGGGGTCTAGAAACTTGTTTCACATTAACACTCAACCTCCTGTGCCAGGTGGCTGTTCAGTTACAACCCTGGCAACGGATGCCACAGATCTGTGACCTTTGCACACAGCCCAGGAGCCAGCGCTGCTGACTGCTCCCTTGAGGACGTGGGCCAAGGAGGGCAAAAGGGGCCGGGGAGGGAGCAGAGGCTGGAGGCACCACCCTGCCCGGGAGAGAGCACCAAGGGGCCAGCCTCAAAGCCAAGCTGAGAACTACAGGGAGGGCAAAGGCTGGCTAAATGACAGGGGGATTCCTGCCCCAGCAGGCAGCAGGTCAGGGTTTGTAGCCCCTCCTGCCGGCAGAAGCTGCTTCCTTCCTCCTCCTGAGCTCCAGGTGGGGTCCTCTGTGCAGCCGAAAGAGCCTTCCCCCGCCCCCGTACCTGCATGTTGAATTCAAAGGCCTTGTTGGCCTCTTCGACAATCCTCTCCTTGGTCCCCTTGTCCAAGTCCAGGGCATTGAGCCGGGCTCTGTAGAACTGCTTGAACTGCTGGGGGTTGGAAATGTTGTCGAAGATGTAGAACTGGAGCCCCTCGCCGGTGGTGGGCAGCTTCAGGGCCCGCTGGGCCACCTTCTTCAGCACCTGCCCCCCTGACAGGTCCCCCATGTAGCGGGTGTAGGCATGGGCCACCAGCAGCTCCGGCTCCTGCTGCCCCACATGCCGGATGCGGTCAATGTAGCGCTGGGTGGCCTCGGAGCACTGGACCTTCTCCCGCCAGCCTTCCCCGTAGAAATACTCCAGGTCTTTCATCAGGGCCTCCTTCCGGTGCAGCTCCAGGGGGAAGTAGAGAGGGGTGAAGGCCGGCTGGTCCTTGTTCCGCTCCATCTCCTCCTCCAGGGCAGAGTACGTGAAGTACAGGGCCACGGTGCCCAGCTGCAACAGAGAAGAGGAGCCATGTGGGGAAAGGAGACAGCACGGAACCCCGACTTCCCCTCCAGAGAGCCTCACCTGGTCAGGAATTATGGGGCCTGGCATAGGTGGGGGGCACAGCTTGCCCACCTCTAGCCTACAATGCCTGAGTGGCAGAAGCTCTCCAGGGTCCCAGGCAGAGAAGAGCCTTCCCAGGTGCTGCTGCCCGAACCGTTTTTAAGCAGAGATGTGGAGGGCTGAACCCCAGACCTTCTGCATGGAAGCAGGGGCTCTGCTAGGGCACCCGGCTGCACTCTCAGGCTGGCCTCCTTTGCTGCTTGGGAACCCTCCGGTGGGCACCTAACTGGCTGGGCAACCTGTCAGCAACTCCTTTCAAATGAGGGGTTTGGAGCCTATCGGGCGGCTGCTTGAATTTCACTGATCTGCCCCCACAATCTGAAGAGTTCAAGATGGACTATGGAGGGGTAATGGCAGGGCAGCAGGTCTGAGGCAAAAAGACTAGAGACTGGAACAGTCCTGGGTGCTAAAATGTTGCCCCCCTGGATGGTCCCCCCAAAGGAGATGCTTCTGGATCCAGCACTGTCGCTGGGGGCTCACACAGCCTCAGTGCCTAGAAGGGCTTTTTACCAGCTGCGACTGGTTCAACAGTTACGGCTATTCCTGGCGCAGGAAAGCCTGGCCCCTATAGTTCATGCATTAAGTGACTTCAAGGCTAGATTATGGCAATGCGCTGCCTGTGGGTCTTCCCTTGTGCTTGATCTGGAAGCTGCAGTTAGTGCAGAATGCTGCAGCACCACTGCTGACAGCAGTGAAGCCATGTGCTTGGAAATCTGCACTGGTTGCTACTGAGCCAGGTTAGTATATAAAGCCCTTAACAACCAGGGACCAGTTTACCCATGAGATCACCTGATCACACTCAACCACTTTGGTTGGCAAAACTGTCACTACGACAGCTGCCACATAATACCATTCTGCATTTATAAGAACTTGATCGTTTGGCAGCACCAAGACTTGGGAACTCCCTGCGCAGGTGTGCAGCCTGGGAGTCATTTTGGACTCTCAGCTGTCCATGGAGGCACAGGTCAGTTATGTGTCCAGGACAGCTGTCTCCCAGCTCTATCTGGTATGCAGGCTGAGACCCCCCCTGCCCTTAGACTGTCTCGCCAGAGTGGTGCATGCTCTGGTTATCTCCTGCTTGGATTACTGCAATGTGCTCTACAAGGGGCTACTTTTGAAGGTGACCCAAAAACTACAATTAATCCAGAATGCGACAGCTAGACTGGTGACTGGGAGTGGCCGCCAAGACCATGTAACACCAGTTCTGAAAGACCTACATTGGCTCCCAGTACGTTTCCAAGCACAATAAAGTGTTGGTGCTGACCTTGAAAGTCCTAAATGGCCTCAGGCCAGTAGACCTGAAGGATCATCTCCACCCCCATCGTTCAGTGCGGACACTGAGGTCCAGCGCTGAGGGCCTTCTGGCGGTTCCCTCACTGTGAGAAGTGAGGTTACAGGAAACCAGGCAGAGGGCCTTCTGGTAGTGGCGCCTGCCATGTGGAACGCCCTCCCATCAGATGTCAAGGAAATAAACAACTATCTGACTTTTAGAGACATCTGAAGGCAGCCCTGTTTAGGGAAGTTTTTAATGTTTGAAGTTTTATTCTGTTTTTAATGTTCTGTTGAAAGCTGCCCAGAGTGGCTGGGGAAACCATGCCAGATGGGTGGGGTATAAATATAAATATTATTATTATTATTATATTAGTAGTAGTAGTAGTAGTAGTAGTAGTAGTATTATAATTATCACAGCATATATTCAGGTGCAGCTTATATTTGGGCTAATACAGTATCTTTTATAAACACTTAGGAGGTTTTTTTTCAATAATCAAGTGGTGTGTAAGTGTGTAAGATCTCCAGCCCCTCTGAGCAGCTGCTACTAAGCCCACTTCTGACCAGTCACAGGGGGACTATTCAACAGAGCCAGAAGCATCTATGCCCAGCAGCTGGGCTAAGTTCTTTGCTGGGGGAGAGAGCTCCCTACAGGCCACACAGCACATATGAATCGCATCCCCCATCTGCTAAAACGGGGTGGGGGAACCTCTGCCGCTGCCCCCCCAGCTGATGCTCAACTACAACTCCCATCAGCCCCTGCAAGCATGGTCAATGGCCAGGGCTGATGGGAGGTGCAGTTCAGCAACACCTGGAGGGCTAAAGGTTCCCCCCACTTGCTCTAAAGAGGGATCATAGCCAACACACAGCAAGACGTACCTTGAAGAGCTCCCTCTTGATGCGCCCTTTCAGGAAATCCTTGACAAACTGAGTGTTTTCAGCCCGATCATGTGATTCCTTGGTCCCTTCCTTGAGCAGCTCAGACAAGTCTGTGGCGCTGTGGAGAGACAGAAGTGCCCAAGGGGAAGACGTCTTACATGCACAACCTGAGATCGGAAGCAGCTGGCATGTGCTTGATTCAGCCTCCCAGCACCCAAAAACAACCAGCCCAGAACTCTCAGGCCCCATGAAAACACCACGAACACTGCTGTGCCTTTCTGCACTCCAGGGCAAGAGAAGGCATTACACTCACCCTTTCCATGCAATGTGCTGTCAGCACCCCAAGCCTCACCAACCTGCCCTCCGAGAGCCTTGTACATGCCTGGAAAAGCATGCCTGTGCCCTTGCTGTTCCCCTCCTTGGCCAGAGTTACTGGCCTTACCTGGATGAGCCTTCTAATCTGGGAGACTCCCCCCCCCCCAGCCCACCTGCTTCCATTTGGTTCAGTCAATGAGCTCCATAACACCTTCAGAGAGAGCTGACCTAGGTGCCATTTTCCTAGAGGGGCTTCTTGGCAGTACAGATACAGAACTCTGAAAGCACTCTATGGATATGGCAGGCTGAGGACTCTGAAGACCCCCAACTAAGAATCTCTCAGGGAGGAGTGGGTTTCAATACCAAGAAAACTTCCCTTCATTCAGCATCTGGGGTTTCACCAGCATGACAAACACCCAAGGCTGAAAAATCAGCGTTCTTTCTTCAAGTTCCTACATCTGAGGCAGCAGCAGCAATATCAATATGCAGAAAGTTAATTGTGTCAAAGCTGTATTTTTGATCACTGTATTCTGTCAACTTGTTGTTAAAGTGTGTTGCTTTTTTCAGTATTGTTGATAACCACTATTTTAGATCACTTAAAAGATTTTATTTTATTAAGCTGCCTATAAATTTTGTTAAGATGAATCAAGTAAGTCTCCTTTTGGGGCTTTTCACTCCATTTTCTTGCTCCAGGCCTACTCACATTCATGCAGTCGAAATAAATAAAAAATTTGTCCAGTAGCACCTTAAGAGACCAACTAAGTTTGTTCTGGGTATAAGCTTTCTGCACATGAAAGCTTATACCCAGAACAAACTTAGTTGGTCTCTAAGGTGCTACTGTACAATTTTAATTTTATTTATTTATTTCGACTGCGTCAGACCAACACGGCTACCTACCTGAATCTAGAACCACATTCACGCAGTAATACTGCATCAAACCACAAGGACAAGATCTCCCATCCTGCCACTGTGGCCTCTGCCAATACTGCCTTTTCCTCCTCACCTCACATTGTCATCCTCCTCCAACTCCTCATAGGAGAGAGTTTCAGGCTCCTCTAGCGCCTCTGTTACATCAGACGACATTCTGCAACCTGTGGATCTCGGCTGGGCTGCAGGACACTTTGCTCAATCCTCAATTACCTGTTCAGAAAGAGCAAGAGTCAGTTACACAGCCACAAGTCTGCAGCATCCTTAACAGTCAAATAAGATTCTTGCAGCTGGAGTTGAAAACCAAGCTTTGCAAATCAAAGGCTAACAACTTGGTGGTGTGAAGCATTAACCCGATCCGTTTGTGACCAAGCCAACTTAGAAGTGCAGGATTTTAAGCCTACCACCCCAAATGTAAGTCCTTGTCACCAGCAACTTTCACTGTGCGGTCCAATAAACTGCCCACTCTTCAGTAAGAACAGCTTCTGATGAGGCTCCATGGTCAGCCTGAGAACTGAGGAGAGCAAAGAGCCCGGTTTGATGTGCAACTGCTGAGCAAACCATTGTTTGGGCTGCAGCTGCCCCGGCAGCAGAAAGAGTAGCAAAGAAGTCCTTCAATGCCTGCCTTTCATTTCTGGGATTTGGGCTGCTGCAGCAGCAAACACCTCTACTTGGTGAGCCACTGAAACTGCTCCAGAGGAACAAAGGGAGGGAGCAGCCAAAGCTGAAGGGGAGCCAGCTCTGCCTGCCATGCCATGAAGGACATGCAGGGGACAAGACAGATGACACTTATGGCCAGGAACAACAAGGTAGTCAGAAACACTGCAGGGCTTGCAGGCAGATATGAGAAAGAGAGATAGAGAGACAGACAGATACAGCAAGACACAGGGAGGCACACAGAAAAAGAGAGGTGAGATACGGGAATTGTATCTCCTTGAGTTAGTGGGGACAAAGTAACAGCAAGTACGGTGCCAGTGCTTTTAAAAGGATGCCACAAGCTACCCATCAGCACCCTATTGAGCTGCAGCAGCCCCTGCCAGCGCCACCTCACCCAGGCCCCCTCAGGGAATCCTGGGCTTAACTAATGCATTTCTGATTTGGTGCCTTGATGGAAAATTGCAAATGAGCAACTCAAACAGGAGCTAAAAGAGTCAGCCCTCAACACCTAATCAGGCCTGGGCCTAGAGATTTTGCAATACATTATAACTCTATTTCAATTTGGCTGCACAAGCCTGGTGACGCATCAACTACCAGCCACAGACATGCCCTCCATCGAAATGCCATCAGAGGACACTGGTTGCTCAGAAATCTGCTCCAAATCATGCACCCTCCTGCCAGTTCCTTTCCTAGACCACAGGGAACATGGAGACATTTTGCAAATCACTGCTAGTTAGCTCTTCAGCTCCTTTCTGAGCCGCCACTGCCCCAAAGGACACCACATACCAGTCACAAAGGCACCTTATTATACGCAAGTGATGGATAGGGGCAAAAGTTATTCCTATCCCAGAGCACAGGAACCAGCTGAGTGCTGCTACAGATGTGCACACTTCAAGGCAATCCATCAGCCAAATTACAGTTCAAGAGACAAGACTTCCTTCTCTAAAATGTCCCAGGAGGCGGCAGCACCGCAGGCAACTCCTGCCACAGGATTCCAGTCTCCACCGTGCCAACTAGGCAAGGACTTGACGTCAGGAGGCTGTTGATACCAGGAAGCCTCCCACTGCCTTTGCCTTCGTTTCAGGAAAACCTCTGCATCATATCACTAGAGGCCTGGCAGAATGATCTACTTACAAGCTGCTCAGGCACAGCTCACTTCCAGAGACTGGGGATTTACTCTTTCTTTCTCAGAGGCCAAAGGAACTTGAGAAAGGATCCATTAGGAACTTATACGAGTGCCCCACTCCCCCCAAAACGAATTCCCTCTGACATTGCTTCTGATAATCTCAGCTGGACCAGTACAGTTCCAAAGGAAAATCACAAGTCACCTACTCAAAAAATGCATCTGAAGTATACAGGGCAATGAAGTGCTAATAAATTACCACAGTTAGCAGCTTAACTATATTTCCGGCACTTTTGACACTCAGTTTCCAAGCTGATTGAGTCTTGGACCCAAGAGTGACAGACCAAGCCAAGGGGCCATTTGCTAGCACTCTGTTCCACTCCTTCCTCCGATACAGGAGTGGGGTGCTCAGGATCGTGCCAGGCCCCATTCAAGAGGGAGCAGCAACAGCACGACCTTCAGATGTTCAGGCAGGACAACTAAGCATCCTCCACTTCACCACGTGGAAAAACCTCGTGGTAGTGGAACCTGCAGGCTGCTGATTACCAAATGAAGGAGGGCTGCAATCTTCATGCACCACATGGATGCTTCCGGGCAGCATCCTGCTGGTTGCTGTTGGTAGCAGGGTGCCAGAACAGCCTGGTCTGACCCACTCGGGCTCTTCCACGGTATTAGCTGTGATAGCTAAACTACAGGCTCCACATCCAGAGGCAGCTTGCCTCTGGGTAAATCCCAGAACCATAGTTAAAGAACAGGAAGCTGAGAGTAGGAATAGATAAGACAGTTCCCAGAATGGAGGGGTGCAAGAAGTGGGGTCCCCCAGGAAACTTGTTCATAAATCAGGTAATTTTAAATGGAGCTTCTTCGCAATGGAGGGAGGGAAGAACTAAGTCCAGAACTAAGTTCCTGCGTCCCTCCATGGTGGAGCCTGTCCACTCCTTCCTACTCTCAGCCTCCTTTTTAACCAATAAATAAGTAACATGTGGGTGGGGGGAGTGAGTAAAGTGATGCAGGTGTGAAAACCTTTTCACATTTGTGAAGAAAGTCCTTCCTTTTCTCCTAATCCAGTGAGGCTGAATAGTAGAAATTTGGGGCAGGTAGAAGGAAAATCCCCCTCCATGCTGCTAAGAGACGGTTTCCAATCCCCTCCTTGGCCACAAATGTCACTGTACAGGGAAGTTTTTAATGACTGGTGTCGGAAGCTGCCCAGAGTGGCCGGGGAGACCCAGTCGGATGGGCGGGGTACAAATAATAAATTGATGATGATGATGATGATGATGTTGGGAGCCAGGCACTGCCTCCCTGAGCCTACCTCACAGGGTTGTTGTGGGGATCAGAGGAGGACCAGGGCCCAGCGTTCGAATTCCCCCCTCAACTCAGCCATCATGAGCCTCACCTTGAGCCACTCACCACCTCTCTCATCCCGACCTACCTGACAGGGTTGTTGTGGTGGGGGAAGTCTGTCTTAGTTATGCACTGTTATTGCACCCCCACCTGCAGGCACCTCAAGGGGGTGGGGGGTGGGGTGAGCGGTTCTTCTCCCTCCTCCCTCCTCCTCTCTGACTCCCCAACAACAACAACCCTGCGAGGCAGGCCAGGCCTGAGGGAGGCGCTTCCAAGGTCGCAGCGCCTGGGGGTAGGCGGGGGGGGGGGCAAGAGAGATTAAACGAGCCCTGGTCCCCCCCAGGTTCCTAGTCCTCACTGGACCCCCCCCAACAACACCCCTGCGAGGTAGGCACGGCGGCAGCTGGCCGGCCTCGCGCTCCTGCGGGGGGTGGAAAGGGAGAAGGGGGCGAGGAGGCGGCCCTCTGCGCATGCCCAGGGGAAGCCCGGCCAACGGCCGCCGCGGAACCGTTACCTCAGCCGGCCGCCGCTCCTGCCGCTTCCTCCGGGTCTCCTCACGGTACAGAGGCACTTCCGGTCAGCTCCTCCGCCGGACGGAGCTCCGCCCCTCGCGCTTGTCACGCGCACAAAGGGCCGCTTCATAGGCGCGGCGGGCGGCCTATCGGCGGGCGAGCTGCGCGTTTGTGACGGGGGCGGGGCCCGCCCCCTCGGGGGAGGGGCTGGAAATAGGCGGGGACATAAAACCCCGTCGGCCTGCTCCGCCCCCTCCCCTGCTCGGCCACAGAGATGAGGGCGGCGGGAAGGGAGGCCGAGAGGCGCGCCTCTCCTCCGCCCCCGTGCGGCGCCTGCGTGGCACTGCAGGGAGAGAGGGAGGGAGGGAGGCGGCGAAGGGACTTTCTTGTACAGCGTTTTATCTTTATTGCCACAAAGCCAGTAAAATAAAATAAAAAATAACACAGCAATGCCGTTGCTGCATTGAAGCCCTTGCGGGGGAGAGTGCCTCTGAGCATATGCAGAGTTCCTTTCCCCTTCCCTTTCTTTCCCGCGGCCTGGAGTGTAGCGTGACGACATCGCCGTGCCTTTCCCCGCCCTGGCGGGGTCACGCGCTGCTGGCAAGCAAGGCTCCCTCCTGCAGACCATCGTGATCACCAAGAGTCTCTGGCCATGTGCATCTAGGGCGTTACCCTTAACACGTGTATTCACCAGGGGATGCAGGAATCCCATCCCCCCGTCATTCCAGATTGTGCCAAGTGGGCTCTCCAATCCGTTTCAGGGACTGGGAGAGGAGGGGACATTGTTGCCATTAACTGGTGGCTCAGCCAGAGTGAAACGGGCACCCGATCCGTGATTCTTCCATTGCAATTCCTGCACTGCAAGGGGGTGGGTTGGGCTGGATGACCTTTGAGGGTCCCCCTCCAAGTCCTGCTTGTTGTAAGGAAAGCAGCGGCAATGCGGGAGCAATCTCCCTCGAGAACTTTGCAAAAGTTCTTCCTTCCTTTCTCCAAGGCAGCCAAAGTACCCCCACAGCTCCTCCGAGGATGGCGGAGAAGAAACGGGTGGTGGTTTTTGGAGCTACAGGTAGGTAACCTTCCAAAATGGAGACTAGGAAACTTTTCTGCATCTCGGCGGGACGTGGGCGCATCTCTCAAGCAGGCCGCCTGTGGGCGCAGCGGGGAGATGGAAGATTTATCTCACACGGAGAGGGGCTGATCTGCGTCCCGGGGGCAGTTAGGGAATGGCAGGCTCTGGACCTCAGGGGCTTGAGATGGCCTTAATCACGCACCCCCAACCTTCGGCCCTCCAGATGTTTTGGACTACAATTCCCATCACCCCTGACCACTGGTTGGTCCTGTTAGCTAGGGATCATGGGAGTTGTAGTCCAAAACATCTGGAGGGCCGCAGGTTGGGGATGCCTGGCCTTAATGTTTATTGCTTTGCCCGCTTCAAAGTGTGCTTAGGCAGTTCTGCTGCATGTGTGTGCGCTCCCCCCCCCCACGAGAGTCACCTAGTCCCACCCCCTGCAATACAGGAATCTTTTGCCCAATCTGGGGCTCGGCTCGAACCTGTAACCCTGAGATTAAAGAGTCTTCTGCTCCTCCTTCAGTCTCTGGCCATATCCAGCTCTCCTGCCTGAAACCCCAGAAGAGCTGCTGCCAGGCAAGAGAAGTCAGCCCTCCCAAATGTGCTGCCCCCTAGAGCAGTGTGGTTGCTCACCAATTTCCCCGCCCCTTGAAAATTAGGGTCCTGGTGGGCCATTTAATGACATTCCCCTGCCTGTTGTAGCAACTTTAACACACTGTTTCTAGATGCTGCATAGATTTTAATTGTATTGTTTTTATTCCTTCAAATTATAGTACCGTGCAATGAAATGCAGTGTGAGAAGTAACAGCAGCAATACGGTTAAAATGAACATGAGCATTTGATGTGATGAATGTGCTGTCTCCACACATCGGACAGAAGGTGGCGGACTCTCCTTCCTGGGAGGCTTTTACAGGCAGAGGTTGGAGGGCCACCTGTCAGAGATGCTTGAGTTGTGACTCCTGCATTGCAGGGGTGGGACTAGATGACCCTCAGGATCCCTTCCAACCCTACCATTCCGTGGTTCTGTGATCCACAGAAGCATTGCAGGCAACCTGAGCGAAGTTCACAAGGCCACCGTGCCCTAGACTACAATTCCCATCAGCTGCTGCCATCGTCCCCTCTGGAGGACACCATGTTTGGGAAGGGTGGTTTAGACAGTGCCCAACTAGATGACCTGAGGAACTGGCCTTGCCTAAGGCAGGGCCTTGTCCTTCTTTGCGATGCTGCAGAGACAGCTGAAGAATCCAGGGAGTCTCCCTCTCTGTCTTGTGGCAAGCTCCCCTCTCTCCTGGTCTCCAAGAACGTGGAGAATAATGAGGGGAGAGGGGAGCAGAACAGAGGCCAGAGGTGCAGTTTGAGGTGGCTTGGGAGAGGAGCATAAAGAATTCACGTCACCGGCATTGGATATTTTCTTCCTGCTTCTGACTCCCCCCCCCCCGACACTTGCATTCCCGCAGGGCTCCAGGGAGGCTCGGTGGCCAGGGCCCTGCTGGACGATGGCACCTTCCAAGTGCGTGCTGTCACCCGCAACCCGCAGCAGAAGGCTGCCCAGGAGCTGGAGAAGAAGGGCGCTGACGTGGTGAAGGCAGACCTAGAGGACGTGCCAAGCCTGGAGCAAGCCCTGCGAGGGGCGTACGGAGTCTTCCTCGTGACCGATTTCTGGGATCATCTCAGCAAGGAGCGGGAAGTTGCCCAGGTGGAGACGAGGCTAAGCCCAAAGATGGGGCAACCCGTTGTGCAGTGTGAGGGGTGCCCAACAGGCACGGGGGGTGGGGTGGGGTGGGCGGATTCTCTTTCAGAACTGGCTGCTGAGGCTGCATCTGCAGCAGTTTGATACGCTATTAAGAGCATCGCATGCCAATAATAAGCCTGCTAACCAATCAGCAGCAAAGTCTGATCTTGGAGCACAGTTGTGACCTGCTGACAGGATCTCACTCATGCCAGCAACCCCCCTGCAGCATTCTGCACCAACTGCGGCTTCCAGATCAGCCTCAAATAAATCTTCACACGGCATGGATTGCAGCAAATCCAGTCTTGAAGTAACCAACACACGAACTCCGGTGGCTAAACTATCCTGGTCTCGTCACAGCTGTTGCACCAGCCAATGTTGGCCACAGCTACTCCTCGCCCCAAGGCCACCAGGGTGACAGCTGTACATTAAGCTGCGGCTGAAGGCAGAGGGCCAGGCCAGGGGGCAGCTCCGGTGGCCCACGGGGGCCTCCGCAACCCACAGCCTCCCAAGCCACCCCTTTGGCAAAGTTCTCTCACTGCTGCAGGGAGCACAGGCAAAGACAATCGCCTGCCTGGGAGGGAGCCACCTTCTTCCTTGAGGGATAAATTTGGGGAAGACCAGTGCTTTCTGCCTCTCATTCCGTGTCTGGTTTTGCACTCAGGGGAAGCGCGTGGCAGACTTAGCCAAGCGACTGGCCTTGAGCTACGTGGTTTACAGCGGCCTCGAGAACGTGAAGAAACTAACTGAGGGGCAGCTGGAGGTGCCACACTTTGACGGCAAAGGCGAGGTGGAGGAATACTTCCGGGCTGTCGGGGTGCCCATGACCAGCCTTCGGCTGCCCTGCTACTTTGAGAACTTCATCACTGTCTTCCGACCCCGGAAAGCCCCAGATGGAGACAGCTACGAACTAGGTGACAGCATCCCTCCTTCTGCCCTTAAGAGATGCCTCACCTGCTGCCCAGATTGACAGGGAGTCTGATGCCACTGGCATGCCTCTCTTGCGGAGGAGGGAAGGGCAGGGGGCCCTCAAGCCTCACCTTGGGCAGCAAAGAAGATGGGAAGGTGTTTTCCTTAGTCTGCCACTGCCCTCCTCACCCCATTCCAAAGGGTTAACCAGACACACTTTCATATTTTATTTTCATATATGAAATGTGTATACTGTACTGCACTTTATCCATAGATCTCAGGGCAGCACACAGCAGCATGGGCATAGCCAGGATTTATGTTAGGAGGGGCAGGCTTCAGTTAAGTTTTCTTATTGATTTATTTGATCAGGGGGACCACGTGTCCCCCTTGGCTACGCACATGCACAGCAGAAGGAAGTGCCTGCAGGATAGCTAGCACAGATCTCCTTCCACAAGCCTCCCAAGACATTTGGGGAACTGGTTGAATTTTTTTATCGTTTACTATGGAGCTTTGTATTCTTGGTGCCCCTCGTGGCTCTGTTGGTTCAGTCCTAGGTTTGTGTTTCTGTCTATCTTGCAAGTCCCATGTGCCACACCTTTCGCTCTCTCGTTTCTTAAAGCGGTACCTTCCCTTTACCTGTCTGCTTTGCTTCTTGCAAATACCCAGATAACCAGCTTTATAATTTCTTCTTGTGAATGTAACATCCCATGACAACCTTGGTTTGGTTTTTAGGTGTTTGTCTCATGAAGTTCCATTTTGTGGTTTGGGGTGCAGCGATAATATTCAATAAAAATATGCCCCCTCCCTAATTTTTTTTAATAAATCTCCCTTTGTGCATCTGGGTTGCAATTGATGCTTGCTCTGCCTTGCCCTGAGAGGCCTCAGCTCCTGCTCAAGCCTTCCCTCTTCTCCTCTCTTTTGTAGCCATTCCCATGGGAGAAGTACCCATGGATGGGATGGCCGTGGCTGATCTTGGGCCAGTTGTGGTTCGGCTGATGAAAGAGCCGGAGAAGTACATAGGCCAGGACATTGGGCTGAGCAGCTGCAAGCACACCGTGGCAGAGTACGCAGCCCTGATAGAAAAGTACACTGGGAAGCCTGTGAGAGATGCCAAGGTAAAGCAGGGGCATGGGCAGCCTCCCAGGGAGGGCGTTGGGGAGGACCACTGAGCTGGCACTCGCTGGATGGGACAGGCCACCCCCATCTGTACCTAAATGCCACAGCGAGAGCACCAGATGATGTGGAAAGCTCCCAGGCCCGTTTGTTTCCAGTTCAACATTACCTGAGAGCTGGACCAGTGAAGTTTCTATTGCTCTTTCTGCAGATGTCGCTTGAATCCTATGAGAAGCTGGACTTTCCTGGTGCCCAAGAGTTAGCTAACATGTTCCGCTTCAACACCCTGGGCCCCGTCCGAGATCCCGCCTTGACCCTGAAGCTCAACCCAAAGGCCAGGGCGTTTGAGGAGTGGGTGGCGGAGGAAAAAGCTGCCTTCAAGGACCTCTAGCAGGGGTGGGGCCTCCCTGGGATAACCTGTTTTGTTAAATAAAAAAAGGTGCTTGGACCATTATTCCATTCTCCTTGTTGGGTTGATTTCATGGGAGGGGTGGCGGTTTTGAGGCTCACTTGCTTCAAGTCAAACCACAAAGGGGGGAGACCAGGCAGCTCCAACCACAGATCACTCATGTCCTGGGTAGTGATTTGCCTTGGACAAAGCCACAAACCCCAAGGCTGTCAGTCACCCAAGCATAACATCTGCTTGTGTGACCCAAAGGAGGGGAGAAGTCATACCTGGGAATCGCCTTGATTTTGAGCCTGTGGCCTGGTGGAACCCTGTAGCAAGGCAGCCTGCCTTCCACTCCAGGGGCTGCTGGCCAGATCTACCCCACCCCTTCGGGAGGTGACCAGCGTAGCAGCAAAGCCTCAGGCTCTCTCGCCAGATAAAAGGTCATAGGGCTGGCAGACGGGTCTGACTACAGGACCAGGAAATGGGGACTTGCCTTGTTGCTTTGCATTTAACAGCTGGATGTAGGAAGCCACGTCCTAATACTGTATGTAGGGTCAAGCAGGCAAACTAGGGAAAGGTGCTAGTTCAATAGGACCGCTTTCCTTTCTGAATCACACCCTAGCAGCAGGGTTCAAGGATACCATTTCCCTTCCCCTCCCTCACCCAAGAAAAAGCTCAAGAATATTCTTCCACTTCTCGCATCCTTCCAGGTTGCTGCGACGTTTGAAAGGGAGAAGAACAAATGGGTGGATTCTAAAGATCTTTTTATAGAGTGTATTTTACATTTGATACAGAATCACCTTGCAGGCCCAATGGCTCAGGAGGCTGCACATGCCGTCTGTTAGCAAGGGAAGGGGGAGAGCTCCAGTCCAGGTGGATTTAATTGCAGGGTGGGGTCAGAATCTTAAAGCGGCCAAGTAAGTCACAGCAGCTGGATGCAGCAGCCACCTTCATACCCCCAGCAGTCCTGGTTGCTTTGTGGCTCAGCTGTGCCCAGCCTCATGGCCAGCTCTTTCAGAGGCCAACGGGGCGCTTTCTGCTCTCGCTTCCCCCACCAACCGTCCTCTTAGGTCAAAAGTGCAGAGGGATGCTTCACACACAGCAAATTCTTTGGGACACACTTTCTGAGTGCAGGTAAATGGGAACAGGCATGCTGTTGTATATGACTGCTGCTTTCCTACAAAAAAAAAACCATGTTGCTGCACAAAGCAGCTGCCCCCAGCACCCCACACTGCAACCCCACGAACTAGCAGCAGAGCAAAGGGGCAACTGATTCAGATGCATTTCAGACCTACACGAGAGACGCAACAGATCTCCCTGCCTGCCCGCTTGCAATGGAGGAATCCCTGGCTGTTTACTTACAGCTGCTGCAGTCGACAGAAGGCGCTCTCCTGAGGCCAGAATGTGCCACAAAACCCCGAAGCCAAATTCCCCTGGCAGCCAAAAGAACTAGGGGTGCAGGGAACTCGTGGGCTCTCCACTGCCCCTCTGCTTTTGGGAGTGGGCTGGTGATCTCAAGAGCTCTCTGCGGGGCTTGTCAAAACCTCGGGAGAGCAGGATTGTTTGCTAAACTGGACCGGTGCCTGATTTTTGCTGCCTAGGTTCCCACTCGGTGGTCTGCATCTGTCTGGAAAAGGAGGAGGGTCTTATCCTCTCAGGGAACCGGGAGCCTTTTGCAGCTCCCGTAGGCGTCATGGCAGAGGCCGCCTCTCCCAAGTCCTGCTTCCAGAGGTGAAAGCCCTCCACCTGCACAGATGTCCTGCCAAGCAAGTTCCAGTGTGTCTGTCTAGGATTCTTCTTGCCAGGCTCCTGCGATCGATTCACCTCCAAGGAGGACGACACAGCCGCTCGACCGCTGCCACACATCATCCTAGTTTCCGGCAGAACGTTTCCCTGGAGCCAAAAGGAAAAGGAAAGTCTTATGAAGCTTCCCCTGCACTGCACTTCGACTGCAATGAGCAGCTTGCTGGCAAGGGCTGCTCCCTCCCCCATGGAAGTCAACAGACAACCAGCTGTAGCCACAGAGAAGCCTCATCTCCCCTGCGACTATTGGCAGCTGTGGGACTGCAGGTCAACCCCTCCAACCCTGACATCCTGGGTGCAGTGGGCTCCAGCCTTTTGAAACGCTTTGCCAGCATCCAGTGGCAGGCAGTTCCAAGGGTTCAGGGCCTCAAATGGCCCTTTCCTGAAGGATTGCACATATGCAATTCACAAATGAATCTGATGCATTCTACCAACACCCAAAGCCTTATGCCCTGGCACACGTGGCTTGCAGTAGATGCAGCATCCAGTCTCTTGTGCCCCCACCATTTATTTGCGTGGCTGTTGGGTCGCCGTTGCAACCAAAAGCTGGTGGGGTGGGACAGCAGAGAGGAGAGGAAGGCCCAGTGGGTCAAGGAAGGAAGTGGCGCAACCGGCAGAGCTGGCACCAGACCAGCCGCTGCTCTTTACGGGATTCTAGGGAGGGAAGAAGGGTCTCCCACCCTTAGGGAAGGGTCTCCGCTACCTTGTCCCCCTCAGCCAGAAAGGCTGCCCCACCCAGCTGCAAACAATTCTGTGTCTGCTCAGCAGCAGTGAGCACAGAAGAACACAAGAGGCCTCCTACCTCTGGCGGGGCAAATCAGGAGCTAAACATTTTCTTAAGTTTAGCTAGGAATCCCTCCTTGCCGTCCCCCTGGGCCTCAGGCCTCTCCTTGCCTGCCCCCGATCTAGTCGTCCCCCTGCCACCTAGACACAAACAGCAGAGAGCTGCGTCAGGATATGCAATTGTGAGATGGCGGTGCTGCTGCCACCCATTGGCTCACCACACCTGGAAACATTTCCTGGCCACTTGCCCAAGGAGGAGAGGCGGGGGGGGGATGGGATCCTCGTGTTGGAAGGCCTAACAAACTCATTTCGCTTCAGCCTATGTTCCATGTATTGGAAGTGCCCTGGGATCAACCGAGACGGACTTTCCCATTATATTGCTTTGCCAACTGATGCTTCTTGGCCTCTTGCTTACTGGTCTCGTGCCTAGCGCTCATCTCCAGGCAGTATCTCTGTTGCTTTGCAATTCCAATTCTATCTCTTAGATGCCAGCTCTGCCAACCTGGTGCCCCTGCAGCCATTCTGGACTGCCAACCCCATGAACCCCAGGGTCCTGTGGCTGTGCTCCCAGGGGCCGATGGACAATGCAAACCAAAGCATCTGGGGGCCACCTGCTTGGTAACGGCTGCCTGGCTCTTTTGTCTCCTTTCAGTCACTCAGCTGCGTCAGGAAGGATCGTCCAGCTCCTTTAAACCCAGACACAAGGAACTCGTGATCCCCTAAATCTTGCTGGACTATGGCTTCTATCATCCCTAACCACTGGCTATGCTGGTTCCTAGGGCTGATGGGAACGAAGTCCAACATCTGGACGCCATATCTTTACAAGGCAGTTGTGCAAGGAAGGGCATAAACAGCTTCTCCAAGTGCCTCACCCCTTTCCTTTATAGCCTAGGCCTTCAGATCCAAATCACACTGTACCCCCTATCAGGGAAACTGTCACAAGGAGACCAAGAACATGAAGGTAACTACTTAAAAATAAAATAAAACCCAGGCTGTCTGAAATGCCTCTTACTACATCCTATGTCCTCTGGTCCCAAAATCAATACCTGCCTCTTCCTTTTTAAGGGAGAATCGCAATCCTTTAGCTTAAGATGACAGCTGATGGGTAAGGCGATGCCAAGAGATGCCCCCTGATTCCCTCCCCCAAGTGAGGACCACAACACAGCCAGACTCGTTCCTTGTGGCATTTACCAATGCAAAGAGACCTCCATTCCAGCAGGGGTGCAGGTCACACCGCTGCCATTGCAACTAGACCACGCAAGTCCCATGTTGCCCAGCTCCATACCATCGTAAGCACCGCAATGCAGAGCGGGCCATTTAATGGGGTGGCGGGAGGGTCCCCTGCCACCTCCAAGCGCCCAAAGACACCTCGGGCGTGCTACCTCGCAGGGCTCCACTTACCAGTGGCTGTATTGGTGATGCCATTCACGGTCCCTTCCACTTCGGTTTCGTCTTCTGCATAGCTCAGCATCAAGGCTCGCTGGCGGTCTGTCAGCCTCCTGCAGCACAAAGGGGGGAAAGGGCTACCTTGGAGGCATCCACTCGGCAGGAAGGCTCACGATCCTGGGGGAAACCTGAACCGCCTAATGAACACGCCTACAAGCGAAAGGCAGGCTCTTCCCTCGGTGTAACAATGGCCACCGGGCATGAGGCACACCTCCGCCCCAAGCCACAGCTTGACCACCAGGCGTGAGGCACACCTCGCAGATAAGCTGCAGCCAGTGTGGTGTAGTGGTTAAGACCGGTGGACTTGTAATCTGGTGAACTGGGTTTGCTTCCCCGCTCCTCCACATGCAGCTGCTGGGTGACCTTGGGCTAGTCACACTTCTTTGAAGTCTCTCAGCCCCACTCACCTCACAGAGTGTTTGTTGTGGGGGAGGAAGGGAAAGGAGAATGTGAGCCGCTTTGAGACTCCTTCGGGTAGTGATAAAGCGGGACATCAGATCCAAACTCTTCTTCTTCTTCTGGAGGACCAGGCGTGAGGCACACCTCCGCCCACAGGCAAGCCACAGCTGCCTGAACGCCATGTCCTCTATCTAACCCCTTGCTCTCTCAGTGGTCTGCCTGCCCTGTCTGTGACTTTTGTCTCCCTTTGCAGAGGCATGGCTCACTTTCCACTGGGTGGTGGAGCAGGTCTCACAAATATCAGAGGAAACATACGTGTCAGCTCATGATGTAAACTTACTACAGGTCAAACTGTTCCTAGACGTGTGCATATTCTTGCTGACAAAAAGAGGCTCTGCTGAGCTAGCAAATCAGCTTGCTCTGGCACAGCTCACCTGCACCAACTCCTAAGCATGCCTTCGCTTCACTCCGGTGTCTGCCAGGCTCCCCAAAGCCACCGTCCTGCAGCGCTACAGCCTCTTTGAAACAGAGGTGCCTCTTCCCAATGTGGGCTCACTAATAACCAATTATATACTGCTTAATACAAAAAGGGGTGTGGCCTGAGGAGAGGTGGACTTCCTCCCCTGTATCCATCATTCCCCACTACATCTCCCAAAACAAAGGCCGCTTTGCATTTTGCACGGTTGCGTGTCTAACATGCTGCTGCTGAATGTCACCATCCCCCCCAGGCCCCCAAGGGCCCCCCCCCACTTACTTGGGAACTTTGATCTTTATGTGAATATAGTGGTCGCCGTAACCGTAACTGTTAACCCTGGGAATGCCTTTCCCACTCATCCGAATCTTCTGGTCAGCTTGAATGCCTGGGGGGATCTGGCAGAGGGGTGGGGGAACAGGGTTTATTCAGCATTTCGCGTACAACCATATGTGTCCGGTTCTATTTATTTCTCCAGGGAGCCCCCCCCCTCCAACCAGACAAAGAGAATTCAATTTCAAATAAGCACAGCTCCCACAGGAATGTGTAAGCAGCCTGCCAGATACAGGTGAGGGAAATGGGAAAGGATAACAGCTGACACAGATTCAGGATGCAATTCTAAATACGATTACACAAGGGAGCCACCCCCATCGTTCTGCCCGGACACTGAGGTCCAGCTCCAAGGGCCTTCTGGCGGTTCCCTCGCTACAAGAAGCCAAGTTACAGGGAACCAGGCAGAGGGCCTTCTCGGTAGTGGCACCCACCCTGTGGAACGCCCTCCCACCAGATGTCAAAGAGAAAAACAACTACCAGACCTTTAGAAGACATCTGAAGGCAGCCCTGTTTAGGGAGGCTTTTAATGTTTAATAGATTATTGCATTTTAATATTCTGTTGGAAGCCGCCCAGAGTGGCTGGGGAAACCCAGCCAGATGGGCGGGGTATAAATAATAATAATAATAATAATAATAATAATAATTAATATTATTATTATTATCACAGTGGGATTTACCAAGTAACATGTGCCAAATTGTGCTGTAAGAGGAGCCTAGGAAGGGGAGGGAGCAACATGCGCACCACATGCAGAGTCCTACAGCAGAAGACGAGGGCAGTGAGAGCATACTGTGCTCAACACAGATTTCCATTTGGACACAGTAAACCTAGTAAGATGAACAGGGCGCCCCACTCCGTAGGCTGGGAGATCTTGGCCATCCAGGCTGAGCTCTCTGGAGGGAGACACCTGAGCCGTATCACCAACTGACAGGGACCAGAAGGCGCAGGCCACCCACATCAAGGGACCTGCTGCTACATACCGCAATGCTGATTGTCTCGTACAGACCAGGAGACCTGGCTGTTCCGCCAAGGACAGCTTGTGCTATGGAGACATAGAGGTCCGAGTGGATGTCTGCACCATCCCTCCGGAACGTAGAGCTCTTCTGAACCTGAATCCAGAAAGAGGGTACAGTTCATGGAGGTGGCGGCAGCAGCAGACGGGTGCCGTTTTCAAACAGGGCAGAGAACCACGGGAGCCCAGACAAATACGCACCCGGAAGGTAATGAAGATTTCCCTTTTTCCTACAGGCATCCGAACCGTCTGTCCATCCTCCACACCTGAAGCCAGAGCAAAGGCGTAGTAAACATGGGCGTTCCCCTGCTTCTTCCTGCTTCTCTCATAAGCTAAAGGATTCTCAAATCCTCAGCAGCCCACCTTTGCAAAGGCCCACTGCACCCCAGCCCTCCCTTGCTCCGTTCTGCAGGAAGCAGCTGTTGCTCCTCTGCTCTGAACCAACCAAACTACATGAAAGCATGGCAGCAGCCACCCCATCTAATGAACAACCCAAACAAGGCAGCGCATGCGGACCTGCGGGAACTGGGACCATCACCACCTTCTTCTGCTTGGTCTGCCCAGAGCCGCGACACATCGCACAGGGGGTCGTGATAACTGAGCCACGCCCGCCACATCGCCGGCACGTAGAACGCATGACGAAGGGACCCGTGTTGATCGTCTCCTAGTTTGGGGGGGGGGGAGGGAGAGAGAGAGAGAAGACGCAGAGAGAGGTGATGCCTTTCTGGGCATTTTTGCAAGCGGAGATTATTTCTTCGGCATTTCCTAGGTGTCGGAGTCTCTAATGGCTCATGTTTCCCAATGAATCTAAGTCAAGCAAGCAAAGGGGGAAAGCTCCCTGCCATCCTCCGAAAAGCAAAGTTGTCCATATGGCACAGGAAGAAGTCTCCACACAGCAGCCAGGTGAGCAGAGCCTGCTTTCCTCTGCGTTGTGACCCACCAATACACTTACCATGCCAGTGCCGTTGCAGTAGTGGCAGTGCTGCACTTTGGTGCCCGGCTCGTGCCCTTTGCCATCACAGCGCTGGCAGGTGTCGTTGATGTTCACTTGAATCTCCTTGTTGACGCCCTTGGCGGCCTGGTTGAATGTCAGTTCCATGATGTACTAAAGAGAGGGAGGCAGCAAAGGCAGCCATCACTCAATGCCCAGGCAAAGATCAGGGCCAGCTAATTTTACTCGCCATTTTGCACGCGGCAGAAGACAGTGATGTGGGGCTAAATGTCTCCCTGTTTTAGGAATGGCCCTGTCTCATAAACAACGCAATTGTAAATATTATATCAGTCACTTAATGAATTACTACTTACAAATCAAATTGGACAACCGGGCAGTCAAAACTAGAATGCCAGTCATAATGAACTTTTCCCAAGTAAATTTCCCTTAAAAGCTACACAAGCAGACAGATTGTTATGCTCACTTCCTGGGGCTGGTCAAAGGCAGTGTGGAAGTCTCCAAAAGGGGACCCTGAAAACTCCCCAAAGATCTTCCTGAACAGCTCCTCTGGATCCACCGAAGGGCCGCCACGCCAATACTGTTGCCCGGATCCTGCTGAGCTTGCGTCGAAACCGGCTGTGCCGTAAGTATCAAACTGTTTCCGTTTCACTTCATCGCCTAAGACCTACAAGGAAGGAAGGTGAGGGCTTTATTTTTGCCTCACAGAGCTAACATGGCTGGATTTTGAAGTCGTGGTGCCATTCTGAGCAACGGGGCCACTCCTGAAGGAGCCCACCGTCACCACCCTTGAAAAAACAGCCCCCACGTTACCTCGTAGGCTTCAGCCAGTTGCGAGAACTTCTCCTTCGCTTTAGGGTCATCTTTGTTCGTGTCAGGGTGGTATTTCTTGGCAAGCTAAGCAAAAAGACCCAAATGTGAAGATGAAGCACAAGAGGATCTCTGTCATCGCTGCTTCTTTTTGTTCATGATTACAAGATTGTATTTCAAATCAACTGCATTATGCTCAAGTTAGAAGAGTATGGCATCAATCAAATTTTATACCATATGACAAGGAGAGTTTCTGTGCCGGAGTAACAAGAGCAGTAATGATAACAAATAACAAGATCATAAATCCAAAATAAAGTAATTCCCAAAAGAACATAGTAACACATATGGTGTTAAAGGTGAAAACTTTCAAAATAAGCTGGTTGATGTAAAGGAAGAGAATTTTTTTTGCTTCTGTTGTAACATGGAAACACAATGGCCTTACAAGAAGAAAATGGGAGGTTATAGGTCTATTAGCACTATGGCTTAAATCTCAAAAGCATACATAGGATAAATAGGACTCCAGTTGCATTAGAAAAATATTTACAAGCAAAGGATTACTAGCCAAGATCCAAGATCTATTAATGAAAGGTGGTGCCCTCCCTCTTGAGATGCAATTGGTACTGACATCAGTGATCTTTCAGTACCAAATGAAAAAGAAAAACCCTATTCCAGCAGGTCTTTATGGTTTAGGTTTGGCCTGCAGGTCTGTTGCTACTGATGCTCCTGTTGCAGTTTCATCTGCAATTTTCACTTGTCAGTGTTATTGGTACATTTAGAGGAGCTCATCATCCCGACTTCCCACCTGTCCACATGCTGAGACACATGACCCACAGCTGGAGTGTATGAAGCCTTTCTTTATCCCTGGCATGTCAGGATTCCACCAATCTGAAGGGTGCAGAGGTTCTGTCCCCCACGAAGGGAATGGATATGCCCACAGAATTTCTTTTAAAGAAAAGCTGAGAAAGAGCTGTTTATAAAAATGCGCCCCTACTAGGAGGAGTCTGTTTCCTAGACATCAAAACACAAAGCTATCCCCAGCCAGTTCTTTTTACATAAAATAATTCAGATACTAATCATTCTCTTTTTTTCCTCACTTAGTAAGGCCTTCGAAAGTGGACTTCCTTTGTCTATTCTATTCTTGTGGCAGACAAGCTGAAAGAGTAATCAGGGAACAGATGCTGAAGACAAAAGGCTGGAAAATATCCTGACAAGAGCGTGGCACAGAGTGCTGTGTAGGCAAAACTCTACCAATTCTATTCTGAAGGGTAGAGAAATACATACCTGCATGTGGACTTCTAGTAAGAAGGCACCCTTGATTTTTTTTTAAATAGAAAAACCTGGGACTCTTTGCTTCACAGAAACAAACATGGTTGCTCTTTCAACCACTATGGACCAGATTGCTTCTCTAAAACTGGTCAATCACATTAGAATGTCCTTCTCCATAAAAAACCTCCTCCTCTCCATTAGCCCATCCCTTCCCAAAGGCTACTCAAAAATTATCATGATTATTATATGTTTATTTCTACCCCACCTTTTCCCGAGGGGACTCAGAAAGCATAACACATAATTTGTACGCTGATGCCCTGCAGAAGAGGACAAATAGAACAAGTTGAAACCCTGTAACCCCAATGCTACCTTCCTATTTTGAGAAATATATTTTCTGGAAGACAATTCTTTTCAGCAAACATGCCTGGTAATAGGCCTTCTTGATCTCCTTCTGGCTGGCGTTTCGAGGCACCCCCAGGATCTGGTAATAGTCCTCTTTGGCACAGCTTGTGGGGCTGGTATGAAACGAGGCAGTGCAGGCAAGAGGATGATGTATCACTCCTGCAAAAGAAGAAAACGGGGTTTTAGGACAACAGACCGCCTCGTTCTTAGCTACGTGGTCTGTGCAAAAAGTGCCACCAGTCCTTTGGAATTCAGGACACCAATCGGAACAATCCCCCTATCCTAGTAAACCAGATCTTGGGCACCGTACCTGCCTAACCAAAGTCCATAGGTAAATGAGTAACATGTGTTTAAAACCAGCTTTTTCTCCTTCGGCCGACCCAAGAAGCAAGGATACCTGTCTCATGTCTGTTTAAAACTGGATGGCGATAATTACATGCCAAGGATCCTAGGACTCATAAGGCACCGGTGCTGCCACAAGTCACACAGCTGGCTGTCAACGCCCAGAAACTGTGTCCTTGGAGATAAAAGGTCCGTTTTCTCCAGGAGAGCTGCAGCATTCCTACAGCACCTGGAGGACACGGGGGTTGCAGAAGGGTGCCCTAGACCTAGAGCAGGCATAGGCAAACTCGGCCCTCCAGCTGTTTTGGGACTACAATTCCCATCATCCCTGGCCACTGGTCCTGTTAGCTGGGGATGATGGGAGTTGTAGTCCCAAAATATCTGGAGGGCCAAGTTTGTCTATGCCTGTCCTAGAGGGAAAGGGTCGCTGGCCAGGAGCTTGCAGGATCAGGCCAAAGGGAGCCCGATCTCGTCCTGCTCTTTCCGCCGCCCACCAGCTGCCCCTTGTGGGGAGCCAGGCAGCGGAGAAGCGGGAGCCCAAGAGCTCCGGCAACCCCCATGCGGAAGCACTGACTGCCTCCCCCGTGAATCTCCCCCCCACTAAAGCCCCCCCCATGCCGCCGCTTCTCTCCAGTGGCAGGGAGTTCCACAGGCGGCGCCCCGTGACGTCACGCGCGCCCTCACCTGAGCCTCCTCCGAGCCGCCGGGTCGCGGGGGGCCAGGCGGGGCCCGCGCTCAGCCAGCGCGCCACGCGCAGCCCCAGCAGCCTCCCCCGGGCCTCGGCGCTGCCCAGCCGGCTTCCAAGACCCGCCCACGGTCCCGCCGACAGCCGCAGCGAGGCGCGCACCGCCGCCGCCATCTTGGGCCGCCGGGAAACACCGCGCAGGCGCAGGAGAGGCCGGCGGATCCGAGAGCGCCGTTTGCGCAGGCGCACGGGAGCGGGAGGCGGGGCGGCCCTACTGCGCGTGCGCTCGCTCGCCCGCCGGGCCCTAGACCTTTCTTAGCGGTCAACCTACCCCGCGGCTCCCGGGTCTCCGTGTTGCTTCTGGGTCCTAGCGCCCGTCCCGTTCCAAAGGGCACGAAGAGCTCTGTGGCATCGGGAAGACGAGCGCGTTGGTGCTGGCGGGAAGAGCTTTCGTGGGCGGTTCTTTCATTTGCAGCTGAGGAGAAAGAGCCAGCGGCTACGTGGATACGTACATGCAAGCATCTTATCTGGCCGAGGGAAGCTGCAGGAAGAGGAACCGGCGAGATCAGGCGCGTGTGTCTCCACTGGGTCTGGATCTCGCCTCGCCCCCCTTGGAGCTACCAACCGGGAGGGCGGCTGACTTTGGCGCGGGATAAGCGCCGGTCTCGCGGGGACGCCTGCCGGGGCGGAGGCTCTCTGAAGTCGAAGGAAGGCGTGGGGGCGTGCCGTGGCTCCAATGGAGGGCGCCCTGTTGGGTCAGCGATGAGGGCGGACCTGGGGGCATTTGGGGATGAGACGGAGGTGCGAGGAAGAGGGTACCTGGCAGGAGGGAGCAGGCAGCTGCGCTAAGGTTACTGGGGTGATGGGAGTTGTAGTCCGACAACAGCTGTAAACCCCAGATTGACGGGCGGTTTGGCTTTCAGACGGAGGCGATCGCGGGTTGCTGCTGTGGGGCGAGAGGAGCCTCCCCTCGACTTTCTCTGGGCTCCTTGGAAGATGCCCTCCTTGCTTCCATCTCCAAGCTCTGACCTCCGGACCCAGCAGCAGCCCACACAAGACCCTCCTGTCCCGCCCAGCTCCCTCTCGTGGGGTGAGGGGCAGAGGGGGACTCTTCCCCCCAACTGATTTAGGGGAAGAAGCTCTGCGCCCCAAGGAGCCCCACTCCATGCCCTGGCGGGGGGGGGGGAATATATTCGCTTAGTGAAAGGCCCCCGCCCTTCTGTCAGCGGCTGTGTTTCCATATGTTGCCCAGTTCCAGGGATCCCACCGTGGTCATCACTCCCACCCCACCTGGGTTCACTTTCCGCTGGTGCAACAGTCCTATGGGGGGGGGGGACACGACGCAGGCAGGCCAGGTCTCCCGTCACCCTCCCTCCTTTCCTACGGCCAGGAGACTCGTTGGTGGGAGCCTTATGGGGGGGGCGGGAAGGGTCTTACTGAAGACCCTCAAGCCTGGCCAACCCCTCCCTAAAGCCCCCCTCGCTCAAGGAACAACGCTGGCGGCCCCGATTTGAAGAGAAGGTCTGAAGGCTCCTGCGCACCCCCTTCCAGACCTCCAGGAGAAGGAGATACAGCGAAGGGGCTTATTAGGAAGGAGCTTGAGGCTGGCGCTAGCGCCCTGAAGATGGACAGCCAGGCGCCTTTCATCCATTCTTTGGACTCCCCCATCCCCTTTGAGCTCTTCTCCAGAATACAAGTTCACCGTGCTGAGTCCGGAGCCCCCCTCCTTCAACCCTGCCCCCCCCAAAAGTGAGGCGCAGCAGAGAGTGGTTCATGCGTTTTATTGCTCAGTGGCACAGCGGAAGCGGAGTGCCCGAGACGGGGGGCAAACGGCAGCTCCGAGGCGAGGGGGCGGGGGGCTCATCTGTACTTCTCGGTCAGCACCTCGCCGATCAAGCAGAGGAGCTTGTCCCAGGCCAGGTAGACCAGGGCGTTGTATTCTCCGCGGAGGCTGGAAGCCAGTGTCACGTGGATGCACCTGGTCAGAAACTGCAAAAAAGAGAGAGAGAGAGACACGGGGGTCAGGTGGGGGGAGGGTCAAGGGAAGACCCAAGGCGCCCCCCCCTCCTGGCCCTCGTCTGCCCCGTCGGCGCGCTTGCCTTGAAGTTGACGGGGTCCACGCGGAGGTTGTAGGCGTGCAGGTCGCTGAGCTCGGACAGGCAGCCGCGGATGTTGTCCAGATTCTTGATGGCGCTGTCGATGGCCTTGACGACCTTCTGGCCGTGGTGGTGAATGTCGTTGGAGCCGGGGCACAGGTCGAAGTGCGGGAAGTAGATCTTGGACTGCGGGTAGACCTGGAAAAGCCTGCGGGGAGGGAAGGGAAGCACCATGTTGGCAGCAGGCAGGAGGTCGATTTGCTCTGTAAGTCCCGGGAGGTGGCGGTGCTGGGAGCAGGGCCGTCTTAAGGAGATTGGCCGCCCTGGTGCAGCTATCCCTCTGGCGCCCCCGGCATTCTGCCTCTCTGCCGCATCCCTCCCGCGCTTGCCGCCCCTTGAGAGGGGGGTGTGCGAGCTGGGGATGAGGGGCGTGGCGCTGGAGCGGCGCGGGGCTCTGCGTGCCCTTCCAGTGCTTCCGGGACAGGAGGCGAGGGCGGCCGGCTTGCGCTCCCGCGCTCTGCCGGGTAACCGGAGGGTGCGTAGCAGTCAGGCAGCTCGCGCTCCGCCGGGCAGCCGGAGGGCGCGGCGCGGCTGGCCAGCTCGCGCTCCCCTGGGCAGCCGGAGGGCGCGGCGCGGCTGGCCAGCTCGCGCTCCGCTGGGCAGCCGGAGGGCGCGGCGGCTGGCCAGCTCGCGCTCCGCTGGGCAGCCGGAGGGTGCGGCGCGGCTGGCCAGCTCGTGCTCTGCCGGGCAGCCGCGGAGGGCGCGGCCGGCCAACTCCCGCTCCGCGGGCAGCCGGAGGGCACTGCCGGCGGGCGCGGCGCGGCCGGCCGGCGCTCCCGTGCTTTGCTGGGCACCCGGAGGGCGTAGCGTGGCCGGTCACCTCCCTTGCTCCGCCGGGCACCCGGAGGGCGCTTCCGGCAGGTGCTGCCAGCGGGGTTGGGGGGTGGAGGCGCCCTCCGGGCCATTGCGCCCTGGTGCGCCGCGCCACCAGCCCCAATGGATGAGACAGTCCTGGCTGGGAGTCCTGCAGGGGCCGCCGCTTTTATAGCCTCTGCCCGCCCCTTCGAGCCGAGGATCCAGCCGCCGCCCTCTTATCACGAAGAGCCGGGTTGCGGGAGAGGTCGCCTGCGCTCGGGCGGAGAGCTAAACTCTCCCGAGGCCCTCCTTGCTTAGAACCAGTTTCTAATGCCTATCTAAGTCTCTAGCCCAGCGGTGGCCAACTCCCAAGAGACTGCAATCTACTCACAGAGTTAAAAACTGGCAGTGATCTACCCCCTTTTTGGGGGTTCGGGTCAAAGTTGTTGAGTTTTTTCAGTGAGGGAGGAGGTAAAATGTTGGGCTTTTTCTAGGGGAGCCACAGTTGTTCAGCTTCTTTGGGGGGAGCCAATGATCTACAAGTGATCTACCTGTTGGACACGCCTACTGTAGTCCAATGTCTCTCTCCAGATGTTTTGGTCGGTCTGGGAACTTGTCTCAGCTGATGGTCTGATCTCATGTGAGGGATAGATGCCAGGTGTTTGGTGTGGGTGTGTTTCAACAAACAAGGTGTAAATTAAATAAAGTAATTTAATTAAACCTTAAAAACTGTTTTCAAACCTCCTGACTGGACCTCACATCCTGAGCTGATCTAGAGGGGGAGTGACTGGCCTCCCGGACGGACCCCACCGGAGCCCTCTCCCCCCAAGCTTCCCTTCCCTTCCCTTCTCCTCCTTCTCCTCCTTCTCTCTCTCTCTCTCTCTCTCTCTCTCTCTCTCTCTCTCATATCTATCATCTATCTATCCAAAGTCACAAACAACCACCACAACTCCCCTTGGTTTGCAGGTTACAATGCACACCTAGGGACAGGATTATTTTTACGCGACCAGGAGAGAATCTCAATGCCCCTGACCCCCAACAGCACAGAAATGTCTGGGTGTTTCTTTTCCTCCAGGCCCCCTGATCTTCCTCTGCACGACCCCTTTAGACAGCAGGCCTGGGGGCAAGGAAGGTCCCTTCCCTTTCTCATTCTAGGACAGCCACTTGAGGAGACCTCATCCCCATCCATACTGCTGCTGAAACGAGGCAGTGCAGGCAAGAGGATGATGTATCACTCCTGCAAAAGAAGAAAACGGGGTTTTAGGACAACAGACCGCCTCGTTCTTAGCTACGTGGTCTGTGCAAAAAGTGCCACCAGTCCTTTGGAATTCAGGACACCAATCGGAACAATCCCCCTATCCTAGTAAACCAGATCTTGGGCACCGTACCTGCCTAACCAAAGTCCATAGGTAAATGAGTAACGGATGTGTTTAAAACCAGCTTTTTCTCCTTCGGCCGACCCAAGAAGCAAGGATACCTGTCTCATGTCTGTTTAAAACTGGATGGCGATAATTACATGCCAAGGATCCTAGGACTCATAAGGCACCGGTGCTGCCACAAGTCACACAGCTGGCTGTCAACGCCCAGAAACTGTGTCCTTGGAGATAAAAGGTCCGTTTTCTCCAGGAGAGCTGCAGCATTCCTACAGCACCTGGAGGACACGGGGGTTGCAGAAGGGTGCCCTAGACCTAGAGCAGGCATAGGCAAACTCGGCCCTCCAGCTGTTTTGGGACTACAATTCCCATCATCCCTGGCCACTGGTCCTGTTAGCTGGGGATGATGGGAGTTGTAGTCCCAAAATATCTGGAGGGCCGAGTTTGCCTATGCCTGTCCTAGAGGGAAAGGGTCGCTGGCCAGGAGCTTGCAGGATCAGGCCAAAGGGGGCCCGATCTCGTCCTGCTCTTTCCGCGGCCCACCAGCTGCCCCTTGTGGGGAGCCAGGCAGCGGAGAAGCGGGAGCCCAAGAGCTCCGGCAACCCCCATGCGGAAGCACTGACTGCCTCCCCCGTGAATCTCCCCCCCCACTAAAGCCCCCCCCATGCCGCCGCTTCTCTCCAGTGGCAGGGAGTTCCACAGGCGGCGCCCCGTGACGTCACGCGCGCCCTCACCTGAGCCTCCTCCGAGCCGCCGGGTCGCGGGGGGCCAGGCGGGGCCCGCGCTCAGCCAGCGCGCCACGCGCAGCCCCAGCAGCCTCCCCCGGGCCTCGGCGCTGCCCAGCCGGCTTCCAAGACCCTCCTGTCCCGCCCAGCTCCCTTTCGTGGGGTGCGGGGCAGAGGGGGACTCTTCCCCCCAACTGATTTAGGGGAAGAAGCTCTGCGCCCCAAGGAGCCCCACTCCATGCCCTGGCGGGGGGGGGGGAATATATTCGCTTAGTGAAAGGCCCCCGCCCTTCTGTCAGCGGCTGTGTTTCCATATGTTGCCCAGTTCCAGGGATCCCACCGTGGTCATCAATCCCACCCCACCTGGGTTCACTTTCCGCTGGTGCAACAGTCCTATGGGGGGTGGGACACGGAGACTCGTTGGTGGGAGCCTTATGGGGGGCGGGAAGGGTCTTACTGAAGACCCTCAAGCCTGGCCAACCCCTCACTAAAGCCCCCCTCGCTCAAGGAACAACGCTGGCGGCTTTGAAGAGAAGGTCTGAAGGCTCCTGCGCACCCCCTTCCAGACCTCCAGGAGAAGGAGATACAGCGAAGGGGCTGCTTCAAGGCTTATTAGGAAGGAGCTTGAGGCTCGCGCTAGCGCCCTGAAGATGGACAGCCAGGCGCCTTTCATCCCTTCTTTGGACTCCCCCATCCCCTTTGAGCTCTTCTCCAGAATACAAGTTCACCGTGCTGAGTCCGGAGCCCCCCCTCCTTCAACCCTGCCCCCCCCAAAAAAGTGAGGCGCAGCAGAGAGTGGTTCATGCGTTTTATTGCTCAGTGGCACAGCGGAAGCGGAGCGCTGTAGACCCGAAGCCAAATGACAGCTCCGAGGGGGCGGGCGGGGGGCGGGGGGCTCATCTGTACTTCTCGGTCAGCACCTCGCCGATCAAGCAGAGGAGCTTGTCCCAGGCCAGGTAGACCAGGGCGTTGTATTCTCCGCGGAGGCTGGAAGCCAGTGTCACGTGGATGCACCTGGTCAGAAACTGCAAAGAAGAGAGAGAGAGACACGGGGGTCAGGTGGGGGGGGTCGGTCAGGCGGGGGGAGGGTCAAGGGAAGACCCAAGGCGCGCCCCTCCTGGCCCTCGTCCGCCCCGTCGGCGCGCTTGCCTTGAAGTTGACGGGGTCCACGCGGAGGTTGTAGGCGTGCAGGTCGCTGAGCTCGGACAGGCAGCCGCGGATGTTGTCCAGATTCTTGATGGCGCTGTCGATGGCCTTGACGACCTTCTGGCCGTGGTGGTGAATGTCGTTGGAGCCGGGGCACAGGTCGAAGTGCGGGAAGTAGATCTTGGCCTGCGTGTAGACCTGGAAAAGCCTGCGGGGAGGGAAGGGGGCCGTCAGAAAAAAAGGACGGGACGGGAGGAACCAGACGCTTCTCTTCCTTGGCCGCCCCGTCGAGCCTACCTGGTCAGCGCTTCGCCACCCAGATCGCAGTGCTCGGGGGCCAGTTTGCTCCAGGTGTTCTGGATCAACTTCTTCTCTTCACCAGTCAGCACCATGTTGGCAGCAGGCAGGAGGTCGATTTGCTCTGTAAGTCCCGGGAGGTGGCGGAGCTGGGAGTCCTGCAGGGGCCGCCGCTTTTATAGCCTCTGCCCGCCCCTTCGAGCCGAGGATCCAGCCGCCGCCCTCTTATCGCGAAGAGCCGGGTTGCGGGAGAGGTCGCCTGCGCTCGGGCGGAGAGCTAAACTCTCCCGAGGCCCTCCTTGCTTAGAACCAGTTTCTAATGCCTATCTAAGTCTCTAGCCCAGGGGTGGCCAACTCCCAAGAGACTGCAATCTACTCACAGAGTTAAAAACTGGCAGTGATCTACCCCCTTTTTGGGGGTTCAGGTCAAAGTTGTTGAGTTTTTTCAGGGAGGAGGTAAAATGTTGAGCTTTTTTAGGGGAGCCACAGTTGTTCAGCTTCTTTGGGGGGAGCCAATGATCTACCAGTGATCTACCGGTAGATCACGATCTACCTGTTGGACATGCCTACTGTAGACCAATGTCTCCCTCCAGATGTTTTGGTCGGTCTGGGAACTTATCTCAGCTGATGGTCCCATCTCATGCGAGGGATAGATGCCAGTGGGTGTTTGGTGTGGGTGTATTTTAACAAACAAGGTGTAAATTAAATAAAGTAATTTAATTAAACCTCAAAAACTGTTTTCAAACCTCCTGACTGGACCTCACATCCTGAGCTGATCTAGAGGGGGAGTGACTGGCCTCCCGGACGGACCCCACCGGAGCCCTCTCCCCCAAGCCTCCTTTATCCTTCCCTTCCCTTCCCTTCCCTCCTCTTCTTCTCTCTCTCTCTCTCTCTCTCTCTCTCTCTCTCTCTCTCTCTCTCTCTCTCTCTCTCTATCATCTATCTATCCAAAGTCACAAACAACCACCCCAACTCCCCTTGGTTTGCAGGTCTCAATGCACACCTAGGGACAGGTGCTGCAAGGGTGCAAGTGATGAAGAGCTCCTTGTTTATTTTTGCGCGACCGGGAGAGAATCTCGCAAGCCTGAGCTTGAAGCGTAGGTTGGAAAATGCCCCCCCCCAACAGCACAGAAATGTCTGGGTGTTTCTTTTCCTCCAGGCCCCCTGATCCTCCCCTGCATGACCCCTTTAGACAGCGGGCCTGGGGGCAAGGAAGGTCCCTTCCCTTTCTCATTCTAGGACAGCCACTTTTCAGAGTCCTCATCCCCATCCATACTGCTGCTGCTGATTTCCTTCCCAGTGAAGAATTGGACTCTTTGACTGGCAGAAAGAGCCAGAGTCTCTGGAGGCCTGAAGGAGGGAGCTGGCCTGCAAGAGTCTCCTCCCCTGGGGCTCCGCTATCTCCTCAGAGACACAGCCTGCCTTATCCTCCCGCTTGCAGGGGGTGGCCAGGGTGATAGGAAGAGGAGAAGGAGCCTGGGCTCTCAGCCCACCGCGATCTCTGCGCAGAAAGCCACCCCGCTGGCCTCATCCTGAGCGATGCTCCTGCGTTCTCACCAAACTGGCAGGCACGGACTCTGCGCTCCCTGCTGCTTCGGGTGCAGAGAGATGTCTTTTCGTGGAGGCAGCGGAGCTCTGCTTCAGGGCGGAATCCGCTCCTCAATCCGGCCAGTGCTGCTCTGACTGCCTCTTAAGCAGACAGGAGAATACATCTCAGTGAAATCATTAATTAAAAATCAGACCACACAGGCATTGTCCTCCCAGACCTCCCTGAGGATCTCAGATGGGAGCTGCTCTTCTGGGGGACTCTGCAGTTGGGGATTCTCTCCCTCCCTCCCATGTCCCATCCCTTAACACTTACAGAAGCATCACTGCTGCTTCCTACAATCTGACTTCTCCCTTCATTACAGTATTCCAGTTTCTTTAGCCTGATGCGAGGGGAGAGCTGAGCTTGGGTAGCCTCCCCACACCCTCCTTGGGACCTCTTGAGCTGATACTTTCAAAGATAACTTCCCAGACCTGACCTGCCCTTATTCCTGAGCTAGATGATCACATTTGGGGTTCAGAGCAAACAGGCAGAGCCCAGGGGGCTGAGTGAGTCCCCTGCCAGAAGGGCCGGATTTAGGTTTGATGAGGCCCTAAGCTACCGAAGGTAATGGGGCCCTTTATATGTCCAGCAACAAATTGTCAACAACAAAATTTGTCAACAACAAATTATCACTGTTTTTTGTGTTGAATATATAGTATATGGTAATTTATGGACCTAATAGGTATCTAAAGCCATTTGCACATGTTGCCATGCAACCAGTCCATGCAGAATGTAGGCACCCTATATATAGAAAGGAGCAAACCAGTGATATTTTAGGGAGCAGGCTAGCAGGCGGGGCCCATGGCTTACATCATAGGAGCCTACACAACACAAAACACTGTTGCTGTATGTAGGTTTTATTTATTTGTTTTTTTATCTTATATTTTAGAAATGTACATCCAGTTTTTTCCCTTTAGATTTTTTGCCCCCTCCCTATGAGAATGGGGCCCTAAGCTATAGCTTGTTTAAAGGTGAAGGTAAAGGGACCCCCATTAGGTCCAGTCGCGGATGACTCTGGGGTTGTGGCGCTCATCTCGCTTTACTGGCCAAGGGAGCCGGCATACAGCTTCTGGGTCATGTGGCCAGCATGACTAAGCCGCTTCTGGAGAACCAGAGCAGCACACGGAAATGCTGTTTACCTTCCCGCCAGAGTGGTACCTATTTATCTACTTGCACTTTGGTGTGCTTTCGAACTGCTAGGTGGGCAGGGAGCTCACCCATCGCGGGGATTCAAACCACCGACCTTCTGATCGGCAAGCCCTAGGCTCTGTGGTTTAGACCACAGCGCCACCCGAGTCCAATAGCTTGTTTAGCTATATGTAAATCGGCACTGCCTGCCAGGGCCAGGAGGGGGAGCAGGGGAATATGCGAGGTGTTCCTCTGTCCAGTGCAGGTGGCAATAGGGACCCCTTCTCTTCCAGTGTCCTGTTCTCAAATAGGCAAAGGCTTCAGGGGACAGCTTATAAACTACCTGAATGCCAGACTCCACCCTCTTGTGATTCTCAGCAACTGGAATAATTATAATTATTAATTAAATGTCATGCTCCCTCTCCCTTTTTTAACCAAGTGACTTCCAATATATGAATGAACACTTACAGTGAAACCAGCATGAAAGGGAGGAAAAATCTGAAACACAATTTTTAAATGGCATCCTACCCACTCAAGGAAGCCGCAGATAATCAGAAGTCCTGGCAAAAAGAGTTTTTGCCTGACACCTAACGCTATACAGTGATGGTTCCAGGTGAGTCTCCCTGGGAAGAGTGTTCTACAAGCAGGGAGCCAACACTGAAAAGGTCTGCTGTCATGTTGCCACCCTCTGGATGTGAAGAAGGGTCTCGGATGGCGATGGCAACAGTCAGGGTTGGTTCATATGGGGAGAGGCAGTGCATGTGTTTCCTTTGACAGTGGGAGTATTACAAAGCCATCCTGACTAGTAGCCACTGAATGTGTCCAATCCTCTCTTACGGCCATCCAAGTTGGCAGCCATCACTACATCTTGTGGCAGCAAGTTCCACAGTTTTAACCATGCGCTGTGTGAAGAATCACTTGCTTTGGTGTGTCCAGGATCTTCCACAGTTCAGCTCCGTGGAGTGCCCCCCCCCGGTCCTAGTGTTACCCCTTTTCCCCACAACATGCTTATGTAACCTTACACATTTCTATCATGCTCCCTGCCCTTTATTTACCAAGAAACTTCAAAAGTCCAAACATTTCATTGCAGTAGATTTGCTGCAGCCCCTTGATCGTGACTGAGCAAGTTCCAGGGTGTGTGTGTGTGAACTGTCTCAAAACCAAGGAGGAAGGAAAGAAGAAGAGTTTGGATTTGATATCCCACTTTATCACTACCCGAAGGAGTCTCAAAACGGCTAACATTCTCCTTTCCCTTCCTCCCACAACAAACACTCTGTGAGGTGAGTGGGGCTGAGAGACTTCAGAGAAGTGTGACTAGCCAAGGTCACCCAGCAGCTGCATGTGGAGGAGTGGAGACGCGAACCCGGTTCACCAGATTACGAGTCCACCGCTCTTAACCACTACACCACATTGGCCTTGGAAGGTGGCCTTCAGCCTTCAGGTTGGAGGGAACCAGGAAGAGTCACTCCACCCTTGTGTGGCGAGCATCAGAACTGCAGCTTGAGCATTTCCCTGAGCTCTCAAGAGCAGGAGTCAGCAAACTTTTTCAGCCATGGGCCAGTCCACTGGAACTCAGACCTTGTGGGGGGCCAGACTATATTTTGGAAAAAAAGAAGAACGAATTCCTATGCCCCACAAATAACCCAGAGATGCATTTTAAATAAAAGGACACATTCTACTCATGTAAAATACGCTGATTCCCGGACCGTCCGCGGCCTGCATTTAGAAGTCAATTGGGCCGCACCCGGCCCCTGGCCCTTAGTTTGGGGACCCCTGGTCAAGAGTCATCAAGT
The DNA here is from genome assembly GCA_900245905.1 of Lacerta viridis. Classification (NCBI taxonomy): domain Eukaryota; kingdom Metazoa; phylum Chordata; class Lepidosauria; order Squamata; family Lacertidae; genus Lacerta; species Lacerta viridis. The sequence goes on from OFHU01000575.1 coordinate 393,777, forward strand.
GGTGCGCTGGCCCATGGCCCCACCCACTTCCTTCCTGGGCACCCAGGTAGTGCCATGGAGGGCTCCTTGCTTGGGGTAGGACTTCACCTGGCCAGCCTTGGTCTTTCTGGGCCCCTGGGTTTGCTCCCAGCACTTCTCACTTGGCCCCTCAGCTCTCATCCCTCTGGAATGGCTCCTGGTCCCCCACACTGGCCCGATTCAGCTTTAACACTTGCAGACAATTTATTCCTTGTTTGTGTATGCAATCTGTCAATTGCGGCCACCGAAGCAGGTTCTAACCTCACAATAAATTGATTACCGGTAACCTTAAAGGTACTCTTCCTTAGTTCTATTTCAGGATCGATCCCCTTTCTCTTTAACTTGCGTGTGTGTGGTTTTACTGCTAGGTATGGGCTGAGGCAGGGGCGTACCCAGGATCAAAACTAGGGGGGTGGGGCAAGCCATGGTCATTCATTCAAAAACAAAAACAGCTTCAAAAAACAGAAAAACTCCCCCCCCAACAGAAAGCCCCAAATGGCTGAAAAACTCAGTTTCCCAGGATCCTCAGTCCTCGCAAAGGAACTACTCACCATGCAAGGGAACTCAGTTTCCCAAGCTCCCTTGCAACGATGAATCCCGGCAAATTCAGAAACTGTTCCTCTCTTGCCAGCACGATGTAGCGTGGATACAAAAAGCAGGCAGACGAGGAAGGATGAGAACCCAGGCTAAGACCATGGTCAGCCCTCGGATTCGCCCCCTGACACTGCCCAAGTCTCAGCCTGCATCCCCATTTGACCAAGCAGGGTGCAGGCTAGGATCCGGTCTCTGATAGGCACGCCAGCTCTTTGAGGGAGGGGGAAACAGCTGGCGCAACACACACACACACACACACACACACACAGTGGCCAACTGTGCCTCGGCAAGAGGGCAAGAGCTCAATTGTTATTGAGATTTTGGGAGGGGGAGAAAGACCAGTCGTTGAGCTTTTATTCAGGAGGAGAGCTTTTTTTCCTTTTAGGCTGCCGATAACCATTTAATTTTTTTTTGCTTCGGGGGGGGGGCAGCTGCCCCCGCTGCGTACGTCCATGGGCTGCGGTACCACGGATACAGATGCACCATAGCAACACTTGCAGCAGCAAAACCAAACCAAACTTTTACTGGGGTGGGGTCAGAAAGAAGTGCCAGCACCAAGAAACTGCTGCAGATCTTATACATAGAATCATAGAACTGTAGAGTTGGAAGGGACCACAAGGATCATCTAGTCCCACCCCCTGCAGTTCAGGAAACTTTTGCCCAACATGTGGCTCGAACCCATGACTCTGAGATTAAGACTTTTGTGCTCTCTGCCCATAAACAGGGTAAATAGTTTCAAAAGTCTACATCCAGCCTTACCTGTTCAGTTTCACAAGAAATCCTTAATAGCATTATCATCATTCCATACATGGATTATATAGTTTTTATTAAATTTTTCTAATTTACATTTCAAGATATTTATTTAGCGGTTGGCGCTGTGATCTAAACCACAGAGCCTAGGGCTTGCCGATCAGAAGGTCGGTGGTTGGAATCCCTGTGACAGGATGAGCTCCTGTTGCTTGGTCCCTGCTCCTGCCAACCTAGCAGTTCGAAAGCATCAAAGTGCAAGTAGATAAATAGGTACCACTCCGGGGGAAGGTAAACGGCGTTTCCGTGTGCTGCTCTGGTTTGCTGGAAGTGGCTTAGTCATGCTGGCCACATGACCCAGAAGCTGTGCGCCGGCTCCCTCAGCCAGTAACACGAGATGAGCACTGCAACCCGAGTTGGACACGACTGGATCTAATGGTCAGGGGTCCCTTTACCTTTACCTAAATCAACGACTTCCCTTTTTCTCTTTCAGTGGTTCATTTTGCATACCATACTTCCCTGCATATTTTACACGAACTAAACCATTCAGGAATCCATTGTTACACCATCAAAACTTATTTACACTGTTGAATTTAACTGAATGCTACCAGTGTTTTTAAATGTACACAGTTTTCACCCAAATAATCAGTAAACATTTTCCAGTCTTCTTTAAACATATTTTCTACTTGTTGTCTTATTCTGTACGTTAAATCTGCAAGCTGCACGTATTCCATCAGTTTAAGTTGCCATTCTTCTTTGGTTGGGACCTCTCTCGTTTTCCATTTGGGGGCTAGCAAAACATGGACCGCAGAAGTAGAAGACATACATAATCTTTGACACCTGGGAATTTCCCTCTGAATTATCTCCAACAAAAAGGACTCTGTACTTTTAAACTTTTTTTTAATTCATTATATATCATTTCCCAATACCCTTTTACAAGTCCAGTATATGTGATAAAACATACCCTCTAACTCATCCCATCTCCAGCACTTGTCTGATTCGGACTTATACATTTCAGCAAGTCGGGTCGGGTTTAGATACCATCTATAAATCATTTTCAGATAGTTCTGCTTCAGAGGAGAACCTTGGAAGGTTTGGCTCACATTCTGGTGCCTGGATGGCATAACTGAACTGAGAAATGGGTTGGGGAGTGGCTCTGGCATTCTGTACTAAAACTCAAATTCTTCCATTCATCACTTTGTACCTAATTGACTGTGTGTGTGCCCGCTTTCCTGCTTTTTGGCCTCTAGCGAGATCAGCCAACACAGTCAGGCTTCACCTCTGCAGCTGAGATATAGAAACCTGGGCTGGGGAGGTCTCCACCGAAGCAATAGTTCTGCTAGCCCAAGGACTTTTGCCCGCGCAGTGGAACTTCCCTTCCCCTCTTCCTCCACAAGACGGTGCAGGGAGAGGAAGTTCTCTTGTGCAAGCGGAAATCCTTGCACCCGCGGCCTTGTTTTTGTGACATGGGAGTCCAAAGCGGTCAGGAGATGTTGCTGAACCCTGCGTTGCACGGCACTGTCACAGTCTCTGGGCATAGCGCTCCTCCTTGGAATTGTGCCAATACCAACAAACATTTTTCCTCCCTAAAGTGCACAGGAGAGGCGAGGTCACGCCCGGGTGTTGCAGAGAATCACTCCGCAGCTGCTTGTTTTTTCTCCCGTTCCAAAGTGCAGGTCAGAGGTGAGGATCGTGGGGCGCAGCCTCCCGTGTCCTTGGGCCTTCCTTAATAAAATGTTGCAAGTGTGGGGACAAAACTGCTGCACAAAAGCTTCCAGCCGGCGAATGGCTCGCTTTTGCTATGCTCCATCTTAACAGGAATTCTAACGTCTCATATATATAAATCATACGTTCATAAATTTACAAGGCAAACATATACATAAGTACATAAACTGTGTGTCTGAAATAGTACAAGAGAACAATCCTGACTCTTCCAGAGACCTCAAATATTATTTGCAGCGAGGAAGGAAATGGGAAAACCTCCCTGTTGTCTCTTTGCTCACAACTCCTGTCTTAAGGGCATATTTGTGTATGAATAGGGTGAGCCTGTGACCTGGACTCAGGAACTAAGTACAGTATTTAGCATCTCAAAAGGATTGGCCAGGCTGCCCAGGTAAAGCAACCAGTGACCATTATCAGGTATCCTGACAGACAGGTTTTCTGCTGTACACCACCCCCCTGGGATGTATTTCTGCTGGGGACCACCTCTTTCTGTAATGTATGTCTGATGTTTTGGGGGATGGTCTTGAGCTACAGGGTAAAGGTAACAGTAAAGGTAAAGGGACCCTTGACCATTAGGTCCAGTCGCGGATGACTCTGGGGTTGCGGCGCTCATCTCGCTCTATAAGCCGAGGAGAGCCGGTGTTTGTCCGCAGGCAGCTTCTGGGTCATGTGGCCAGCATGACTAAACCGCTTCTGGAGAACCAGAGCAGCGCATGGAAACGTCGTTTACCTTCCCGTCAGAGCGGTACCCACTTATCTACTTTGCACTTTGACATGCTTTCGAACTGCTAGGTTGGCAGGAGCAGGGACCAAGCAACAGGAGCTCATCCTGTCACAGGGATTCCAACCACCGACCTTCTGATCGGCAAGCCCTAGGCTCTGTGGTTTAGACCACAGCGCCACCCGCGTCTGAGCTATAGGGTAGGAAATTTCACAAGTCTATATAAGAGCTTGCACACCAATGTTCTGGGTTCCTCTCCTCCCTCCCTGCGTGGGGTGAGCAGGGGACCCTGTTGCAACAGTTTAATAAAGATCAGGCTTACTAGCTGCTTTGCTTCTCAATATTCTCTGGTTGGCCTCTGTTATTTTCTTCTACTGATAGGGAACCTACATAAGGACCCTATATGGGCTCATGGATACCCCATAAGAGATATAGGAGCAGTTTTTTCTTATAACTACTCCACCTGAACAAATGCCTCCTGGTTTGCTACCAGGCTTGTCTGCTGAGGGACCCTGGCTTCTCCTGAGAAGGGGCAGCAGCAGCAGCTTAACAGCCTGAGCAACATTTCGTTTCCTCCCTTCCGGAAACCAGCTGTGTGAACTGAGTTTTCTGCATTGCAGGGGGTTGGGCTAGACGACCCTTGGGGATCCCTCCCAACTCTACAATTCTGACTCTCTGAACTGTGTTATGCACGATGGAGAGTGGTTTTCAAACCCAACTAATCTCCATGTCCACCTCCCACAAAATACAGAGCACCTTGAATCAACAACAGACAAAATCATAACAAACTTAAGTGGCCAGGAGTCGAGGAAATACAGGAAGAGATGCGGCTAGAAGAAGAAGAAGAGTTTGGATTTGATACCCCTCTTTATCACTACCTGAAGGAGTCTCAAAGCAGCTCACATTCTCCTTTCCCTTCCTCCCCACAACAAACACTCTGTGAGGTGAGTGGGGCTGAGAGACTTCAGAGAAGTGTGACTAGCCCAAGGTCACCCAGCAGCTGCATGTGGAGGAGCGGGGAAGCGAACCCGGTTCACCAGATTACAAGTCTACCGCTCTTAACCACTACACCATGCTGGCTCTCTGAATGACAGCTTGCACCCATATGACCCTGACTGCCTGATGAGCTCCAGGTGCCCTGTGCGTCTGCTCTCTCCCGGTAAGTTCAAGTAGGCTGGTGAGCGCAAGAGACATTACTGTACCTTCTTAGTACTGGCCCCAGGGTTGTGGAACACCCATACAGCTGGACCACGCATGACCCCTGCAGTACAGGCCACCTAATGCGCCTTAAAACTTATATGTTCTAGGCTGCTTTTCCATTACATTTTTATTTTATTTTACTGCAAGTTTTTTTGTCTTCCCTCCTAAAAAAATAAACATGTTTAACAACCAAAAAATAAAAATAAAAATACAGATACAAAATTCAACAATCAGCATATAAAATGATCAAAGGAAAAAATAAATCTAAATCCGTCAACACCCAGGAGGCTCATTGAGCATTCTTTTTCCTACCTTGTGGCAGATGGGTTTTCAGGATAACAGGAGTTGTGTCCATGCCCTGTTTCATTTTACCTAAGTTAAATCAAGCCATCCTTTTGCAAGGCCTGGCGGTGAAATCAGGTCATTTGCTGGCATCTGTGCTCTTGGTTGCGCAATGAATGGAATTGTGCCCAGTCATATAAAGATTGGATGCCCTTTGCTGTGCCCTTTGCCAGGTTTACCCGATATGCCAACTTTTTAGCCATTGCTATGCACCACAGCTCTGAACACCAGAAGCCCCAGTGGAGATTGTTTTGTCTGCAGGCTTCCAGTTCCTAGTGATCAACCTTCTAGCCCTCATCAACAAAAATGTAATAATCTTTTATATCTTCCTCTTGCTCCAGCTCTCCCGATTGCCAGTAAAGCTAACACAGGTATTTACCCCTTTCATTTTTTTCCTGTTACACTGGCCATTTCACCGATGTCCAATTAAAAAACAAACAAACATACATTTTAGCTGCTTTAAACAATGACGTTCGCATTGCGGAATACATCCCCGTTCCAACTCAGTTTAGGTAAAAAAATCACCTTCCATGTCAAGGATACAGAATGACATTTCCCATCTATCCCAGCAAGTCCTCCCAGAGCATACTGTGAGTGGCAGGGGGCGAGGAGGAGGAGGAAGATGGTTTTTGTGCCCACTGCAAAACTTGTACCACTGAGTTGCCAGGTTGTATTCATATCCAGTGTACCTTATCTTGTTGATCTGTTTACCGTAGTTACCCTCTCCAATAAAGCGATTTGACAACTTTATCTGGTTTGAGTCAGTGTAGCGAAGGAGTTAGTGTGTCGGACTAGGCCCTGGGAGACCCAGGTTCAAATCCTCACTTCAGCCCCGAAGCTCCTTTGAGGAAAAACGTGGCATATAAATGCAACAAATAACAAAATAACACTTAATTGCCGTAGAGCCTATTGCTGGCTGCCACCGATAAAAGGGTCAACATTTCTTTGAAAGGCAGTGCTGTGTTTTGATGAAGGAATCGAGGGGGTGCTCATCAAATGTGCAGATGACGCCAATGTGGGAGGGGTAGCTAATGCCACAGAAGACAGAATCTGGGGGCAATGGGGCCCAAACTAACAAAATAAATTTCAGTAGGGGAAATTGTCAGGTTAGCGCCCACCAGTGCTGCAGTAACATGTGCCATAGAACCCCCTACCCCCCCACCTGGAATCCTGAAACGCCCACTAGTGGGCAGTAGGGACCAGGTTGACTACCCCTGGTACACGTTAACAAGATCTGGGGGTCTCGGTGGACCACAAGCTTAACAGGAGTCAAGAGTGCGATGCCACAGGGGGGGAAGAAAAAAGCCAATTCTTTTCTAGGCTGCATCAACAGAAGTCTAGTGTCCAGATCACGAAAGTAATAGCACCACTCTATTCTGCTTGGTCTCCCAGCGGTCATTCCTCCTCTGGTCACTGCTGTGGATGCATGACCTGACCGTCTGTCTCCAGGCACTGCCATCATCTGCCATCTTCCATTCTGTGTACATTGTACATAATCATTAATTGTATTATTTAATATTTCTTTTAATATATCAGTGGCCAAGTGATGATTTTAGTTTATAAATTTTATTGTTTAATGTTTTAATTAGTATATTAAAATGTTTCCATAGCTTCGTGCTGATTAGGTCATGTTTTGATAATGTAAATGTTCCAAGTTTTGTACCAAATTTGTATATATTTTACCGAACGACATTGCACACATTGCAGCAGCCTTTGGCTATAAGCAATAAACTTGATACTGATACCATTCTGTGGACATGAACTAGCCAGAGTTGGTGTCGCTGGGGCTTGGGAGAGCACATCTTTCTTTGAGACTCTGTCCTGCGACACGTGATGCCCAAAATCTTCCTGAAGCTCCACACGTGGAAAGTTTTGAGCCAGCTGCTGCTGATGGCTGTAAGTGGCCCACAACACGCCAGCCTGGGAGACCATCACCATCACTTTGAATTTGTATACCATCTTTCTATCTTACAATACTCAAGGTGGTTTACAAGCTGAAGAAACAAAGAATGTACATCTTATAACAATCTTTTGTTGTTGTTCAGTCGTGTCCGACTCTTCGTGACCCCATGGACCAGAGCACGCCAGGCACGCCTATCCTTCACTGCCTCCTCGCAGTTTGGCCAAACTCATGTTAGTAGCTTCGAGAACACTGTCCAACCATCTCATCCTCTGTCGTCCCCTTCTCCTTGTGCCCTCCATCTTTCCCAACATCAGGGTCTTTTCCAGGGAGTCTTCTCTTCTCATGAGGTGGCCAAAGTACTGGAGCCTCAGCTTCAGGATCTGTCCTTCCAGTGAGCACTCAGGGCTGATTTCCTTAAGAATGGATAGGTTTGATCTTCTTGCAGTCCATGGGACTCTCAAGAGTCTCCTCCAGCACCATAATTCAAAAGCATCAATTCTTCGGCGATCAGCCTTCTTTATGGTCCAGCTCTCACTTCCATACATTACTACTGGGAAAACCATAGCTTTAACTATACGGACCTTTGTCGGCAAGGTGATGTCTCTGCTTTTTAAGATGCTGTCTAGGTTTGTCATTGCTTTTCTCCCAAGAAGCAGGCGTCTTCTAATTTCGTGACTGCTGTCACCATCTGCAGTGATCATGGAACCCAAGAAAGTGAAATCTCTCACTGCCTCCATTTCTTCCCCTTCTATTTGCCAGGAGGTGATGGGACCTCCAAAAATGTGATAAAGAACGTACATTTAAAATAGGCAACCTACATTAAAAAGTAACATTCAACAATCATTAGAATAGTATAAAATAATGATAACATATAAAAGTTAAACAGAAATCCACTCAACAGTCACAATAAATAATTTCTAAACTATAATCAGTAAAACAACAGCAAGCCACAGGACAGAAAATGCAATACAAATTGACCACCCTCAGGGCTCTCCTCCTATTTGAACAGAGGACTTTCCAATCCACCCACCTCGGATCCTTAAGAAACTCTCGCTGCAGGACGCCCTGTGTTCCACAGAGGGAGAGCGGCATATAAACTGAGTAAGTAAATAAAACGATTGTTTAAATGATGGTTTTAAAATTGAGGGTCACGTTCTAGGGCACAAAGGCGGTGCACCTAATCTTTTTTATATATATATTTATTTTATTATACGAAAATAAATACAAACCAACATACATACAAACATACTGACCAACAATACAAATACAAAAAAGAAAAAAGACTATACACATGCAATATACTTACATCCATGTCTTCCATATTCATTTTTGACAAATATCACATTATGACACTAATTAATTTAAATCCATATATTCATACTTTTTAGCCATCCGTTCGTAACAGTAAGGCTAAATTATTAGATAATTTTGTTCCTTGACTTCCCTGATCCACCTCTTCATTGAATTCTAATAAATATTTAATAAATATATAAGAAACATATAATAAATAGTATGACTCTGACCTCCATTACCTTTTCTTTCTTTCTTTTTTCCATTCCTTTACTTTTTAACTTCATTTCATTACTATACCATTTTTTAAAACCACACAAGAGTTATTCTAGAGCCAAAACTGTGCTGATGTTGCACCTCTTTTTGAGATAGTACAAAAAGCTGTTCCATTCCTCAATGAATTAGGATTTTATAAAACCATTCTTTTTTGCTAGGTATTATTGCACTTTTCCAATTTGACCCTATCAAGGTTTTTGCAGCTGTTGAGGCATAAAGAAAAAAATTCCTCATCTTTTTTGGTATATCTTTTCGTTCATAAATCCCTTCTCTCAGCTGTAAAGCTCGCTAGGGCATCCTCTCGCGGGTGGGTTGTTGGCTGCTGTTGTTTTTGCCTAGCCTCCCTCGCAAGGTTGTTGTCAGGATAAGACTGGGGTGAGTGGGAAGGGCGAGAGGCGCGTGTGCTGGACCCGGAGGCAGGATTTTCTCCCCAAACCTTCCAGGTGGAAGCGCCGCCGTACCTGCGCGGCGCCTCCCGGGCGAAAGCGCCCCTCCGCCCGGCTCCTCCTTCCTCCTGGGCGCCGGATGGTGCTCAGTCCCCGGAGCGGCGGCAAAGGAGGAGGAGGAGGAGGAGGAGGCGGAGGCGGGGCCGGCCGGGCGGGGCTTGGCGGCGATTCGGATCGGAGCCCGGGCGGCGGCGGCGGGAGGCTGAGCATGAATCGCTTCAAGGTGTCCAAGTTCCGCCACGCGGAGGCCAGAGTGGCCCGCAAGGAGGTGGGTGCCGGCGCCCCGACGGGAAGGACGACCCCGATCCCCGCCCGGAGAGCAACCCCAGGCGCCCTCCCTGCCCGCCGCCCACACCTGCCTCCGGGGTGGGGTGGGGGGTCTTGGCTCTGCTGCCCCCGATCCCCACCCCCACCCCCGGGACGCCCCGCTCCCCATTGGCACCCTCTGCCCGGGGACGCCCCCCGGGGACTCCCGCTGCCCACCAGCCGGCGCGCGCCACGGCGCCCGGGCACTCCTTCCCCTGCGCAGGGCGGAGGCGGCGGCAGCAGCGGGGGCGCCTTCGGGGTTAACCCCTTAGGAACCGCGGCCGCCGAAGAGGTGGGGCGCCTTCGGGGCGTCGGCAGCCGCGCTCTGGGCGTGGGTCACAAGACGCGCCTTGCGGCTTCCGCTCTCTCTTCCCCATCCTGTGCAGCTTCTCTCCGGGCTTGCAGCCGGCTTCCTCCTCGCGAGTCAAGGGGGGAAGGTGGCGCCTGCAGAATCGGGGGCGGCGGAGGGGAGGAGCTTGCCTTGGGCTGAAGCCCCGCCTCCTTTCCCTCCGAATCGGGGATGACGATGATCGTAGAATAGTAGGGTTGGAAGGGACCCCGGGGTCATCTAGTCCGACCCCCCAGCGAAGCAGGAATATCAGCGAAAGCATCCGTGACAGACGGCCGCGCAACCTTTGCTTAAAAACCTCCGAAGACGGAGGGTCTCACAGAGCATGGAATTGTACAGTTGGAAGGGACCACCAGAGTCATCTAGTCCAACCCCTGCAATGGGGCGGGGGGGGGAGGAAACCCCCTCAGGAGCTACTACTTTGTCTGCGATCTGGGGATTGCCAAAGCCTTGCGCCTTCTCTCGTCTGCTTTGGGTGACCCTGGGCACCCTGTTTCCATTTGCCCTCATGAGTGGAGGGGGGGGTCTGGATCCTGAGTCTCAGGCCTTGGCCCAGCTAGTCCAGGGTGGTCTCTGAGACAGGTGGCCGTCTTGGGCTTCTTTCCCATCCCCTACTGCCCCCTCCTTAAGGGGAAGCAGTTTGGGGTGGCCTTCAGGGCACTGCCCACAAACCAGAAAGATGTTTGGGTGCCCAGGAGGCCCCCACAAAGTGTCACTTAATTGGTTTGCGCAGAGCGAAGTGGCTGGCTGTGAAGAACACAGGCCTTGGGAGGGAGCACCCTGCCCCCTTCAATCCGCCCCCTCTTGCTGGCCTGAGCAGCGACCCTCTTGCATGTGCCGTCTCATGCGGTTCGGATTGTGAGCTCTTTGCAGGGCCTCCTGTGTGGTGGCACCACCAACGTGGCATGGGTGACTTCTCAGACCTAAAGGCCAAAATCGGATGAATGCCTTGAAATTTCAATGATTGCAGAAATTATTATTATTATTACCGGTAATATAATGTAATATTGCAAAACCAGGGAAATGTCAGGCTTTCAGTTGCCTGGGCAACCTCCTCTGCCTGGTGAAAAAGTGAGGACTGCTTTGCTGGTGTGTGTAGCAGAAGTTGCATGAAAGAGCCTATTTTTAAGTGGAATACAACCAGGCAGCCAACAAGCCTCCCTTTGTGTTGCTGCTGTGCAGTTTTCGAGGGCTGCTGCTGGAGACTGAGCGCAAAAGGGCAGGTGGGCAGAGCTGGGGCATGAGGAGAATTCCTGCGCATAATCTCAGTGTCATTTTTTAACCCACTTTTCCTCTTGAAGGACCCCCCCCCCAAGTGTTGCTATGGTGTGGAGCGCACGGTGCCTTCTCAGGCAGCTTCCCACAGGTCTTCCTAGTCCTTTCTTCATAGGAAGGGAGAATTCTGAGAGCTGCAGCTTCTCCCACCACACAGGTACAGTGATGGGAGAAGCTGTGCTTGCCACATTTCTTCCACGTCAAAGTTTGAGGCTTTGGAATTTGGCCACAGAAGCTGTGCACATGTGAACCTTGACCTGGTTCTCCTCTGGACTAGGAACATATCATGCAAGGCTTTTAGTCCTCCCTGTTGAGCATCTGCCTGGAGCACAATCCACCAGGGAACTGGAGGGAGGGATGTTCTGGCAGCATGTGGGTGGAGGAGGAAGAGGCGCTGGGAACTCCTTTGCCTGGTGGTTTGTCTTCCATGCGGCTTGGGGTGAAGGAGACCACAGGCAGTGGGGAGGGAGGGAGAGAGCCAGGAGATGGGAGAATAACAACAACAACAACAACAACAACAACAAGCAACAACAACAATACCCGCCCATCTGGCTGGGTTTCCCCAGCCACTCTGGGCAGCTTCCAACAAAATATTAAAAATACAATAAAACATCAGACATTAAAAACTTCCCTAAACAGGGCTGCCTTCAGATGTCTTCTAAAGTCAGATAGTTGTTTATTTCCCTGACATCTGATGGGAGGGCGCCACCATCGAGAAGGCCCTCCACCTGGTTCCCTGTAACTAACTTGGCTTCTCCCAGGGAGGGAACCGCCAGAAGGCCCTCGGAGCTGGACCTCGGTGTGGAGACGCTCCTTCAGGTAAACTGGGCTGTGGCCATTTAGGGCTTTAAAGGTCAGCACCAACACTTTGAATTGTGCTTGGAAACGTACTGGGAGCCAATGTAGGTCTTTCAAGACTGGTGTTATGTGGTCTCGGCGGCCACTCCCAGTCACCAGTCTAGCTGCTGCATTCTGGATTAGTTGTAGTTTCCGGGTCACCTTCAAAGGTAGCCCCCCGTAGAGCGCATTGCAGTAGTCCAAATGGGAGATAACCAGAGCATGCACCACTCTGGCAAGACAGTCTGCGGGCAGGGAGGGTCTCAGCCTGCGTACCAGATGGAGCTGATAAACAGCTGCCCTGGACACAGAATTGACCTGCACCTCCATGGACAGCTGTGAGTCCAAAATGACTCCCAGGCTGCACACCTGGTCCTTCAGGGGCACAGTTGCCCCATTCAGGACCAGGGAGTCCCCCACACCTGCCCCCCCTGTCCCCCCAAAACAGTACTTCTGTCTTGTCAGGATTCAACCTCAATCTGTTAGCCCCCATCCATCCTCCATGAAAGGGCCGCACACTGCACACATGTGTTGGCATGTACACGCTGGCTCTCTTCCTGGCTGGGATAAGGACAGAGAAAGTCACGGATTGTGCCAGGCGCATGGGGAGGTGCAATGCTCTGTTGGGCATGTCCTTTCTGCTTTCGGGTTCCCCACCCCTGCTTCCCTGTGAGGGTGGGTGGGGGGCTGCTTCATCTTTGATTCAGTGTGGGCAGAGGACCCCTCTCTGCCCCCTGGGCTTGGGGTGCAGATGTTTCTCCTCCTCTGACTCTGCAGGAACGAGAGAGGAGACTGCAGAGTCTCTTTCCCTCTCCTTCTCCCAGCTCTTGGTTTGGGGGAGAAGGATGTGGCAAAGCTGCAGGCAGTTCCCTGAGCTGAGCTGTGGGGCAGGGAATGGCTCTCCCCCTCCCTGCAGCTGTGTCTTCTCTCTCTTCTGTGTACAGGCCTGGATTGGAAACCTCCGAGCCGGCTTCCCGGCTGCTTCGGGGAACCACATCAAGGCTGGCAGCCGCTGGATCGCCTTCCACACAGACTCGGCAGGTAAGCTGTGGGCGAGGCCGGGCCCTGCCCTGCCCTGCGGTGGGTGGCTCTGCTACTCTCCACTTGCACGGTGCACTTCGACCGGGCAGAGAGGTTGCGCCAACCTGTGCAGGCATGACACAGGGCTGGGGAGAAGAGTTGGGAACTGGCACCTGGCAGAAGGGAGAGTCCCATTTGCGCGAGGAAGGGAAACTCCTTGGGAGGTCCAGTTGCCAGGGAAGGCATCCCTAGAATGAAGACGAGGAGGAGTTGGGTGTGGGACCTTGTCATTCATGCTTCCTGCCACTGCTGCTGTCAGGGCTTGGACTTCCCTTCATGCCCTGAAAGGTAAAGGGACCCCTGACCATTAGGTCCAGACGTGTCCGACTCTGGGGTTGCGGCACTCATCTCGCGTTACTGGCCGAGGGAGCCGGCGTACAGCTTCCGGGTCATGTGGCCAGCATGACTAAGCCGCTTCTGGCGAACCAGAGCAGCGCACGGAAACGCCGTTTACCTTCCACCGGAGCAGTACCTATTTATCTACTTGCACTTTGACGTGCTTTCGAACTGCTAGGTGGGCAGGCCCTACCTTCTCCCAAAAGTTCCTGGCTGCACTTCCCAGATTCTCTTTGAAGAGCAGGGGAGGTCCCTGCCCCCTTTGCCTGAGGGGCTGGGGTTGGAGAACTCTTGTCCCAGGGGGACTCGCCTTGGGCTGGGCATTGTTGTAAGGCAGGGGTGCGGAACCTCATTTCTGGGGCGCTGAATGCAGCCTTGCCAGCCTCTCATTCTGGAGCTCATGGCACCCCCCTTGCCAGCCCTGCTGTACCCCCAACCCCCAAGAACACCTCCTTGAATTGAGAAAGTTCCTCTTCCTTGCCTGGGGGCAGGTGTGTAGAAACCTCTGGCTTTTTCTGCGGCCAGAAGTTACACACAGGTCTGAGTTGCACCAGTTGCTCTGCCCAGTGCTTTTCCCCCTGGGGGTACGCATACCCCTAAACATTTTGTGAAACTAATATGAGTAGGAAAATGAGAGTTCCCCGAAACATTTTTAAAGAAAAAAAGCACTGGCTCTGCCCTCTTTGGCCTCCGGCCTCACCTGCCTCTGGCATGTGGCCCTCAGAAGTCTGTCCTTAAGGGAATGCGGCCCTCTTGCTGAAGAAAGGCTTTCCTTAGCACCACCCGACACCCTGTTACCTTGGGCTGGGTGCCCCTTCCAGGCACTGGCTGTGGGCCTTAGCAGTGGCTGTGCAGAATCCAAAGCTCCCTTCTGGGACAGGGTCCGCGGTGCCCTTTGTGGGCTCCTCCCGTCGCTGCCTGCGGTGTTAGAAAATGAGCTGGGCTCGTTTTGCGGCTGCTGAGGGTCCCACTGCGACCACGTGGAGATGCCACTTAGAGAAGCATCTGAAATATTTTCCTTGTTCTATTATGGATTGTTTGATTTGATGCTTTAATGTGTTGTAAACCGCTTTGAGATTTGTTCTTTAAAATACAGAGAAGTAAAGAAACAACCACTAACACCTAGGGTTAAGGTGCCAATTGGCGACTAGATTATATATCTGAGTTTATTATTATTATTATTTATTATCATCAATTGAATTTATATACCGCCCTATACCTGGGAGTCTCAGGGCGGTTCACAGAAAGAAAATTAAGTGTAAACACAATACAGTACATAGCTTTACACTATTGATACTGTTGTGTTGACACAGATATAGCCACATGCCTTACCAAGATGAACAAGACAGGAGTCTTGCTAAGTTGCCTGTAAGTTGCAATGTACCAAGACAAAGTGTGTGTGTATTTCTAGAACATCGGGTTGGAGAACTTGCCTATATGGGCACCCCTTGAATCTTCCCGGTTCTGCCCCGTACAATGACTTTGTTTCTGGTGATGGTGTCTGTTTCCTGCAGGACGTTTGTGTAGCTTCTAGCACAGGCTTCCTCAACCTCGGCCCTCCGGGTCTTTTTGGCCTACAAGTCCCATGATCCCTAGCTAGCAGGACCAGTGGTCGGGGATGATGGGAATTTTAGTCTCAAAACATTTGGAGGGCCGAGGTTGAGGAAGCCCGTGCTAGCATCTTGCCAAAGGTTATTAGTGAAACCTAAAAAGAACTAAAAGGGAAATTCTGTTTATTGGGGATGCGTTAAAATCCAGTTTACTGCATAGAAGAAACTAGCAATGTTTGTCGCCTCAGCGTCTCCCATTAGGACTGGGGGTGTTCCCTGTTTGAAAATCCTGCCCCCCTCATGTATTGCACCCATCTGCCCCCCCCCCGGATGTATCTGGCGCTCCCTGTGACTTGTCTCGTTCCTTCCCCTTCCAGGTGTGCTGGGCCTCGTGCCCTTGGAGGGCCAGAAGGGATCCCAGAGGGTCGTTTCGCAGCTGGGCTGCCACTCAGGTGAGCTTGGCATCTGGCAGGGCTGCCTAGGTGGGGCGAGATTGGGGGGTAGGCAAGCCACCGGCTTCCTTTCCAGAAACTTCGTTAAATTCACGCCACCATTACAAAACGGAAACGTCAAGGTGCCGTCGGAGATTTCCAGCAAACGCAAAAAGTTTACCAAACGTTACGCCTGCGATGATAAATATACATTGGATTTGACTTGATTTGATTGCATTTCTGTGCCGCTTCTGTTTCATACAATTCCCAAAGCGGCTTAATAAATAACAGTGACAAAACAAAACATCACAAGCGCCGCATAAATCGTATGATACAAATGACAAAACATCGGTGAAACAATCAGGATCTGCTATCAGCAAACCAGCAACTAAAAGAACAGGCTGAACGTCACAAATGCAGCGTAAGTCACAGAATTGTGGAGTCGCAGGGCGGGGGCATCTGGTCCAGCCCCCTGCAATGATATAGTAAATTCTGCCAGCACATGAGATTCATATTTCCTGCCCTGAAATCCCCACCTCCTTGTGGCTCGTGTGTCTCCAGGTTCCGCTTGCTCCCGGCTTCTCCAGTTCCCTCCTTTGAGCCTGGCTGTTGTTTTGAGAAGGTTCAGTCCCAGTTAAGCCCCGATCAAGGGAGGGGCACAAGCAGGGAAGAGCCTCTCGGTCCCTGCCTGCCTGGGCGCAGGGTGAGCCCTGGTCTCCCGAGGCAGCTGGCACGAGTCTCCCGCTGCCGGCTTGCATCTGCTGCAGGCCTGTGGAACCGGAAAATGACACAGCGACCTACTTTCCCTGGGCAGGCCAGATGCCTCAGCCAGGCGGCCGATTTCTGTGCCAGGTCCTCTCCTTCCCTCCACCCCCCACCCAACACCACTTGCCCTCGAGATGGAGGTTGTTGTTGTTGTTGTTGTTGTTGTTATTATTATTATCTATTTATTTATACCTCACCTTTTCCACTGACAGGGAATCGTGTCAGCTTACAGATAAAAATGAGAACAGCTCAAAGCATCAGAATAAAATGTAAAAAAAAAATAATATTGAGAGAAGTAAAATCATGTGTGTATCTCTGGGGTGCAAGCCTGGGAAGTGTGCCTGGAGATCCTGGGCTGCCCAGGGGACAAGGGCCTGATCCCAGCTTCACTGATGTGGTCCAAAGGACAGCACAGCAAGACTCTTGGCTGCAGGAATTGCCGGAAGGTGGTGTAGAGGCCGCCATCCAACAGTTTTAGGGATTCCAGATTTGTGTAGGGTTTACTCCTGTGCCTTTTGTTTTCCCAAACATGTGCCACATATATTTATTTATCTGTAAGTCTATTAAAAGCATGCCAATAATTACAACAGAAGCAGCACGGCACCAGCCCTTTCAGTAAGAGCAGTCAGTTCCCCAAAGCCTGTTGGAACAAGGCGGCTTTTGCCTGCCTGCAGAAGGACAAGGAGGGAGCCAGTCTGGCTTCCCTAGGCAGGGAGTTCCAGCATTGCCTGGGAGCAGCCACCCAGAAGGCCCTGTCCTGCATCACTACCTGGCATGCCTGGAAGGGGAGGGGGATGGAGACAAAGGTCTTCCTCAAAGATCTCGCAGCCCGGGCAGATTTGTCTGATGGAATATGATCTTTCAGGTCACTTGGACTTCAGCCATGGAGGGTTTTATAGGACATAAACCAATAGAGTCATACCTTGGTTTTCAAACAGCTTAGTTCTCGAACATTTTGGCTCCCGAACGCCGCAAACCTGGAAGTGACTGTTCCGGTTTGCGAACTATTTTTTGGAAGCCGAACGACCGGTGGGGCTTCCGTGGCTTCTGATTGGCTGCAGGAGCTTCCAGCAGCCAATCAGGAGCCGTGCTTTGGTTTCCAAACGTTTTGGAAGTCGAATGGACTTCCAGAACGGATTCCGTTCGACTTCCAAGGTATGACTGTACTTTGAATTGTGCCTGGAAACAGACCAGTAGCGAGTGCAGCTGTTGCAACAAGGGGGCTATAGGGCAACTATGCTGTTGTTGTTTAGTCGTTTAGTCGTGTCCGACTCTTTGTGACCCCCATGGACCAGAGCACGCCAGGCACCCCTATCCTCCACTGCCTCCCGCAGTTTGGCCAAACTCATGCCAGTCGCTTCGAGAACACTGTCCAACCATCTCATCCTCTGTCGTCCCCTTCTCCTTGTGCCCTCCATCTTTCCCAACATCAGGGTCTTTTCTAGGGAGTCTTCTCTTCTCATGAGGTGGCCAAAGTACTGGAGCCTCAACTTCAGGATCTGCCCTTCCAGTGAGCACTCAGGGCTGATTTCTTTAAGGATGGATAAGTTTGATCTTTTTGCAGTCCATGGGACTCTCAAGAGTCTCCTCCAGCACCATAATTCAAAAGCATCAATTCTTCGGCGATCAGCCTTCTTTATGGTCCAGCTCTCACTTCCATACATCACTACTGGGGAAACCATAGCTTTATACGGACCTTGGTCGTCAAAGTGATGTCTCTGCTACAGCTATGCTGTAGGGTTGCCATACTGCAGAAAGTAAAAAGCAGGGTACCCGAAAAGTTGTTGACAAAGTGCCGCCTTTTGGAAATTACCCCTTTGAAATCCCTATAATGTCTGGAAAAATCCAGGTGTATAGCAGCCCTATCATATGATAGGGCACCCCAAAAGGTGGGTTTTTTGTTTTTGTTTTTAAAATTCCTGTGTTTCTGGTTGTAGCCCTGAGAGTGTGCCTGAAGCTGCTGCCCATTGCCAGCTTCTTGCAGATGCAAGATGACTGCCTCCCCCTGCAAAATAATGTAAAATGGGGCCTCTTCCTCCTCTGCATGCTCCTTGGGATACAGCTCATCTCCTTAAATTTCTCCTGCCGTTCTGGCGTAAAAGCTTGACCTGCAAACAGGGAGGTTTTGCCCTCGATGCCCATTCATTTATCTGCTGGGCATAAACCCTCCCAGCTCACATGGCTCTGTCCTGTGTGCCGGTGTGGTCTAGTGGTTAGAGTGTCGGACTTGGGTTCGAATCCCTGTTCAGCCATGTAGCGCAGCTGGGCGACCTTTGACCAGTCGCTGCCTCTCAGCCTGACCTACCTTGCAGGGTTGGGGAGAAAATGAGTAGCAAGAGAACCACTTATTCTTGCCTTGCGCTCCTTGGAGAAAGTGGCAGGAGGTGAAGTCTCTAATTAAATAAATACTGCGTAGCATGCAGTCTTGAACTTTGTTGTTGCGGGTGACTTTCTTCAATTGACCATTTCAGCTGGGATATTTAGGACCACTTTTAATGGTTCAGAACAAGCTGGCCTCCGTTATCAGAGCTCTCTCTGCAAGAGCAGAATGTCTACTTTCTATCAGTGTGGCTCAAGGCTGAGTTCTTCCCGCGCAAACGCATTTTTTTTTTGCCTTGGCATTCATCAACCGCATTCTCCCCCCCTAGATATTATTCTTAAAATAGGTAACCAAAGAAGAAGAAGAAGAAATATTTTTTTTAATTAATTTTAACTGGGGATAGGGGGTAGGGAAATATTGAAACTGAGGGAAAAGATAATTGAACCAATAATATTCAAACTCCGGCGGGACCCAATATTTTTGATAACAAGAAAAATACATCTTATTTCTAAAAAACATATAGGTCTTCAAAAACTTTCTTATTCTTTCTCACTTTGTTTCATGACTTCCTCTAATCCCTCTTTGCTGATTTCATTATAATACATCTTTAGCAGTCTTCCAAATCATTTTAAACATTCTTATTTATAATCTTGTAATCTCACCTCCTTCCCTAATTTACATTCTTTTTCTATCTTTGTCTAGCTTTACTATCTAATTTCTGATTAATTCCTATTCTAAATACACACCTAAGCCTCAATTTCTTCCAAAAACTTTCCTCTTTATCAAATATTACAATATTTTTTAAAACACACTTTAACATTGCTCCAGTCTTGCTCTATCGTCTCCTCCTTCTAGCCTTGGCGCATTCTTAATACAGTCGAAGGAAGCAGATTCTCCAAACAATGTCCTCTCAAACTCTTTTCACATCTCTTCTTCATCTGTAGGGACCGCAGTGTGTATGCGTCAATCCGTTGACCCACTCCAGTGTCTTAGAAGAAACACGGTTTTAAACGGTTCCCCTGGCCTGATTTATCTCCGTTGTCTCCCACTTGTAATAAAGTTTTGCTAAAATGCTATTCCGGAGGATGAACTGTGTGTGGACAAAAAAATAATTATATATAAGATATAAGATTTCTTTATTGTCATTGTACAAATACAATGAGATTGGATGTTTTCCCATTAAAAACAACACAAAAACAGCGATTGATATAGCATAGATGTTGAAAATATCTCTTGAAACAGTCCTTCAGCTGGTGAGTAGCACATTCATGCCAGATTTTATATACCACCTTATACCGTCTCAGGGCGGTTCGCAGAATAAAATCAAGATATAAAACCACAAAATACATAACAAAAATAAAAACAACCACCCAATAGCCCCGCCCCCAAATACATTTTTTTTTTGCGTTGTTACTCGATGTATTGCATTCATCAACCTTTGCAAGGTTGCTGACCAACATCTGAAGACCTTTTTCTTACTCTGTACCTAGATATTATTCTTAAAATAGGTAACAATATACAAAGAAGAAGAAGAAGAAACGTGATCTCTCTCTCTCTCTCTCTCTCTCTCTCTCTCTCTCTTGCCCAGATGTGGTGACAGATTTTGACTTCTCTCCCTTTGATGAGCAGCTCTTGGCCACATGTTCGGCCGATGAAGTGGTGAGTGCTCAGTGAAGAGGTCCTCCTTTGGCAACCCCCCCCCAAGATCCTGCCAGGCGCCATCTGTGACTGGGGGGCTGAGAGTGGAAATGGCCCCCCAAGGCCTTTGCCCGATTGCTGCTGCTTCTGGAGAGGGCTTTGGGGCTGGAGGGGTGGGCACACCTGGGTGCAAGTGGTTGGAGACCTTGGCGCGATTCCCACAGTAGGACACCCCCCCCTTCCCCAGAAAAGGAATGCATGGAGTAAGGTGCCAGTAAATACACCTTGAGGTGGTATTATTACCATTTTATTAAATATAGAGTTCCCTGGGACATACGGTTGGCTGTTAAACCACTCTGGGAATTTTAGCTCCATGATGGGAGTCTCCTAACAACTCCCAGAAACCATAACAAACTAAAGTTCCCAGGATTCAAGCAGCCAGGGCCGGATTTAGGTTCGGTGAGGCCCTAAGCTGCTGAAAGTAACGGGGCCCTTTTTATGTCCAGCTGTCCTTTGTCAACAACAAATTGTCGCTGTTTTTTGTGAATATATGCTATATGGTAATTCATGGGAGCCTACACAACACAAAACACTGTTGCTGTATGTAGGTCTTATTTCATTTGTTGTCTTCTATTTTGGAAATGTCCAGGTTTTTTTCCTTTAATTTTTTTGGGGGGGCCCCCAAGAGAGTGGGGCCCTAAGATAGAGCTTGTTTAGTTTATACATAAATCTGGCACTGGTTCAAGCCATGACTTTTTAGTAGGGTTGCCAGGTCTGCTTCCAAAAAATAGTGGACAAGCGGGGGTGTGTGTGTTAAATTAAATTAAATTATATATTTTCTTACAAACATTTTAACACGTATTAAAATACCATTTCATCATAAAGCTTTTGAATAAAAAAATGTCCACTATTTTGTGAAAAAAAATAGTGAACATAATGTGAAAAAGTGGACTGTCCACTCAAATAGTGGACACCTGGCAACCCTACTTTTTAGAGGAGTATTAATACCACTTTATAAGTGAAGATGGGGCATTTGTTTTCTCCATCCCTTGACTGGAGGGGTCTGCTTGGCTTTGCTGTGGTTCCCCCACTTTGCTGGGCAGGGGGCCCCTCGTGGGTCGGGGTTGATCTTCTCCCAGGGTGACGGACGGACCTTTGCTCCCGGCCTCTCGCTCCGCAGGTGAAGGTGTGGCGCTTCCTGGACTCTGGCCAAGACCTCTCGTCTTCCCCCCACATTGCCCTGGGGCCGGAGGGCCGGCCGGTGGACTTGCTCCTCTTCCACCCCACGGCAGACGGCATCCTGGCCAGTGGGGCCCAGAAGGCAGTGAAGGTTTGGGATGTGGGGCATCGGCAGACTCTGGCAGGTGAGCTCCGCGGTGGGGCACTTTCAGGTTGGGGGTGTTACAAGAGGAAACTGCTCCTTTCCCTCTTATGGGGTATCCAGGAGCCCGTATAGAGTCATTATGGAGTTTCCCTGTCGGTATGAGAAAATAACAGGCCAACCGGAGAATATTGAGAAGCAAAGCAGCTAGTATGCCTGATCTTTATTCAACTGTTGCAACAGGGTCATAGCTGTCAACCTTTTTCCTTTTTTGCAGGAAATTCCCTTATTATAGCAGTGGGAAACAGCAGGGAGGGTTGACAGCTATGAGCAGGGTCTCCCGCTCACTCCACGCAGGAGGGAGGAGGCACCCAGAACAATGGTGTGCTAGCCCATATATAGACTTTTGAAATTGCCCGCCCTGTGGCTCAAGACCACCCCCCCAAAACATCACACATACACCACAGAAAGAGATGGTCCCCAGCAGAAATTTTGAGTGTGTTGCTTCTCTCCTGTCCGCCAGGATACCTGATAATACCTTATCTGATTGCTTTTTCTGGGTAGCCTGGCCATTCCTTGGAGATGCTAAATCCTTAGTTCCTGAATCTCTTGCGCATATTGATAACTTTGCTCAGCTTAGCAGATACTTGCCGGACTGTATTTTTCCCATTGCCTTCCTCCTGGCAGAGAAACATTTGAGGTCAATTTGGGAGAGTCAAAATGGCTTCAGGATTGTTCTCCTGAACTATTTCAGACACGTTTGTATTCTTACGTATGTGTTTGCCTTGTACATTTACGAACATTGATTTTTTTGGGTGTGTGTGTGTGTGTGTACACACACACACACACACACACACACACAGTATATGATCTTAGAATTCCTATAACGGGGCTGGGAAGGGCAGGAGGCCGGCGTTCCCCCCTCTGCCAGGGAGGCCTTATCTCCATCGGTTGCTTTGCACCAACTCGGGCTATTTGCCCCTCTAGCCCAAGACTGCCCACCCAAGCTGGCGGTAGTGGTTCTCTGGGGTTGCCTCAGACCGCCTTTCGCAACCGCTCCCACTGGTCTCTTTCAGCTGAGGAGGGGCACTCTGCGCTTCCCAACGAGTCTTCTGCTAAATATTCTGAATTTATTCCGACTATTCTGTCAGGGATTGCAGGGGGTTGGGCTTGATGACCTTTGGAGGTTCCTTCCAACTCTGTCTGGAAGCAGAATAAAGGTAAAGGCAGCTCCGAGTGCATGAGTGCATCCTGTCAGGCTAGCTCAGCACTGCCCTTTTCTTCCCTGGCAAAAGGGTGTCTGTGT
This sequence comes from Lacerta viridis, assembly GCA_900245905.1. Taxonomy (NCBI): domain Eukaryota; kingdom Metazoa; phylum Chordata; class Lepidosauria; order Squamata; family Lacertidae; genus Lacerta; species Lacerta viridis. The sequence goes on from OFHU01000575.1 coordinate 416,550, forward strand.
GTGTGTGTGGGGGGGGGTGTCACAGTCAGCTCTGGGGCAATTCTCAAGTCGCAGGGGGGGTTAAAATCCCCTTGCGCCCCCACCACTTCCCCTCTCTTTCTCTGAGCACACAGATGTTGGGGGAAGAGGTCAAGGACAAGCCTTTCCCAACGTGTGGAACTACGACTCCCATCATCCTCAGCAAGCCCAGGTTGGGGCTGGTGGGAGTTGTAGTTCCAAAACAGCCGGCAGGCCACCAGGTTTGGGGGGGGGCAGGAGGGTGCATTTCCGGTGAGATGCTGGGAGGAAGGGGCAGGCGTGTTTGTTGCCCCAGGCCAGGAATGTTGTGTGAACAGGAAACGGGAACCACAAGGAGGCCCTGTTGCCTAGCAGCCCCGACTCTGGGATGGAATTACTGTTGCCGGGTAGCAATTCCTCCTTCCCAGCACAATGCAAAGCCTTGTCCTCTCCTTGCAGCCCTGGGAGCCAGGGGATTTCCTTCAGGACAGAAAAGGATCCCGGAGGGGGAGATGGCCTCCGACTGGACTAACTGAAACTAGGGTTGCCAGGTCTGCTTCCAAAAAATAGCGGACAAGCGGGGGGGTGGGGTTTAAATTAAATTAAATTATATATTTTCTTACAAACATTTTAACACGTATTAAAATACCATTTCATCATAAAGCTTTTGAATAAAAAAAGTCCACTATTTTGTGGAAAAAAATAGTGAACATAATGTGAAAAAAGTGGACTGTCCACTCAAATAGTGGACACCTGGCAACCCTAATTGAAACATGCTTCAAATAATAGTAATTAATTATTATTATTATTATTATTATTATTATTATTATTATTATATTAAAACAATTCTTTATTGCAAAACAATTTACCTATAACATAAACAGAACACATAAACACATAAACAAACATAAACACTAACTAACAACATATCATTAACTTCCACTTCACTTTTTGCACCTTATTAATGTACACGCACTTCAACAAACATAATAACTACACATAACAACAAACATAAACACATAACTAACAACATATCATTAACTTCCACTTCACTTTTTGCACCTTATTAATGTACACGCACTTCATTATTATTATTTTTTCTGTTATTTGTCAAAAGAAATTTTACTTTTATCGTTTCCTTATACTTCACAATTCAATCTAAACCTGTCAGGAGATTTGCGTTCTCATAATACTTTCTAAAGTATCCTTTAAATATTATCCAAATTCTGCATATTCCGTCGTCTTCGCTTGCCAGTCAGTTTTTGTGGGGATTAAGACGCCTTTCCAGTTTTTTGCTTTCAAAATCCTAGCCACCATGGTTGCATTCATAAAAAGGGTTCTATGGTTTTTCTGTATTTCAGTGGACACAATACCTAACAGAAAAGCTTCAGGTTGTTTTTTTAAAAAAATGAGAATTTAAAGATCAATAATAATGAAATAATAATTTATTACTTATACCCCGCCCATCTGGCTGGGTTTCCTCAGCCACTCTGGGCGACTCCCAACAGAATATTAAAAACACAATAAAACATCAAACACCAAAAACTTCCCTAAACTGGGCTGCCTCCCCTTTCCTTGTGCCGCCCATCGACTTTCCGCTCTAAATTGTGTGTGCACTTTTGTCCAATCAATGTGCAGCTTGAATCATCTGGATGCCATCTGGGGCACTTGGTCGTTTTATTGATTTGTCTTGTTATTTTGGGGCTGTTTTACATTGTTCCGTTGGTTTGAATGGTTTCGTATCTTTCCATTTCTGCCCCCAAAGGTGACCAGAGCGTCTCATGATTTAGTTGAGGTTCCTGCACTGCTGGGAGTTGGACTAGTTGACCTTCAGGGTCCCTTCCAACTCTATGATTCCATGATTCATATAACCACAAAACTATTTTTGTGTGTGTGTGGGGGGGTCCAAAACTGCAGAGCCCCCTCAACTTCCATTCCTTCCCCCAAGCTCCCTGGCTAAGATTTTGCCTGTTGCTGGAAGGAGGTGGCCGGAGGGGAGGGGGCCGTTGAACCTTCCTTGGGAGGGAGCTCCATGACATGAGGGAAGGGAGCCACCAGCGAAAAGGCCCTGCTTCTGCTCTTGGACAGAGGGGGGGACCTGAAACAAGGCCGTCTGATGTGTCGTGGCGTTGATGAGTTTAAGCCAGGGGTCAGCAAACCTTTTCAGCGGGGGCCAGTCCACTGTTAATTTTTATTAACTTTCTAATTTACATTTTAAACTATTCCTTTAGAATAGAATAGAATAGAATAGAATAGAATAGAATAGAATAGAATAATAATTTATTGGCCAAGTACATTTTTCAATATACCCGGAATTTGCTTTGGCTACATTGCAATGTAAATTTACAGAGCAAGAGCCGAGGCTGCCCTCTTTAATATTTAAATATTAAATACTTTAATATTTAAAGTATCCTTCTTCTCCTTCCGTGGTTCAATTTGCATACCAAACATCCCTGCATATCTTACACAATCCACACCATTCAGTATTCCAGTATGACATTCATCAAAACTTATTTACACGTTGAATTTATCTTAACACTACCAGTGTTTCCAAATATACACCATTTTCACTCATATATTCAACAGACGTTTTCCGACGTATGTTCTTTTTTGTTCTCTTATTCTATATGTTAAATCTGAAGGCATCTGACATCTGAAGGCAGCCCTGAGTGTTTAGGGAAGTTTTTAATGCCTGGTGTTTTAATGTATCTTTTGTTGGAAGCCGCCCACATCCTTACTCCAGAGTAGGCTGGCAGCAGTCGGGGAGGGCAGTGATGGTCTGTCTCTTCCTCAGCCTCCTGGAAACATCTTCTCAGGTGCAGGTCTCATTACCCTTTGCTGCCCCGTTACTCTGCCCTCTCTCAGGCCGGGCGATCAGGTTGCTTCCATGAGTGGCGCCTGCCAAGAACTTTATCTCATCTCTTCTCTTTCCCTGCAGAGCTGGAGCCTCACGACGACCAGCTCCAGAGTTTGGCTTGGAAACCTGATGGCTGCCTGCTGGGCACTTCCTGCAAGGTGCGTAGTGGGCCAGGTGCTGTGGCTCAAGGGTGTGAACCTTGCTTGTGTGTGAAGCTGCCCCTCAGGTCAGCGGGTGGCGGCCAAGTGATCCTCCTCGGGCTCCAGCCTCGGCGCCGTGACCCACTTTGCTCTTGCTGTGACGCCAGGGGTGCTGCAGCCAGCAAAAAGGACTCCGCTGCTGCCACAGATCTCTGTGCTGTTCTGCGCCCTCTTTGCTCCTGCCCTATAGAGCGTGGCACAGGGGGAGACCCCACTCAGCCATGCAGCTCCCTGGGGGACTCTGGGCCAAGTCACCGTCTCTCAGCCGAGCCTACCTTGCAGGGCTGTTGTGAGGTGACCTGGGGAGGGCGAGGAGGAGCACATACACCGCCTTGAGGAAGAGGTGGGCTATAAATTTTGTAAATAAACAAGCAGTATCATGCCACTTTAGGCAACCATGGCTCCCCCCCCACCAAGAATCCTGGGAACTGTAGTTTTTTAAAGGACCTGAGAGTTTTTAGGAAACTCCTGTTCCCCTCACATGAGTCAACAGTGTGATGCAGCAGCTAAAAAAGCCAATGCAATTCTGGGCTGCATCAATAGGAGTATAGCATCTAGATCAAGGGAAGTAATAGTACCACTGTATTCCGCTCTGGTCAGACCTCACCTGGAATACTGTGTCCAGTTCTGGGCACCACAGTTCAAGAAGGATACTGACAAGCTGGAACGTGTCCAGAGGAGGGCAACCAAAATGGTCCAAGGCCTGGAAACGATGCCTTATGAGGAACGGCTTAGGGAGCTGGGTATGTTTAGCCTGGAGAAGAGAAGGTTAAGGGGTGATATGATAGCCATGTTCAAATATATCAAAGGATGTCATATAGAGGAGGGAGAAAGGTTGTTTTCTGCTGCTCCAGAGAAGCGGACACGGGGCAATGGATTCAAACTACAAGAAAGAAGATTCCACCTAAACATTAGGAAGAACTTCCTGACAGTAAGAGCTGTTGGACAGTGGAATTTGCTGCCAAGGAGTGTGGTGGAGTCTCCTTCTTTGGAGGTCTTTAAGCGGAGGCTTGACAGCCATCTGTCAGGAATGCTTTGATGGTGTTTCCTGCTTGGCAGGGGGTTGGACTGGATGGCCCTTGGGGTCTCTTCCAACTCTAGGATTCTCGGATTCTCACTGAGCTACCATTCCCAGAGTTCCCTGGGAATAGGGATTGGTTGTTAAACCTGCCTGAGAATCGTAGCTCTGCGAGGGGAACAGGGGTCTCCTAACAACTCTCAGCACCCTTAAGAGACTACAGTTCCCAGGATTCTTTGGGGGAAGCCAGAACTGCTTAAGGTTTCAATGGCCTATACCACAAGCGAACACTGGGTGGCGCAACACACAAGCACATAATGCGGCTCCCAAGGACTAATGCTTGGTGCAAAAAGGCGCATTGAAAAGCCTGTGGCAGAAGCTGAGCTGCAGGTCAGGGTGGTCTCCTGAACCCGAGGCAGAGTTCTCGCGGGGCTGTTTCTGGAGATGCTCAGCTGCAATTTGGCCTCTGGTTTCTCTCAGCTTGGAAACAAATCAAAGAGCACCTCCTCAAACGTCTTTATTTCATAAAATCTATGCGGCGCTTGATCGTAAAACAAAACAAAACAAACCCAAAGCGGTTTGCAAAAAAGATGAAATCGAGAAAAATCCGCAGCCGTGCTTTAGAACATACGAAAAGTTAAAAAGACGAAAGCGGATTAAAATTCGCCTCAACTTTCTAAGGATCCAGCGTTGCAGGGGGTGGGGCTGTTCTGTGATCTGGGTAGGCTTGCAGACAATACTGTTTTTAGCAGGCACTGAAAAGAGTGCTTGATATCAATAGGCAGGGAGTTCCAAAGTGTAGGTGCTGCCACATGGAACGACTTGGTTCTTACAAAGGTGCCACCTGTACTAGACTCATGCCCATTCCACCACCTGGAGGGGGCGCATGTAGACTAAGGGGATCTTGTAGATAAACTGGTCCCAAGTTCTTAAAAGCTTTATTGACTAATAGCAACACGCATGAACCACTTCGGCAAGCATTGTGGTATCTGCTAGCGTAGAAGCCATTGCCTGGGAAGCTCTGCAACCTTTCCAGGTGTGTTTAGGAATGCTTAACCTGAATCAGTCTTGCAGATGAGCAAAGGGACCATGTGTAGTTTTACTTATGGTTCTGGTTTTTCTGGCGTTTTGGGGGCTTGTGCCTCTGTAGACCGACAAGCATCGAGGGCTGGGCACTGTCTCAAACCAGAATTAAGCCAGAGAACGCATTTCAGAGCATTCATGCAAGCAGAGATTCCTAAGCCAGCTTCAAACCATGGTTTCACATTCTGGTCTGCTGGTAGTCAGCTGACCAGAGTTGATTAGGGTTGCCATATTCCTGACACCTGCAAAATTAGGGAACTTTTTAAAGGAAAATTGTTAAGCTTTCTTTTTTTTTGGAAACAAACCCAAATTTGTTCAGCTTTTTTGGGGAAACCTAACCTCAAAATGTGGGACTTGGGTGGTGCTGTGGGTTAAACCACAGAGCCTAGGGCTTGCCAATCGGAAGGTCGGCGGATCAAATCCCTGCGACGGGGTGAGCTCCTGTTGCTCGGTCCCAGCTCCTGCCAACCTAGCAGTTCGAAAGCACATCAAAGTGCAAGTAGATAAATAGGTACCGCTCTGGCGGGAAGGTAAACGGCGTTTCCGTGCGCTGCTCTGGTTCGCCAGAAGCGGCTTAGTCATGCTGGCCACATGACCCGGAAGCTGTATGCCGGCTCCCTCGGCCAGTAATGCGAGATGAGCGCCGCAACCCCAGAGTCGGACACGACTGGACCTAATGGTCAGGGGTCCCTTTACCTTTAATCCCAAAATAGTGATTTTAAGCTTTTTGAGCTGTTTCTACTGCGTTTTCCATCGCATTGCCATACATCCAGGTTTTCCTTGGTATTTTATCAATTCAACAAAATCCCCCCCCCCCCGATGCCATTTTTGCACCCCAAAACCAGGTCATGCCAGGAATTTTCCTGACGCATGGCAAGCCTATAGTTGATGGCTGTTGTGTGTTTGGACAAACAAACCAGAGTTAAGCTGAACAAACCACGGCTTAGCAAAGTGTGCGAACCAGGCTACTGCTGATTATACCTTCTATTTATGCTTTGGCCGGTACCCACTGTACCAGGTCGGGGTACCAGGAGGTCACTGGGGCATGGCTAAGTTCTGCCTTCCTTTCCATCCTGTCTTGCGAGGATACTGTGGACACTTAAGCATTATACAGTGGTACCTCGACTTATGAATTTAATCCGTTCCGAATGCACATTCGTAGGTCGAAAAATTCATAAGTCGAAAAAAGCGATTTCCCCATAGGAATGCATTGGAAACGAAAAATTCAGAAAAATTCGTAAGTCGAGTAAACCGCATCTAAAATTCGTAAGTCGAGTAAACCCCATCTAAAACCGCCAACAGATGTCATTCGGATGTCGAAAAATTCGTAGGCCTGTGGGCACTTCTTTTCATTCGTAAGTTGAAAAATTCGTATGTCGAGTAATTCGTAAATCGAGGGACCACTGCAGTTCTATACATAGTGCCTGACTAAATTGAAAATGGGCTGCTGCGTTTGTGGCAAACACCTGACCCCTCGTGACCTTCCTTTCTTTCTCTGTCCTCAGGATAAAAAGCTGCGGATCTTTGACCCACGTGCCAAACCTACGGCTTGCCAGGTATCTGGGCCTCTTTCTCTGGGGGCAGGGGGGGTTGGCAAGAGGGCACTGCCAAGGCTAGGTTTTGCGGAGACACCCTGCCTAAAGCAGGTTGTTCTTCCTCCAGAGCAACTTCCTTGGGTGCCAGGAACCCAGGATTCCTGCCCCTCTTAACAGCTCACAGGGTCAACTTGAGAAAATGCCAGGCGGCTGGTATGTTATCTGGCGTTGGGCTAGTGAGAGCCACAGTGGCGGTGAAGCTAGCCCAGCCTTTGCCAACCAGGTGCCCTCCAAATGTTTTGGACCCCGGCTCCATCGGCATCGTATCATGTGTGGAGGCACCCACCCTGAGCCCTCAAATGCCCCTTATTGCTTTGACAAAGCTCCGGGAGGGAAGCCCTCGATGCAGCACGGAGCTAAACTGTGGAACTCACGCCCGCAGGAAGCAAGGATGCCCACCAACTTGGCTTTAAAAAACACGACAGAAATTCATGGATCCTCTCTTTCCATAGGACGGGCCCTAATTTCACAGGCCCCTGGACCGCCCAAAGGGCAGGCGGCAAGGCTGGTGCCAGGCCAGCCACAGGAAGGGCTGGTGCTCCTGGTGGCTGCCAGCCTGGGCCAGTTCCTCAGAGTCAAGTGGCAAAACACTTCCTCTCCTGCAACACGCCAGCCTCCAGTTGGAGGGGCTGGAGTCCATGTCTGGATGCCCACGTAGAAAACAAAACACATTTTATTGTTTTAGTTCATGTAGGAAAGCAGCGTCTTTGCAAGAGGTGCATGGCCTGTGCTCCCTGCTGCATTCAGCAAACTTTCCCTTTTAAAACAATCTGCTGCCCTTTGCAGCTCTCTGTAATCCTGGAAAGGGGCCGTCTTGGTGAAGACTTTGTCCCCCGCCTGGTTTTCCTGTGCGTCTCAGCGAGTCCTCCTGGCTTGACTCGCACTGGTGGCGGCTGCTGGTGTTTTGCTTCTGCGCCCCCTTCTCCTGTGACCATGCCAAAAACAACAACAAACAACCCTGCACCTTGGGGGGCTGCCCCCAGAGCAAGCCGTGTCTGCTCCGCTCTGCATCTCTCTTACCTGGCGTGGCTCCTGGGAAGATGGAGGAGGAGGAGGAGGAGGAAGAGGAAGAGCTCCCTTCTGGCCACCCCTTCCCCTCTGCGTGGGAGCCAGCTGTGCGCACCTCTCATGCTCCAGATCCAGCTGTGGGGTTGTTTGGGGGGGGCGCGGGAGGCTCTGGGGTGAGGGCGTTCATTCTGCCTCTCCCAACCCCCCACTTCCCTCCCGCAGAGGTCACCTCGGGGGTACCTGGCTCCCACCCTCGGCAGCCAAGTGTCCTTCCCGCTCGGTGGGAATTCCTCAGCCTTCCCTCTTCCCAGGAAGGCCGTGGGAAGCTCTGGAAGGGAGCTGGCCTAGGTTTGGGGAAGGGCTATTTATAGCAGCGTGCGGCCGGCGCTCTCAGGCTCCTGCTCCCCAGCGGAGCAGGGGGGGGCGGCCTCAGGGCTTCCGCTTCTCTTCCCACCCTCCCTACCCCCTCCAAATCGCTGCTGCTCCTCCATACCAAAATGCTGCACCGAGGAGGAAGCCGTGGGGAGGCTGAGCAGGGCGAAAGATGGGGGCCGAAGGCAGAGGGTCCTTGTAGGAGCTGTGCCAAACACACCCTCCGGCTCCCCGTCCCTTGGCCCCCTGCGGGGGAAAGTGTCAGGGTGCCCCAACAGTACTGCTTGTGCAGCTGCTGGCCGAGGGGATTGGGGCCTTTGTGTTGCAGCTGGGGCCCCTGCTGGGATGGCCACACTCTGCAGACATGGGCAGTTGTGGAAGTGGCACCTGTGGAGCTGTAAAGCCCACTATTGACTTGGGGGGCGGGGTGCAGTCCTGGAAGAGCCACAGAGAGCAGCAGGGGCCCGGTCTCTGCTTCTGGGGCCCTTGGGAGCCCAGTGGGTCCCCTGGCCCAGCTGTGGAAGGAGAGAAACTGATCCCTGTTCCTCTGCTCTGTGAGTCTTGCACTTGCCCATCTGGGCTGCCCACTGGGTTCAAGAGGCTGTGGTGTGTGTGTGTGTGTGTGAGAGAGAGAGAGAGTGAGTGAGAGAGAGAGAGAGAGAGTGACGCACACACTGAGTTGTTACTTGTGGAGGTGGAGGAATCTGTGTCTGGAAGGAGGCGGAGGAAGTGAGCAAAAGTCTGGGAAGGAGATTCTGGCACAAGGTCTTGCTTATAGGGCAGCTTTTGAAGTTCTCCGAGAGGCTGTGACCCAGAGCTGCAGGCTGCGGCTTTGGTGTGTTTGTGTGTGTAAGGCAATTGTTTCCCCCTCTTGCCAGTGCTGATGTGGCTCAATGCTCTCCCCCCCCTAGGCTTTGCCTCCTCGCTTTCTGCAGCTGCCTTTGAACGGCTGCGCCCTCTCCTTGGAAATCTGAAGGGGCTGCGGGGGGGGGGGCGTTATTTGTCCTCAGGCACCAGGGCTTCCTGCTGCTGAGATGTGTGAACTGGGCTTTGCAGGGATTTCGCTCAACCATGACTCCCAGGAACCCTATCAACTCTACGGCCCGGTCTGGATATGAATCCGGGCACCTAGAAGGGACTGAACATGCAACCCCCCGGTCTTAGTTTCCTGCATGCTCAACGTTCTTGCTGGGCTATGGTTTCCTGGGCCTGCAAAGGCATGAGTTGGGGGCCCAAGTAGAACCGGATGCCTCCCTTGTGTGACCCTCCATGGGTGGTTGTTGTTGTTGTTGTTGTTGTTGTTGTTGTTGTTGTTGTTGTTGTTATTATTATTATTATTATTTCAAGATCAGGAGACTGTACGGTCACCCTGACTGTACTTATTCCAGCCCGATGGCACAATTCTATAAATTACAATACAGTGGAACCTTGGTTTTCAAGCGTCTTGGAAGCCGTACGATTCGGAACCCGAACAACGAAAACCTGGAAGTGATTGTTTCCGTTTTCAAATGCGATTCTCCATTTTCTCCATTGAAATTGCCAGCCGCCCATTGCGCCTCGGTTGTCTAATGTTTCGGAAGTCGAACGGTCCTCCGGAACGGATTATGTTCGACAACCGAGGTTCCGCTGTACAAGAACCAGTACGTATGTCAAGAACCACCCATGATATCAGTGTTCTCTGCTGTTGAGGAGGGTCCTTGAAGGTCTTGCAACAAAGGACATGTGAAAATAGAAAGTTTAAAACCCAATCTCATCAGAGAGTCCTTTCCATTTGTTGGGTGAAATAAATCAGGCCGCAGAAGCCATTGATTAGAAGTGGCCTCCTTATTAAACCCACCCTCTTCCCTGTTATTCTTAGTGCCAGCAAACATCACCTGAATTCCTTCCTGGATTATACTTCTTGGGGTTTTCCAAACAAACCATCAGTGTATCTTCTGGCCAGGCTATAGCTTTGCTTCTGTGTAAGAGAAACCTTCGGCATGACCAGTCTTTCATCCAAAAGGACCGTGCAGATTAAGACCAGCCTTGTGCTTGCCTCCCTTTTCAACTGCGGGGCAATGAGATTGAGATTCCTGCATTGCAGGGGGTTGGACTAGATGACCCCTGGGGGTCCCTTCCAACTCTACCATGCTGTGATCTTCTTGCCCTTCTCCACGTCTCCCATTGCCACTGCAAGCAAAGTAGAGGAAGGCTCAGAGTTCCACAGACTGACGCTTCCTTGTCTTCCGACCTGAGCTTTGAAAGCGGAGCTTGGCTAAATGTCAGTGTGCCCCCCCATCAATGCCCCCTCCCCTGCCCAAATGACACCAGAATGTACGTTTCAGAAAGCAGGAAGGGAAGGGTGGGAGAGAGGGGGTTTGGGGGGAGGGGGTCACCACATCAGACCAGCGAGAGGCGGAGGTCCAGCACCTGCCCTCCTCTCAAGGGGGGGTGGGAGGGGGCCAGCAGCAGGCTGCTTTGTGGGGGCTGAAAGTCAGTGATGGCAGGAGATGAGTGGGAGGGAGGGGCTCCCCAGTACATGTTTGAATTAGGCCAGCTGTTTTACTATTGGGAGGAGTACAATTTTAGAAAGGAATTAAACTTGCCACCTAAGAAATTGCAAACTGCCAAGTTCAAAAAACGACCATTTCCTTGCTATCGTATCAGCTGCCGTTTTATGGCGTCTGGGTCTCTTTTAATGTCTGTGCTGAACTCCGACTCAAATCTCGCTGCAGAACCGATGAATGAGAAGTGGCCAAAACTCCTGCCCAAAGGAAGGCGCCTCTTCTGCCCCCACCCCCAGAATAACTTCTGCCCTCTGGATTGGGGTGCATTGATTGCAAAAAAAACAAGGGCTGAGCTGGGGGGTGTCTTTCCCTCCAACCTGAACATGGGGCTGGGAGGGGAACGTTAGCACCTGGGCTGGACTTGGGGCTCCCTTCCAACCTTGTGATTCTGGGACTGGATTCCATGATGTTTTCACTCTTTGGGGTCTCTTTGCCCCACTTTCTCCCCATAGCTTAGAGGGACCCTGCGCCATCCCCTTTCAGCTGTTCTCCTGTTTTTAAGCCCGGGGGCTCCTCTCGTTCGTTTCTCCTCTGCACATGCTCAAATCGCTCAGAAACAGGCCCAAGGGACCCGTGCCAAACCCACAGCTGAGAGAGAGGGAGACAGGGCAGAGAGTCAGTTTTCCAGGCGAGGCACCTGCGAAATGGGCAGCTTCTTCTCCCACCCCGGCTCTTGACACCCTTTCCCCCTCCTTCTTTGCAGAGCGTCCTGGCACACGCGAACGGCAAGGACTCGCGGCTGATCTGGGTGGACGCCGAAGGCTGCCTCCTCTCCGTCGGATTCAACCAGGTACGGTACCTGCCTCCATCCCTTTTATAATAGAGCCATAGACTTGGAGGGGATTGCAATGCAGCAATCTTTGGCCCAGGGTGGGGCTCGAACCCATGACCCTGAGACTAAGTCTCTTGCTCCACCAACTGAGCTCTCCCACCTTTAGGAAATCATGAAACAAAAAATTTAAAAATTCCTTCCAGTAGCGCCTTAGAGACCAACTAGGTTTGTTCTTGGTATGAGCTTTCATGTGCATGCACACTTCTTCAGATACATGAAGAGGAAAATGAGTGCTGGCCAATGAGCTGAGGTGGAGCAAAGACTCTTCTTTGTGGGCTTGGAGCAGACAGGAACCGAGATGCGTGCTCCACCTGGTGGTTCTGGCGCAGAGCTGACACACAGGGCCTGAGGACTAGCGCCTTGGTCAGCACAGCCAATTGAAATGAAGCCAAAGGCCAATCTCTCCGAACTTGGTACCCTCCAGATGTTTCAGTCTACAGGGCGGTGCTGGCTGGGCGTTGTGGGCCAGAACATCTGGAGGGAGCCAACTGGTGGGTGGAGGAGCTGCCTCTTTCTCCTTAGCTTTCATAGATCTGTAGAGCTGGAAAGGGACCTGAGGGTCATCCAGCCTGATCCCCTGCAAATGCAGGAATCAGAACTTAGCAAGGAGCCGGGTTCATGGGGAGTTTTCGGTTGCCAGAGACCAGCATCCTGCCTGTTTTCCAGGTGAGGGAGCGCGAAGTCAGGCTTTGGGACACACGGAGATTCGGCAGCTCTCTGGCCTCCATCACCCTGGATGCGTCTCCCAGGTAAGACCAGTGAGGCGGAGGGGGCAGGCGGGGGGCTGGGAATGGGCGTGGCTTTTGGGGTGCTGTTGCCACTGTGGGGGGGGGGCGAGGGGTGATTTGTTGTTTAGCCTTGGAGGCAGAACAGGGGTGTGCTTAACCCAGTGCTAACCCTAAGTGTCAGTATGACCCCCCCAGGCAGGAAGTGCAGTGACCTGGGGATGACAAGAGGCAAGGGATCGCAGGGGGGGGGGCACACTGGAAGTGCAAATAAATGCTCATCGGATTTCGAATAATTTGGTTGGATTAACCAAACTAAATCGTCTCAATTGGATTTTGAATAAACGTGCAATCGGCTGTTACCGTTCTGAATTTTATTGTGCTGTTATCTTCCTTTGTGGGTTGTGCAAACTGCTGTTCTGAATAAGGCTTTTTAGGGGGCAGAGGAGCCAAGGGGGCGGTGGCCCAAAAGAATTTGGGAACCTCTGGCTTTAACCCGTCAGAGCTTTCTCGGCTTTGAATGCAGCAACCTACGGGGCTCTCTTTGAGGCTGCTTTGCCCCTGCATGTTGGGCGAATGCATCTGTTGGCTGCCTGGAAGGCAGAAGGCGAGGACCTTTTTCAGTGACAGGAGGGGGTCAACCCCGCGGGTCTCTCCAGTTTCAGCACTTGCCACTGACCCCAGGCCAGGCCAGGCGTGTTTCCTTCAGATATGAAATGCATGAGGCTGGCTACTCCAGAGAAGGGCCTTTCCAGTGTTGGCACCCCCAGGGATGTCTGCATAGCATCTGCACGATCACCTCTTTTAGGTGCCGGGTGAAGGCGTTTTTCGTCATAATCCCTCCCCCCCACTGCCTTTTGCATTTGATGTACTTCACTGCTTGTGGGTTTTATTCTGTGCAAGATTATAGTTTCCTATAGTATTTTATGGCTTTTCGATCTTTTACTTGGGAATGCCCCACAGGACTTTTGCCATTAGGTGGTGTATAAATATTGGGAACGAACGAACGAACGAACGAACGAACGAATGATTGAATGAATGCTGCCTGCGCACGATGCCCGGCAGGAAGTTGGTAGGTGGGGTGGCTCCCCCTCCCCACTTTGAGTAACGCTTCTGTGATCTTTCCAAGAGTCTCTGGGATGCCCGGTCGCCTGTGGAGAGTCAGAATCACCTCCAGGCTCTTCCCCCCCCCCCCACACTCTCTCTGGGCAAATGAGCCAGTCAGAGTGGACTTGCAGCTTCTTGGGGGTGCTGCAGGGTACCTCCACTGGCGAGAGAGGCAGAGAGAGCCCCCCTCCGCAAGACACCCCCCCCCGCCTGGCTGCAGCAGGGCCTGCGTGGCTGTTGCCAAGGTGGGCGGCTGCTGTTCCTTTCTTCCTCCTTGCAAGCAACTCCTTGCGAGCGAGGGAGTAAATTGATTCCAGGCGGCTGGCTTGTTTTGGCTGGGGGACTCTATCTCGGCCGCCGCTGGCGCTGGGGGAGGAATGTGGTTGGCGGCTGCTGCGAGCCTCTCTTATCGGCCTGCGTTGCTGCGTCGGGGTTAGAAGGTGACCCCCGTGTATCACCGGGACCCGGCCTGATAAGGAGGGGAGCGGGAGAGGATCTGAGGGACTTGGGGGACGACGGGCGAGGGGAGCGACGAGGAGCCCTGTTGCTCCAGCGCAGCTTTCCGCCTCCTCTGCGCAAGGGGGGCTTTTCTGAGCGAGCAACACGATCCAGCAGGCGTATTGTTCTGCGTCCAGATTCCATTCCTTCAAGCTCTTGGAAACGAGATGAGTTGCTTAGAGGGCTTTTTGGACTTGCGACATGCAAAATATGGATCAACACACACACACACACACAATATCTCTCTTTCTGTTGGAAAGGCAAATTGAGCAGAAGTGAGCCCCAATTTGCCCCGTTTCTGGGCAACCACAGACTCTGGCTTAGCCTGCTCCTGCATTCAGGGGCATAGGAAGGGGGGGCGGTGGGTGTGGTCCGCCCCAGGTGTCATCCTTGAGGGGGGTGACAAAATGGCACACTGCGGGGGGCGACACTTGCGAGCCAGTGTGGTGTAGTGGTTAAGAGTGGTAGACTTGTAATCTGGTGAACCGGGTTCGCGTCTCCGCTCCTCCACATGCAGCTGCTGGGTGACCTTGGGCTAGTCACACTTCTCTGAAGTCTCTCAGCCCCACTCACCTCACAGAGTGTTTGTTGTGGGGGAGGAAGGGAAAGGAGAATGTTAGCTGCTTTGAGACTCCTTCGGGTAGTGATAAAGCGGGGATATCAAATCCAAACTCCTCCTCTTCTTCTTCTACCGCGGGTCCTGGCCTGCAGTGTGCCCAAGCCACGCATCTCTCCTGGGAGTGATGTGGTGGCTCGGCGCCCAGCGCTGCCGAAAATGGCAGCGTGGGGCTTGCGTCTGCCAGGCAGACTCCGTGGGCAGGATCGCCACGGTGCCCCCCTGGGTGGCTTGCCCCACCCCCGCCGCCCCAGGTGCCGGAGCAGCTAGCTACGCCCCCTCCTGCGGTGCTGGAAGGTGGGCTGAGCTCTGCTGTCTCCCCAGGCAAAGTACTGGGGTACCCCCTCCCTCCCAACCTGGAGCTCCTTGTGCCCACGAAGGGGCTTCTTTGCTCTCCTCCTGCCGTGCTGGGGGGGGGCAGAGGAAACGAAGGTAAGAGGGGACGTGATGGAAGATTGTGAAATTATTCATGACATGGAGAAAGTAGGTGGAGAAAGGTCTTTCTCCTTTTCTTATAACTCTGGAACTCGTGGATATTCGAAGAAGCTGAATGTGGGGAGATTCAGGGCGGGTGAAAGAAATTCCTTCTTCACACAGTGCAGGGTTAAACTGTGGAATTCCCTCCCATCTGGCGTTGGGCTAGTGAGAGCCACAGTGGCGGTGAGGCTAGCCCAGCCTTTGCCAACCAGGTGCCCTCCAAATGTTTTGGACCCCGGCTCCGTCGGCATCATATCGTGTGTGGAGGCACCCACCCTGAGTCCTCAAATGCCCCTTATTGCTTTGACAAAGCTCCGGGAGGGAAGCCCTTGATGCAGCGCGGAGTTAAACTGTGGAACTCACCACCACAGGAGGAGGCAAGGATGTCCACCAAGTTGGATGGTTTTAGAACAGGCATAGGCAAACTCAGCCCTCCAGATGTTTTGGGGACTACAACTCCCATCATCCCTAGCTAACAGGACCAGTGGTCAGGGATGATGGGAGTTGTAGTCCCAAAACATCTGGAGGGCCGAGTTTGCCTACGCCTGTTGTAGAAGATGCTTAGACCAATTCATGGTGGTGGTGGTGAGGAGGAGGAGGAGGAGGAGGAGGAGGAGGAGGAGGAGAGGGCTATCGATGGCTCTGCTTTGCCTCCCCAGTCGGAAGCAGCAGTGCTTCTGAATCCCAGTTGCTGGAATCTGCAGGAGGGGAGAAGCGGGATCTTGTGCTGGGATCCTGCTTGCAGCATCTGGTTGGCCCCTGTGAGAAAAGGATGCCAGACCAGACGGGCCCTGGCCATGATCCGGCAGGCTCTTACTAGGTTCTTACATGAGGCTTAGGGATGTGTGCAGGATGGTTGCCCAGGCTCTGAAGAGACAAATGCCCCCCCCCGTCCCTCCCTCTATGCCTCCTCTTTCTCTCTCTGCCTCCCCCCCACCCCGGTTGCCAAGCCCTGTTCCAAAGACCCCCGTCCCCGTCCTCCGCCTTGCCAAGCCCACCGCATGAATGGCCTTTGAGTCCTCTGGGGGGCTGTTTGCAGAGCAAACTGTGGGGCTGAAAGCCTTTCATTCTGTGCTCCTCGGCTGCCAGGGGTCAGTGAAACTGCTGAAGCAGCTGGTGTCGTGCAGGAGTGCGCAGTGCCCCCTCCCTCCATGCTCATCAGCCCGTGTGGGGCAGCAGCAGAGGGGCCTGGCATGTGCGGTGACCGGGACCTGGCCGAGGGGCCCGAGCCCAAACGTGCTTTGTCCTCCAGACATGCAGGAGCCTCTCTCAGGGCTGGGGGAGGCAGAGCGCAGGGGGCACGTCCTGGGCTGCATCGGTGCTTCTCGGCAAGGGCGGGGGTCCGCTCTGGAAGCTCCTGCAAGCTTTCATCCTGATCTCATCTGAAATGGATTTTGAAAGCCTGGTGGGCAAGCAGAGAGCAGAGACCGCTGCCTCCCTGACAGAAGCAAACAGGGAGCAGGTTTCCCTTCCTCTTGGTTAATTAGTAGCAGATGCTGTGGGGAGGGGGGCTAGCTGTGGTAGCAAGAGGGGCCAAGGGCAGGTGGGGAGGCTGCTCCTGAAGGTGTGTGTGTGTGTGTGTGTGTGTGTGTGTGTGTTGCAGCACAGCTGGTGCAAACGGCCAAGTTGTGCAAGAAGGGCTGAGCCATTCGCTTTGGGAAGCCCCCTCCCACAGCAGTGTTTTGCTGGCCCCTGTGGGTTAAACCACAGAGCCTAGGGCTTGCTGATCAGAAGGTTGGCGGTTCGAATCCCCGCGACGGGGTGAGCTCCCGTTGTTTGGTCCCTGCTCCTGCCCACCTAGCAGTTCAAAAGCACGTCAAAGTGCAAGTAGATAAATAGGTACCACTCTGGGGGGAAGGTAAACGGCATTTCCGTGCGCTGCTCTGGTTCACCAGAAGCGGCTTAGTCATGCTGGCCACATGACCCGGAAGCTGTACGCCGGCTCCCTCGGCCAGTAAAGCAAGATGAGCACCACAACCCCAGAGTCGTCCGTGACTGGACCTAATGGTCAGGGGTCCCTTTACCCTTTACCTTTACTTCCTCATGGCACACCCTGGTCTCGATCGTGCTCTGGGGGTGCCTCAGCACACGTAGGGGGCTGTTTGCAATGAATGGGTTGGAGCGGGGTTGGGAGGAAGGGGGGCACAACGCTGGTCTGGCCTTGACTCTTCGTAGAGTTGGAAGGGACCCCATGGGTCATCTAGATCCACCCTCAGCAATGCAGGAATGGCAACTAGAGAATTCCTGTCGGGTGGCCACCCAACCTCTGTTGAAAAGCCTCCTGGTCTCATCTGAAATGGCACGAGGGAGAGACCATCACAGCTCTTTCCATCAGAAAGTTATTTCTGATGTTTAGTCAGAATCTCCTTTCCATCAGTTTGGGGTCCTTGCCGCTGGAGCTCCATTCTCCATGTGACAACCCTTTTGGTATGTGAAGGTGGCTCCCCTCTCTCCTTCCATCGCCTCTTCCCCAGGCTGAACATACCCAACATTCTCCATTGTTCCTCCCAAGGCTGGGCTCCCAGACCCTGGATCACCTCGGTCTCCTTCCTCTGCCCACCCGCCATCTTGCCAATATGCAGAGTGCTGTGCTGTGTTCCTCGGGGAGAGTGGATGGCAGGAGAAGGGGGGGGAGCGTGGGGGTCTTGCTGGAAATGGCCCCCACCACACTGGCAGTGGGGAAGGACCTTGATAAGAGCCAGAAGGGGACAGCCACATTTATAAACTTCCAGTGAAGGAGACTTTGGGCTCACCTGCAAATCTAAAATTTCTGGGGGGTTTCCAGTCTGTGCGTGGATGGAAATTTTGTGGGTGGGGGAATTGGAACGCGTCATTCCGAATATTTACTTCCCGCCTTTGTGCTTTTATAGAGCCAGGCTGGCTATCACAAACCCAGCTGCAATCCAGACAGACCTCTCTTAGCAACGCTGCCTTGGCTGCCTCTGAGCCTTATTACAACAGCATGAGTTCCCTTGGCCAATATTGTTCTGAACCAATGCTTTTACAAATACTCCGCTCGTTCTTGAAAACGAGAGGCTTCCTCATTTCTTTCCAAACTGCATTGCTTCCCCCACCCTCAATTCCTTTTCTTTTCTTTTTTGTAGTTTAGCACCAGCCCAAACAAAAAACAAATAACCACGGTGTTGGTGTCCAATTTGAGGTCTCCGTGGGGAGGAAACCCTGTTTGCAGGGTGTGTGTGTGTGTTTGTGCAGGAGGCTTCATATGCAGATGCCAAGAAAATGGAGAGAAGCAGTGCATCAGGGGGGATAGATTACAACTGGTCCATGTCCCGTATTTGAAGGAGGGACTCAGAGAGGAGTTTCCCCCAGGGCTACCTAGAGATGACAGAGATTCTCCATGAGACCCCACAGCCCTTCCCTGAATCCAGCCTTCCTTTGCCTGGCACCTTCCAGAGCTGTTACACTACAACTCCCACCAGTCTGATATTTGGAGCCGGTGGGACTTGCAGTCCAAGATGCCCGAGGAGCCAGCCTCGGTTGGGGAAAGGTGCCCGGCTGTCTTCCACGAGGGCCAGCCAGCTGCCTCCTTGGCGCCCACAAGCGGGGCCCTCGCTGGGTCTCATCCGGCGCTCTGAGCGCAGAGATTCCCAATTCCGGCTGCCGCACCCCCGGGCGTCCTCAGCCACCTTGTCCTCCTCGCATTGGCCTCACCCTTGAGGGGCCTCCTGCACTTAGCGGGCATCACCGCGGCATCAGGTGGCGGCTTCGGCAGCTAAGTGCTTCCAGCTGGATGGCGGCTGCTTCTTAGCCAAGCGGTGGGGAGGTCAGGCCCACCCCGCTGAGCCCCAGGCAACTCAGGAAGCGGCACAAATGCTTCCAGGACGTGGTCCGGGGAGGGGGGCGCACATCGCTCCTTCGGCCGGCTGCCACAAGAAGGGAAACGGCTGGTGCCCCCAAGCTCTCCAGCAACATTCTGGGGTTGGGATTTGGGGTGCCGAGGAGAGTTGCCGGGAGGAGGTTGGGCGCCGCCAGACTCAGATGCTTTTGTGCCAAAAGCCAACAAGCCCAGTTTCCCCCCTTGGGGCTCCGCTTGCTTTCCGAACACACGGTGATGGCAGAGGGGAATCTGTAATGTGGCACCGTGGACAGAAGCAACTGTTTTGTGCTGTTTCACGATAAGGCCTGCCCTGCATAATTGCATAAAGTTCTGCAGCCCCATCGGAGCCTTTTTTAGGCCTGGGCGATATATTGTCCAAAACCGGTAGAGTGGCTGGGGAGACCCGGCCAGATGGGCGGGGTATAAATAATAAATTATTATTATTATTATTATTATTATTATTATTATTATTATTATTATTTATACCCCGCCCATCTGGGTTTCCCCAGCCACTCTGGGCGGCTTCCAACAGAACATTAAAATGCAATAATCTATTAAACATTAAAAGCCTCCCTAAACAGGGCTGCCTTCAGATGTCTTCTAAAAGTCTGGTAGTTGTTTTTCTCTTTGACATCTGGTGGGAGGGCGTTCCACAGGGTGGGTGCCACTACCGAGAAGGCCCTCTGCCTGGTTCCCTGTAACTTGGCTTCTTCGTAATGAGGGAACCGCCAGAAGGCCCTCGGAGCTGGACCTCAGTGTCCGGGCTGAACGGTGGGGGTGGAGACTATTGGTTCCATAGTTTTTGACCGGACAATATATCGCGAATCATGATGTGTGTTAGCGTTGGGTGATATATCGTCCAAACCCGGTTTGAAGTGCATATTGTGATAATGGTCTCACAGTACTCTCCCTTGGAATGCCCTCCTTCAGATGTCAAGATTAAGAACAACATAACTTTTAGAAGACATCTGAAGGCAGCCCTGGATTGGGAAGTTTTTAATGTTTGATATTTTACTAAGTTTTACACATGCTGTAAGCCACCCAGAGTGGCTGGGGAAACCTAGCCAGATGGGTGGTGTTACGAAAATTACGGGGGGGGGCACCTCAGGAAAGTTTCCTCCCAAGTAAACTGTTGGGGTACGGAGCGATGCCCTTAAGGGAACCCATCAGGGAAATGCACTGGCTCTGCAGCCTATGCAGGACGACCTCAGTAAGCCATCAATGGGTGATTTTCAGAAATTTTCAATGGGTGATTTTCAGAAATTGCTGGGCAAATGTTTTCCTCCGGACTTGCCATTTGGCAGGCTATGCAAACCAAGATACTATTGTTCCCCCTCCCATTGGGTGCTCAAGATGGATTTTCCAATACTTAACACCCATTCAAATCTTGCCCTGAACCATTACCTTATGTCAATCTTGTTTGCTAATATGTTAATCATGTATAACTCTGCCCTTTATTAAGGTAGTGCTGATGCTCCAGTGGTTTTGATGATGTTTTCCGGACTGTATCTTTGGATGTGGGGGGAAGTTTTAAAAATCCTTGTCACCCTGTTTCCTACGTTCAGTCTTGGCTTGAACCTGTTGCGCAATAAACTAGGATCTCTGTTCTTTGCTCCTGTGATGGCCTGGGAGTCAGACTCTGATGCTGAACCTGAGGGATCCCAGCCTGCACAGGATTCCCCGCCTCCAGAACCAGCTGAGCCGGGGCCAGGGCTTGAGCCTGAAGGATCCCCACCTGTGCTGGATCCCCAGGTGCAGGCATCAGCAGAGTCTGCTCTGGCTCCTGATGGGAGGGAGGACCCATTGCCTGCAGGTGCTCCACTCCCAGCCTCTTCAGAGGAAGCTGAGGCAGCCCCTGGGTCCAGTAACCCACCAGCCTCTCCTGAGCTGCAGAGGCTCAGGACAGAGAGGCGAAGAGAGCTAAGTGCCTTACAGGAGGAGTGCTCGCCTCCAGGCCCGGAGGAGAGGCGAGTCTCCGGAGGATCGGGGCCGCCCTAAGCATAGGGCCAGATAAAAGCCAGCCAGACCCAGCCCAAGTTGCGTGAGCAACTTAGTTGCAAGCGTATGCTCAACCTGCAACCTTGTGCCTGCACCTGCCTTGGACCTTGACCTGCTCCCTGCCTCGCTCCCCGCCGGACTGACCTCCTTTGGACCCCTAGACCCAGGACTGGACTTGGACCTCGCTTCACGGACAAACCCTTGGGGCCAGCACAGCTCCGTTGATGGCTGGACTCATGGCAGAACCCCGCGGGCTTTGCCCGACAGCTAGGTGGCTGAGCAGCCTCGCACCTGGATCCCCCCCCCCAACATTGGGGTATTAATAATAAACATAATTTTATTATTATTACTGAGCAGGCAAAATATTGCGAATCATGGGGGTGTGGGTGCATGCTATATGTCAAAATCACGATGCAGGAAGAACCACGAAGCCAGCCAATTCCTCAGACATGGTGATATATCAGTATATTGCGATGTTTAGCTGGTGATACACCGCAGTGTTGAAAACCAGATCTCGCTCAGCCCTTGTGCCCAGAGTGCCTGCAGTCCTGGCAAGCGGGGCTAAACCCTGGCCTCTGGCTGCCTGAGTCTCCTTGCGCACCCCCCTTCTCCACTTTGATTGCAAGTGCTGTTAATCATCTGCAGGCTATTAGTGCAGGTGCCAGACCGGCTGCTGATAAGGATCTGATTTAGGCTAAGCTGGAAAAGCCACTCCTGGCTGTTGCCTGCCCCGCTCCAGAAACAGAGGAGGGCAAGTGGAGTCGTGGAGGTTGCAGCAGCGACCCCTGGGCTTTGCTCAAAGTCGAAGCTGCTTCTCACTTGAGGGCTGAGGGGAGGCGGCTGCCTGCCACGGACCAGAGACTGGGCGTGTTCAGCAGGACTTGCAAAAAACATAAAATAAAGGCAAATTAGAGGTTTGCAGAACCTCCGTCCTGCGGAGATGTTGCTTTTTAACAACCGGTGCTGGCCGGATTCAACCGCACCATGGCAACAGGTTTCGGGAGAGGCGGGTGCGCAATCACCAAGGACACTGGAAAGAAAACACTTGGTTTTACTTTAAAAAGAAATGTTAGAAGTTCACAAGGTACTTCAGGCAGGCATCTAGGGGGTGTGGGAGGGGTGCTGTGTCGAAGGAGAAGGAGAAGAAGTGTCACCAACACAACCAGCGACCCCATAATATCCTGGGGGGTCCCTCTGCAGTTGCAGCTAAACACACTTTCCCTGCCCGCATGTGTGGGCTCCATATAAGCAGTGTGGCCTGGTGGTTAGAGTGCTGAACTAGGACCTGGAAGGGTTGTTGTGAGGACGAAAAGGGGGGGAGGAGAATCATGTATGCCACTTTGAGCACCTTGGAAGAAAAGGTGGTATATAAATGTAATACGTCTCTTTTTTAAAAAGAGACAACTATCCATACATTATGCTAGCCCCCCCCCCCGGTGTTGCGCAGAAGGGCCCTGATTGAGAGGGAAACGTGTTTGTGGCAGCGACAGAGAATCATGTAGCTCAGTTGGCGAGGGCACGGTGCTGATAATGCCATGGTTGCGGGTTTGGTCCCTGTATGGGACACCTGAATATTCCTGAATTGCAAGGGGGTTGGACTAGATGACCCCAGGGTCCCTCCCAACGATAGTTCTCTGTTTCACCAGGACTGCTCCTCCCGGTGGCTGCTAAGAATACCCAGCATAAATGGCAGCCGGTGTCAAAAGCGGGTTGGGGTGCAGTGCGGAGTAAACCAGGGAGGACCCTTGTAGTTCTGCAGCAGCGCACCTGCCCTGCATGCAGGTGGTCTTGGGTTCGATCCCTGGTGTTTCCTGGGACAGGAATCCTGGCTGAACCCCGGAGAGCGGCTGCCTGTCTGTGCCCTTTGCTCGGGGGACCCCGGCACCCGCCGCTTTGCTGCTGGGGCTGCTCAGGGTCTCAGGCCAGGCGTTTCGGGCTGAGCCTGGTAGCTCCTTGCCCTGAGTGCAGAGCTGCTTGATCGGGTGGGGCTTGGCAGGCGCCTCCGGAAGCCCAGCCTCCTCCTCCTCCTCCTCCTCCTCCATCTCCTCCGTTGCCTTTGGCTCCGACATCCAAGTGGGATTTGGGTTTCGTTTGGGGGTTGAGGAAGCCTTTTCCTGGCGCAGAGTCAGGCTCCTGGAACCAGTAGCCGCTGCTTCCGTTTTTGCCGTCTTTCGCTCTGTGGGTCTCTCTCAGGGGAGCGTGTGTGTGTGTGTGTGTGTGTGTGTGTGTGGAGGCTCCCTCCCTCTCATGCGAGAGCCTGGCTGGTTTATGGGACCCCCCCCCAATGTCTCTGAGCCTTGTGGGTCATTCTGAGCTGCCAAGTCTTGTCCTCTGGGGGGGGGGCTGCAGATCGATTTTATCGTGCAAGAGGGCAAAGAAGTGTCGCCTCCTTTTAAAAATGTGGATTTATTTGAATTGCATTATTTTTAAAAATATATATAGTTGTGATTTGTTACGATGTAAACCACTCAGACTTCTGGGGAGCAGTATATCAATTGCATTTTGATAAACAGTCTCTCCAGATGTTGCGGGTGGACTCCCAGCTGACCCTCCTCCCTGACCATTGGCTGGAGTCCTTGCGAACCCTTCAGGGCTGTTGTTAGCACAGCCTCAAGTTGGCTGGCAAAGTCTCCTGGCAATGTGAGGGTGCAGATCTGTCCAGAAATCTAATCTCCTCTTCTTCTTCTTCTTCTTCTTCTTCTTCTTCTTCTTCTTCTTCTTCTTCTTCTTCCTTGTCCTCCGTCCTTCACTGGGTAACAGCAGCGCTTTTATCTCCCTCCCTATTGCGGTCGGAAAATCCACATGGCTCTTAAGGAAAATATTTGCTCAGCAGCAGTTTTCGCAGGAATTTGGGAAGCTAATTTGAAAAATCTGCTGGGAAGCCGACAATGGGCCCTTTCAGCGTGTCACCGAGACCCTGCGGGGAGCAGTGCCTGCCTGCCTGCCCACTGAGCCCCAGCCCTTCCTGGCTCCCCCCACACCGAGGAAACCTTCGCCTTGTGCCAGGCCCAGAGGTGAGGGCAGGCAGGGCGGGGGCTGCCTGTGGGAGCAGAGAGGGCACCCTGCTAGCCTTTGGTCCT
Organism: Lacerta viridis; assembly: GCA_900245905.1. Taxonomy (NCBI): domain Eukaryota; kingdom Metazoa; phylum Chordata; class Lepidosauria; order Squamata; family Lacertidae; genus Lacerta; species Lacerta viridis. The sequence goes on from OFHU01000575.1 coordinate 440,397, forward strand.
GCAAGGGGGGGGCAGGGCAAGGGGCCCACGCTGGAAAGCGGCCAGTGGCTTGCAGGAGCTGGGCTTGCAATGCCTCTTGTATTAGAACCATAGAGATGGAAGGGACCCAAGGGTCATCTAGTCCAACCCCCTTGCAGTGCAGGCATCTCAGGAAAAGCATCCCGGAGAGACGGCCATCGAACCTCTGCTTAAAAACCTCCAAGGACGGAGAGCCCACAACTTCCCAAGGGAGACTGTTCCACTGCTGAACGGCTCTTATTGCCAGAAAGTTCTTCCTGATGTTTAAGGACGCCTCATTCCTTCTTGCAATTTCTTCCTCCCAAGGAGAGGCGCTTGGGAGGTTTTCTGCCTCAGGCTGGCTTTGGGTGCACCTCAGGTCCCCCTCGGAGCCCTTCCTCTGAGGCTGATGGCAGGGCCTTTTCGGTGGTAGCTCCCCACCTCTCTCAGTGAGGGCTGCTGGGCGCCTCCACTGACGTCTTTTTGGTACTAGGACTAGGAGAAAGCCTGCCTTTCCGCCCGGGCCTTTGAGTGATTGAGATGATTATGTTTTACTGTTAGCTGGTGCGTGTATTGTAAAAATGTCAGTCTTGTACTGTATATGGCTTTTCTCTCTCTTTTAATGGCATATTTATGTTTTTAAATGTAAGCTGCTTGGAGGCCTCCCTTGGCAACAACTGATGAGTAATAGTAATAATAATAATGAACATAAGAGCTTGCTGGATCAGGCTAGGTGGAGCCAGGGGCGTAGGATGGAGGGCGCGGGGGGTTTGGTCTGCTCCTGGTGCCACCCTGATTGGGGGGTGACAAAATGGGGGGCTGCACTCGTCCCTGCAGGGGCGGCAGCGTGAACAAGCCACGCATCTCAGCACCCGCAGGCTCCGCGCTGTCCACCCACTGCTCCCCCCCCAGCTGTAGGGCGGCTGAGACCCTGCTGTGCGCACCGTCCCTGTGGGTGTCACATACCACGTCTCATCCCTATGGGCACCAGGTGCCGGCATGGCACGGAGCGTGCGGCGCCCATAGGGACGGGGCACGCAGCAGGGCCTCAGCCGCCCTACAGCTGGGGGGGGGAGGCAGCGGGCGGACAGCGCAGAGCCCTGTGGGCGGTTCGCCCCACCCCGAGCATTCCTTCCCAGGTGCCCGAGAGGCTTCCTCCGCCGCTGGGTGGAGCCCATCCACCCTGGCATCCTGTTCTCACAGTGGTTAACTAGATGCCTCTATTGGGAAACCCGCAAGCAGGATCCGAGCCCAAGAGCAACCCTCTCCCCTCCTGGGGTTTCCAGCAACTGGGATTCAGAAGCATGGCTGCCTCCGACTGGGGAGGCAGAGCCGAGCCAGCCTGGCTGGGCGCCATCGATAGCCCTCTCCTCCTCCAGGAATTTGACTGATCCTTTTTTAAAACCAGCCAACGCACCGGTAGTGGTCACCACTGTCTCCTGGGGCCGGGAGTTCCACAGTTGGTGTTGCCTGAAGGATTTCCTTTTATTCAGGGGTCAGCAAACTTTTTCAGCAGGGGGCTGGTCCCTCAGACCTTGTGGGGGGCTATATATTTTTTTTGGGGGGGATGAACGAATTCCTATGCCCCACAAATAACCCAGAGGTGCATTTTCAATAAAAGGACACATTCTATTCATGTAAAAACAGACTGATTCCCACACCGTCTGTGGCTCAATTTAGGTGATAGGGCTGGATCCGGCGCCCGGGCCTTAGGTTGCCTACCCATGCTTTTATCTGTCCTAAGTCTTCCAACATTGGATGTCCACGAGTTTGAGAGATATGAGAGAGGGAGAAAAACTTGCATCTGTCCGCTTTTCCTGTGCCAGGCACGATTTTACAAACTCCTATCATGTCGCCTTCTGCTCCCCTTTTCTCTAAACCCCCATCATTCAGCCCGGACACTGAGATCCAGCGCCGAGGGCCTTCTGGCGGTTCCCTCACTGCGAGAAGCAAAGCTACAGGGAACCAGGCAGAGGGCCTTCTCGGTAGTGGCGCCCGCCCTGTGGAACGCCCTCCCATCAGAGGTCAAAGAGATAAACAACTACCTGACATTCAGAAAATACCTGAAGGCAGCCCTGTTTAAGGGAAGTTTTTAATCTGTGATATTCTAATGTATTTTAATATTTGTTGGAAGCCTCCCAGTGTGGCTGGGGAAACCCAGCCAGATGAGCGGGGTACAAATTATAAATTATTATTATTGTAAACCAAAACCAAAAACAAAAAACCAAACGCCGCATCCTTTCCTCACATCCCCTTGACTGTATTGTGAACCTTTCCCGGCTCTTCCATATCCGTTTGGAGTTGGGGCGACCAGAACAGAGCACATAATTCACAACTCTGCTGCTTGACAGGGGTGGGGATGTGGTTTCCTGCTCTGCCTCGGGCAGCAAAATACCTTGAACCGATGCCCCAGTGGCACAGCCGGTCCTCTTAACAAGAGCGTGTGGCAGAGGCACGTTTTGGGCATTAAGACGCCCCTGCCCAGCACTCAGCACCCCCAGGCTGTGCCTGGAACCAAGAGGGAAGGAAAGCAAACCCCCCCCCCCGCCTTGAGCATCCGCTGTGCCCCCTCCCTTGCCCCCCCCAGCCACAGGGAAAGAGCTGCGTTCCTGCTAGGTGGGGCCGCGGCCGTGCGATCCAGCGTTGGAAAGCCCCTCCGCCTAATCAGATCCATGTGGCGCTCGCCCGGTCCATGCGCAGCCGGCAGCGGGTGGGGAGGGAGAAGCCGCCCTGGACTCTTGGCCGGCGAGAGGAGTCTGGAATGGGAGGCAGCTGTGTCAACAGGCTTGGCTCTGGCGGAAAAGGAGCCGCGGCATTTTGGCACACCTTGCTCTGCCAAGGGTGGCCCCCCTCTCCCCGTGTGGGCACAGGCAAGCAGCCACTCCAGTTGCTGTATCAGGCCTGTGGAGGAAGCGAGGTTGGCTCTGACTGGCAGCAGCTGCCTGGAGTCTCTGGGGCGGGGAGTCCTTCCCAGCCTTGCCCTAGAGACTCCGGCAAGGTGTCCTTCTGAGCATCCTCAAGGATTCCTGGAAGGGACCGGCAGAAACCGCTGGCTCCCCCCTTCAGCGGATCGGAGGGGAACGGCCATCGTGGCTCCGTGGCAGAGCAGAGGGTCCCAAGTTCAGTCTCCAGGCAGAGGCTGCTGGGAATGTGCCCTGCCCGACACCAGAGCCATTGCTGCCGGCCAGTGTAGACAGCATTGAGCTAGATAGAATCCATACCCGCCAACATTTCTCTGATGAAAATAGGGACGTCCTGTTCTCCCATCAGGAAGCTTCTCCAGCGTTTGATCTTGCGGCACAGACAGACGTCATCTGCTCATCGACATCGGCCACCTCGAGCCGATGGCAACCTCTCTGCCTCGCCTACCTCGCAGGGTTGTTGTAAAGGAAAAATGTGCGGGGAAGGAATTGTGTGCAGCACCTTCCACAAATAAATGGAAATGGAATTTTAGCTGTAAGCTGCCGTGAGTCCCCATCAGGGAAAAAGGCAGATAATAATAATAATAATAATAATAATAATATAATAATAATAACTAAATGGAAACTGTGAGATTGATCAGGAACATACCAGAGAGCAAATCCTATTGAACTCAATGGGACTTCATTCTGTGTAAAAATGCTTCGGATTGCAGGCTGCCCAGTCTTGACCCAGTTACCTGGGAGTAAGCTCCATGGACTACAGTGGGATTTGCTTCTGAGTAGAGAGTGTGACTCTCTATTTACAATAGATGAATCGGCACTCGCTGCGTTTCCTAAGAAATGGCTGGCTGCAGAAGCATTGCAAGGAAAGGATTTTGAGTGGTTGGGTGACCTTTTTCTTCAAAATTACAGGAAGGGCTCTGTATGGCAGCTTCACCATTTTCTCCATTTGGTGCAAGGATTCTACTTTCAGCAGAAACAGGACTCCTACTCTTTCTCACTCTCCACTTTTAATTGTTCTCTGAGATGTGGAGGAAAGGAGAAAAGGGGAACCGTGACATTTGGGAATTAAATCAGGAACCAGGACAGCTTCTGTAATTCCAGGAGTGTCCCTGGAAAACCAGGACACTTGGAGGGTATGAGAATCATCAGACCTTAGAGTTGGAAGGGACACCCAAGAGTCATCTATAAGTCTCCCCATCTTGGAGGGTGGGGGGGTCTCCCTCGCTATGCGCGAAGTTCATGTGTGAGTGGTCTTTGCCCCTGTCCGTATGATGGCGAGGGGGGGGGGTCTCTGCCAGTGTGGTGTAGTGGTTAAGAGCGGTAGACTTGTAATCTGGTGAACCGGGTTCGCGTCTCCGCTCCTCCACATGCAGCTGCTGGGTGACCTTGGGCTAGTCACACTTCTCTGAAGTCTCTCAGCCCCACTCACCTCACAGAGTGTTTGTTGTGGGGGAGGAAGGGAAAGGAGAATGTGAGCCGCTTTGAGACTCCTTCGGGTAGTGATAAAGCGGGATATCAAATCCAAACTCTTCTTCTTCTTCTTCTCCCCCCACTCCCCAGTGCTTAGAGGCTGTGCCTCGACTTCCCCTTCCTGTCCAAGACCCCCACCTCCCCCTTCCTGCCCCTGTCCCTTATGGCAGGGGGCGATGACCCCACCGCAGCACCCACTCCAGAAACACCTCTTTCCTTTTAAATTTTTTTATTTTTTGTACAAAAACGCTTACACAGCCTGGTTTTACAAAAAAGGACCTTGGCTCCGTCCGTGTTAGAAAAGAGAGTTCCCAGAAGAAATGGGACATAATCCTGCCTTATAAATATTCTCTAAGCGTCCGTAAAGCTTTGTTTCCCAATAAGCTCCCCCAGAGAGCTCCGTCTCGTGCCCCCCTCCCCCACCCCGACTTCAAGGCCCCCCCCCCAGCAGAAGGGGCGGCCGGTCCTTCCTTCATCTGCTTGCCCCCGTCTCGGCAAAAGGATCCTTCGTTGCCAGAACATGGAGCCCTTTTGCCTTGCTCCGTGACCCCTGGCCACGCTCCGGGCATCCCTGGGGCGGCCACGGCTAAGCGGCCGCCTAGTCCGACGGCATCAGGTCCACCCCTGGGGATGCTGTGCTCGGAACGCCTTAGGGGACGTCCGTGTTGCTACGAGGCAACCCCCCCCCCGGGGGCTGGGACCTGCTTTTTCGCCCAGGCTGCCAGTTTTGCTGGGCCCCTTCCTTGGCTCTAGAAGTAGGAAGGCCGCAGGGTCCTGGGTGCGGTGCGGCCGGTCGTCTGCGGCTGCATGAGCGGCACCTCGTACTCCAGGCTGTTGGGGGCCGCTTTCTGGCCGTGGCCCCCCAGGTCCCCGTTCTCCTTCACCCCCTCCAGCTCCAGCGGGCCGGCAGCTCCAGAGGCGGCATGTGCCTGTCTCCTCCTCCTCCTCCTGCGGCGCACGTAGTAGGAAGCGGCGGCCACGGCAGCGGCAAGCAGCACCGCGGAAGCCACGGCGGGCACCACCACGAGTGCCAGGCTGGTGCCCTTGCCCTGGGTGACGGGCGCGTGCTGCTGGTGGGTCAGGTGCAACGTGCGGGCCTCCACGCACAGGTTGTCCTCGTGGGCCTTGCCCCCCAGCGGCCCTACGCAGATGTGGTAGGAGGAGTTGGGTGCCAGGCCCCGCACGGTGTACTCGGGCAGAGAGGCTGGCAAGCGGAGGGTGACAGGGCGCTTGTCCGGCCCAGAGAGACTCCAATACGTCAGGCGAATCCCTTTCAGCTCCAAAGACGACCAGGCCTCGTTCTGCAGGTCCACCTTCAGCGAGGTGCCCCCCACGTGCTTGATGGCCAGCCGCTCGGGAGGGGCGGGTGCCCGGGCAGCAGTGGGCATGGCTGTCGCCCGGGCCCTAGTCTCGCAGTATGGGCCGGTGAAGCCCACAGGGCAGGCGCACTCCAGGTGGTTCTGGGCATCCAGTTGGCACATGCCCCCGTTGAGGCAAGTGCCTGGCGGGCAGAGGCGAGGCTCCGCGCTGGGCAGGCCTTCTGGCGTGGTGGGCGAGGTGGGCGACGTTGGCTCCATGGTGCTGGCCGTGCTGGGCGCACCCGGGCGGCTAGGCACAGGTTTGACCACATCCGGCCTGGTGGTCTTCTGCGTGCCCACACTGCTGGTGGTAGTGGTGACTGGGCAGCCGAAGTCTGCGTATTCCAGGCTCTGGAGCAGCCGGCCAGCGTTCCTGGGCGGGAAGTGGCAGCGAGTCTCCTCTGGCCTCCGCAGCAGAGCTTTGCCGCTGGCGGCCCAGCTGACGAACCAGCTCATCGGGCAGACACAGTTGAAGGGGTTGGCAGCGGCTGTCACGGCCCGCAGCCGGGGGAAGGAGGCGAGGAACCCGCCTGGGAGGCTGCTGAGGTTCAGGTTGCTGATGTCCAACTCCTGCAGGTTGCGCAGTTCGCGGAAGTCCTCGGGGCGCAGGTGCGAGATCTGCGCGTTGCTGGCTAGGCTGAGCTTGGTGAGGCCCCGCAGGAGCTGCAGCGCCGGGGGCACCGCGGTCAGCAGGTTGTCGGAGACGTCCAGCTCGTGCAGGGTGGCCACGCTCTGCAGCAGCTCCTCCTCCACCTCGCCCAGGCCCAGCCCGGCGATCTTCAGTGACTCGAGGTTGGGGACGTGGAAGGCGCCCGGCTCGAGGGCGGTCACCTTGTTCCGGCTGACGTCCAGGAGGAGCAGGGCGGGCAGCTGGAGTGGCGGCAGGGTCCGCAGCTGGTTGTCTTGTAGTTTCAGCTCCAGGAGGTTCTCCAGCGAGTCGAAGGCGGCCGGGTGGATGTGCTGCAGGTGGTTGTGCTCCAGGTAGAGCCGCTCCAGCAACCGCAGGCCGTGGAAGCTCTCGTTGGTGACCTCCCGCAGCTGGTTGGAGGACAGGTCCAGGTTGCGGAGGCCGGCCAGCGGCCGGAAGACGTTCTTTGGCAGGCTGGCGATGAGGTTCTGGGACAGGTCCAGCAGCTGGAGGGCCGGCAGCCCTGCGAAGCTGTCTTCGCCCAGGGACCGGATGCCGTTCTCAAAGACGTACAGGTTGGCCGTGTCCGGGGGGAGGCCCTGCGGGACGGCGTGGCTCCTCCGCGAAATGCAGAAGACCGTCTGGGGCTGGCCACACTGGCATTCGGAGGGGCAGCCCCGGGACAGGATCCCGGCGGGGAGGACCAGCAGTGCCCAGAGCACCAGCTGCCTCATGGCGCGGCTCCTGCGGGGGAAAGAGAGAGATGGGTTGGACAGTGCTGCAAGCCCCCCTGCCGCCCCCCCCCAAGTTCCTGCCCTTCCGGAAATCTGGTTCGCAGCCCAGCTCGATTCTGCTGGCAGAGCCTGACTGGGTTTATGCCTGGAGAAGGAGGCATGGTGAGCTTTTTAGTGCCGGAGGGGATTGTGGTCGTTCCTGCAAGGCAGGGGCAGATGCATGTTTCTGGTGGGACACCCCCCCCCCAATTACAAGCAATAGTGTACAATTCTCTCTCCCCCCCCCAATCTTTACTGGGCTCAGTCTCGTGCAATGTGTGGGTGTGGATTCCATCATAAAAGCTACACCTGGGCAAGGGGGGTGGTCCCACCTCTCCTTGGCAGTTCCCCCCTCCCGGCTTCGTCCTCAGGTGAGGCTGTGCTGCCCAGCTTCCTGCCTTTTGGACACCCAAGGGTCACACGGGAATTGGAGGATCACAGGATTGTAGAGTCGGAAGGGACCACGAGGGTCCTCGTCTAGTCAAACCGAGTCTTTGGCCCAACGTGGGGCTCGAACCCACAACCCTGAGATGAACACGAGTCGGTGCTGACACCACTGGTTAAACAATCCTTAAGAGCATTTTTATTGATTCGCCTTCCCAGTTGTTTGTTGATATACAGTAGTGGAGATTGTTTAGAGAGGATTTTTTTTGGAAGTCAAAAGCCATTACTGGGACAAACCTAATCGAAAGCTTAATTATGGTTAGAATGAAGTCCGTGGTTTGGGCATGTCAGAAACGACAAAGCTTATATTTTGCGATAATTGGGCGAAACTCTGGCATGAGGTGGATTTGCAAACCATATTTTTTAACCCCAATGTTGGAAATGACAGACCATCGTTACAGCTCTGAAGGCTGTTCCACCAGGGAGTCAACTTACGAAACTAAGAGGGAGGAAAATGAAAACAGATCAACGGCTCAAAGACCCGCATCTGTAACCCCTCCCCACTTCTGCCCACCCCTGGCATCTAGTGCCTCTGCCAGGCTCACCAAGGAGGGAAGAGGGGGCAGCCTTTCTCAGCCCTGCCTGGGACATTCTTCATGCCAAGCAGGTATCCTTCCTCGGAGCTACGGATAAAGGCACACAGCCCCACGCAGCTCTCTCTGAAGCTGCTGAAGGCGGGGTGCCTAACCCAGATTGCCGCCCCTGCGCCGAACCTTGGCTGCCCCTGCCCCCAAATGTCTATCGCTTGAGTCAGGCAAGTGAGGTCGAGCCATCTGGCCTGAGTCAAGGCAGCCCCACCCAGCCTCCTCCTGCGCTGTGTCTCCTGCCACCCAGGGCTGCTCCCCACCAGCTGCAGCAAACTGGACTTCCCGCAGCCCAGGGTGGGGGGAGCCCTTGCCCTGCCAGCCCCCCAGCTGCGTTTGGCTCTGGGCAGGAGCGTTCAGGAGGAAGCCCCCGGGGCTTCAAATCTGCAGAGGCATCTTCAGGGCTCCGCATACGGGGAGTTCTTGCTACCCAAAGGGCATCCGAGACTGGAAAAAGGAAGAGGGGATGGGGGAGACGTCTGAAGGGCTGCCCCATGCAAGATGGAGGAAGCTTGTTTTCTGCTGCTCCGGAGGGAAGGACCCAATCCCATGAATCCAAAAGGCAAGGAGCGTCTCCACCCCCGTCATTCAGCCCGGACACAGAGGTCCAGCTCCGAGGGCCTTCTGGAGGTTCCCTCCCTGCGAGAAGTGAGGTTACAGGGAACCAGGCAGAGGGCCTTCTCGGTGGTGGCGCCTGCCCTGTGGAACGCCCTCCCACCAGATGTCAAGGAAATAAACAACTATCTGACTTTTAGAAGACATCTGAAGGCAGCCCTGTTTAGGGAAGTTTTTAATGTTTGTGTGTTTTGTATTTTTAACATTTTGTTGAGAGCTGCCCAGAGCGGCTAGGAAACCCAGCCAGATGGGCAGGGTATAATAAATAATAATTATTATTATTATTATTATTATTATTATTATTCTGACTCAACGTTGGGAAGGGTCTGGTGGTATGCGCAGTGGAATGCACTTAATTAACCTCTCCTTCATTTGAGGTTTCCAAGCAGATGGCCACGTGCCAGGGATTCTTCCGTTGCGATTCCTGCACTGCCAAGGGTTGGACTAGATGACTCCCGGGGTCCCTCCCAACACTACAATTCTATGACTTACATTTTTTGCTCCCAGTGATGGGCAGAGATGGCTCCCACCCGGGGGCGGGGGGGGGGAGAAGAGCAGCTCCATGCGCTCCCCCCTCCAAAGGGAGCGGCGCATGGCTCATTGCAGCCACATCACCCTGGTCGCACAGAGGCATCTTGTGACTAGCCGGAAAAACCCATCTTGCCTCCTTGCTGCCAAGTCCCTGGGAAGTCACAGAGTGTTTTTCTGCGCATTGTGAGGCGGGCAGCCATGTGTCAAAACACTCCAGTGTCATTCCACCTCTCTCATTCCAGCTGATGATTTCATTCTGCGTAAGCGTTCTCTCCTCCTTGTGTATATTAGCAATGTGTCAGAGGGAGGGAGGGGGGGTCAGCCTAGCCTGTCATCAATTCATGCCCCCAAAGGTTACCGGAAAAGAGCAGAGGAACAGGCTTGTGCAAGAGAGCCCCCCAGCAAGGAAACTAAAGGAAACGGAGCAAACTTTTGGAAACCCCTGGCCTTTGGGTGCTGCTGACGGACACCCGTGGGTGGGGGGCAGAGAAAGGGGTGTGTGGGGAAGATCTGGAAGGAAAACACACACTCCCCTCTCTCCGTGAGGATCTGCCTCCCCCCAAAACTGCCAAAAGCCCAGGAGGAACCCTGCCCTCTCCAGAGGGGTGACGAAACTCCTGTTTGGCTTCTTCCTGTTTCTCAAGAGCAGCCCTTGTCTTGGGTTAAGAGTTTCCTAGGCTCCTGAATCCCTCAGACTCCCAAAGAGTTGCAACGGATGCTTCTCTCTGCCCCTGCCCACCATGCGATTCCCTCTGGTAGATCTGGTCCGCAGGACATATCCAGATCTGGACAGGTGGATCATAGTGGGCAGGTGGCTGGGGCTACCCACCTGGCAATCACCTGAGGCCAGGTGAGGTCAGAGCCAGCAGCTGGGCTGTAGAGGTGCTTCACACACACACACCCCATAGCTCCCCTCCCATGCAGTTCTGCTGCAGGGCCAATCTCAGCAGGGCTGGCACTGAGTGCCGGGTTTAAAGGTATTGAACACCCAGCCTGCTTGCAGAGTGCCCTGGAAGCGACTGAATCAAGAGCCCTGGTGCATTGGAGATTCTCAATTCGTGACGGAGAGTTCTCCTGCTCCTCCGCTCGCTCAGGAGACCAGCAGTTGCTCTTTCCTGGCCTGGGACCCTCCCCCCAGGGCTGCCACCCTTGCCCATCCCAGGAGGAGGGAGCAGTGGGACCCGCCCAGACCCCATGATGTAGGGGAAGAGAGCAGAGAGAGAGGAGAACTACCCTTCTTGCACCCTGAAGTGGGAGTGAGGCTGGAGTGGGTCCTGGGCAGCTCAGGAATGCCCCCTCCCGAAAGCACGATGGGGTCACGGGGATGTGGGGGGAGCACTGCTTGTTTCTCAGCATGTCTGTCAGCCCTTTTAATAAGGGAGCTAATGAACTTCGGCAAAGAAGGGGGGGCTCTGGAATGGTCCCCCCCCCAAAGCTGGCACCACACAGACAGGTAACAAAGGTTGGAATGTGCAGCTGGAGGAAGGAGGGGGGCAGGCCTGGGATGGGCCCCCTCCCTGGCAGGATGACCAGGGAAGAAGGGAATCTGTGGGGAGGGGCATTTTCGCACCCTCTTGCAATGATAGAACTTGTGGGCACAAGAGTAACTGCGCATGCTTCCCATAAGGCAGCATTCACCAGAGATGGTGCTCAGGGCCACAGAACCCGGCAGGCTCGGAGGCGAAGGGCACTCCTTGCTACTGCCAGTCAGTGTTGACAATTCTGAGCTAGATTGTAGAATTGTGGAGTGGGAAGGGACTCCAAGGGTCATCTAGTCCAGCCCCCTGCAATGCAGGAACCTCAGCTAAAGCATCCCTGACAGGTGGTCATCCAAGCTCTGCTTAGAAACCTCTGAGGAAGGAGAGTCCACAACCTCTTGTGGGAGTCTGTTCCACTGTCAAACAGCTTTTACTGTCAACATCAACTTCGTTGGACTGGACATGTTGTGCGGATGCCTGACTATCGTCTTCCAAAGCAACTACTTTATTCCGAACTTAAAAATTGAAAGTGTAATACTGGTGGTCAACAAAAGAGGTTTAAAGACTCTCTCAAGGCAAATTTTAAAAATGTAGTATAAACACCAACAATTGGGAAACACCAGCCTGCGAGCGCTCCAGTTGGAGAACAGCCTTTACCAAAGGCGTCATGGGCTTTGAAGACACTCGAACTCAGGACGCAAGGGAGAAACGTGCTAAGAGGAAGGCACGCTTGGCAAATCCACACCGTGATCAACTCCTGCCTGGAAACCAATGTCCCCACTGTGGAAGGACGTGTGGATCCAGAATTGGCCTCCACAGTCACCTACGGACTCATTGTTAAAACCGTGTTTATGGAAGTCGATCTTACTCGGCTACGAGGGATCGCCAAAGGAGAAGAAGAAAGAAGACTGTCAGGAACGTTTTCCTGATGTTTAGTCAGAATCTTCTTTCTTGGAACCTGAATCCATTGGTTTCTAGCTTGCTTCCTTTCCCAAGCAATGCACTGAGATCCTTGAAGATGGTTCTCGCACCCCCTCTCTGCCTCCTCTTCTCCAGGCTAAACACCCCCAACTCCGTCCCCCTTTCTTTCCAAGCCCAGCATCCTGCCCCTCCCTCCCAGTGTAAGGCAGCGCTCCACCTTCCAAGTTTGGCCAAGTTATTTTGGCACCCGAGACACAAAGTCCCAGAAGTGCGTCTCCCTGCAGGCAAAAAATACCTGGCTACTAAATTAAATAACCGTTTGCTGCCCTTTCTTGACATTCACCAGCCGCCGCCAGGGGCAACCACCTCCCTCTCTCGCCTAATGGCAGGGGCCGGCCAACATGGTGCCCCCTCTGAAGTTTGGGCTGAAGCTCTCATCACCTCTAGCTGGGGGCGGGGGTGGGATGGGAGTTGTAGTCCCCAACGTCTGGGGGACCAGGCGCTGGGTTAGAGGCATTGGCGGCGTGTGGGTCCCTCTGCAGCCATGTGTCCCCGTGCACGAGGATGCTGAGAAGCAGGCTGGGCACTGGGGTGGGGGGCAAACAGCAGGGGCAGAGCTCCTGTGCCAGCTTCCTTTCAGTTGCTGCTAGGCAGCGGTGGAGCTGGCGGTGGGAATCTTGGACTGGGCTCCCTTTAGCCAGGTGGTACGGGATCTGATCTGCCAAAACGCTCCTTAGAAGTCAGCTGAGAAACACAAAGGTCTCGAGGAGGAGCGGCTTTGTTTTTTGAAGGGACAGGTGTGCCCCTCCTGCGCTGAAGGCTTTAGGCAGGGTGTCCTGGGTTGAAATGCTTTATGTAATAAGCCAGTTCTTGCACTGGTATTGTAAACGGTTATTTGTTTTGAGGTTGAAATAAAATCAAATATTTAACAAACGAAGCACCTTGGCGTTGGTTCCCTGCGTTTGAACTTCTCCGAGGCACCTGCCTGGCTGCTCTCGAGACTAGCTGGGACTTGGGCTTAATCCTGCCCACGTCTCCTAAAGGTAAAGGGTACGCGGACGACTCTGGGGTTGCAGCGCTCATCTCGCTTTACTGGCCAAGGGAGACGACGTTTGTCCGCAGACAGTTTTTCCGGGTCTTGTGGCCAGCATGACTAAGTCGCTTCTGGCAAACCAGAGCAGCGCACGGAAACGCCATTTACCTTCCCGCCAGAGCGGTATCTATTTATCGACGTGCTTTTGAACTGCTAGGTGGGCAGGAGCTGGGACTGAACAACAGGAGCTCACCCCATTGTGGGGATTTGAACCGCCGACCTTCCAATCAGCAAGCCCTAGGCTCTGTGGCTTAACCCACAGCACCACCCGCATCTCCTACTTGCCCTTTAAAGCTGGGAGCTGCGCCTGCCCTGCTTCCCTCCTTGACTCTGCAGTCACTTTGGCTGTTGTGACCTGGCTCAAGAAATGCCAAACTGACTGAGCGTACGAATTTTTGTTGGTAGATTAATCAAGTACATTTGCATTCAGGTGGGAATATTTCTACATATTTAAACGATGCCCACGTGTGTGTCCCCTGCGCCAGGGTAACCTCTCAGTACAGGCGTCATACCTCTTCTAAAGCCAACGCATAAATATACGAAAGCTTCAAAGAATTGTAGAGATGGAGGGGATCCCAAGGGTCATCCAGTCCAGCCCCCTCCAATGAATGAATCACAACGCATCCCTGACCAGATGACTACCCAACCTCTGCTTAAAATCCACCAAGGAAGGAGATCCCACCGCTTCCCCAGAGAGTCCAAAGTTTAAAGTCCGCTGCCTAGTTAATTGGCTTTTAGTTAATTGAAATGTCTTTTTAATGGGTCCTTGGTGCCAGATTTTGCAGCCCTGGGTAGCTGCAGCCACAGCCGGGGTGTGTGTGCATATGGCGGCGGGGGGGGGGGTTGCCTCTCCCTTTAGTACACAGGGTGGAGCAGGCAGCTGTTGCAGGGTCCTCTCCAGGCAGCCCTCCTGCACCCCCCCCCACATAAGCTCTCCCTCCCCCTGCCTGCTTTGGGTGCCCCACAGATTCCCTCTCTTCTGCCGCTGCCCCCTCTCCCCCCGACCTGCCCTCTTGTTCCTTCTGCAATCTCTTAACCTGTCAGGTGAAGGCAGACCGTGGGCCCCTCTGCTGGGGCGAAGGTTGGCCTGGAGCATTGTGGGTAATAGGAGCCAGCTGTGCTGGGGGGGGGCGGCGGTGCTGACAGGCCAGCCCAGGCCTCCTGAAGGGCCGGCTGTGTTTTGCTGGCAAGGAGATAAGTGGGGTTGACCCCGGCCTGATTGCAGGGTCAGGGCTCTCCGGTTTCTCCCTGGCATCCTGTTCGCGGTCAGGATTAGGGGTGAGGGTGGGGGTGGGGGAGCCAGCAAAGCCCCCCCCCCTCCTTCCTGGGAACTGCCAGGCAGCCTCCTTGCCACTGTCAGAAATTCCTCACTTACCTACGGGTAAGCAAGAATGGCCAAAGAACATCCCTGATTACCCCCAGCCCCATATATCCCCCATCGCAGCTGTTGGACCTCATCCAAAAGGAACCCCAAGCCCCCTTGAACCTGTTCTGCGGCAATTTCCTCACTGAGCAATAAACCAGTCGGCTTAGAATCTGAGCCCCAGAGGAAGGCAACACAAAACCAGCCCTGCGGGGCGAGATCAAAGACCCATGTTTGTAGCTGTGTCCAGACAGATGTCCTTGGGGTGCCCGTAGCACCAGTACTCGGAGGAAGACGGACTCTGATGCCAGAGGTTATATCTGTTTATCTGTCCACATCTCTCTTCATCATGACTAGTAGCCAGAGACAGGCTTATCCTCCAGGAATTGGTCTCATCCCCAGTTAAAGCCCCACGAGCCAGTCCCCACCCACACATCTTGTGGCAGTGAGTTCCACAAGGATGTGGGTTGCACTGCAAAGCCTTCTCTAGCTGGGCTTCCCAATGTTGGCAAACAAACACACCCGCCACCTACACTAGAAATGCTACTGCTGTATTGTGATGCTTTCGCTGAGATTCCTGCATTGCAGGGGGTTGGACTGGATGACCCCCGGGGGTCCCTTCCAACTCTCCAGTTCTACGTTTCTGTGTCAATAAGTCCTTCCTTTTGAATCTCCTCCCAGCCTTCACTTTCACGGAGTGGAAAAGTCATCTCTCTTTTCCACAATTCTATACTCCTCTGCCCCCCCCCCAGTAAATTTGGCTTCCCCCCCAAAGTAAAATGGTTTGGCCCTTGTCTAGCTTCTTGCCCCCCCCCTACTTCAAATTCTATATGTGCTTCCAATCCACCTTGAATCTAGTGTAAACTAAGATGCTGTCTCTCCCATCACACTAGAGCTGCTGGCTCAACTTTCTCTCCGTTCTCCTCACTGGTGGGGGAGCAGACCTTCTCCCCCTTGAACACCCCCCCTCCCGTAGCCACTGGGCATGCGCCAAGGCGAAGGCGCTGCTGCAACTCAGAGGCTCCATCAGAGCCTCAAAATGGGCTCATTACTAATTAGGAGAGCTTGTTGTGCGGGATCTGAGACAGGAAAGTCCGCTTAATTGGCGGCAGAAGGGGGGGGCCTCTGCCAGGCCTGGAAGGGTCAGTGCACTGCCCAGGCTGGAGCCAGATTAGCAGAGGTGAACACACACACACACACACACACACACACAAATTGCACACCGCTGTGGCTTTGAGGCTCATTCTTGCCCGATGAGCTCAGCGCTCAGTCGACTGGATCCTGGAGCCAGGTCCAAAAAGCTCTCAGCCAGCCATTCCTTCCAGCTGGCCCAGGGACAGCCTTGCTCTCTTCCCCCACCCCCACTGCCCCCACCCCACAGAGGACCCTTGCTGGGCTCTACTCTCCCGCAGGTCTTCTGTCTGTGCAGGTTTTGTGCGCGCGCGTTTGTTCTCCCGCCTCTGCGTTTTTTGTGTTTGCGTTGCGACCGAACGACCGAAAAGAGTTTCCCGGATGCTTGCAGAGCCCGTTTTGCTCCTAACCGCCGCGGCTTGGATCGATTAGGAAAAGCCATTGGAAAAACAAGGAAGTGGTTGATTGGGGTGCGTTGAATGAGAGAGAGGCCTGCTGGCTGTTGCAACAGGAGCAGCTCTGCAAAGGGAGATTTTGCAGAATAGGGCTTGTGTGGAAGGAAGGGCCCTTTTCCACCCTGGCGAGACCCCCTCCTGGTCACAGGCTGGTGGAATAAGGCAGCTTCCGCTCCCCAGATCCTGGCCAAGGCTTCCTCTTTCTCAACCCCCCCCCCATGTGAGTATTAACATCCGCAGGGCAGCTGCGAGAAGGGGGAGTCCCAAGGCCATTCCCCCCCTTGGCAGAGAGAAAGTTGCCTTATGAACTCTGTGAGGTTTGTGGCCTCCGGGGCAAAGCGCACCGCCTCCCCCCACCCCAGAATCCCGGCTTGCGGAGGGGGGGGCGGGACTTGGGCCACGCAGGAATGCGCAACTCCTCTGTAGTGGCTGCAGAAGATGCATCTGCTCCCAAGATGTAGGGACCCAAACCAGAGGCGTCTCCTAACGCTTCCCTCCTGGGCCTGCTAAAAAAAAACCCCACCACCCCAGGCGGGGGGTGGGGGTGGCGGCGGCTGGCTCTGCGGTTGGCAGCACATCAGAGGCTCTGCTCGCACATGCTAGGAGCCCCCCCCCAAGGATTCTTTCCTTAAAGCCAGGCCCCTCCTTGACACCGTCAATGCCACCCCCCCAGCAGAGAGCGCGTTCTTGGGCTGTCAGTAGCCCAGGCAGCATTGGAAACACCTGGGTTCTGCAGAGAGCTGCCAAGTGGGGGTCTCCTCTGCACGTGCGAGAGAGACGGGGGGGGGGGTCTGGTGCCTCATTCAATGCTGCCTTTCTCAGAGTTCACTCTCCCTTTCGGCAGAGTGCGCAGTGTGTTCTGGGGCCCTCGCTGCTCTCAGCCGGCAAGAAGGGCAGCGGAATTTCAGGGTTTGCATGCCTGCTTCTGGCCTGTGGCGGACCTACATCTGGGGGGGGCCCTGAAGCTGGAACTCCCAAGCCTTGCCACCAGCAATGAGGTCTGGGTGATCTCTGTTATCTTGGTCCGTGGGGTTGTTCCACAACAGAGCGCCACAGAATCTTTACAGCATCTGTGCTGCTAACTCTCAAACTTTGGGATGACGGAAATGGCCACTGCAGGGAAAATATCAAATTGAGTCGTGCCACTCAAATTGGGTCTACTAGACCCATAAGCAACATGGACTAAAGTCGCTTTTGAGGTCCCTCTGGGGTTAGGAACCCTGAAACTTAAATTTCATTTGTTTCACAGAGCCCTGCAGTGAAAGGCTTGCACCGCACTCTGCAAAACTGGGGGGGGCATGGAAGCCTCGTCCATTTCAGGGGAACTTAGTGGAGCAGGCCGCTGTTTGCATGCAGGCCTGGCCTGAGACATTTGGGCCCGGGGAGGGGGGACACCCCTGCCCCATTCTGCGGACAGACGCTCACGGGACCAGCACTCGAACCCCATGCTAGTGCATCCTCACACACACAAAGACATGAGGCCACAGGCTAGTTTCGGGAGGGGGCTGCCCTCCCACCAAGGGGGCGGCTGCTGTTGTCTAAGAGTAGGGTTGGCTTTCTCTGTATGTCCTTCATCTGCTACACCTCTAAGCCCAAACTCCCCCTTCTTCCGTGAGCTCGGGAGCTTCCTGCTCCGGCTTAAGTTGCTTAGTGCTGAAAAGGCTGTTGGGCACCCCTGCTCAGCCCTGGGGCTTGTGGCAACCATAGTTGGTCTGCGCTAGTCCCAGGGAGAGCCATGCCACATAACCAGGGCGGCGGCGGCAGCAGCAGCCAAGGAGGGCTTTGGGAGGGCACTGGGAGGAGTGCCCAGCACCAGCCTTCTTCGCCCGCTGGAATGCTGCTCGGAAACGGCAGGGCTCGGGTTTCGCTGACGTGTCTGCCACTGCGGCTGCCACATCCAGGCTGCTGAGTAACGTCTGCTGCTGCCGCCGCCGCCACTGTCCCTTTAATTAGGGCTCCTCCAAGCGCAGCCTCAACCCAGGTCAGGAGTGGGACACCGCAGTGCCAGGATTAAGCCTGCCGCAGGATTAATTGCAGGGCGGATCTCCGCCCTCCTCCTCCTCCTCCCCCCCAGGGCTCGGCAGGGACAGGTTCGGTGAGCCGCCTCTGCCTTGCTGTCTCTCCTTCGCAAGAGCTGCCCCATCTTTCGCACTCTGGCCGTCCTCCTGGGGCTCAGCCGCTGAACTCTCTTTGGCCTCTGGGCTCTTCTCTGCTGCCCCCATGGGGACACAGCACAGCGCCCACCAGGGAAGCCGCAATGGCTCAGGGTCATTTGGGTATCAAGGGCTCAGAGCCCCCCTTTTGCAGCCTGCTTTGTTACCCCTCTGTGGGGCACAGAAGGTGACCGATGGCGCCTGCCCCTCTCCCTTTCCCTCCTGGCCTTGACCGCAGCCGCCACAAGGACACCAGGCTATCCTTAGCCAGCACACAGAGGTAACCCGTCATTAGCTCAGGGTGGCGCTGGCCGACCTGCGTTCTTGCGGCTGGGTTGTCAGGGAGTCAGCCAAGTTGGCACAACTGCAGCACCACCTCTGCCTTGGCACTGATGGCACCTGTGCCCGGCTAGGAGGCCCCTCCGCTGTGCCGCACAGGAGAGAGTTCCTCGCGAGCAGCGCATTGTGGGCAGGGAGCATAGGCAGAGCCTGCCGGATGAGGCCCATGGCCCATTCACGCCAGCCTCCTGTTCTCCCAGGGGCCAACCAGATGCCCCCATGGGAAGAAGCCCCAAGCAGGATCCAAGCGCAAGAGCCCGCTTCTCATCTCCCGAGGTTTCCAGCAAAAGGCATTCGGAAGCATTTCTGCCTCTGACTTTGGATCAGTTACAGGTGGGTAGCCGTGTTGGTCTGCCATAGTCAAAACAAAACAAAATAAAAAATTCTTTCCAGTAGCACCTTAGAAACCAACTGAGTTTTGGTTTCTAAGGTGCTACTGGAAAGAATTTTTTATTTTATTTTGTTTTGACTCGGACTTTGGAGGCAGAGCAGAGCCATCAATAGCCCCGTCCTCCTTGAATTTGTCTCAACACCCTCTTTTAAAGCTCTCCAAATTGGTGGCTGTCACTGCCCCCTGTGCGAGGGAGTTCCATAGTCTATATCATGAGTAGGCAAACTAAGGCCCAGGGGCCGGATCCAGCCCAATCGCCTTCTAAATCCTGCCTGCGGACAGTCCGGGAATCAGCGTGTTTTTCCATGAGTAGAATGTGTGCTTTTATTTAAAATGCATCTCTGGGTTATTTGTGGGGCATAGGAATTCCTTCATTCCCCCCCCAAATATAGTCCGCCCCCCCACAAGGCCTGAGGGACAGTGGACCAGCCCCCTGCTGAAAAGGTTTGCTGACCCCTGGTCTATATATATCTATCTACTGTCTGAAAAACAACTTTCTTTTATCCGTCCTGAATTGTCCAGCACTCGTCTTCACTGAATGTCCATGAATCTGAGTGTTAAGAGAGGGAGAAAACCTTTTCTGTGTCCGCATTCTCCACGCCCTGCATAATTTTATAAACTACAGTCACGTTGCCTCTTACTCACTTTTCCTCTAAAGCTGCCTTTCCTGCGAGGGAAGAGAACTGTGCAAGGTTGTCCCTGAGCATGTTGGCACCGTCAGTTTATCTGTATGCCACTTCCCACAAATGGCTCTCCACACAAAACACAGAGCCTCGCCACGTGCCAGGTGTCGCAGCCCCTTGGCACAGGGCAGCCAAGGCCACATCAAAGGAATCTCCTGGGCTTTTTGCTGGGGGGAGCATGAAGAAGAGTGGGGATCACATGTGCAAACCCTTTCCTGGCAGGTTGGGGCTCCTTTCCCCCTGCCTCTGCCACACACTGGGCTCCCCACAGTCTGCCACAGCACAGGCAAGGGAGCTGGCTCCTAGCTGCCTGTTGGACACATGTCCTGCCAGCTCACCTTCCTGGCGACAAACAAGGCAGCCATTGTCCGACTCAGGCCGGCCAGCCGGCCTCTAAGCCGTCTCTCCTGGAGTTTGGTGCGAGAAGCGGCCAGACCAGGAAGAAAGGGAGGTGGCGGCAACAGCAGCAGTTTGGTGCTCTCGCCTGAGGATCCACCCTGTGAGGGCAAGTGCCAGTGCCCTCTCGGAACAGCGCCAGAGGCTTCCTTGGGCAGCTGCCCAGTCTCAGAGCTCCCTCCCTGCTTCTGTGCGCTGGGCCTCTCGCCTGGCAAATGCAGGCACTCATTTGCCATGGAGCAAGTCAATGCTCAGCTGGCTTCTCCAGTCAAACTCTTTCCAATCCCTGCACCAAGGCACAGACCTCCTTGTTGGATTTCTGACTGTGCTCAGGTTCTCTGACATGATCATAGAACTGTAGAGTTGGACGGGACCCCGAGCGTCAACTAGTCCAACCCCTGCAATGCAGGAATCTCGATCATCCGGCCTCTGCTTAAAAATCTGCAAGGATCCCATCGGTTCCCTCGCAGAGTTGGCTAGATGCAGACATTGGTGAGCTGCTGCCTTTGTTTCTCCTCTGCCGGGTTCGTTTCTGGGCATCAGTTGGGCAGCCAAGGTTGGCACTGCTCTCTGGCAATCCCCGGGCAACGCAAAGCCGCGCTGCAACTCAGAAAGAACCCCCCTGCCCAACCCCTTGGCTTCCCCTCCCATTCTCCCCTCTCCTGTCTGCTTGGAACGGGTTTTGCAATCTTTCCAGCCCAGCCTCCTCGTTCCTCTCTGGCAGGCATTTGGGGGGCGGGGGGGGGGGGCGGCTGGAGCTCCCCCTCAGGTGTTCCGGAGGAGGCAAGCCAGGAAGCCCAGCCTTCCAAGAAGAAACTGATTCCAGCCGCTGCGCACGGCCAGAGCCAGTTGCGTGGGAGGAGGAGGGCTGCTGCTGCACCTCTTGCGCACCCTCCTGCCTTCCGCACACCGCCAGGAATGCTGCTCCCCAAGGACCAGCTCATGAGAATTCCAATGCTGTGAGGCAGATGCCGCCCTTCTGGTTTGGGATGCTTCTAAGGAAGAGAATCAGGGAGGCATCAGGGAGGGAGGGAAGGAAGGAAGGAAGGAAGGGGCACTCCTCAGGTGAGCCAGCTGGGTGCTGCCAGGGGGAAGGGTGACCCGTCTGACTTTGGACTGGGTCACTTGGTGGCTCAGGAGGCACCGTGAGGAGCTGCGGTGAAGAAAGGTGGAAAAGTCTGGGGCTTTTTAGTTCAGAGGCAGCGCGGCAGGAATTTGTAAAATTCTGCTTGGCGTAACTCATGGGCTTCCAATGGAGATTCAGGGCGGGTAAAAAGGAAGTCCTTCTTCATGCAGCGCGTAGTTCACGTATGGAGCTCCCTCCTGCAGGAGGCAGGGATGCCCACCAGCTTGGGTCAGACAAATTCATGGAGGAGGGGAGGGCTATCGATGGGACTCGCCACAGTGACTATGCTCTGCCCTCCACAGACAGAGGGAGCAAGGTTTCTGGAAGAGGGTTGCCCTTGCGCTCATGTTCTGCTCCCTGGCTTCCCACTGGGGCCCCTGGTCGGCCACTATGAGAACAGGATGCAGAATTAGATGGGCCACGGGCCTGATCCAGCAGTCTTTTTTTTTAATTCTTGGTGTTTTCCTTGATTAAAAACAACTGTTCGTCAAATATATATATTTTTCCTGATTAAGTAGGCAGCAGACTTTAGAGCGTTGCTATTAGTTAAATATTTAAAAACTGTTATAAAAACTGCAGGTAGCAACCAGCACCATCTTAGAAGAAGCGCCCCCCCCCGAGCTCGGAGGGGAGTCCTCTTTGGAGGTGATCCTCACTGCAACATCACCTGAAAGCTCTCTGCTTCAGAACTGCGTATTCATCTCTTAGGCCAGAAGCTGCTGCCTTCTGCCGATGATTCAGAGTCGTGGTCCATCTGACTTGGTGGCGACGGCTCTATCCTAGCCCTGACTGGGGATTTAAGGGCAGGGGCAAAGCAAGAGCTCTCTGCCGCTGAGCCATGGCCTAAAAGCGATACGTTATAAGATTTATTTGGCAAGGTGCCAGCATTGCGTCCTCAAGATCCCTGTGAATTAGTGCAGAGGATCTGCCAGTCTGGGAGGCTGCATTCCTCTGAACGCCATCCGCTTGGGCAGCAGAGGAAGCAAGGACTGTGGCCTTCAAGCCTGGCTGTGAATTTTGTAGACGCACCTGTCTGTCCCCTGTTGGAAACAGGGTGCTGGTCTGAGTGGACTGTCCGTGTGATCCATCACGGCTCTTATTCTGTAATCATAAAGATCAAGGAGAATGACTTGGGAAGTGGTGGGCAATCCTTAAGTGGAGCTTTTTAAATATAGGTTGGATGGCCATCTGTCAGGGGTGCTTTAGTTGAGATGCCTGCATTTCAGGGGCTGGACTAGATGAGCCTTGGGCGCCCCATTCTACTCTACAATTCTACTGCTCTCCAGCTTTACGTCTGTCTTAACAAGGTACATAGTGGGGGCACAAACCATCATCTTTTAAACCACCCAAATGCAACTACTGCAGGTAATTTTAGCAGTTGGGCTGGGCTTGCTACATTATTGGATGTTAGCTTACCAAGCCTCAGATGCCCTCTGTGCCACCCTGCCTGCTCCTTCCCTTCCTCCCTGGGCATTGTTCCCCTGTGCCCCCAGCCGTGGCACATGCGTGGCCTGCAGACCCCGGCCCCCACCCCGCAGTATATAACCTGAGCAGCTACAACAGCAACATACGCAGGGCCCCTAAGTGGCAGGGCGGCAGCTGCACATCTGTTGAGCACACAACCCATTCGCTGCCACCAGGCCTGCCTCAGTTTCCCCCATAGCAGAGAGCACAATCCAGTTCAAGCCCTGGATCCCCCAGAAGTATGTCCAGAACCGGTGGCTCCGTGGAGCCCTGTAGCATTTGGAAAAGCAACTTGTTCCTTAAAGCAATCGAGCATTCTGTGCCAACTTACAGAAAAGTAAGCCAAGGCCTTTATTGACTGGTCCAGGGGGCGAGGGGGGGGGGGTAAGTGAGCAATGGAAGGGGAAATGCAGCAGGGATTTCGTTTCTGAAGAATAATTCCAAGACATAATTTGTTGAACGTTGTTGCATGTTTTTTATCTAAACCACTTATGAGATTTTTAAAATTCTATTAAGGCGGTATAATTTTTTACAAACAAAACACATTTCTTCCTTAGATTCACCACTTCGGGTATCTGTATCTCTATACTGCAGATTTACCCAAGGCATCCTGAGAATCTTAGTTTGCTCTGAGTCCTGAGAATTCTACCTCTAGAGCCACTCCCGGCCCCCCAGCGCCCCACAAAACGACAGCTTCTAGAGAGAGACCAGGTTAACATTTGCAGTCTAGCCCCCCCCCCATGCAAACAAAGTCTTAGTCTACCGTTTCCCTGCCACCCTCAAGGAGGGATAAGGAATTCTCTGTCTCCATAAAGTAGAAAAAAGTCTGTTCCGCCCTGCCCTCTCACAAGCACCCAAGGGACACATGCATGAATAATGAGCAGGAGGCCCCCTGCCGCATCTCTGCCTGATGCCCTGCACCAGAACTCCAAGTGGCTACTCGTGAAGCTACAGCCCCAGCCTGGCCCCCAGCAACACCAGGAGAGCCAGCGGAATGGAAGAGACCTTTCCTGATTGGCACCACACACAGAGAGAGAAGCTGGCACCCAGCACAGTGGCCCCTGGGCCTGCCTCTGCCCCCCTCTCCCTCGGCCCCTGTGGGTGGCAGTCCTGCAGCAGGCCGGAAGTGACAGAGCCACCCCAGGTCGGGTCAGGGTGAGAGTGGGCTTGGATGACTTCCAGGCTTGTCATTCATTCACACAGCTCCTTCCTGCCTCTGACACTCTGTTTACAGAACCTCCCAGAATCCCACTCATAAAATACGGAAGGAAATAAACACAGGGGCTGGAAAAGGCAGGGGGTTGAAGAGAAAGGAACCCGTGGGGGGGGCAGGGCAAAAATGCCCAGCCAGCCCCCAAACGTTGATCGGGAAAGGGTGTTCCAACTCGAGGAGAAGGGAAGACCGCCAGGCTCTCTTCCTCCACGAGGCAACCCACATCTCTCACCCCAGCTCTGCAGAGCCCTCCCACCCCCAGTCCATGCCTGACGCCAGCAGTGAAGGAGCTGCCCGTCCTTGCTGGCTCTCCCAAGCCTCCTTCTCTAGCATCAGCCAAGACACCCCAAAAACCCCTCCTCCTGAATCTTGGCTCAGAGTTTCTCTCCCAGGCCTGCTTTGCTTGCTTGGGAAGCGGGAAGGGAAGAGGAAAGTGGTACTGAGCCCATCTGGGAGGGGGGGACGTGCAGCTGCCCCAGGGGTGACTCGGGTGAGATTTGGGGTGCCATTAAGCTCACTAGAAGAGATGACTGCTAGGCCCCCATCCAGCTGGGAGCTGTCCTGGCGGAGGCCCATAGGAATGGTGTGCCCTTTTGACGCGGCTTTCAGAGGAATACTCCCTGGGAATGACAGTGAGATAAATTGGTAGTGGCAAAGGGAGGAAAAGCACTCTGCACATGCTCTGTCTCGGAGCTGAACCCAGATCACTATACAGGAGTGCCAGGACTCCTGCTTTGCTGCAGCCAGAGGCAAAGGGAGGGGGGCACCTTGTCTTGGGAGCCCCTTGCATTGGCCCAAGGAGAGGGGGCCTGGGCCCTTACCAAGGGGAGCTGCTGCCGGGGTGCCAACTTGAATAAAATATTGGGGCCCCCGCATAATCGATCATGCACCACTTGAACGGCAATGCCCATTAACTTTGGGGAGCCCAGGGCCCTCACATATTTTAGGGGGGCATAGACCCCTCGAGCCCGTCTCCCGCGTCTCCGGCAAGGAACTTGGGGACTCGACCCGGGACTTTGTCCATGCCCAGCGCAGACTCTGTCCCTTCGTGGGGAGGCGCCTCGGAACAGGCTTTCGGGCTTCCCCTCGCTGCTGGGGATCGGGCCAGTGAGTCAGGCCCCACCGCTAGAGGAGGGCTTCGCCTTGCACAACAACCCTGCGAGGCAGGCGAGGCTGACGCGCGACTGGCGTCCACCTTCTTGCGCGGGACGTGGAGGAAGGAAGCGCGGACGGGCGACTCCTGGCTGGCCCGTGCTAGTGGCCAACCCGACGAGTGCGGCGCGCTTGGCGTCTCCCCGCTCCCTGCCCCGCCAACTTCCCCGGAGAAACTCCGGCTGCAAGCGCGAACGCGGAGCCAGAGAAGCGAGCGAGCCGTCGAGGGAGCGGCCAGCTCGGCGGCGGACTTACCGACTGGGCCGGGCGGCGACTCGGGAACGGGGCGTCGGGGTCTAGAGCGCGGCGCGGCGGAGGGGCGACTGCCGGGGCGCGCGCTCCATCGCCGGCTGCTCCTGCGCGTCCTGGCCGTGCGCTGCTGCCTCCTTTGCGCGGCGCCCGAGCGAAGGCGAGACGGGGCGGGAGGCGGCAGGAGGCGGGTCCGGCTGGCGAAGAGGCTCCTCCGACGGGCGGCCGCGCCGGATTGGCTGCGGGGCCGCGGAGGTGGAGCCGGGGAGCTGCTCCGAGGGGCAGCCGGCGGCGGAGGGGCCTGCGGAGCGGCTTGCTCCTCTCCTCTCCCGCCGCCACCCCGGCACAGGTTTGCTCCTGCGAGGGACCGGCTGGCTGGCTGGCTGGCCGGGGGCAGATGCGACGCCTCCTCGACGGGCTCCGACTGGAGACGGCGGAGAGCGGACCACTTCCCTCAACTCCGCAGTGGCCTCTGGACTGCAGCCCCGTGCCGACGCGGCCCCCCGCCATAGGCTGCCATTGAGCCCCGGGAGGTGTTGCAGGGGCGGGGGTCTTCCTAGCCCCCTGCCTGGGGGGCATCTGGCTAGCCAGGTGGCAAGGATGAAGGAGCCGGGACAAGGCAGTGGCCCTGTGGCCTGATCCAGGGCTCTGCTGCTGCTCTTTGGTCCACCGCCCAAGAGAATAGGACAAGGGTTGGAGTTAGAGACTTCTTTTCTGGGGTGTCAGCTGAGGGCAGCAAGTCCCCCTGCCTGCAGGTGATTGCATCTGGAGTGAACCCCTTTTTGGAGCTGGCAGCTCTGTGACTCCCCCCGGTGGGTGTCTCCCCCCCCCCTTCTGCCTGGTCCACTTGGCTGGGCCTCCTTGGCACCGAGCCCTTGTGCCCCGTTCTGCGGCCTCTTTGGGTCAGCTTTCCAACTGCTCCTCACTGACCTTCCCTGGAAGGCCTGGTCAGTTCAGGTGCAGAGGCCTTATTGCCTGAAGGTCAAGGGACGTTCATCCTCCTCCAGGTCCTCCTTGGGATTCTGCCTCTGGTGAAGGGAATTGGCCAGGGGAGCCTGGCTGCCTGCTGGGTTGGTCTCTCCGGGAGCTCAGCGAGGGCAGGAGAAGAGGGCTGGTTGCCACAATGCCACAACGGCTACGATCCACCCTCCAAGTTTGGAGGCAGCAATGCTTCTGAATATTGCAGGAGGAGAGAGAGCTCTTGTGCTCAGGTTCTCGTGGCAGGTTTCTCTTGGTGGGGGGAGTTAAGGGGGATCCAGGTGCCCTGGCTGTGTATCGCAGAGGGTTACACTAGATGACCCTAGGTGTCCCTTCCAACTACAATTCTAGGATTCTAAGATTCTGGACCAGATGGACCACCGGCCTGATCCAGCAGACTCTCAGGGCTGAGGAGCCTAGCAAGTGCCCCCCGGCCCTTGAGAGCCCTATGTGCCAAAGGGAATTATCCCGGCCTGTGAGCAGGCAGCCCGTCTGCCCACCTGCCCAGGGGTCTTAGCCACCCTCTCCTGGCTCCCCTCTGGGGCAGCACTGAAAGATTCCAGCCAGACTCAGTGACACAGCCAGGGCGCCCAGAGCACCCTTAACTCCAGGCCCCCCTGCTTGGCCACTCTCGGGGGGGGGGCATTCTGGTGGTGCCTGTAGGAGGTTTGAATCCAGCGCCCAGAGGGAAGCAGTGGGCTCCCTTCCCGTAGACTCCAGTGGATGTCGGATGGGGAAGAAGAGCCTTCAATAATGTCCCTTCGTCTTGCAGTAAAATAAATGTGATACGTCACATGTGTGAAATGTGGATGGCTCAGTTGGTTAGAGTGTGGTGCTGATAACGCCAAGGTTGCAGGTTCGATCCCCGTATGGGGCAGCTGCACATCCCTGCCTTGCAGGGGGTTGGACTAGATGATCCCCAGGGTCCCTTCCAACTCTACACTTCTATGAGAGAAGGGGTGTGTGTGTGTTTTTTTTGTGCCCCGGGGGGGGGGGGCAAATTTGTCCAGAAGCAGGTGCCCAACCTCTGGTGGGCCTGGCCTATCCCCGTTCACCACAGAGCTTATTCCAGACCAGGAGGGCGCTGCCTGAATGCCCAGAATCAGGCAAGGGTGCTGAAGGCGGCTTCAGCAGCCCCAGCCCAGCATTGCCCCTCCAAGCTGCAGGCTGTGTGTGACCTCCGAAGGCCCCTCGGCAGCAATGCCTCCTCTCCCTCCCTCCGCAAAGGGAGCCAGCGGGTCACCCCCTCCCCCACCTGGGCAACCACAAAAATGTCCTCTGGAACTTAATATGCTGGCCTTTGTTCTCTCCCCAGTGAGAGAGCCCTGGTATTTGGCTTCCCCTCCTGCCTTTATCTTAGGTCAACAGAGGGGCTGAGGGCTCCACCTCCCTCTCTGGTTCCTCAAGTGCTTTTCTCTTTCTGTTGCCCCGCAAAACAGACTTCAGCTGCTGCCACCCTGGAGAAACTGGACTGCCCGCCATCAGGTGGCAGGAATCCCATCACTGCTCAAATCGTCCTTCCTTTCCTTGGGGCGGGGTAATGGAGATCAAAGAATCACAGAGTTGGAAGGGACCCCGAGGGTCATCTTGTTGAGCCCCCTACAATGTCCAACGTGGGGCTCGAACCCATGACCACCCTGAGATGATGGGCAGCAGCCCCCTGTCTCCCTCTGGCCGCTGCTCTGGGCAGGAGCCCCTTGTCTCCTGAGGCACAGAGGAGACGGAAGGCTCTTTCAAGGGCTGTGCAAGGCTGTGAGTGCCTGGGGGCCTGCTCCGAAGTTAAACTGTTGGGCACACACTTGGCAAGATACCAGCTGGCACAGCTCCCTACGTTGCAGAGCCAAAGTGTCCGCTTTGAGAGTGACAGATCCGTCCTCCCAGCCTGGCAGGATCTGTGAGCCTCGACTGAACCCCATGAGAGCATGCACACACACACACAGAGAGAGAGAGTTCTGGCTGGCCCGTGCTAGCTCTTTGCACGTGCCCAGAGGGCTTCTGGCTGGCACGTCCTACTGCGGCTTCTTGGAGGTTGTATCTGCAGGTGGGGTGCCCGGGTATTTTCTCCCTATAGCTCATCTCTGCCACGTACTGCAGTAAAGAAGAATAGGCGAAAGAGGTGCTTGAGTCACAGACGGAACAAGGAACTGGATCCTAGACAAAGGGTGTCAGGCAACTCTGGCTGGCACAGAAATAATCACTCCTTCCTTCACTCACCCAGCTGGCTTTGACCTTGTGTGTGTGTTTGGGGGGGGGCCTGCCAATAGGGCCTGCTCTTCCTAGGGTAGGTGTTGATCTGCCACCTTCTTTCTTTGGGCTGCATCCAGGGAGCAGGGCACTGTGGGGCAGGACCCTCCCTCTTGCCCCAGGCCCCACCATTCCCCCCTCCGGGCACAGCCCCTCTGCCGCTTCCCAGCTTGCTCTCTGGTGGGGCTGGGCACTAAACTGGGGTGTATGCTTCCCTTCTGGTGTTTCGCACCTTCTCTGCTTCCTGCCCCCCCCACCTGCTGGAAAGAGAAGCCCCTGTGTGGACCTGGCAGCTGAGACCACAACCACGAGGCTGGGGCGATCCTTCTCCCCCTGCCCTCCAGTCAGGTTGGGGGTCTCTGTCAGTGGTTATTTGGGGGACTAAACGTCCGGAAGAACTTTCTGATGGCAAGAGGAAGGTGGCGGACTCTCCTTCCTTGGAGGTTTCTAAGCAGCGTTCGGGTGGCCGCCTGTCGTGGGCGCTTTAGCTGCAATTTCAAGGCAGGGGGCTGGACCGGATGACCCTCGGGGTCCCTTCCAGCTCTACCATTCTGTGGCTCTACGGAGAAGGCAGGCACAGTAGAAGAGGACACACCATTTCTTGGGTGCTGCTTATGGAGCAGTGTTGGGCCTTTGCCCCATTGGCAGGTGCATCTTTCTCACTTGTGCCCTGGTCCACACGCCTCCCCCTTTCAGGGAAGACCCCTTTCCTGACCCCTTCCTCCAAGTAAAGAACCAGCCCTTTGAGCCAGCTTAACCCAGCGGTTCCATCGACAAACGCGTAGCTTGGATCCTGCAATCGCTAGAACCAGCCCTTCCTGCCCCCGCCCCAGCCCAGCTCAGCCACCCTCTCAGCCACCCAGGCTCCTTAAGCGTCCCTGGATGCCAGCCGCCACACCCAGGCCTCGTGCCGGGATGCTCCTGCAGCCAGCCAGGCGTGCTGCCTCTCCGCCAGGTGGGAAGACCAGCTGAGCCTGTTTGTGGGGAGGAGGCCCAGCTGGGACCGGTTGAGCCGACTCCAGGGCTCTGGCCATGATCCTGAGTCATGCAGGGAGAGGACACGCAGGAGGGCGGCCACCTTTCTCCTCCTCTCTGCCTCACTTTTGGGTCTCCCACTTGCAGCGGAGACTTCCGGGTCTCTTCTGCTTTTGCTGCAAAGGTTCCCCCGGCAGGAGGGGGGGTGTCTCCTTGTGGGTGCCAGGAGCTTCCTGGGAGGGATGTAGGAGGCACCCCTGGCTCTGTCAGCCTGCTGGGATACTGACTGCTCTCTGCCAGCAGAGACCCCCCCCCCAGGTCTCTGCCTGCCTGTCGCAGGACCCTTCCCATGCCCTGAGCCCTGAGCCCTTGGCTCATTAACTGCCCGGCCCTGGGGCTCCCTCGACTTGCCTCCCTTTGGGGGATTCTCTGTCCTTGATGGCTTTCCCCTTTAGAAGCCTCTGGATCTCCTGAGCCCAGCCAGGGTCCCGTCTGATTTGGAGAAGGCCTTGCCCCAGGCAGCTAGAAGAAAAGGGGTGCAGGTGGTGAGCAAGGGAGACTTCCTTGCGTCCCAAAACAAGAGACAAAAATAGCCTTCCTAGGTCAGACAACAATAGCTGCTCTCTTTGGGCGAAGACTGGCCTCCTGGGAATTTTGCCAGGCTGCTCTTGCCACCCTGGGTGAGGGCCTGGGCTCCGCTCCCTCCTGCAGCGCCCTCGCGAGCGTGGGAAGGCCAGCTACCTGCAGAAAGGGGAGGCTGGCAGTGCCAGGGCAGCGTTCAGCTGGAGCCTCCGTCAGCCTTGGGGTTGTATATTACAGGAGGCTGACATGGGAAGCCATAAACCGGAGTCAGGGAGGGGGGCAGGAGGGGGGGAGCTGCCCAGAGCTGTTCTCACAGTCCTGCGGAGCAGCCAGGGCAGGGAGGGCGCCATCGATCAGTACTTGATAGGGGATAGCTCAGTAGAGCATGGGACTATTAATCTTGGGGTCGTGGGTTCGAGTCCCTTGCTGCACAGAAAGATTCCTGCATGGCGGGGGGGGTTGGACTAGATGACCCTCAGGGACCCTTCCAACTCTGCAATCAAATCCTGTGAATCGAATCCTAATTCCCAGCAAACTAGTGTTTGGAGGCCTGTAGCCTTCAACGGTGGAGGTCGCCATCTCGACTCTCTTATAAGAATTCCAAGGTGTCACAACTAAAATGAATACATAAACCACAGGAGCCATCTTGACTCTTTGTTGTTGTTCAGTCGTGTCCGACTCTTCGTGACCCCATGGACCAAAGCACGCTTAATGACCCAAATATTCCTCTGCAGAAGGAAATACCTTGGAAAAACCTCTCCCAATGGTTCTTTTCACTTTCAAATCCTACCATTCCTGTCTTACGGGCTTATTTGTGTATGAATAGGGTGGACCTGTGACCTGGATCCAAGAACTAAGGTATTGACCTTCTCAAAAGTATGGCCAGGCTGCCCAGGTAATGCAATCACCTTGACAGACAGGAGACAATATCGCTTATTTTGTTTATCTTTTGTAATAATTACGTCTTTCCTCTCGTCTAACTTCTCTATTTATTAGATTTATTTATGCATCTGTCAGGAGATTTGTGTTTTCTATATAAATTTTGAGGTTATCGTTGAATATTGACCAATCTTTGTTGACTCTTTGTGTGGTGTTTCCTCTTAATCTCCCAGATAATTTTGCAAGCTGTGAGTACTCAATCACTTTTTCTAACCAGACCGTTTTCATGGGAATGTTATTACTATTTTTGGCTATTGGAGTCCTAGCTGTGGTGGTCACGTACATAAATAAAGGTTGGGCAGTTTTTTAAAATTTCTCGTGACATTTGTTGTTGTTGTTCAGTTGTGTCCGACTCTTCGTGACCCCATGGACCAGAGCACGCCAGGCACTCCTGTCTTCCACTGCCTCCCGCAGTTTGTCAGACTCATGCTAGTCGCTTCGAGAACACTGTCCAACCATCTCATCCTCTGTCATCCCCTTCTCCTTGTGCCCTCCATCTTTCCCAACATCAGGGTCTTTTCTAGGGAGTCTTCTCTTCTCATGAGGTGGCCAAAGTATTGGAGCCTCAGCTTCAGGATCTGTCCTTCCAGTGAGCACTCAGGGCTGATTTCCTTGAGAATGGATAGGTTTGATCTTCTTGCAGTCCATGGGACTCTCAAGAGTCTCCTCCAGCACCATAATTCAAAAGCATCAATTCTTCGGCGATCAGTCTTCTTTATGGTCCAGCTCTCACTTCCGTACATTACTACTGGGAAAACCATAGCTTTAACTATACGGACCTTTGTCGGCAAGGTGATGTCTTTGCTTTTTAAGATGCTGTCTAGGTTTGTCATTGCTTTTCTCCCAAGAAGCAGGCGTCTTTTAATTTCGTGACTGCTGTCACCATCTGCAGTGATCATGGAACCCAAGAAAGTAAAATCTCTCACTGCCTCCATTTCTTCCCCTTCTATTTGCCAGGAGGTGATGGGACCAGTGGCCATGATCTTAGTTTTTTTGATGTTGAGCTTCAGACCATATTTTGCGCTCTCCTCTTTCACCCTCATTAAAAGGTTCTTTAATTCCTCCTCACTTTCTCGTGACATAACACCAAGTAAAAAAGCCTCATTTGCGACTGCTTCTGGTTCTGGTGGGAGCAAGTCCCACGGGAGAATAATGATGCAGCTTGCAGGAAAATTTCTTCCTTCTGCCGATCCTGAATCTCCTATTGTTCAGCTTCAGTGGAGGATCCCAGCAGGGATCTGGTGTTAGGAAGAAGAAACCTCTCAGTCCGCTTTCCTCCTGGCACTCCGGCCACACAATGTTTTCTGAACCGCGTGCTGTCTCTTCCTCACCTTCTCCCTCGGCTAAGAAGTGCCCAAGCACTGCCACTTTCCCTCTCCCCCCCCCCATCCTTTCGGCCTCCCTTTTCGGAATCTTCCCCATCCCTCCAATATCCTCTGCTTTTCCTCTCCCCAGACGTTCCCATTGCCAAATTCTTCCAGGGGAAACAGGAGATAAATTGCGCGAGGCGATGCTTGCATTGGCGGAAGGTTCTCACTGAGCCAGAGAACTAGCTGTATAGAACCATCTAGCCCAGAATGGACTGGATTCACTGGCAGGATTTGAATAAACTTTCACAATTTCATTTGAGTAACAGATAATTTCAGAGAAATGATAAGGGGGTTTATTTTTGTGTGGGAAAAGCAGGATACGGTAAATAAACAACTCGGCAGAGGTGGAGTTGAGGGAAGTCCAGAGGAGGAGAAGGAGAATAATTGCAAATAACATGATGAATGAGATTTGTATCATTAATTGTTATAAAATTCAATAAGTATTAAAAAAAGAAAAGAATCATGTAACCCATGGCAGGAATCACAGCGGAAGGCTATTGGTGTGTCTTTTCTTGTTTCTGTTATATTATATGATAGCCATGTTCAAATATATAAAAGGATGTCATATAGAGGAGGGTGAAAGGTTGTTTTCTGCTGCTCCAGAGAAGCGGACACGGGGCAATGGATTCAAACTACAAGAAAGAAGATTCCACCTAAACATTAGGAAGAACTTCCTGACAGTGAGAGCTGTTCGACAGTGGAATTTGCTGCCAAGGAGTGTGGTGGAGTCTCCTTCTTTGGAGGTCTTTAAGCGGAGGCTTGACAGCCATCTGTCAGGAATGCTTTGATGGTGTTTCCTGCTTGGCAGGGGGTTGGACTGGATGGCCCTTGTGGTCTCTTCCAACTCTAGGATTCTATGATTCTATGATTTATGTTTTTTATTTATTATTATTATTATTATTATTATTATTATTATTATTATTATTAATTTAGATTTATATACCGCCCTTCATCCGAAGATCCCAGGGTGCTTCACAAGATAAAAACATGAGATAAAAGCACAAATAAATAGTTAAAACCAAAACAAAGCAATATCCCGCCTTCCCACGGACACATCTAAAAGGCTGTAGAATATTGATCAGCCCAAGGCCTCCTTGAGGAGGAACGTTTTCGCCTGTCGCCTAAAGATACACATAATGAAGGCCAGGTGAGCCTCTTTGGGGAGAGCGTCCCACAAGCAGGAAGCCACAAGAAGGAAAGGACTCCCCCAAAATCCATGATGAAGGGTGGTATACTAATTAATAATAATAATGATGATGATGATGATAATAATAATAATAATAAAGTGCTAGTGCCCAAACCCAGCCGCTGCTCTTTGTTTGTCCTCTCCTCTCAGAGGTGGCCCTTTTTGTGTGTGTGTGTTGCAGGGCCCTGATCCCGCTCTTTGACCCCAGCACCGGCCTCCTCGTCCTGGCAGGGAAGGTAAGCGCTCGCCCCTTGCCCTCCTGGTTCTGCTGGCTCTTCCCTGGGGAGGCCAAGGAAGGCAGTTCGCAAGGGAAGGAGCCACGATTTGGCTCAGCCTGGCCCTTTTCTTTCAGGGGGAAAACGTCCTCTTCTGCTATGAGGTGCTGCCCAGCCAGCCGGCACTGGCAGAAGGTGAGTATCTGAGGCCCTCCCCGGATATTTGGGCTCCTGGCTCCTGCCTGAGAGAGAGGGGAAAGCCTTGGGGAAGAAGAACCGTGGCACGAGAACATCCCTGGCTCAACCCCCAATGGCAGCATCTCCAGCAGGGCTGAGCCTATAACCCTGGAGAGTCAGGGTTGCTGCCAGTCAGTGCAGGCAATGCCAAGCTGGGTGGGCCTTCAGTGACTGTCAGCAGAAAGCAGACCCCAACCTTCCTCCTGTCCGTGTCTGACTCTGCAGGTTCCCGGCGGTGCCCTGCTCACGTCCTTCCCCACAGCTGGCGAGGGAGGGGTTGGGAGCAGAGGGGGCAAGTTGGCACTGGCAGGACCCCCAGGGCAAAAAAAGGCTCTGCTGTTTGGAGACATGGCACCTCCAGGGACTCAAGCCCTGCTCTGCCTTTGGCTTCTGCTTCTTGGGCGAGTAGCCAGCTGCTGGGCATCCCATGCGTGAGCATTGTGCCAGGGCACCTATTGGGCACCTGTGAGTGCCAAAGAGGAGTGCCAATTTAGGGTCCTGAAAGTCACTCTCTCCACTCCCCCTTGCTTGCCGGTAGTATGATGACAAGCCCCACTTTGGAGAGAAGGCAGCCCTTTGGCACCTCTCGCCACTCTCTCTCTCCCTCTCCCCCCCTCTTTCTTTTGCCCAGTCAACCAGTGCTTGACAGAGACCAAGTCCCAGGGCATCACCCAGGTGCCCAAACTCGCCCTGGACATCATAGGCTGCGAGGTGATGCGGGTCCTGCAGCTGAGCGAAGCTGGCATCGCCCCCATCAGCTATGTGGTGCCCCGGAAGGTAAACAGGCAGTGTTGGGGCATGGGTGGGCAGAATAAGAAGGGGACGGGTGGCTGGGCCTGATGGTGGCCGGTGCCACGGGGCTCGCTCACAGCCTGTCCTTCAGTCCACACAGGAGTTCCACAAAGACTTGTTCCCCGACTGCGCAGGAAACGTCCCTGCGGCCTCTGCACAGGCCTGGTGGTCCGGAGACAACAGCCAGGTGAGAGCCCTCGTCTGCCCACCCACCCCTTGCCCATCAGGTGACTGGGGATGGCTGCTCTGGGCTGGAAGAAAAGAACCCCCTGCCCCAAAACAACAACCCCGCAAGTCTCTTCAGCTCCTCTAGACCTCGGGAAGTCCTCTGCTGGCCTGACCGAGTCTTCCAGGTGGTGCCTCAGGAGGCTTCAGAGACTGGGCGGTGCCCTCTGTGCCACCCTGCCAGGCCCTGAGAGGTCTCTGCTTCTGTTCACAGGGGCTCTTTCTGCCAAGTTCCCCCTTAGCTGCGCCTGAGACTTGGGGGGCAGTGTTAGAAATGGGCGTAGAAAAGTGTTGGTGCTGACCTTTAAAGTCCTAAACGGCCTCAGTCCTGTATACCTGAAGGAGCGTCTCCACCCCCATCGTTCTGCCCGGACACTGAGATCCAGCTCCGAGGGCCTTCTGGCGGTTCCCTCACTGCAAGAAGCAAAGCTACAGGGAACCAGGCAGAGGGCCTTCTCGGTAGTGGCACCCGCCCTGTGGAACGCCCTCCCATCTCATGTCAAAGAGATAAACAACTACCTTACATTCAGAAGACATCTGAAGGCAGCAAAGGGAAGTTTTTAATCTGTGACATTTTAATGTATCCTAATATCTGTTGGAAGCCGCCCAGAGTGGCTGGGGAAACCCAGCCAGATGGGCGGGGTACAAATAAATTATTATTATTATTATTATTATTATTATTATTATTATTATTATTAATTGCCACCTGGCTCCTGGAACATGGGTTGCCATTTCTGCCCTCTCCTCCTCCTCCTGCAGCTGCACTTTCTAATTATTTTTCCGAAACCCATGAACTAATAAACAATTCGCACCAGTGACACATTGTTGATACCTCGTTTTTTAATAGGAATTCTTAATTGGACACCACAAGCATAAATGGGGCTCAGCCCCTGCAATCGTGGCCAAAACCATAAGTCATTTGAGTAATTAATATTTACAAATGCCGGCATGTGTGTTTGTCTATGTATATGCATGTATGCTGGTGTCTGTAAATATCAATTACTCAAATGACTTATGGTTTTGGCCACAATTGCAGGGGCTGAGCCCCATGTTATTACGTACGTTATATAAAGTATTGTGCTAGATTTGAACTCACGTGTTTCGGGTGGGGTGGCATGCCTCCCTCAGCGCCAGCAGCGGCAACGTTGATCTCCGTCCCCGGATGCGGCACGAAGACTTCTCCAATTGCCCCCCGTCGTACAATTCCCCATCACAAAACGCACCTGGCGCCCGGCTAATTTTGAACCCTGTTGGGGAGGGAGGGAGGTTTTCAGGATCTGCTTCTGAAGCCTTGCTAGGTGGCCCACATTGCCCCACAGCAGGGCAGCAGGGCTCTCCGTGGCCCCATCTAGGAGATGGGAAGATCCTGCCCCACTGCCCCAGACCTTCTGCCTCTGGTTCTCTCTCCCAGCTGCTGCCTCCTCCTTCTCTTCTCAGGTGGCGAGGATCAGCCTCCATCCTGCCCAAAGACCCAGCAAGGCCTTCATCTCTCCCTGCCTCCAGGAGCACCGAACCCCCGACCTCTCCGCCCAGCCAGGGGCAGGGGACCAGGCCGAGGACCCGGAGATGAGTGTGAGTGGTGCCAGTTCAAGAGCCCCCCCCCCAACCCCTGGCAAGACAGTCCTGCTGCTCTCCTCCCACATCGCCATTCAGAGTTACCTTTGCGGGAAGTTGTGGTTTCTCCTCTGCAGGGGGTTGTGCTAGATGACTCTTGGGGTCCCCTCCAGCTCCACAGTTGGGTGGTTCTACGACTAGAATGGTTCTTCAATGCTCTGGAAGCCTGGGCAAGGCGGATGCAAAGATGCTCCCGGGAAGACAAGCCTGGTGCATTTGGGAAGGTGCCGCTTCTGCCTCCCAGGCCTCCTGGCACCTGCGCTCATGCCAGCTGCAGGCTTGGGAGCCAGGGTGGGGATGGGGTTGAGACCAAGGCCCTGCAGAGCCCTTTCCAGAGGGGATCCTATGGCCTTTGGGCATCTCCAGAGCTCTCCCGACAACTTTCTGCCTGGCTCCTTCTCCCCTAACTACTTAAGCAGAGTCAGGCCAGCATCCTATTCTCACAGCGGCCAGCCAGATTTCCTGCGGGAAACCAGCAAGCAGGATCTGAGCAAAAGAGCCTTCTTCCCTCTTGGGGTTTCCAGCAACTGCGTCCAGAAGCATCGCTGCCTCCTCTGACTGCATAGCCATTGTGGCAACGAGCCATCGATAGCGATTGCCAGCATCTCCAGAGCCCGGGGCGTTTGCTGGGCCAGGAGCACCGTGGATCTTACATAACTGGAAGGGACTCCGAGGGTCCTCTAGCCCAGCCGCCTGCAATGCTCTGAGGCTTGCTCTCTCTGTCTCTCTCCCTCTCCCAGGCCGGCAGCCCCCTCTCCTCCCCCACCAGCTCCCTGACGTCCCCCTCTGGCGCCACAACACCCTCCCTCTCGGCCACCAGCGGCTTTGCCTCCAGCCCCAGCCAGCGGTCCCTGCAGAGCATTCTGGGTAAGCCTCCTGCCACCCGCCCCCCAGGTGAGGGAATGGTGGGCCCCACAACCTGTGCCGCTCAGAGAGTGTTTGGGGGGCACCTGGCAGATCCCCTCTCCCCACCGCGCTGCCGGTGCACAGAGGTGATTCTGCGCTTTCCACCAGGGGCAGCACAGCCAGGAGGGGAGAGAGGGTGTCCCTTCCTATCTCCTGCCCACCCCTCACCCGCCTCTCTGCCCCCAGGACCCAGCTCGGGGTTCCGCCACATCCAGGGTGCTGTCCTTCACCGCAGCACCCACATCACCAACCTCCGGGGGCTGAACCTGACCACGCCGGGGGAATGCGATGGCTTCTGCGCCAACCGGCAGCGTGTGGCCATCCCACTGCTCTCTGCCGGAGGGCAGGTGGCTGTCTTGGAGGTAAGGGGGCAGAGGCCGTGACGGAGGGGGCGCCTTTTAGGCTCCCTGTGGGGCAGCTGCCCAGCCTGATGCCCGGCTGCGTTGGCAGAGCCTCATAGGGGAAGCCCCCCCCCAGGCTCCACTGCCAAGCGCCAGCCTCACATGCGCGAGGCTCAGCCTCCAGGAAGGGCTGCAAAGGACCCAGGGGAGCGGCTACCAGTCAGGGTTGGCAACACTGGGCTAGATGCCCCACTGCTCTGGCTGGGTGGCAGGCAGCTTCCAATGCCTTCCATCTTTGGCCCTGGGCCCCTTGGTTCCTGAGAGCACCAGCACCTGCCAGCTTGCCCACGGTGGGAATGTTGTGGATAGTAGGAGAGGATATATTGATTAAATATTACCCTCCCTCCCTCACGCTAGTGAGTTACACATAGCAGAGCTCATTCCCCCTTTTACACAGCAAGCAGCTAGTTGCAGACTCGGTTGAATCTCTTTAGTTAAGCAATCCAATCCGGCATGCCCAGAATGGAGTATATTCCTGCTAAGACCACTTTGTTCCTTCTTAAAAAGAAATGAAGACACAAGAGTCTTCCTTATAAGTAATGAAAAGTTTACTCACGTTCAGTTCACAGTTGGATCCTGAAGATAGGCTTTAGCCTGTAGTTGCAGATACCCTCGTACGGTTGGGCATCAGGAACAGTGGCCAAAATGGAAGAGAGGAAGAGGGCTGCGTGACTGGACCTTCTGTGGGGTCTGCAAGGGTCACGCCCACCTACCTGGTCACATGCAGGGGGAGGATGCTCCAGACCAGGTGTAACAGGAAGTTCAACTGGCTGGATCAACACCCCCCTGTCTGTGTCCACTCTAGGCAAACAAGGAACGTTGCGTTTGACTGCTCCAATGGATTACATCCCATACCCACTGGGGTGGCAGAAGTGGGGTGCCTGTGAAGGCCCCAGTCTTGGAGGGAGGGCAGAGGAGAATGCCCAGCGCTTGCCCCCCACCTGCCTTTCTCAGAGACTCACCCTGCCCTCCTCCCCCAGCTCTCCAAGCCAGGCCGCCTCCCGGACACATCGCTCCCCACCATCCAGAACGGGACGCCCGTCTCTGACCTGTGCTGGGACCCCTTTGACCTGCAGCGCCTGGCGATTGGTACGTGACCCCCACCCGCCCTGGAGCTACTGGGCCCACCAAGAAGCCACCACTGGCCTCCGGACTTCCTGCAGGGATTCCCAAAGCAAGACTGCTGCAAAGCCCTGCTCTCTCGCCTTGCCTTCCTGCATCGTCTGGGCTCAGGACCTGGACCCGGCATCGGGGGGAGGGGATGTTTCTCTGCAGCCAGGCCTGATGGGCTGTCACACTTGCCCTCTTGTTTCCTCTGGTGCAGCTGGAGAAGACGCCAGGATCCGGCTGTGGAGGGTCGAGGAGGGAGGTCTGCAGAAGACAATTCTGGAGCCTGAGTTGGTTCTACAAGGTGAATCTCCCCCTGTCCCATTTTTCTCCCCCCTGCTCCTCCTCTGCCTTGAGGGGGTTTGGCCAGCTTAGAGCCCAGCTAGCAGGCACCTTCTCCCCCTTTACCCCAGGCCACACGGAGAAGATCTACTCCGTCCAGTTCCACCCCCTGGCTGCCGACATCCTGGCTTCCTCGTCCTATGACATGAGCGTCCGAATCTGGGACCTGCGTTCTGGCGGGCAGGTGCTGAGGCTGGAGGGACACCGGGACCAGGTAGGAAGGCCCAGCAAGCAGCTCGGCTCCCTCCGTTGTTTCTGCAGGGGGGGGCAGCAGAGCCAGCAGAGGGGGGTCTCACTACTTCATGCCAGACAGCCCCCCTCCTCCCCCCTTGGTGACTTTACCCCATTTGCATACTTATAATCCGCAATTTTATATTTTTTTAAAAAAGCATTTCCAGGTGGCATTGCAGTGTATGAGTATATAATCAACAAAAACATCTGTAAAAAATAACAATTCCAAGTGGCTAAAAAGGAAAGTGAATACAGTGGAACCTCGGTTTCCAAGCGTCTCGGAAGTCGAATGAATCGGAACCCGAACACTGAAAACCCGGAAGTGAATGCTTCCGTTTTCGAATGCGCCTCAGAAGTCAAACATCTTCCGAGGCGTGTTTCTCCATTTTCTCCATTTTTTTCAGTCCATTGCACCTCGGTTGTCGAACATTTCAGAAGTCAAACGGTCTTCTGGAACGGATTACATTCAACAACCGAGGTTCCGCTGTCTAAGGCCTGTCTAAAATGAAGCAAATTTTTCAAAATGCATCTGCACGGAGGGAGGGAGGGAGGGTTCCTGCCTCACCCTCTAGTGGCAGGGAGTTCCAAAGGGCACAGCCTGCCGTGTTAAAATGAAAGCCAGCCAAGACTGGGAGCCGTGCGAGGAGGAGCCAAAAGCGCCCCTTCAGAGGATGCTGGACCTGGAGGGAGCCCCCCCTAGTGCCCACGGATTGGGACTGGCCCCGCCCTCCAGATGCCCATGTGCAGTGAGGGGACTGACCTCCTTTGGGGCCTTTCAGATCTTCAGCTTGGCCTGGAGCCCCGACGGACGCCGCCTGGCCACCGTCAGCAAGGACGGCCGAGTGAGGGTCTACGAGCCCCGAAAAGCCTCCCAGCCCCTGCAGGTGTGTGGAGGGGATGCTTGGCAGGGAAGAGATGCGCAGAGGTGGGGAGGGGGAGAGGGAGGAGGCGTGTTCTCCCTGGGGGGAGCGAGCCTAGTCGGCGTCTGTGCTGCGTCTCAGGGGCAGAGCACCAGCCTTGCAAGGTGCCCAGCTCAATCCCCGCGGGCCTCTCTAGGTAGCCTGGCGAGAGGCCCCGGGCCGAAACCCTGGAGAGGCGCTGCTGCCGGCCAGTGCAGGCAATCCTGGGGTGGGTGGAACGATGTTCTGACTCTGCGTGAGGCAGTTTCCCAGGTTCCTATGAGGGAGGGCTTGGCGGAGAAGCGGGTGCCCTTACCCTGGGGGGGGGGAGAGTCCCAAGGGCCGGCCCTGGAGGGCTGTGTTGGCAGCCACTGTTTCCTGTCTTGGTGGGAGGGGGGCGCCTAGAGAGAAGCCGTGGCCCCTGCCCTCTGAGGCATCATCCGTCTCTCTTCACAGGAAGGCCCGGGGCCCGAAGGCGGACGGGGAGCCCGCATCGTCTGGGTGTGCGGAGGCAAATACTTGCTGGTATCGGGCTTTGACAGGTAAGGCCGGCCTCCCCCTCCTTCCAGCGCTGCCTCCCAGGCGGCCCCGATCCCAACAGCATCCCCTCCTCCTCCTCCTCTTGCAGCCGCAGCGAGCGACAGCTCTCCCTCCACCCGGCGGAGTCTCTGGGGCCCCCGGTGGCCACGGTCGGCCTCGACGTCTCGCCATCCACGCTCATCCCCTTCTACGACGCAGACACAGGCGTGGTCTTCCTCACGGGCAAGGTGAGCGGGGGGCCCTGGGACTGATCCTCCAGGAGCGGCAGCGGCAGAAATGGCCTGCAGGGTCAGGCCGGGGGGGGGGCGGGCCGGAGAGAAGATGCTGAGCCCCAAAGCGGCAGTGCGGTGTTGCTGCATGCCACTTCCAGCCATGGGGAATAGGGGGCCGGTCTGCAACTAGGCAGACACAGAGCATCTCTCTGGCTGACAGGAAAGGGGGAAAGGCAAGGAAGTGTGTGTGGGGGGGGGTTGTTTGTTGCTGAAGTCAGCAGTTGCTGCCCCCCCCCCAGCCTGGCTCTTTCATTTTTCTCTTTCCTTTCCTTTCCTTATTTTCATTTCTAGTGTGCAAAAAGTTCAAAGCAAGAAGGGGGAGGGGAGGGAAGGGAAGGGGAGAAGAGGAAGGAAGGAAGGAAGGAAGGAAGGAAGGAAGGAAGGAAGGAAGGAAGACAGGAAGGAAGGCAGGGAAGAAGGAAGGAAGACAGGAAGGAAGGCAGGGAGGAAGGAAGGAAGGAAGACAGGAAGGAAGGAAGGCAGGGAGGAAGACAGGGAGGAAGACAGGAAGGAAGGCAGGGAGGAAGGAAGGAGGAAGAAGGAAGGAAGGGAGGGAGGGAGGGAGGGAGGGAGGGAGGGAGGGAGGAAGGAAGGAAGGAGAAAGAAGGGAGGGAGGGAGGGAGGAAGGAAGAAGGAAGGAAGGAAGGAAGGAAGGCAGGGAAGAAGGAAGGAAGACAGGAAGGAAGGCAGGGAGGAAGGAAGGAAGGAAGGAAGGAAGGAAGGAAGGAAGGAAGGAAGGAAGGAAGGAAGGAAGGAAGAAGAAGGAAGGAAGGAAGGAAGGAAGGAGACAAGAAGGAAGGAAGGAAGGAAGGAAGGCAGACAAGAAGGAAGGAAGGAAGGGAGGGAGGGAGGAAGGAAGGAAGGGAGGAAGGCAGGCCTTGAGGAGAGAGGAGGGAGTGGGTGAACTTTCCGAAAACAGCATGATATTTCCGGACGGTGGTCCTTCATCAGCACATGAGCCAAGGAGGTTTTTCCATAGGAGCCTCGATGGAAGGGTGGCTTCAGTGCATTTGCTTAAATGGATGCCAAACTTTACAAAATCCGTTCTTCTGTTGTTTTTTTTCCGG
The DNA here is from genome assembly GCA_900245905.1 of Lacerta viridis. NCBI lineage: Eukaryota > Metazoa > Chordata > Lepidosauria > Squamata > Lacertidae > Lacerta > Lacerta viridis. The sequence goes on from OFHU01000575.1 coordinate 482,450, forward strand.
GTAGCACAGGGTCTACTTTGTTAACTTTCCCATTAAAGCCACAGTCCCGATCCGGGGGTGGGAAGAGTCATGCCCGTCTCCTGGCACCGATTCCCGGAGGAGGTGAGCAGCCCCTCCTGACCCTGAGGCCAGCCCTGGCGCCCCCTTTCTAGGTCCCTTCGCTGTCCCCGTTCCTTCTGACACGGATCCCAGACTGCCCGCCCGCCCCCTTGCTCAGGGAAGGCAGGCTGCCCTCCGCCCTGCAAAGCCTCTTCTCTCTGCCACGTGTTTAGGGCGACTCCAGGGTGTTCATCTACGAGGTGGTCCCAGAGGCACCCTTCTTCCTGGAGTGCAACAGCTTCCCGTCCACTGACCCCCACAAGGTAAGGCAGCAGCGGGGGGGGGGGGAATCTGGACAGAAATTATGTCCCTGGGAGAGAGGGAGCCACCCCCTCTTGCTCCAGAGTCCTTGTTTGATTCAGTCCACCTCTCTGGACTTTCCTCTGCAGCCATGAGGGCTATGGCAGGGGTCAGCAAACTTTTCCAGCAGGGGGCCGGTCCACTGTCCCTCAGACCTTGTGGGGGGCTGGACTATATTTTGAAAAAAAATAAATGAACGAATTCCTATGCCCCACAAATAACCCAGAGATGCATTTTAAATAAAAGCACACATTCTGCTCATGTAAAAACACGCTGATTCCCTGACCGTCCGTGGGCCAGAGTGAGAAGGCAACTGGGCCGGATCCGGCCCACGGGCCTTAGGTTGCCTACCCATGGGCTACGTCTTGGTTCCTTAAGAAAGGAAAAGAATGTGGATTTGCAAGATTTGGAGGTGAGGATAAAATGTCCACAGAGCAGCTGTCAGTGAAATCTCCTGACTCAGTTGGGGCGGACCCCTAAATTTGGAGTGGGGGCCAGGGAAACGCAAAGGGTGGGTATCATGTGGGGGCTTCCCAGGGGCTGGGGAGGGGATTGGGGTGTTGTTTGGCCATTGTGGGAGACAGAATGAGCCTGAGTTGTTACTGGAAATGCCGAGGTAGAGGGTGTCAATCCCTGTGAGCAGAATTGCATCCTTTGGGGCAGTGACGTTCCAGGGGTCTGACTCTGCCCCCTTATCCATACTGCAAAACCTGCTTCTGGCCTGCCCCCTTGTGGTTGTTGTGGGCAGAGCACCTGTGGAGTTATTGGAGGACCAACTTAACCCAAGGGTTGGGTGCGAATTGGCGGGTGGCGGGAGCCCAGATGGGCCCCCTGCTTCACTTCCAAGGCCCTGAGAGGGGCAGAGGGCATTGCTGTGCCCTTGCAGCAGCGCTCCGGGAAAGGCGTGCCCGCGAGGTCCTGACCTCTCGACTTCCGCAGGGCTACCAGTTCCTGCCCAAGACGGAGTGTGACGTTCGGGAAGTGGAGATTGCCCGTGCCCTGCGCCTCCGGCAGACCTCCATTGAGCCCGTGGCCTTCCGGGTGCCCCGGGTGAAGGTAGGGTACTGGTCTCTGGCAGGGGTGGAGGAAGGCTCGGACTAGAGAGGCTAGAGCAGTGTTTTTCAACCTTTTTTGGGCAAAGGCACACTTGTTTCATGAAAAAAATCACGAGGCACACCACCATTAGAAAATGTTAAAAAATTTAACTCTGTGCCTATATTGACTATATATAAAGTAATTCTCTTGAATAGGAATCAAATAAACAATTTTTCCCATGGCACACCAGGCAACATCTCGCGGCACACTAGTGTGCCGCGGAACAGTGGTTGAAAAACACTGGGCTAGAGCACCGTGAAAGGTCTTGCCACCCTCTCCGAACAATGCCATGCCCCTTTGCCCTGCCCACCCCTAGCCACAACACCACCCCAAGCTGGCATCTCTGTAAGCTTCCCAGAGTGACCCCGCTCATTTTCGGAACAGGCCCAGCCGGCCAAGGATTCGCAGTCGGACCCAAGTGTCTCGGCGTCCATCGCTGGGCAGGGACCAAAAGGAAGAGAAGAGAAATTCCCCTGCCATCTGCGGAGGCAGGGCAGAGCCATCCCGGCTAGGAGCCACCCAGAGCCCTCTCCCCCTCCTCTCCCTCCTTCTTGTGGGAGGGAGTTCCACAGTTTAGGCTCTGCGTGAATGAATCCTTTCTCTCTCCTGAGCCTTCCCACCATGCGGGGTGCGCAGGCCGAGTGACCCACGGACTGATGCCCTCCGGGCTTCTGTCCTGCCCCTTCTCCCCCACAGAAAGAGTTCTTCCAGGACGACCTCTATCCTCCCACGGAGGTGCGATGGGAACCGGCACTGTCGGCCGCTGCCTGGCTGAGCGGCTCTGACGGTCAGCACCGCAAGGTCAGCCTCCGGCCAAAAGACATGACCCCAGGTATGGGGCAGGGGGGTGAGGGGGAGCGCATCAGTGGGGCGTGGGTGTGCGTGCTGTTGCAGAGAGTTCAGGGTTTATAGAATCACAGTGTTGTAGAGTTGGAAGGGGACCCCCAGAGTCATCTAGTCCACCCCCGCAACGCAGGAATCACAGCCAATGCATTCCTGGCAGTTGGCTACCCGAGCTCTGCTTAATGAAAGGGTTCAGGAATCCCTTTTGGCTGCCCCTGGGGGCAGGGAGGCCCCCCCCATGCCCTTGGCTGGCTGTGTGAAGGGGTGGCATTGAGGAAATCACAGTGGTAGGAATAGAGGACTTTTGCTGGGGGCAGGGCATCTCAGCACACAGAAAGCCCAGGTGGGTTTCCCATCTGGCCATGAAATGGCCTTTCTTGTGTTGGAGACACCCCAGGGGGGTTTGTGGCTGAGGAACCCCCCCCCCCCGGCCACCTCCAAGCCCCTTCAGCCGCTGACCCGCCATGCAACCTCCTTCCGCAGTGAGCGAAGCCCCAAAGGAGGCTCCCAGCCGGAAATATGTGCCGTCCTCCGTCTACCTGGAGGAGAAGTCGGATGAGCAGAAGAAGGAGGAGGTGAGGACCCTGCTGGCAAGCTCTCCCTGATGCCCACGGCCTTGTCACTGGGGGAGAGGCAAATGCAACCCATCCAAAAGTTCACAGAGCGGGCCAGAGGCAGTGCGGCGTAGTGGTTAGTGTCCGGCTGGGAGAGACTCAAATCCCCACTTGGTGGTGCAGATTGCAAGGTGGCCACTGCCTCTCAGCCGAGCCTCCCTCGCAGGGTTGTTGGGCGGATTAGAGGGGGAGAGGGAGAACCACGGCCGCCCTCTTGAGCTCCTCCTTTGGAGAAAAAGGAGGGATAGAAATACACCCAATAGAGAAGTGTTGAGGGGGCACCATGAGGATCGGTGGTGGAGGGGGAAGGTCTTGGGGGTGGCAGATGAGTCAGCCCTTTCTCGTGCCCACATCCTGGCAACGGTTGGCTCCCCTGCAGCTCCTGAGTGCCATGGTGGCCAAGCTGGGCAACCGAGATGACCCCCTCCCTCAGGACGCCTTCGAAGGAGTGGATGAAGAGGAGTGGGTAAGAGCTGGGCAGGAGCCCCCCGGAAGCCCCACGCCCGGGGGAAGAGAGCCCTGTCCGTCTGCCTGTGCCCATCCTGGCGCCTTTGGGCTGCTTCCGCCCCCAGCTCTGCGCTGTAACCCACCAGGGGGCTCTGCTGGTGGGAGTTGTGGTCCAAAAGGGGAGAGGGGGGCACTCTGACCTGATCCTCTGCAGCTTTGCCCACGTTCCCCATCCCCATCCCAGGGCTGGGCCAGGGGGGCTGGTAGCCTCTGGGATATTTCCCGTGCCCCCTCCCCTCCCAAGCCGGCAAGGATGGTCTTGTGGGCAGGGGTGCCCTTCCCAGCACCCCCAGCGCAAGAGACGCCCCAGAGCAGTGGGCAGTCTGGTTTCTCCCATCCATCCACCCCTCCTCTCTCTCTCTCTCCCTCTCCTGCTCCATAGGACTAACAGCGGATGCTTTGACCAGGGACCGCATGCAGTGGCCTTTCTGCCCGGATGACCCCCTGCAGCCGGATTCCAGCCACCCTCTCCTCCATGGACTGGAGGGTCCCCAGACCTCAGCCCCCCCCCCCCGGGAGGAGCAGGCTGACTTCCAGGCTCCTCTCCCCCCTCTCTGCGCCAACACTGCCAAGGAGATCCTGCCCGCCAAGTCTTCCTTCCTCCCCCTGGATCCTCCTTCGTCTGGGCTGCTGCCCCGCTTCCTGCCCCCCAGGCAGAAGTTTGCCTCGGCTTCCACACCGACAGTCCGACCAGCACTTCTGGCTGCTGAGCCCAGGTCTACTTTTGGACCTGCCGTGTGCCTGCCAGGCCCCCAGCCCCTCTGGAGGGCCCACCCACAAGCGACGTGTGGCTTTGGGGGTCTCCAAACTCATTCGGGAGCGGAGGGAGGCTGCTTGGGGGGCTCCTTCTGCCCCCTGCAGCTCTTGGGTTGGATTTACGAGGGTGGGTGTGCCTTTTCGTCACAACTGCGCCCCGAATTGTCTCACCAGGCTTGTCCTCGGAGCAAAGCTTGCCTTCTGTGTCTGCCCTGCCAATGTACCTTGAAAGAATGTTGATTTCAGCTCTTTCGCCTCTTGTGTCTGTTATTCAAAACACCAGCCTTCTCCCCAAGGCGACTCTCCTGCCCACCCCTAGAGGGATGGAGAGCACCCGTCCCAGCCTGTTAGACCTTTCTGCACCCCGGAATGGGTGCTGGTGTCACATAGGCCCCTGCGACCCCCACTTGCCTTGCAGACCTTCTGGCCGGTGGGCTGTGGCTTCCCTGCCTGGAAAAAGGGGTGCCAATCTCCCAGGGGAAAGCTTGTCCTCCTCACTTCCTCCTCCATGACAGCAAATGCCTCCATTCCTTAGTTCCTGTGCGCTGCTGCCCTTGGGCCTGATCCAGCAGGGCTTTCCTTAGGATCAAAGTCCAGAAGCAGCTGGGTCAGGTCGAGAAAGAAGTCAGGCTCAGGAATCCTGGGTTTTTCTGGGCTCGTCCATGCAGGAAATTCCTGTGGGTTTGAAGCCCCTCGTGCCTCCATTCCTTTTGGGGTTGTCCACATGATCTCCTCCTCCAACAGCTGGCAGCTGCTCTTGGCCCCCATTAAATTCAGTTTTTTTTCCCCAATCCAGAAATAATCAGACAAGGGATATAAATCCCCTATAAATGTGCATGGAATGTGCGTGCTCTGGAGCACATTGTAAGCATGGGCTTTTTCCACCTGAGGACAGTCCTCACCTGTCTGTACTTTCCGAACTTTCATTTTGCTCCTGTCCTTCCAAAGCATGGGTAGGCAAACTAAGGCCTGGGGGCCGGATCCGGCCCAATCGCCTTATAAATCCAGCCTGCAGATGGTCCGGGAATCACTGTGTTTTTACATGAGTAGAATGTGTGCTTTTATTTAAAATGCATCTCTGGGTTACTTGTGGGGCATAGGAATTCGCTCATATTTTTTTCCCAAAATATAGTCCGGCCCCCCACAAGATCTGAGGGACAGTGGACTGGTCCCCTGCTTAAAAAGTTTGCTGACCCCTGTTCCAAAGGGTGCAGCGATTGCAGCAAAAGAGCTCTTTTTCTGCTTTTGCTGTACCAGAAAGCAGCCGTATTAAACATAAAATTTGCCCTTGTGGTTAGAGGAGTCAGGACAAGCCATAATAAAAGGAAAGCCTTCCCCACGACAAAGCAGAGCCCCCTTGCTCTCTCTTTCGGAAGTGGATGGGGCAGCTTCCCCCTATATTCCACCCCAAAGCCTTTCCCTTCAGCTGTGTCTTCGCTTGACCTTGTGGGTATGCGCTGTTTGGGGGGGGGGGCTGCTGGGTCCAGCCGCAACACACACATTTTCATCCTGCTCTTTTGCACAAATCCCCAAACCGTCAAACACGATGGAGACTTTGGTTGCGCAGTTCCATGTACAATTTTGTTTTCTAAAAGGTAAGCAAAGACCCCAGGTGTCCAGAACTCGGGTGGGAGGTGGGGGGTGGGGAAAGCACCATTCAAGAGGAGGGGGTGACCGCACAAAGGGCACCAGTGCAACCCCGCCAGCAGCCCCACCCGTGGAGGAGAGAGAAAGGTCCCAGGAAGGACTGGCTGGCCGCAGTGGGAAACTGGGCGCTGGACTGCTGGACGGGGCTGCCTGCTCTGCTCCGGCCGCTGCCAGGTCCCTCAGAGACTCAGACGTTGTTCCCTGAAGAAAATGCCACCCTTTGCTGTGCCGACTAGTCTGCCACCAGCAGAGTTGCCACCTTGTTGTTGTTCAGTCGTTCAGTCGTGTCCGACTCTTCGTGACCCCATGGACCAGAGCACGCCAGGCACGCCTATCCTCCACGCTCCCCAGTTTGGCCAAACTCATGCCAGTCGCTTCGAGAACACTGTCCAACCATCTCATCCTCTGTCGTCCCCTTCTCCTTGTGCCCTCCATCTTTCCCAACATCAGGGTCTTTTCCAGGGAGTCTTCTCTTCTCATGAGGTGGCCAAAGTACTGGAGCCTCAGCTTCAGGATCTGTCCTTCCAGTGAGCACTCAGGGCTGATTTCCTTCAGAATGGATAGGTTTGATCTTCTTGCAGTCCATGGGACTCTCAAGAGTCTATTATTATATTATTATTATTATTATTATTATTATTATTTAATTAATTATTTCCCCCCTCTGCTCCTGTGTTTTTAACAGCCGGGCATGCAGGCGCCACTTCACCCCGTCCCCGGTGCCTGCATTGCAGGGGGCTGCACTAGATGGCCCCTGGGTGCCCCTCCCAAGTCTGCACTTGCATGGCTCCAGCTCCTCATACGGTGAGGGGGGGGGACTCTCCTTCGCGGGAGGCTTTCAGAAAGATGCTTTAGCCTGCCAGGGATGCTTTAGCCGCGGTTCCTGCGTCGAGGGGCTGGACTAGATGACCGCTAGGCGACCCTTCCTTCCAACTCGGCCTCGATCCCGGCATTGCGCGTCGCCACCCGGCCGCTAGGGGCCTCCCTCGACCCGGAAGCACCACACAGGGCGGCGCTCTAGGCCCCGAGGCGGCTGCGGCATCCGCTTCCGGTCGCGAAGGCGGAAGGGGCCTCTCCATCCGGCCCGGCTCATCTCTATGGTGCCCTCCTACCTCGGGAGCCGCCGGATTATCTCGCCCTTGGGCCGCCCAAGGAGGGGGGAGGGAAGGAGGGTGAGGCATGGTGAGTCCGGGGGGAGCGTAGAGTCCGGGGGGGGGAGGGAGGAGTCCGGGAGCCCCTCGCCCTTCCCCCCTCGGGAAAAGAACCCAGGCGTCCGAGCCGTGCGCCCTCCCCCGCTCAGGAGGGGGACCCTCGTGGCCTCCCCAGATCCCTCCGACCTCCCGCCTCCCTCGCCCCCGCTCCTCGCTTGGAGCCCCCGGAAGGGACCCAGGCGTCCGGGGCTCCCTTTGCCCCCCCCCCGCCTTCTCCGTTTTGCTTCTGTTAATTCAATTTGCTTCCCGTCGCCCAGAGAGAGACTTGGCGCCTCCCGAGCCTCTGGACCTCGGGGTCGCGGGTTCGAGCCCCGCGTGGGGCAGAAAGGTTGCGGGGGGCTGGACTAGATGACCCCCGGGGGTCCCTTCCAGCTCCACGGTTCTGAGGTTGTGTGGTGTACAGGCAGCGGGGGCGCATTCCCCTCCTTCGCCCTCCTTCCTCGCCTCCCTGGCTTGGGCCGAGCGAAGTCTCCTCCCCCCACCCCCACTCTAAGGACCCCCCCCCCACACACAGAGGGCTTCGGCTCCCCACCAAGCGCCCCCCTTCCCGCCGTTTCCAGGCGTCCCCATCCAGGGTGGAGGAGGGCCTTGCACTGCCCCCTCAGTGGAGACCCAGCAGGGAGGCTTTCTTTTGGGGGGGGGGGACTCAGTGGCTGTTGCCATCTGAGCACTGAAGGGGTCTGGTTCCCAAGCGCAGGAGCAATCTGGTCAAGTGGGTGACACAACAGCCCCCCTCCGAGACACACACAGAGTGTGAGGGGGTGGCAACTGCCTGGCGAAGGCCGCCCCCCCCCATATCCCCGATGCTGCCGCAGTGACCATGGTGACTCTTCCCTTGGCAGGCCAAGTACCTGGCGCAGATTGTCCTCGTGGGGGTGCAGGTGGTGGGCAGAGCCTTTGCCCGGGCGCTGCGGCAGGAGTTTGCAGGTGAGTGCCATGTGGTTACCCCTTCTCCTCCGCCATGATAGCTTTTTTTTGGGGGGGGACGGGACATTGTGGGCTGCCCTTGGCCTGCCCTGGCTTCGTTGACCTGGTGCAATGTGGCTCTTGGCCTCCTTCTCTTTGGGGGTCCCAGGTAGCTGTCACTGAAGTCTCCCAAGTTCTGGGCCGGCCAACGCCAGCCTTGTGACCCTGGGCTGGGCAGATCCCAAGGACAGCCCAGCTGGCAAGGCCACCCTGAGCCCATTGGCGTCATGAGCACTGCCAGCCCCGCTGTCCAGAGTGGGGGAACCGAGAGGGGTAACCGAGGCCCTCTTTCCAAGCAGCCAGCCAAGCAGCGGCAGACGCGCGAGGGCGCTCAGGCCCTCAGTCGGAAGCAGCCTCCAGCATCTCTGGCCTCAGCCTGCAGGAGGCCCAGCAGATCCTCAACGTCTGCAAGCTAAACCCAGAGGACATTCAGAAGGTAAATACCAACTTTTAAGGTTTGGTGGGCAGAGGACGAGGCTTATTCCTTGGTGATTGAGACCCACAATTGTGCGTTCAGAGCTTTTGTATAGGGATACAGGAAACTGTTCTACTGCAATGTGCTCTATATAGGGCTACCTTTGAAGGTGACCTGGAAACTACAATTAATTCAGAATGTGGCAGCTAGACTGGGGACTGGGAGCAGCCGCCAAGACCACATAACACCGGTCCTGAAAGATCTTCATTGGCTCCCAGTACGTTTCCAAGCACAATTCAAAGTGTTGGTGCTGACCTTAAAGCCCTAAACGGCCTCGGCCCAGTATACCTGAAGGAGCGTCTCCACCCCCATCATTCAGCCCGGACACTGAGGTCCAGCTCCGAGGGCCTTCTGGTGGTTCCCTCACTGCGAGAAGTGAGGTTACAGGGAACCAGGCAGAGGGCCTTCTCAGTGGTGGCTCCTGCCCTGTGGAACACCCTTCCACCAGATGCCAAGGAAATAAACATAAATAAATCTGACTTTTAGAAGACATCTGAAGGCAGCCCTGTTTAGGGAACTTTTTGATGTCTGGTGTTTTATTGCTTTATTGAGTAAAAAGACTCCCTGCATCGCAAGAGGGTCGGCTTCCAACTCTACAATTCTGTGAATCTGCCCCACAGACAGGCAAGAGCGGCTCTCCAGGATTTCAGGCAGGAGTCTCTCCCAGCCCGACCTGGAGGTGCCAGTGAGATTGAACCAGGGACCCTGAAAGGCAGACGCTCTGCCCCCCAGATGCAGCCTTTCCCCATGTGGGCATTCATGTTCCTTTGGGTCCCCCGCTCCCTGTGGAAACCTGACAAGGCCCACCACGAAGCAGTATTTCTCATGGGGCTAGAACTTAGTGGCTGATCCCAAAGCTGAGTCTCTTCACAACTGACCCATGCAGGTGTTGCTTGTTTATTCCTTGGATTTATATCCCAGCATTTCTAGAGGTGGCCTGCATGGTGTCCCGCCCCCCTCCCCTCATTTAATCCTCACATCAACCCTGTGAGGTGTGTTGGGCTGAGAGGCAGTTGCTTGGCCCAAGGTCACCCAGGGAGCTTCCATGGCCTGAAAAGGGATTCGAACCCTAGTCTCCCAGGTCTCTGCCTGACACTCTTAAGCCCTACTCCACCCCTGTCCAGGATGGCTGCGACTGATGGGAGCCGGAGTCCAGCAACATCAAGAAGGGCTGTGGATCAGTGGAACTCCCTGCCACAAGTCACCCCTATGGCTTAGGTAGCTTCAAAAGGTATTAATTAAAACTCACAGAGGAGGAGGAGGAGGAGGAGGAGGCCATCCATGCTTATTAGCCATGACAGTTAAATGGTACCTCCACCTGCAGAGACCAGGGGGTGGAGTGCATGGCGGCAGGGCCTGGGGGCCTTGTTTGTGGGCTCCCTGGAGACTTCTGGCCGTCTACCAAGGGGAGCAGAATGCTGGCCCTTTTCTTCCACTCCAGCCAGGCTGCTCTCCTGCTTCCTTTGGTCCACTGGTTTTCCCAGAGCGTAGCGGGGACGGGGCAATTAATCGTGCCGCTGGGCAGCTTGGTCATGCGGGTATTGTTTGCTTTTCCTTGGCAGAACTACGAGCATTTATTCAAGGTGAACGACAAAGCCGTGGGGGGTTCTTTCTACCTGCAGTCCAAGGTGAGTTGGGGAGGTGGAACTGTGCTTGTGCCTCCCCCCCCCCGGGAAGCCACAGGGAACTGCTCATTCCCCTCACACTTAGAATTCTGTAGGCATACATATATTTCTATTAATGATTATTATTTTTAATGGCTGGGATTTTTCTCTATGTTTTTAGCAGTCCTTGTTTTATCTGTAAGCTGCCATGAGTCCCTGTCAGGGATTATTATTACCTATAATTGTTGTTGTTCAGTCGTGTCCGACTCTTCGTGACCCCATGGACCAGATCACGCCAGACACGCCTGTCTTTCACTGCCTCCCGCAGTTTGGCCAAATATAATATCATTGTGCTTTCAGGGCTTGGCAGTCCCTTAGATGGAGGGGGTGCAATTAAGAGGCTTTCCTCCCTTTCTTGTAGTTTACTGGCAAGTTGAGCATCATTTTCAGAGACCCAAACTTACCCAAAATAAATAAAATGTGGTGTGTCCCAAGTGGTAACCTGAATGACCTCTGCCCTGTGCCCACTTTCTTCCAGCCAAGCCCCCTCATTTACTTGGGGTTCCCAGAGATCAGAGCCCCAAAGTGAGGATTTTCTCCTCCACCCTGCCCCCCTTTTCCTTGCTTGCTCCTGAGCTGTTTTCAAAGCCCTCTGGCGGATGCCCTTGGCACAGCCGATGCCCTCGCCCTCTCTGTGTGTGTTGGCCTCCTGCCGTCCTTTTGGAGCAGCAGCAGCAGCAGCTACTGAGTGCCAAGTCTGTGCCCTGCAGGTGGTGAGAGCCAAGGAGCGCCTGGACGAGGAGCTGCGGATCCAGTCGCAGCAACGGCGAGAACAAGACGCAGAGCGCAAGCCAGACACGTAGCAGAGCCCACTCCCACTGGCCTCCCCCTCTAAAGTATAGCTAGCCAATAAATTGCCCTTGTGTAGCTTGCTCCTCTCGGCCTCAGTCTGTTGCCAGGGGGTGACTGGGGGGTGCGGGATGCAGCACCAGGGTGGGAACCATGGCAGGGGCTGGAGAGCTTCCAGGGAGGCATTTGCCCCGAGAGCTTGTTGCCCTGTGAGGAGCGGCCCAGCCTGTGGACTGACTGCAGTCGTCGCCCAGCTGCCAAGTTCTGCACTCCCTGCTGCGTCAGGAGCATGCTGGGCAGCCTGTGGGCAATTCCTAGGCAGCTCATCCCAACACCCCACTTGGCCCCAGCCTCCATCCCAGAACTGGGAAAGGTCCTCCTCCTGAAACCTTGGCCAGCTGCTGCCAGTTAGGGTCGGCCAGGGATGGGCAGCTCCAGCACCAATCACACCTGGCCGCTGAGGGTGCTGCCTGGAACAGGTGGGTTCTGGGAGCTTTTTTTGGGGGGGGGGAGCACAGGTTCCTTGTCCCTGATGCAGACAGTTCCCAGCTAGATGGGGCCAGGGCCTGGCTTCCGTGTCAGGAAGCAGCTTCCCAGGCGCTTCTGGCCTTCCCTGAGGTCGGCAGAGGCAGGACGCAGGAAGCCGTGCGCAGCTCCAGGAGGCAGGATCTGCTGTACCTTCAGTACCAGAGTTTCGGTTTGGCTGAGCATGCAGAGCCCAGCTGCGTGTCTGTGTGTGAATTAAGTGTGTGTTGGTGTGCATGAAGTGTGCATTTGCATGTGTGTTTAAAGTTGGGTCCTGTTTGTGAGACTGTGTGCAGATCAGGGTTTCCCAAACGTGGGTCTCCGGCTGTTTTTGGACCACAGTTCCCATCATCCCCCACCACTTGTGCTGCTAGCCACGGATGATGGGAACTGTAGTCCAACAACTGCCGGAGACCCTGGTGTGTGTACATGCGTATATTTCGGTGTGGTTCCCCTCCTCCTGCTGCTCCACCCTCCCCACGAGACAGACAGCAGGCAGCGCCGGGCAAAGTGTCAAGATCCACTTTTATTATTTCCGTCATAGTAGCCGTCCTCTTGTCGCAGAGGCCTGGGTCGTAGCTTATCTCTTCCTGTCGTCAACTACGCTAACAGTGATGGAGGCAAGAGGGGCGGGGCGAAATCCAACAGAAACTACAATCGAAAGGCACTTGGAAACGGCTTAAAATACTGGCGGCCTGGAGTGAGCAACAACAGACAACGGGGAAGGAAACAGACACGTTCACCGGCTCGCAGGCCTGGTCAGTCAGCAAGGCGTGCTGGGTCAGGATCAGGCCCCGGGGCGCCTGGGGCTCTGTGCATGTCCGGCCCTGTGCTCAGCCTTCTTCCACTGCGTGGCTGGGAGGCCAGCTCCCCTCGGCTGAGTGGCAGTGCGTGGTCCCAGGCGCCCGGGGCAGCGCATGGGGGGCCTGGTGTGGGGCCTCCCCGCTGCCAGCACCTGCAGGGGGGGGGCGCGTCGGAAGAAGGGGCAGCAGCAGACCCAAGGAGCCTGCCTGTGTGGAAGCCCAGAGCAGGGGTCCCGCTGAAACAGCGGCATGGAGAGAGGTATTTGGGGACCCCCTTGTACGGGGAGACCGGAGCGAAAAGCAGCGGGACCCCTCCAAATTGGGGAGGGCAGTCGAGATGAAGCGGGCGCTTGGGGGGAGAAGCAGGGGGCCTTCCTGCTGCTGCTGCTGCTGGGATGGGCGGGTGGCAAGAGGGGAGCCAGGGACCCTTCAGAAACCAAGTTGCACAGGCAAGAATAAGTGTGGCTCTCACAGCTGCCCCAGTCAGGGGGCCGGACCATTTGCAGTGGGTCCCTCCAGCCTCCAAGGCAGACCCCCCCCCTGGCCCTGTGAGTCAGGCCCCTGCCCAGTCTCCGCCAATGGGGTGCAGCAATGGGTGTGACTGGCAACCCCTCAGGTCTTGCTCCTGTTGTCTCTTTTGCCGCACCCAAGGGGGACGGGTTTGTGCTGCTAATAATGGCCCCATCCCACTGCCAGACCCAACTGGGGACTGCTTGGCCTCCTGCTCCCCCCCCCAACACACAAAGCAGGTATATTGTCTAAGCAATCCTTACAACAGCCCTGTTGGGTGGGACAGTTTGATGACAGACCCATTCTGCAGATGGAGATAGAAGCATTGAAGGACTGGGCAGCCTTTGCTGGAGGTGAGAGGCAGTATCCATCTCTCCTGGCTTCTGCTCCTCTCCCCTGCATTGGTACCCGGACGTGGGGGGGTCCTGTTCCCCAGATGGGTGCCTGGTCTTTGCAACCCCTCCTGTCTCCAAGGGAGGGAGGGGGCTTGGGGGCAAGCTGTGCCTCCGGAGGGCTTTTCCTGGAGGAAGCACAGACCAGCAGCAAACCTCCCTGCTCCTTCTGGGCCCCCTCTATCCGCATGGATCTTGGCCAGAGAACGCTGATGGGGGGGGGGGCCTTTTGGGTGGGAGAAGAACCAAGGGGGGCATGGACCATCTCAGGCCAGGACATTTGCAGGTCAGGCTGCACAGCTTTGAAACATCCGGAACGGCTTATAGGGGGAAGTGAATATTTCAGTTCCTCCACGTCAGTTGGGGGGGTGGGAAGGCAGAAGGAGGGCTGGTGAGCGGCACAGCCGTTGGGTGCGCCTTGTCAGTTGGGGGGGGGGGGGCTGAGCCAGGAAAAGGCCTGGCTGCTTTTGTTCAGTAAGGGGAGGGAGGCAGCTCCACCCTGGGGGGGATGGGCAGCATCTCAGCTGGGGGGGGGCTCTCCTTCCCTGAACAGCAGCCAAGCGCTGGGAGCAGAAGACCCCTCTAGCGCTGAAGACCCCCAGGGGAGGCCAGTAGACCAGGGGTGTGGAGGGGGGGGTGCAGCAGAGAAGCCGGCATGTTGGGGGGGGCGCTAATAGGTGCTCTGGGCGTGAGACGGAGAGAGCCAGTGCCCTCCTTTTCTGTATGCAGAGGGCGAAGGCCCTGGACCCATTGCAGGGACCCCAAAGGGTCCTCTAGTCCAACCCCCGCGATGCCTGTGTGGAGGTAGCTATGGGGCAGAACGGGGGGCCATGGCTGCTGCTCAGGGGAATGCTGCTTATTGCTTTGTTCAGGAGAGCCAGGCTCCTCCGTCGTGGGTGACCAGGAAGCCGAGGGGGTGGCCAGCCACAGCAGCCATAGCGGGGTGGGGGGGAGAGATGGGGTGGGCGTGTCTGGTGGGGGGGAAGAGAGGGGGGCACCTTTCGGCACAGGCCAGAAGCTCTTCCAGGGCTGCCTGGGGTCCTCCGCTGGCCATGGCCGGTCCCAGATTCCCCCCACCCCATCCCCCTTCAGTTCACCACGGCTTGCTTCAGCAACACGGAGCCTGTGGGGATGACCACCCAACCGGGGGGCAGGCCGTCCGAGCTGCCCGCCGAGTTCATGCCGGTGGAGAGGTCCAGGGCGCCCCCTGCAGGCAGCAGCGAGAGGCCCTCTGCGCCCGCCCGGCCCCGCTCAGTCCTCCCGCTGGCTTCCTTGCAGCTCTGCGGCGGCCCCTGCCCGCCCCCACCGCCTTTGCTGGGCCGGGCCACGCTCCTCTCGGGCAGGGCCTTGGCGGAGGCGGCCCCTGCCAGCAAGGAGACGACGGGCAGCCCCAGGCCGCTGGCAGCGAAGGGTGAGGCAAGGAGCGGGTTCTTGGCCAGGTTGAGGGGTGCCAGGACAGGGCTGTGGAGGCCGGCCAGCCCCCCGCAGGCCAGGGCGCTGAGGTCCAGTGGGGCGGGTGCCAGCGGGAGGGGCAGGCCGTGGCTGCCGAAGAGGGCGGCGGGGTTGGGGATGATGATCTGCGCCCCGTTGAGGTAAGGCACGTCCGCGGGGGCCGCCAGGGAGGGCTTGGGGGCCGGCTGCAGCTGCAGCAGCTCCTGCTGCTCGTGCGAGATGAAGTGGCCGTGGGCCTTGATGTGCTTGCGCAGGGAGCTGGGGTCTGTGTAGCGCTTGTGGCAGCCGGGCATCTTGCAGTAGTAGGGCTTGTCCACGTAGTGCGTGCGGGTGTGCTTGAAGCGGTCGCTCGAGTTGGAGTAGCGCTTGCTGCAGCCTTCGTAGGGGCAGATGTAGGGCTTCTCGCCTGCGGGGGGAGGAAGGGACACGCAAGGCATTAAGGGAGAGGCTTCCTTGAAACCAGCGATTGACATTTGCACCTGCTATCGGCCTCCTGAGAACGAGTGAAGGTGCCCAGGTGCCAGGGTGGAGCCTGGCAACCCCACTGTTTGGTGCCCCCTTCATTCTTCAATAGATCGCAAGGAGCTGGCCCAGAAGGCACCCTAAACTGGAGCTTTCCAAACTGTGTGTCGCAACACGTTTGTGTGTTGGCTGCAGTGTGCAGGTGTGTCCCACAAACGCTCCTACGCTCCTCCCGGGGCTGGTTAGTTAAACCTCCAGTTTTCTAGTACAGTCAAACCTCAGGTGTCAAACATGATCAGTTCCGGAAGCTCCTTCGACTTCCGAGACAGCTTCTGATTGGTTGCAAGAGCTTATTGTACTCAACTGTTTGGGTTCCAAAAAACATTTGCAAACCGGAGCATTTACTTCCAGGTTTTCGGCGTTCGGGAGCCAAAACGTTCAAAAATGGAGCCGTACAAGAACCGAGGTTTGACTGTAAAACTGAACTGCTGTGTCGCGAAATGATGCACGTCTACAAAGCGTGTCACCAACATTAAAAGTCTGGAAACCTCTGCTCCAAACTGTGGCACACTCCAAACTATAGATGGCAGGCTGCAGTGGACAGCCACCAGCATCTCAGATTCCCCCAAGGAAAGCGGGCAGGGAGTCAGGGCACCAGAGCTTTAGGAGCATAATTCTGCATTGGAGGAGGCTGGGCTGGATGACTTTGGGGGTCCCTCCCCATGCTTCACTTCTAGGATTCCAAAGGAACATGAGAAGAGTGCTCTTCTCCCAGATGTCTGTGGGATGCCAGCGATCAGGATCCAGGCACGAGAGCAACTCTCCCTTCCTGCGGTTTCCAGCAACCGATATTCAGAAGCATAGTCGCTGCAGCTAGTAGTCCTCCATAGCCGTCTCCTCCTCCGTGAACTTGCCCAATCGTCTTTGCCGTCCATCGTGTCCAGCGCAAGGCAGCTGCTCTGCTCAGAAGGGACACCTGGACTCCGCCCGAGGGGCTTGCAAAAGTCTGCCCAACCTCCCTGGCCTCCAGACTCACCTGTGTGGGAGCGGTTGTGGATCTTCAGGTTTTCCAGCCGAGAGAAGCTCTTGTTGCAGGTGGGGCAGCGGTGGGGCTTTTCATTGGTGTGCGTGCGGATGTGGATCAGCATCTTGTACCTGGGGAGGGACGGAAGGAGGTGAAGGAGAGCAGAGACTTCTTCCCAGAGTGCTTTCGACGGGGGCAAAGAACCTGCGGCTGCCATGGTCACCCCTGACTGTTGGCGCTGCGGACTGCTGGGGCGAGTCCAGAGCCAAACAAGACGGGGAGGGGGCTCCAAGCCCCCCACTCCCTGCTTGGCCCCTCCTGAGGCTCCGTCACCCTCCCCACAGCCAGAGGGCTGCCGGAGGGGAGAAGAGAGAGAGAGAGAGAGAGAGAGAGAGAGAGCGTATCTCCAAGCAGGAGGCCCCAAACCGAGACGGCTTCCTCCCAAAGGCTGTCCTGGAGGGAAGGGGCACCGCTGGCAGCAGCCTGGCCCTGGGGACCCACCAACCAAGAACCACGGGGTTAATAAAGGGCTTCCCTTCCCACCCCCACGCCAACCAAGTTCTTGCAAGTTCTCTTAAAGCACAAGAGACGTCTCAAGGAATCAAGAGCCTTGGGCTCTGCGCAAGCCAAGCGAAGTTGGGGAGCTCAAACACGAGGGATTTTGCTGCCCCCCTCCCTCTTCTGAGCCACGGGTAGCCAACGTGGTGCCCATCCGAGGCGCTGTCAGCCTGCAACTCGCACCCACGGCCAGCAGTTCCGGAAGCTGCCTGGAAGTCTGCTCAGCACATGGTCCCTGGGAAGCCTGCAAGCCCCTTGAGGGAGGGCCAGGGGTCTCTCCCACTTCTCGGGTGCCTGGGCAGTGAGCAGTTGGCTTACCTGGCATTGAAGCCCCTTCCGTGGCGAGCACAGCCCTCCCAGTGGCAGCAGTAGCCGGCGTCCTTCTCAGGCTTCACGTGGAAGTCGTTGACGTGGTCCACGAGGTCTTGCAGCAGGTCAAAGGGCTGGTTGCACTGGAGAAGGAAGAAGCAGAGGAGGGAGGGGTGGGCTTCAGCCTCTCAACAGAGACCAGCAGGGCCCTGGAGGAAGAGGAGCCCCCACCCCAAAGGCACTGCTCACCTTTGACCACCGGCACACCAGCTGCTTCTGGAGGGGCATCTCTGGGGAGAGGCGCTTCTCTTTGGGGGCCCCCAGGAAGGCTGAGGCAGGCAGGTGCAAGGCACCCCCCGAGTTGAGGGGCAGGAAGAACTGGAAGGAGCTGCGGAGGCCATCGATGTAGTGCAGGGACTGGAGGTCCTGGGGGGACAGAGAAAGAGGGGTGGTTGGAAAGGAACAGAAATGCCCCCTGCATTCTTCTGGCAATCCTGGGAATCCTGGAGTGGCGGTCAATGGATTGAGGAGGAATCTTGACAAGACAGAAGTACTGTTTTGGGGGGACAGGGGCTGGGCGGGGGTGGGGGACTCCCTGGTCTTGAATGAGGCAACTGTGCCCCTGAAGTACCAGGTGCGCGGCCTGGGAGTCATTTTGGATCCACAGCTGTCCATGGAGGCGCAGGTCAATTCTATGTCCAGGGCAGCTGTCTACCAGCTCCATCTGGTACGCAGGATGAGACCCTACCTGCCCTTAGACTGTCTCGCCAGAGTGGTGCATGCTCTGGTTATCTCCTGCTTGGACTACTGCAATGCGCTCTACGTGGGGCTACCTTTGAAGGTGACCCAGAAACTACAAGTAATCCAGAATGCGGCAGCTAGACTGGTGGGAAAGACCTACATTGGCTCCCAGTACGTTTCTGAGCACAATTCAAAGTGTTGGTGCTGACCTTGAAAGCCCTAAACGGCCTCAGCCCAGTATACCTGAAGGAGCGTCTCCACCCCATGTTCAGCCCGGACACTGAGGTCCAGCTCCGAGGGCCTTCTGGCAGTTCCCTCACTGCAAGAAGTGAGGTTACAGGGAACCAGGCAGAGGGCCTTCTCGGTAGTGGCGCCCGCCCTGTGGAACGCCCTCCCACCAGATGCCAAGGAAATAAACAACTCTCTGAATTTTAGAAGTCATCTGAAGGCAGCCCTGTTTAGGGAAGTTTTTAGTGTTGGGTGCTTTACTGTGTTTGGTGTTTTAATTGGTTAGAAGCTGCCCAGAATGGCTGAGGCAACCCAGTCAGATGAGTGGCATATAAACTTGCATACATAAATATAAACATAACAACTATTACTTTACGTGACAGGTTGCAGGTTCCTATTTTGGCGAGGAATGGCAGAGGTGGGCAAGACAGGAGGCTCCCCCTCCCCATCTATACCCCATCTGCCACGCGCCCCTGTAGGAGACCCACAGAACTGTCGAGTTGGAAGGGACCCCATGGGCCTTCTAGCCCCACCCCCTGCCCTCCCAGCTCAGCCAGAGTCTGGCTTCCTCTCCGTGGGCTGGAGTTTCTCAGGGTCCGGTCCTTGAGAGTTGCCATTCAGCTGCCTCACTGGGTCGCTGCCAGGGCAGGTGCCAGAGCACCTTCGCCTCTCCGCTGCCACCCACATCCCTCGCGCAGCAACCTCCTCTGCCCCCAGCGACTCACCCGCAGGGCGGAGGAGCTCACCAACTCCCCGCCGCTCTGCCTGTCGGGGGAGAGCGAGGCACGGCCCCCGCCGGGGGAGTCCAAGCCGGGAGGAGGAGGAGGAGGAGAAAGGCTCAGGTCGATGGTGGGGGTGGAGGAGAAGCGGGTGTCCCTCTTGTCGTGGCATTTGGAGTGCAACTGGAGGCCTGCAAAGGAGGGGGGGGAGATGCAATGAAGAAGCGCCCCCCACCTTTCCCCTGCCCAGCCCCAGTTCCATGACTCCAGCAGAACCCCCTTTCGCATTTGCCACCCACCAAGCCCACCCCTCGGCCACTCACCGTCAAGTGGGGAATGAGGCGAGTCGGGGCTGCTGTCCTCACGGACCCGGAAGTCCTGGCGGAAGGATCGGGGCCTGGAGCTGCCCAGGGTCTGGTCGCCCTTTGCTTGTGCCGCGTGGAGCTTGGAGATGCTCAGCTTGAGGTCCAGCGGCTCGTCGAGGGAATGCATGGCGAATGGCCGGGGAGAAGGCCACTCTTGTCAATTGGGGAGGGGGGAGGAGGATGTTTCGAGGGGCTCCTCAACCTGGTATATGAGAGAGAGAGAGAGAGAGAGAGAAGCTGGAGCAGCTGCACCACTCTGGATCAGGCCTCAGTCCCCGCCCTGTGCCAGCGGTTGCACTACAGAACAGTCCCGCTGGACATCAGGAGAGGAAACATGCTGAATGGACTCTCAGTGGACTTTTAAAAGCCCTTACAAGGGTTTGTGGCTCCCCAGAACTGGCCAGCAGGCGGCAGCAGCTGCTCCAGGAAAGGCTGGCAAGAAGGGCCTTGGTCACAGGGCTCCCCACCGCCACCACCAGCAGAGAACAAAGTCGCTCTGCCCCTCCCCTCCAGGCTGGCAGATCAAAGAGTCACAAGGGAGGCTGCCTTCCTTGTCTTGCTCAAGGCCTCAAACTTCGCTTCTTCCTTCCCTCCGAGGTCTTTAAAAAATGTTTGCACAAAGAACTTGGCACAACCGGAGTGTTTCTGTCCCATGCGGGCACCGGGAGATGTGATGGGTGCCTCCTTCTGGTCTGCAGATGTCCTGCCAGCTGCTCACCTGGGTAGGGCAAAGGGGGGCCATTTGCGTCCAGATCCTGCCTGGGACTTTCAGCAGACACAGCCAAAGCCCCCCCCCCACTGGTAACCTGCCACGCAAATTGTTTACTGGTAGGGCAAGGGTGGGGGTGGGGGTATCTCGGCCCCTCCCGCCCAATTTCCCTATAACAGTTTATCCACTCACACTTGCTGTCTCTTGCCTTCAATATCCATTTCAATTAGAACCACAGGTTTCAAATTAAATAAGAAATGCTACACTCATGGGTGACTGGTAATTTTTAACCTGGCCGTTTTCATCGCAATAGGACTTGTATAGCACTTATTTAGGAAAGTGTGTCATTACACATATGCAGAGTGCCACTATCTCCTCACTGGGGGCAGGGATCAATTATTTTCTGAAAAATTGGGGGGACTGAAAAATTGGGAAAAACATTTTCCAGCCCGATTCTTATGTGGTTCCCTGCCCCGCCCCCCAACAGGCCTCCACACCTGTAGCCACAGTTATGCTTTTGGGCTGGATGGTCCAGAGGATATTGACAGAAATGCCCCCTCTGCAAATTCATGGGAGTATAAATTGTATGTGGGGAAGGGAAGAGTGTGGCAATTTGGGGAGGGGGGGGTCTTTAAACAAACAAACAAAAAACAAAACTTGACATTCTTATTGAGAGGAATGTGCCCCAGTAGCCCTGGTGGAAGACTACTGCTTAGAATCAGAATAGAATCCTAGAATCCTAGAGTTGGAAGAGACCCCAAGGGCCATCCAGTCCAACCCCCTGCCAAGCAGGAAACACCATCAAAGCATTCCTGACAGATGGCTGTCAAGCCTCCGCTTAAAGACCTCCAAAGAAGGAGACTCCACCACACTCCTTGGCAGCAAATCCCACTGTCGAACAGCTCTGATAAGGAAATTTACCCGCCATCACCTTCCCCCACCGCTGTGCCTCCCCGGTAGCGAGTGCGGGACTCGCGAAGATCGCTAAGAAGCCCGACGATGAGCGGGCATTCGTTCCCCCTTTTCTGCCCTTTCCCTTCACCCCACAAGTTGCACAAGCACCACATAAGCCCTCGCGATAAAGGGCCTCCCCAAAATGCTCCGATCTGCGCCCCGAAAACCCTCCGATAAGCTTCCTGTCAAGCGCTCCCCGTATCCTCCATTTTCTCAATGAACGGCAAGCCGACCAATCAGGAGCATGCATTCAGCCAGGCCTCCAAAATGGAACGTTCAGCTCTGCTTCTCAACACCTTCACGCTTGACTGCATGCTAAGTGGATTTTGACAGCTTCCCTGCTGCGAGAACAATGGAATCGAAAGTAAAATGTATCTAGCAAGGGAAGTTATTAATTATAACTTGCAACATTGTAACCAGTGGACTCGCTTAGACTGTGGGCGGGCAGTTTGACAGCTCTAAGGTTAAATAACATAAAAATCAATATCTCAGCAACGCAAGGTCCTAGCTGCATGGTTCGAGTGTCTATCTGCTCCTTATAAAATAACCTTTCTAACCCCTCGGTCCCCGCCATCCTCCGATCATCAGAAGTATGTTATTTCGATACTGTATAATTTTTGGACTCCTAAGCTCAGTGGCTTTCATAATCCCTTAAGCAGAGAGTCACGTCCTCATCCAGCTGCAGGAGGAAATGCACCCCTCCCGGTAATCCATTCAAGCACCCATCCATCAGTAACCATGACAGCAGACATCCTCCTAGGAGTTTTCTATTGTCTTTCCCCAGTGGAAACCATCAATGTGTATTGCACCCACCCTAAATCCCATCACCAGTTCCTGCCATCCCTCTTGACATGTAAAACTTGTTTTTCCCGTATGTAAATATTGCCAGAACCTCCTCTCTCCCCTCCCCATCTCTGACGTTTCTGTGATGTATTTTGCAATGTATTCTGGGCTATCGCGGGAACTTTTAAAAGTCCAGGACACCCTTTGTTCGGGGTTCGGACCCTCCTGAACCTTGTTGCGCAATAAACGTCTTTGCTTTTGCTCCGATCTCCGGCTGGTCTCCATTACCTCCGCAGCGAACCACGGGCTTCCTCCGTAGGACCGGGAGCTGAGCAGCCTCGACCCGGTAATTTCCGTAACAGTTGGTGCCGAAACCCGGGACCTGCGTTCTCCCGTGGTGGCCGGGGACCCCATCGAGTCTTCAGCCGGCATCGGGACCCTCTTCTCCCGTGGAGACCCATCGGACCTCCGGCCATCCTCCGGGCGGTAATTGCAGGTCTCTCAAGGGGAGCCAACCGGGGAGCAAAGGCAAAGCTCAGCCGGCTTCGTCTTCAACGATCCAGCGGATCGCGGTGGAAGACGCGTAAGTATAAACCCAGTGCACTGGTGATTCGTGGGAAGGGGGGAGGAAAACCTGGCAACCGCAATACTGCTCTCTTACCTATCGCTTCTTGACCTGTCTCTTCGGTCTGTCCAGTGGACCGTGCTCAACTCGAAAAGGGGAGTCCTGAGCTCTATCTCTTTCTCTCCAACACCCTGGTCAGCCGCCCCGTTAGCTGGTCTAACGAACGCAAGGGACTGGGCTCTTTTTCTACTTTGCCAGCCGCCCCGAGTAGGTGAAAGATCCTAACGAACGCAAGGGGCAAAGGACTTTTCTGCACTATCCTCAAACCTCAGCCGCCCCGGTCGGGCCATGTAAAACACGCTGGTCGTGCGTGAGCCCGCTTCCGAACGCAAGGGAGGTTTTTCCGGACCGTTTAACTCTATCAAAGGGGCTGCCCGATCTGGCACTGCAGTGGCAGGCGTCCAGTAGGGCTCCCCTTCCTTAGCTGTTTAACGATAGGTAGGAGGTTGCCAGGCGGGGTGTACCCTGTGCATGGGTGGAAATGGGAATTGAGGAATAGGAGAATAGATGAAAGAAGAAACGGAAGAGAAAGGAAGAGAAAAAGGGAGCTCCAGAAGAGAAAGAAGGAAAGAGGTAGTTTAGTGTAGATCCCCCTGGTCAGCCGCCCCGCTAGCCGATCTAGTGAACGCAAGGGACCAGGCTAGTTTATTGGGACGTCGTGTACCTTTATTTTGTTTGTTTAGGAAACCCCTATGTTTTAACTCCCTATGTGAAATCCCGATTTACTGAGATATCTTTCCCCTCCCTCTTTCCCGAACCCAGGTTCCTCTTAAACCACAGGGAACTATGGGCGCAAAAGCTTCGAAGCATAGTCGCGCTTCCACTGGAAAGAAGGCTTCTCGGAAGCCTTCTTTTACCCAGCCGGAACCCGACTCTCCCCTCGAGTTTGTGTTAGACCATTGGAAAGAAATTCCTGATTCAGAACTGCTGTCCAGACAGAAATTACAGGACTTATGCAGAAATTACTGGCCTTCCTTTACTGATAAAACACCATCTGATCTCCGCTGGCCACCGGAGGGATCCTTCAACCAGGATCGACTAGATAATTTGAGAAAGCTCTTATTGGAAGAAAGACCCCGTCAGCTGGACTATCTGAAGGCTTTTGAGGTCGTCTACCAAGTCCTCATGACTCTAAAGACTTCCCCGGCACTCCAGATGCCCGTGATAAGACCCCCCAAGAAAGCCCCTAGGAAACCCAAGGGAAGTTCTGCACCACCCCCTTATGAGGATCCTTCGGATGATGATTCCATGGATCAGGCTGTGGCGCTCTACTATAACCGCCCCAGACCAGCCCCTACAGCTCCCCCTGCACAGAATACTACACCACCGCAAAATAATCTCCAGGGACCCGGAAATGATACCGATCCCAACGATCAGGCGGGAGCCCAGGGAGGGCAATCACAGGCTCAACCCATTGATCAGGGAGAAATAGCCACGGAACCCGACGATCAATTGGACCAAGACCCCGTCCTGACACCAGTTAGTGACCATGCTGCTTATACCCTATCGCCCCGCTCCAACCCCTTTGAGAACTTAGAAGGCATGACCACCCGCTCCATGGTTCAAACCGCTAAGGACTTTGCCAGTCGCATACAAGGTGCCTTTTCCCCGTCCACCTCTCGACAGCCAGTAAAAACTAAGGCTAAAGGGAACGGAGGGGGCAACTTTCAGACTGCCTCTTACCAAATGCCCCTGCGGGCCTTCCCAATTCCGCCGGCCACTCCAGATGGGGTCCCCACGGATGATCTACACCCACCAACCCTTCCGGACTGCTGACCTAGTAAATTGGGCTAACGTGATGCCCTCCCTAAGAGATGATCCCGATAAGTGCCACAGACAGATAGCAACCATCTTCTCCTCTCACCACCCTTCTTGGACCGACGTCCATGTGCTTCTCAATGCTTTATTCAATGAAGCGGAGAAGGCGGACATCCTAAGTAAGGCTGAGGAAGCTCTAAACCAAGAGAACTATCAGGAAGGCAGGCCTCAAGGGGTACAGGCATTAACGCCCAGAGACCTGCGGATCGAGCCCAACCCTGCCTGGGACTATAACACCCCAGGTGGCATATGGTGCCTAAACCTGTTTAAAAAGGCCATCCTAGATGGCATCAAGGCATCAGGGCAGCGATCGATAAATTGGACCAAAGTCCAGACCGTAATACAGGGACCGAACGAACACCCTTCAGACTATTACTCTCGGTTGGTGACGGCTATTAAAACCTGGGGCGGAATAGACCCAGAGAATCCTCACCACGATATCATAGTAAAAGGTTTTTTTAAGGATCAGGCAGCGCCAGACATCAGGAAAGCTCTAAACCTCCAAGTTGGATACGACGGGAAGACCTTTAGCGAGATATTATCAATAGCGAAATCCGTCTTTAACAACCGAGACGAAAAGAAGAAAGAAAGATACCAAGACAGAGGATGAGGCAGTGCTCGCTCTCAGCATGGAATCTCCTTCACTTCCCAGCCCCAGCTTTCCCAGCCAGAGGACGAGTCAGAGGAAGAGGAAGAGGAGGGGGGCCAACTGCAAATCCAACAATGCCACGACCCTGGGCCCCATCCTCCGGCCTCTGTTACCTATGCTTCCAACCTGGCCACATCAAGCGTAATTGCCCATATTTGTACCCGGGGAGCCCATGGGTTGAGGCTAGCCCTAACCCGTCCTCCGAAGGAAACCCACTGTATCCAGCCTTTTCTCCGCGCCCACTTAAGGTCCCGGGGTACAGCAACCAGCAAATGGTGCAACCCCCTCCGCAAGCAAACTGGCCGCCACAGAACGTACAGGAATCGATAACCCTACCAACCACAGGATCACAGCCCCCGGCGCCCTTCCGGACCCCTTTGTCGGCCCAACAAGCACCCCAATCTGCTCAAGCCCTTCCTTCCGACACCAGAAGAAACCCAGCAAACCCTTATTGACAATTAGAAGGGGATCCCGTCCAAGCCCAAGCCATTTGCCCGGTGTTAGCCCTGTCTCCAGAAGATCCCGTCTGTACCATTGAAATAGACGGACACCCCTATGAATGTCTTTTAGACACGGGAGCTACTTATTCTACTTTGGCTAGTAGCCACTTAAAGCCCGGAGACGAAACAAGAAAAGTGATGGGTTTAGATGGGATACCCCGTACCTGCCCTCTGTCGCAACCGGCAAGAGTAACCCTAGGACCCCTGCTGGCCGAGCATACCTTTCTCCTTACCTCCAGCCCAGTTAACCTGTTGGGAAGAGACCTTCTGTGTAAACTTAATGCCACCATTACCTGCTCCTCTGATGGCATCTACCTACATATGCCGGATGAGTCAGTGGCATCTTTCCAGGGAATCTTGCAAGAGGCTAGGGATGAGCGCCAATTCCCCGACCTCCCTTTGGAACTGGAACAGGAAATGCCACCTTGGTTGTGGGGAACTGAGTCCACCTCCGTGGGACTTCTAAAGTCAGCAACCCCAGTTCGAATCTCCTTCAAGGCCGATCAGCCATACCCCTGCGCAAAACAATACCCCATACCCTCAGAAGCCATTGAAGGATTGACGCCTATGATACAGGACTTCTTAGAACAAGGGATATTAGTCCCCTGTGCCTCCCCGTGCAATTCGCCTATACTCCCCATTAAAAAACCGGGGGGTGAAGGAACCCCTGTACGCTATCGTTTTGTTCAGGACCTCCGATTAATAAACCAATTTGTAATACCCCGGCATCCGGTAGTGGGAAACCCAAACTCGCTCCTGAATGCTATACCACCAGACACCACATGGTACAGTGTAGCTGATCTGTGCTCTGCCTTCTTCAGTATACCTGTCGCCCCGGAGAGTCAATTTCTCTTTGCGTTCACTTGGGGCCCCGGTCAATTAACATGGACCAGGCTACCCCAGGGATACGTAGAATCACCGGCCATATTCTCAGCAACTCTACACCGCGACCTCCAGGATGTCAAACTCCCTGCAGGCTCCTCCTATTTGCTCTACGTTGATGATATCCTTCTCTGTTCAAGTAGTGAGGAAGCATGTAAGAGAGACACTAAATACCTCCTCATACAGCTAGCCTATAAGGGGCATAAGGTGTCCCCCAAGAAACTCCAGTTTTGCAAACAAGAAGTCAAGTATCTTGGGCACATCCTTGGAATCGGGACTAGAAGCCTGGCTACCGATCGTGTGGAGGCTGTCACCAAGATACCCTTGCCACAGACTAAGAGACAGCTAAGGGGGTTTCTAGGAATGTGTGGGTTCTGCAGGGATTTCATCGCAGGATACAGCGAAATCTCTAAGCCCCTGTCTGCTATGACTCGTCAGGACCACCCAGATAAGCTACAGTGGACAGAGGAAGCCTTTACCCAATTTGAACGCTTAAAAAGAGAGCTCCGGTCCGCCCCTGCGTTAGGGTTGCCTGACTATCGTTTACCCTTTAATCTATTCGTGCATGAGCAAGGGGGAGTCGCCTCTGGGGTTCTGACCCAATCATTCCGGGACCGGCAAAGGCCCGTAGCATACTACAGTCTTCAATTGGATACCACGGCAAAGGGATCCATTAGCTGCCTGAGAGCAATTGCCGCTGCCGCAATTCTCCTCCAGAAGGCGCAAGACACTGTACTTGGACATGAAATCACTGTACATGTCCCACATGCAGTGGCCACTCTACTGACCCTAAAAGGAACCCATCATTTCTCAAACCCCCGCCAAAACCGTTACGAAGCTCTCCTACTAGCCCCGTCAAACGTGACTATAAAAAGAGTTAACTCTCTAAATCCAGCCACCCTTCTCCCACTACCCGAAGACGGTACCCCACATCATGACTGTACCCAAATAGTCCGGCAGGCAGAGAAACCCCGTGAGGACTTAGACCACCTACCCTTACAAAACCCAGACCTCATCCTATACACTGATGGGAGTTCGAAAATCATAGAAGGGGAACGGAAAACGGGGTACTCGGTTGTGTCTGACTTTGAGGTCGTGGAAGCGGAGCCAGTAAACCCCCAGTATAGCGCCCAAGCAGCCGAATTAATTGCACTCATCAGAGCTTGCGAGCTAGCAGAGGGACAACGTGTGACCATCTATACCGACAGCAAGTACTGTTTCGGATTAGTCCATACCACCGGCCAAATTTGGCTCCAGCGAGGTTTCCTTACAGCCTCAGGCTCCCAGATCTCCCATGCTGCCTTAGTGGAAAGACTTTTAAACGCTATTCACTTACCAAAAGCCATAGCCGTCGTACATTGCAAGGCACACACTAAAGGAAGGGATCCCGTCTCAAAGGGAAACAGACGGGCAGACCAGGCCGCCCAAACAGCTGCCCTTCAGGCCATAAGCGAAAGCACCCAGTTCCAATGCATTCAACTGCCCGCCGAAATTGATTTCAGCCTAATGTACAATAATGCTGGGGAACAAGAACGGAGACATGTGGGCATCCATTGGGGCGAAGCTAACAAACGGAGTATGGTCCCTGCCTGACGGAAGAATCGTTATCCCTAAGGCTTGGACCCCTAAGTTTGTTAGGATCCTGCACCAACAAACCCATTGGGGAAAGACCAGGCTCATAGACTACGTCCAGAGGTGCTGGTATGCCCCGGGAACTGCCATGGCCGCTACTGCAGCAACTAAGAACTGCCTTACATGTCAGTCCTTCAACCCCAAGAGGGAACCAAAACGCCCACCAGGAGCTAGGCCATGGGCTTTTGTCCCTTTCGAGAGTCTGCAGCTTGATTTTATCGAACTACCCCCATGCCAGGGGTACAAATATGCCCTCATCATCGTGGACCAATTTTCCTCCTGGGTAGAAGGGTATCCAGCTAGGAGAGCCACGGCTACAGTCGTGGCTAGGAGCCCTTTTGCAAGAAATCATCCCAAGATTTGGGGTCCCTCGCAGGCTGGACAGTGACAGAGGGACCCACTTTACTGCAGAAGTAGTCCAACAGATCGCCAAGGCATTGGGGATCAAGTGGGAACTGCATACCCCCTACCACCCAGCCTCATCGGGGCAGGTAGAACGTATGAATCAGGAGGTAAAAATACAACTGGGCAAAATATGCAACAGTACCGGACTCAAGTGGGTAAATGCTCTACCCTTAGTACTCCACAACATCAGGAGTGCCCCAACCGGACCCTTAAAGCTTTCCCCTTTCGAACTTTTGTTCGGCAGACCCCCTCCGGTGTACAACACACAGTTTCCCCTCTCTGAACTCGAGCTAGGGGAAGCGGAGCTCACTACCTATGTGATTCAGCTCCAACAACAGTTACGCCGCCTTCACCAGTACGCAGCTATAGAGGGCCAGAATTTACCAGCCGATATGGCGGTCCACTCTTTCCAACCGGGAGATTGGATCCTCACCAAAGTGTATCCAAAGGTGCCCTTACAACCCACTTGGGAGGGCCCCTTTCAGGTCCTCCTCGTCTCACCCACCGCTGTTAAAATTGGGGAGAAGAACTCCTGGCTGCATCACACTCGATGCAAGCTAACCCAACCCCCTCCGGACAATTTTGAGAGTGGGGGGGAGGACTATACCTTTGATGAACCCCCTTCTGCTCCAGACTCCTTCATCGACGATCAAGACCCCGAAGATCTGCAGCCTACGCCTGGTTCGGAGCCACCGGATCGGGCTCTACAGCCTGGACCTGAATCGGAGCCACCGGAGCCACTGGATCGGGCTCTACAGCCTGGACCGGACCCCGACTCCACCGAGTGGACATCGGAGCTCGTACCAGACGGCATCCGACTGCGCTGCGCTTGAAACGCAGCATTCCCCAGCATCGCACCCCAGCATCGCTCCCCAGCATCGCACCCCAGTTCCTGTACCCCATCGCACCCCAGTTCCTGTCCATCGTACCCCAGTTCCAGTTCATCGCACCCCAGTTCCTTCCTACCCCAGTCCATCGTACCCCAGTTCCTGTCCATCGTACCCCAGTTCCAGTTCATCGCACCCCAGTTCCTGTCCATCGTACCCCAGTTCCTGTCCATCGTACCCCAGTTCCAGTTCATCGCACCCCAGTTCCTGTTCACCGCGCCCCAGTTCCTGTGTCACCGTCCCCAAGTCTCCGGACATCGCCCCCATCTGTGTTTTCGGACTTTCCACTATTGACAGCTTTTGACAACTGTTTGACAGCTCTCCGCATGTTTTCGGACTTTCCACTATTGACAGCTTTTGACAACTGTTTGACAGCTCTCCGCATTTTCGGACTTTCCACTATTGACAGCTTTTGACAACTGTTTGACAGCTCTCCGCATTTTCGGACTTTCCACTATTGACAGCTTCTGACAGCTATTTGACAGTTTCCCGTTTTCTCGGACTTGCTACCTTTGATAGCTTATCTCGACAGCTTCTCCCCAAAATGAACTCAAATACGGTACTCTTCCTTTTCCCTTTCATGGGCAGGCTCTTTGGTTGGACCTCTGAACACTGCCCTGGAGTAATGACTGACCACAAATACCTGGACTTCCACCTTTTGGAACAGGGTAGCAAACAAAATCCGGACCGGATTGGGGATTTTGATTTTTGTCTCCCCGAAAGCAGGACTCTTTTACGCCACTCCCTGGTCCCCAAGATGAATGGGACACAGCAGTGGGAATTATTTGTGCGCTCCAAGGACTATAGGAGGCTGGGCTCAGCCTCCGTCACCCTAGACCAAGGGAAATATCGCCTTACCTGTGTCAATGGCTCGTACCTCCTCTTCAGCCACGGAGAGGTAACCAGGAGCCCTAATTGGACGGAAGTGCAGCAAGGTGGGGGCTCCCATACTTTCACTGACACTTCTCCCCCTCCCACCGAGAACTTGATTTTTGGGTTTCAATGTGCTCGTATGATACCCCAGACTCCCAGACCCCTGATCCAGGGCATTTGTGTAAGACGTTTCTGCTGCCTATGGGACCTTGGCCTCACTGAGAACTGGAGAGGCTCAGACTACTTGGAGGGTTGGTATCACCCCAGTCTACCCTCAGACCCACCGGTGTGGGACCACACCGGACCCTCGCGATGTGGAGGCATTGCCAAAACAGCCTCCCTTTTAAACACCACGGATCCCCTCCACCCTATCGGGACCGCACCACGTCGCCTGGCTGCTGATTCCTTGGCCCCAGAACCAGATTTCCTATCATCCTGGGACCAAAACTCGTTTATCCAACTCCTCAGCAAGGTGGCCAAGGAGACAGAATACCCGAACTGTTGGATTTGTGCTCATGCCCCAAGCCACCTCCGACAAGGACTTCCCCTGGTTCCTTTTGCAGTCACCCTGGAACAGCTCCGCTTAGGAGATGTGGCTTCATGGAACCTCACTGCCTTAAACCTTACCCACCAGTATCTGTACCTCACTGGTCCTACTCATGGACCCCTCTGCCGTGTATTCTCTGGAGATGGTGCCTCAGTGGGGACCAGTTCCTGTGACACCTCTCTGGAAATTCACGAAAATGGACAAGTGACCGTTAGTACCCAATCAAATTCGCGTTTGGTTACTGACCTTCCATCAGCCTGGGCGCTGGCAGTACGTGCCAATCCAGTTGGACCAGACCTCACATCCCAACATCGCCTTCCTCCACAGTTTCGCCTCTGGCAGACTTGGGACTGACCTAGCTGGACTGTGGTGGATCTGTGCCCACCGTGCCTACCGATGGGTAAGCCCCCACATGTCAGGCTCCTGCTACCTAGG
Source organism: Lacerta viridis (assembly GCA_900245905.1). Classification (NCBI taxonomy): domain Eukaryota; kingdom Metazoa; phylum Chordata; class Lepidosauria; order Squamata; family Lacertidae; genus Lacerta; species Lacerta viridis. The sequence goes on from OFHU01000575.1 coordinate 513,200, forward strand.
GTACATCGTCCCAGGAGTACGTGTCACCCAAGACCTGCCTACTGGAAGACTGCGGAATAAGCGGGAGGAACAAGCCCTCTCTGACCTGTCTGATGTGGCTGCAAATGGAGAGACCTGGGGAAGAGCCCTATTCCCAGCATACGGTGCCGGTTCGAACCACGTTGATATCCTGAGGCTCACCGATGTCCTCCTGAAATTCATGCGAGAGGCTGAGCAGATCACGGACTCTCTGACCACCGAACTCTCACAGGTGAGACAATTGGGAATTCAGAACCGAATTGCGACGGACTTTTTATTATCAGCGGAGGGTGGGACTTGTGCTCTGATTGGCTCCGAGTGTTGCACATACGTGACAGACCAAACCCTGAACATTACAGGACATTTAAATAACATTCATCGTTTGACCTCCACCTTGCACGACATTCAGCATGAAGGAATGTCAGACTTTGATCTTTGGGGCTGGTTGCCCAACTTGGGGTGGGTAAAACAACTTTTAAAAGGCATTTTTCTAGTTATCTTAGTTATAGTATTGTGCATGTTAGTGTTTTGTTGTGTCTCTCGTTGCTGGACCCCATGCTGTGCCTTGATCCGCTGCTCTTCCAACCCACCTCCCTCCTCCATGTTTCCCCTCCGGGCTTACTATTATGGCCAGCCTACCTTCCCTGAATACGTTCAGCTAAAACACCTGGGGGAAGGTGAATACCAAGTTACGGAAATTTAGGTGTGGAGAAAAGGATTTGCGGTTCTGCGAACCAGGTGCAAATCTTATCTCCAAGTGCGGGACTGATAAGGAAATTTACCCGCCATCACCTTCCCCCACCGCTGTGCCTCCCCGGTAGCGAGTGCGGGACTCGCGAAGATCGCAGAAGCCCGACGATGAGCGGGCATTCGTTCCCCCTTTTCTGCCCTTTCCCTTCACCCCACAAGTTGCACAAGCACCACATAAGCCCTCGCGATAAAGGGCCTCCCCAAAATGCTCCGATCTGCGCCCCGAAAACCCTCCGATAAGCTTCCTGTCAAGCGCTCCCCGTATCCTCCATTTTCTCAATGAACGGCAAGCCGACCAATCAGGAGCATGCATTCAGCCAGGCCTCCAAAATGGAACGTTCAGCTCTGCTTCTCAACACCTTCACGCTTGACTGCATGCTAAGTGGATTTTGACAGCTTCCCTGCTGCGAGAACAATGGAATCGAAAGTAAAATGTATCTAGCAAGGGAAGTTATTAATTATAACTTGCAACATTGTAACCAGTGGACTCGCTTAGACTGTGGGCGGGCAGTTTGACAGCTCTAAGGTTAAATAACATAAAAATCAATATCTCAGCAACGCAAGGTCCTAGCTGCATGGTTCGAGTGTCTATCTGCTCCTTATAAAATAACCTTTCTAACCCCTCGGTCCCCGCCATCCTCCGATCATCAGAAGTATGTTATTTCGATACTGTATAATTTTTGGACTCCTAGCTCAGTGGCTTTCATAATCCCTTAAGCAGAGAGTCACGTCCTCATCCAGCTGCAGGAGGAAATGCACCCCTCCCGGTAATCCATTCAAGCACCCATCCATCAGTAACCATGACAGCAGACATCCTCCTAGGAGTTTTCTATTGTCTTTCCCCAGTGGAAACCATCAATGTGTATTGCACCCACCCTAAATCCCATCACCAGTTCCTGCCATCCCTCTTGACATGTAAAACTTGTTTTTCCCGTATGTAAATATTGCCAGAACCTCCTCTCTCCCCTCCCCATCTCTGACGTTTCTGTGATGTATTTTGCAATGTATTCTGGGCTATCGCGGGAACTTTTAAAAGTCCAGGACACCCTTTGTTCGGGGTTCGGACCCTCCTGAACCTTGTTGCGCAATAAACGTCTTTGCTTTTGCTCCATCTCCGGCTGGTCTCCATTACCTCCGCAGCGAACCACGGGCTTCCTCCGTAGGACCGGGAGCTGAGCAGCCTCGACCCGGTAACTTTTCCGTAACAGCTCTCACTGTCAGGAAGTTCTTCCTAATGTTTAGGTGGAATCTTCTTTCTTGTAGTTTGAATCCATTGCTCCGTGTCCGCTTCTCTGGAGCAGCAGAAAACAACCTTTCTCCCTCCTCTATATGACATCCTTTTATATATTTGAACATGGCTATCATATCACCCCTTAACCTTCTCTTCTCCAGGCTAAACATACCCAGCTCCCTAAGCCGTTCCTCATAAGGCATCGTTTCCAGGCCTTTGACCATTTTGGTTGCCCTCCTCTGGACACGTTCCAGCTTGTCAGTATCCTTCTTGAACTGTGGTGCCCAGAACTGGACACTGTATTCATGAAGGCAAGTTATTTCCATTCAATTGAGGCTCCAATATACACCCCAATTCCCCAAAACCACATTAAGGCCATTTATCAATTGATTAATTATCTGACTCCCTGGGAGTCCAAACACTGGGAGGTCCACACATGTCTCCACCCCTGGCTTAGTCCAGATCCTTCTACTGACACTGTCCAGGAGAACTTCCACACTGGGGACACAGGGCTAAAACTCATCTGGGATGCTGGTGGAGGCTGCCCTGAAGGTCCCAGGAGCAGAATCTGCAAGAACATGGCGGGGGTGGGGGGGGTGGCTTTTGCCTGCCAGTTTCCCTGCCGCTCCGTAGGCATCGGGGCCCCAATTCCAGAGAAGTCACCAGCCTTCCTGCCTTCTCCAGCAACTTGGCCAGAGGGACGCGCTTTTGGGGGGCACCCACCCAGAGGGGAAAGGGGGGGGGAGTAGCAAGCAGGAAACCGCCCTCCAGACCCCCCAGGATTTGTCGGGCCCCGCCCCGCCAGTTCCTTGCCCGACGGGACAACCGGAGGAGAGGGGAGACTCAGCTCGGGCGGCTTCCTCAAGACCTGGCGCGGTGCATCTTCCTCGCAGCTCCTGGAACAAACTGAGCCCGCGTCCAGGCCCCCCGCCCCGCGGGGCGTTGGGTCAAGGCACTCTGCGTATGCTCAGGGGCGCCCGCCTGCCTCGTCTTTTCCCTCCCGGAGGCACCAGGCAGCCCGGGAACGCCCGGCCACTGCCGCTGCCAAGAGCCGGCCTGGCGCATGAATGGAGGAGCAGGACGCGACGGGGCGCGCGGGCAACGAGCGCAAAGAAGCCAAGGCGTCCATTGGAGGGTCGCTGGGGGTGGTGGGGCCGGGAGCCGGAGCCTTCCCCTCTCCGGCAAGTTCCAGGTGGCACCTGCTCCCTCGCCCGCCCCGGGTGGCGGAGGCCGCCTCCTGCCCTCCCTGCCTGGCTGGCACCGGGCCACGGCAGGCGGCAGCGGCTCAGACGCGCAGGAATGCGGCAGCGCCTCCCGCGGAGCCGGAGCACGGGGGGGGGCAGGCCCAGGCAGGAGCCCCCGCCGGGCCGACGCCTGCGAGGCAGAGGGGCCCCCGCCGGCCTCCGTGTGTGGGGGCGACCCACCCGCGCGCTGGGAGGTCCGAGGCGGCTACATGAAAGCGCACCCTGCCTCCCTCCCACGCCCCCGTAGCCGGACTGTCCACTCTCGAAAGAAAAGCGCCGTCGGCGGCGGATTCAGCACACTTCTGGGCTGAGACTAATAATAATAATAATAATAATAATAATAATAATAATAATATACTGCCCTCAGAGCAGTTCACAAAATAAAATCAAAATATGAAACCACAAAATAGATAATCAAAATTAAAACAACCCAGTAACTGCCGCCCCCCCCCCAAAAGACACCACACTTTAAAATGGCATAGAATCTTGGAAAGGACACTGGAGGGTCAATTAGTCAAACTCCGCTATTATAGGATTCTATGAACTCCCTGCAGTGAAGGAATCTCAGCTCAAGGGTCCCTGACTGGTGGCCATCCAACCTCTGCTTACAAACCACCAAGGAAGGAGAGGTCAGCACCTTCTGACATGATAGAATCCTAGAACGGTAGCTGGAAGGGTTCTCCAAGAATCATCTAGTCCAACCTCCTGCAATGCGGGAATTTAAACTACAGCACCCATGACAGATGGCCAACCCACCTCTGCGTCAAAACCTCGCAGGGAGGAGCTGGACCCTTGCTCTGAGGCTGAGCCCTTCCGCCAGCTGCCACCAACCCAGCTGAACTGAAGGAGTGCAAGTTGCCCTTCCCATGCCCTCCACGGGGTTCTGCGGATGGGAAGCACCTTGGGGCAGGGACCTTCCCTCTGGGCCCACCCTGCAAGGGCAGCATGAGCCTGGTTCAAGTATATAAAGCTCTTAACAACTTGGGACCAGTTTACCCTGCGAGATCACAGGACCGGTGGTCAGGGGTGATGGGAATTGTAGTCCCAAAACATCTGGAAGGCCAAGTTTGGCCACACCTACTAACCCATAGATGGCCACTAGACTGCTTCAATTGGCAGAATTGGCTACAGGTGCCACGTACCAGTTTCACAATTGTAACAATCCCTTCACTTAGTGTGGAGGCACCTGAACTTTGGAACTCCCTGCTGATTGATATGCTGTACGCTTTTCCGCGCCTGCTAAAAACATTCTTGTTTAGGTAAGTCCAGGTGCTTAGAAATGCTGGTGTGAATTTTAATCTGATTCAGTAGGTTTCAAAGTATTTTTTTTAAACAAACAACAACAACCCACAGCTTTATTGTTTTATGTAAACTTCATGAAATAAATAAATAAAGCGTAGCAAAACTAGTTTCCCCTTTTCAGGAACCAAGAGTACAAAAACTTCAAAAAGAATGGGAGAAGTTTATAATTTATTTAGGAGACGACTTACAGGTGGGTAGCCGTGTCGGTCTGCCATAGTCAAAACAAAATAAAATAAAAAAATTCCTTCCAGTAGCACCTTAGAGACCAACTAAGTTTGTTCTTGGTATGAGCTTTCGTGTGCATGCACACTTCTTCAGATACTGTAAGCAGATGGAAACATTAGCAGGATTTTAATTTCACTTGTAATGTAACAAATATTATGGATAATATGGATGGATATAAAATATAGAGTATGCAATAATATGCAGTTGAAAATGTTGACAACGGGACCCATGGAGGGGATGGGGGGGGAAGTCTTGAGATTCAGAGAACTTGCTGCCAAGGAGTGTGGTGGAGTCTCCTTCTTTGGAGGTCTTGAAGCGGAGGCTTGACAGCCATCTGTCAGGAATGCTTTGATGGTGTTTCCTGCTTGGCAGGGGGTTGGACAGGATGGCCCTTGGGGTCTCTTCCAACTCTAAGATTCTATTCTATGTTTCTATGAAAAGAGGAGACTGAGAGGGGACATGTGAGCCACTTTCAAATATCTGAAGATGGAGCAAGCTTGTTTTCTCCTGCTCTGGAGGGTAGGACTCGAACCAGTGGCTTCAAGAGGCAAGGGAGGAGGTTTCGACTAAGTGGAGCAGACTCCCTTAGGAGACAGTGGGCTCTCCTTCCTTGGAGGTGACAAATCTAAGCGGAGGTGGGATGCCCACCTGTCATGGATGCTTTAGCTGAGATTCCTGCATTGCAGGGGGTTGGACTGGATGACCCTTGGGGTGTCCCTTCCAACTTGATTCTATTACTCTGTAAGCTTAAAGCAGTACTACGCTACTTTGACAGTAAGATAGAGTGCTGGGAACTAAAGGGGTGGTGTTTACTGTATCTCCGTGCCCTTAGCAAACTACAGTTCCCAGCATTCTCCACGACTGTTAGAGGTGCGGATGTCGTCCCAGGGACCCTCCCTCCCCCTGCTCCCCACCCAAGAGGGGCCTGCTGGGGACTCGGCTCTGCCTGGAAGGAGCAGCTGTCAGGAGGCCGCTCTGGCTGGCTGGGGCCAAGCGTGGTGGCTCACCTCCCAGCCGGAAGAGGCCTTTCCTCTCCCTCCCTGCCATGTGTCAGCTCCAGGGGTCGCACAGCTGCAACAGGAATCCATTAGAAAGGAGGCGAGGGCGGAAGTGGGTGGAGAGCTGCTGCAGCAAGGAGAGGGGAGGGGGGCGCCCCCTCTCCCCCCCCCCAAGGCTGCTCCACTTCCCTGCTTAATTGCATGCAGCCAAGGGAGGGAGGCAGGATCCTGCAGGCTCGATAAGAAGACCCCCACCCCCACTACATCATTAGCAGCAGCAGACCCCCCCCCCAGGGTGCCCCTCACTGACCCCTCCTGGAAACAGGCTGGGGGGCAGCAAGGCTGTGCTTAAAATAAAAAGGGGTCCCCAGGGCAAGGAGGACCCCGCCTGGCTCCTTGGCAGGGCTATCCCTGCTTTCCCCCCAAGAACGGAGACTCGCCTCTTCCCAAGACAGGTCAGAGCTCCGCTGGCCACAGGAAGCCTCTGGGACCCTTTCCTCCGGCCAGAGTTACTTATTTATTTGATATGGGGACATTTCTCCTCCTCAGCCTCTCTCGAAAACGCCCCAGGGCAGCTCGGGCCAGAAAAAACAAGCCCAAGTGAAAACAATTCCTCTGCACAGAGCGAGAGACGGAGAGCCAGTTTAGCTCAGTTTCCCTTGTTACGTAAAGCAGCAAAGCAGTTGGGAGCCCCCCCCCACCAGACACCTAATTCTCCCACACCTGGGTCTGTGTCCTACCAGGTCCTACTCAGAGTAGATGCAGTGAAATGAATGAACCCACGTTGGCCACGTCCCTTGGCCTCCGCTGAGCCTCCATCCCTTCTCAGGCACTGGGAGAAGCAGCCACCATTGCTAAAAGAGCCCACTTATTATTTGCATTTATACCCCACCTCTAAGGATGCAATCAAGGAATTGTTCAAAGGGACTCCCAAAGACAATCTAGCCCAACCCCCTGCAAGGCAGGGATATGCAGCTGTCCCGTATGCGGATAGACGCTAGTAATGCAACAGTAAAACTGGCAGGACCTTTGCAAAGCTAAGCAGGGTCAGGTATGGTGTCAGATTGGATGGGGGGCGGTGTGTTGAGTTCCCTGCATCACAGGGGGTTGGACTAGATGGCCCCTGGGGTTCCTTCTAACTCTACCATTCGGGGATTCAAAAAATCTACAACCTTGGCCCCTGGGAGGGAAGTTAGTCTGGGAATCAGCGACTGCCTCCCCCCCCCCCCGCAGGTCACACCTGGTGAGCTTCATGACTGAGTGGGGAGATTCAAACCCTAGTTTCTCCCAGGTCCTAGTCTGACACTCCAACCACTACACCACACTCCCCTTGCCTAGCCCTGCCCTTCCTCATCACAAACCCCACTCCACCTGACAGCAGAAGCCCCTCCAGGAGGCTTTGCTCAGATGGCCCCCTGGGCCTGTCCCTGCGCTCAGTCCTTAGCTCAGGAGCCAGTTCCAGCCCCCTCCAGTTACTCTCGATATCTCCGCCCACCCGCAATTCAAAGGGATTGTGGCCTGTGCCCCACACAGTGGAACAAAGTTCAGCTGGGGATCAAGCCTTTAGGGGGCCAATCCCCTCACACCTCCTTCCCCAAAAGAGCCAAGCAGGGGGGAGGACTCCCACAGCTGGCATGTCACCAGGGGGCCTGAGAGTGCCCCCCCCCATTTCCACAAGGCTGTTTGCTGGGGAAGAAGAGCTGGCAGCCCCAGAGGCTCTCAGAGGTGTCCTTACCCATTCCCCCATTGCAAGGGGGAGGACAGAGAGGGAGGGTTATGGGTCTGTGAGAGGGACCCACATCTGCCTCTGATTCTGGAGCCTCCATGGGGCCAGGCAGGAGCTGGGCAAAGGGGGGGGGATGTCTACAGAGAGTCTCAGGAATGAGCCAGGGTGCAGCTGCCACTGAGGTGCGAAGCAAGCCCCCGAGTCTCCCAGCCGCCCCCGCCCGCCCCCACCCAAAGCCAGTGGATTCCTGAGCGGCTCCAGGGAGCCAGCTGGGGTGGGGCGCTCTGGATGCAAAGCCTTGGAAGCAGAGGCTGCCAAACCAAACTGGCCCCCAGCACAACATTCCTGGGAACAAACCTCCCAGCCTGGAATCCAGAGGAACTGGAAGGGTGAGGGCCACCTCTCTCAACTTCCAGGGGGGGGGTGCAGGCAGCCCCCACCCTGGGGCTAAAGGAGGGGAGGAGGAGAAGGAGGAGGAGAGGTTCCTGGCCTGTGAAAAACGGGAAGCTGCCTCCATCTCTGCAGCTGCGCACAAGGGCGACAACGCCCCTCCGGTGCTGGCCGGCAGCTGCCCCTCCTTCTCCAGACAGAGGCTGGAATGCTCTCCTTGACCCAGAAGGACCCACATCCTCCCAGACATGGGCTCCTCTCGGCCTTTCCCCTCATTGCTCCAGGGACTGGGTTGTTGGGTCAGTGCCTGCCTGGGAGACAGCTGGGGGCTCTGGACGGGAGGCTTTTTGATGCACAGGGCTGCCCCTCCTCCTGCAGCCCCCCCCCCAGACTGGAACAGGAAATGTGCCTGATGAACAGACCCAACACACCCTGCTCTCCATCCCCCCCCCCTTCAAGCCACTTCCATCCTGTCCTGACTCATATCAATCGCAGCCAGGCAAGAGCTGGATGTGGTCGGGGAGCTGCCAGGAGGTTCTGCTCTGCCAAAGAACACAATCCTTTCTTTCTCCCTCGCCTGTGGCGAGTGCGAATCTCCTCCAAGCGAGCAGGCAGGGGAGCTTCCCCCCCCCACACACACACACGCACTAGGAAGAGCACTGGTGCAACTTCCTGGATGCTCTCTGGCCCGGTGGTTCTCAGACCTCGTGCCTGACCTCTTACTGGTGCCCCTTCCGAGATGAAGACACCCCCTGGCCCTCCCACCAGCTGGTCCTCCTTGGGGTGGCATCTACCTGGGGGGCACCATTATGTGACACACGCAGCGTGAGGCCAGGCTGAAAGTTAAGCCAACCCTAACAGCTTCCTTCGTGGCAGATGGTCTGCCAACCTGCCAAGTTGGCTTCCGAATGCCGTTTGCTGAGAGCTGCAAGTGAGGAGGAGGAGAAGGGTTTGGATTTGATATCCCGCTTTATCACTACCCAAAGGAGTCTCAAAGCGGCTCACATTCTCCTTTCCCTTCCTCTGTGAGGTGAGTGGGGCTGAGAGACTTCAGAGAAGTGTGACTAGCCCAAGGTCACCCAGCAGCTGCATGTGGAGGAGCGGAGACGCGAACCCGGTTCACCAGATTACAAGTCTACCGCTCTTAACCACTACACCACACTGGCGTAGTGAGGAGCAGCGGAGAGATTGCTCTGCCATCCTGCTTGCTTCTCTGCTCCATGGGTGACAACAAGCCACAATGGCACTCGGGAAACAGCAAGCAGTGTCAGAAACTCGGATACAGAAGCTGGCCGCCAAACGGCTCCTTAAACCATGGTTACAGTCGCCAAAACGGAATGTCTAGTTGCCATTTTGGGCCCAAACGGCTTGGTTCCTGAAATTTGTTCTGATCATGCAGATAAAATATTACAGGTATAATTCAACAGGATGCGCTGTTGATGTGTGAAAACAGTCCAGATCCGAGGATCCCCAGGCAGGCACCTCCAGATGGTGGAGACGTCAGGCATCCGGGCATCTTCACTTGGTCGCAGGTGGCCGATAGCCAGGTGCAAAATGCTCTGGCGCCTGGCAAATTTCGAACACTGCCAGCGAGGCTTCTGAATCCCAGTTGCTGGAATCCGCAGGCGGGGAAGGTGCTCTGAGCCCCCGTCCCTGCTTGGTGGGCTTCCCTTTGCGGTGCCTCGTTGCCAGCACTCGAAATTCGCCAGGCGCATTTTGCACCTGGCTCTCGGCCTCTTGCAATCGAGTGAAGATGCCCAGGCGCCAGGTTGGTGCCTGACGTCTCCCCCATCTGGGGGAGCATGTCTGGGGATTGGATCTTGACCATTTTCACACACCAGCAGAACGTCCTATAGAATTCTATCCATGGTATTTTGTGCGCACATTCGGAACAAATTTCAGGAACCAAAAAGTTGCATTGAAAAATACGAGTAGCGAGCAGTCTGGCTCCAAAATGGCAACCAGGCATTCTATTTTGGTGACTGTAACCCTGGTTTAAGGAGCCATTTGGGGCCCAGCTTATATCTCTGAGTTTCTAACCTGAGTTTCTAACCAGAGAACAGGACACTGGTCTAGCTGGGCCCCCGGAGCTTGATCCAGCAGCAGCCAGGCACTTCTGACTTTCATATGTTTGAAAGAGCCCCCCTTATTCATTGATTGATATACTGGATTTATACCCCACCTCCAAGAATAGAATCAAAGAATTGTTCGAAGGGACTCCCAAAGACAATCTAGCCCAACCCCCTGCAAGGCAGGGATATGCAGCTGTCCCGTATGCGGATAGACGCTAGTAATGCAACAATAAAACTGGCAGGACCTTTGCAAAGCTAAGCAGGGTCAGGTATGGTGTCAGATTGGATGGGGGACGGTGCGTTGAGTTCCCTGCATCACAGGGGGTTGGACTAGATGGCCCCTGGGGTTCCTTCTAACTCTACCATTCGGGGATTCAGAAAATCTACAACCTTGGCCACTGGGAGGGAAGTTAGTCTGAGAATCAGCAGACTGCCTCCCCCCCCCCGCAGGTCACACCCAGTGAGCTTCATGACTGAGTGGGGAGATTCAAACCCTAGTCTCTACCAGGTCCTAGTCGGACACTCCAACCACTGCACCACACTCCCCTTGCCTAGCCCTGCCCTTCCTCATCACAAACTGACTGCAGAAGCCCCTCCAGGAGGCTTTGCTCAGACGGCCCCCTGGGCCTGTCCCTGCGCTCAGTCCTTAGCTCAGGCCAGGCCCACCCAGCACCCTCCAGAATTTTCTTCTCCATCCCCAGAGGCCCCTCTGCACCTGCCTGCTGAAGACATTCCAGACCTGAAGACTGGAAGAAGACTTTTTGTGGACAGGGCAGACCCAAGCAGAACAGGCTACTATCCTGCAAACTAGTGCAGAAGACCCAGCAGGACCTGGACCTTGGCTTTTCACGTGGATCAGAGAAGCTGGCAAAGGAAAATTCATCTTCTGACAACAGGTATAATGGGACATCCAGGGGAGTGAAAGCCACCTTCTTGAGTCTGAAGCCTGGAAAGTACGTGGGAAGGGTTGGGGTCAGCCGCTGAGCAACTGGTTGCATGCAGAAGGTACCAGGGCCAACCCCCGACGGCATTTCTAGGTGGCACCGGGAAGAGGCCCTGCCCCAAACCCAGGACAACTATACCATAAAGAGAGGTGGTTATTGTTATTTATTAAAATCACATCCTGCCCTTCGTCTGAAGATTGCAAGGTGCTTTACAACATAAAAACACAAACTACCCTACATAACACGGTAACAAGATACAAAACCAAACCAAACAGACCCAACTATTATCCGTGTTATACTCATACAAATTTTCAGCCGTATACGAAACACCAAGGGACAACTACGGATCACAATTTAAAGAATCAGCTTCAACGCAGTCTTTCGCAAGTTGTTGACTGATTCTCTCATTCCTCTGGGCAAAAGGAATTCTGGTTCGTAGCATCTGCTGTTATTTGGGATTCTGTAGGTGGTTGCAGATTCTGGAGAGCCAGCGAGGCCCAGCCTGCGCTTGGTGGGCTGGAGGTGGCCTCTATTTTTATCCCATATCTCTTTGCAGCCAGTTCTTCAAAGTGCCGCCTCCTCCTCCTCCTCCGCTCTGTCCCGGCCAGACTAGGCCTCTTGGCTCTTGCCCTGGTCCATTTGGGCTCTGCCCCTCCCTGAGGCTCTTCCCACCCTCTACCCTTTATCTACAGACCTCTCAAGGCAGGGCAGAGCCAGCCCACAGCTGCTTGGCCACGCGGCCTCCCCCTCCCTGGCATGGCATGCGGACCCCAGCTGGCCACTTGCCACCTGCTGCAGCTGGCCAGACAGGTGCTGTTCTCCTGGCACCAACACACACCCTTTAGGCTGTGTGCCCCTCGCAGGGACAAAGGACAAACAAGCAACACCACATCTCTGCAGCTCAAGAGTCCTCCATCAGTGCTAGTTGCCAAACGGCCCCTTAAAGCTAAGTTGCGGTTGCCCACAGTGGTCTGTTCACCAGGGGGTGGACTGGATGACCCTCGGGGTCCCTTCCAACGCTGCAATTTCGCCATTCTATGATTCCAACTACGTTGCTTGACTGTAGCTTGCTCTTAGAACAACACACTTGTCTCAGGATGCAAGAAGGAGAAACACACACCGTGGAAATGGAATATTTTTTAATTAACTATGGACTAAAGCAGAGGTTTTTAAACTGTGGCTGCCAACCTAAGTACCACTCTATGCAGTTGCAATTGGACCCACATTAGCAGCAAGATGTGCCTGGCTAATTTATAACACTGGACTCCAGCCTTGATGGCTGTGCAGCTGGCAGGGGGGTGAGGTGGAGATGTCAGAAATGACAGCCTCTCCCAGCACAGCTCTCATCCAAGCCAAGCTAGGGGCCAGAAGGAGTCGTGTCCCCCACCCCAGCAACCTGTGGTTTTGGCCAAGACGCTTGCAACTCCCTTGAGGTCACATTTAAGGGCTTTGCATAAGATCAATGAACTGGAGAGTTGGAAGAAGAAGAGGAGTTTGGATTTGATACCCCGCTTTATCACTACCCGATGGAGTCTCAAAGCGGCTCACAATCTCCTTTTCCGTTCCTCCCCCACAACAAACAGTCTGTGAGGTGAGTGGGGCTGAGAGACTTCAAAGAAGTGTGACTAGCCCAAGGTCACCCAGCAGCTGCATGTGGAGGAGCGGGGAAGCGAACCCGGTTCACCAGATTACGAGTCCACTGCTCTTAACCACTACATCACACTGGCTCCCCCAGGGTCCAACCCCCTGCAATGCTGAAATCTCAGCTAAAGCACCTATGACAGATGGCCATCCAATCTCTGGGGAGGTTTCTTGGGAATCCCCCTTGCAAGGAGCTGTCCTAAAAGTCAGGTTATAAAGGTCACACCAGATGTCAAGAAGATAAGCTGTACAACTTTTAGAAGACACCTGAAGGGAGCCTGTTCTACGGAAGTCTTTTAATGTCTAATGTTTTGTGGTGTTTTTAGATTTTGCTGGAAACTTCCCAGAGTGGCTGGGGCACCCCAGTCAGATGAGCGGCATATCAATAATACAATATTATGATTATTATTAAGTAAGTCGATCCATCCTTGGCAGGTCAAGCAGGGCTCCAAGCCAAGCCGGACCCTCCTCTCTCCCGACCCAGAGGCTGGGCTGCTCCCCAGGGCCGAGGAGGGGGGAGCAGTTTGTGAGTGACAAGGAACTTTTGCCTGGCTGAAAGCAGATCCTCCTGGGCCTCCCTCCCTCCCTCCCTCCCTCCCTGCAGCCGGGGCCCTTGGGACAGGAGCCAAAGTTCACCAAGAGGAAGGAAGAGGGCAACGCCCACAAGACAGCCCAGCTGTTCCCAAGGAGACATTGGTGTCGGACAGATGTTGGCGATGTGGGCTGGGCTGCTGCGAGGCCCTTCAAAGAGCAGCCTAGGGCGATGGCCGGAGGCCGGCTCTGCTCAGGTCAGGGCCCCTCTTGGAGGCTGCTCTTCCTGCCTGCCTTGCCCGGGCACCTGCCCTCACTGGCACCTCCGCCCTCATCTTCCTCTGCTTCATCCAAGCAGCAGCAGCGGCCTCTGCCACCTCAGCACACAGCCAGAGAGAGAGAGGGAGAGAGAGAGAGAGCAGGAGGCCAGCCTCCTCTCTGGATGCAAGACGTGCTGAGAAGGAGCCAGTGGTATCCCGAGCATTCCACCTGGGCAGCTGCCAAGGCGAGGCTGCCAGGCCCCAGGCTGTCTGCAGAGCCGCAGCTGTGATGCAAAGCCAGCCAGGAATTGGGGGGGGGGAGGGAGGGAAGGAGAGGGAGTGGCGGAGGAGGAGGAGGAGGTCAAGGGGCCACAGTCATGGGGACAAGGATGGAACTTTTGCCCTGGTGCGCTGGGAGAAACTGCCAGCAGGAAGGCCGTTCTGCATAAATGGATGGCTACAGAAACAGGAGGAGGAAGAAGATGGGGAAGCGGAGAGGACGGTGGTCCAGGGAGCCCAGCCACCCTGAGAATATCTCTCCAGGGATCCCTGCGGAAGCACAGGGCATCCATTTGCGCCAGAGCTCAAAGAGAGGAGCCAGGGACCCAAAACAGCCACCCAGGGCCTATTCCATCAAGGGGGGGGGCAGGTGCATTGCCATGAAGCAGGGTGCAGCGGATGCCCTTTGCTGGAGGGTTTTGACCCCCATTAAAGGGCACCAGCTTCCTCCTTTTCCACCGTCTTCCCCAAGGGCACCCTTTGGATTTCCTTCTCCGTCAGGTAAAAGACACAGCTCTGATCTGCTTCCCGCAGGAAGAGCAGGGTCAAATATAGTGCTAGGTGAGTGGCAGAGGCTGTTGGCTCAGAGCAGAGCGTCCTGGGTTCAAATCCCCACTTGGTCACCAAGCGCAAAGGTTCGGCCAGTCACCAGCTCTCAGCCTGAGCTTCCTCACGGAGCTGTTGTGAGGATAAAATTGGAGCGGAGGGGGAAGCGACCCCCTGTGCTGCCTTTCCTGCTCCCCCCCTTGGAGAAAAGGCAAGAGGGAAACGGCCAACACCCCCAAGACAGAGACACTCAGGGGTCATCCCAGGAAGCCCAAGGCTGATAGGCTCAGCATAGGCAAAAGGAAGGAGGGCTTTTCCACACAGCACAATGGAACTTTGGAACTCTCTCCCACTGGAGGCAGCAAAGGATCCCAACTTGGGTGGCTTTGAAACAGGGTGGATATCATTTAAATCAAACTGATTTAAATCACTAGTAGGCTCAGGGTGGATTTAAATCAAAAAAATCCGATTTAAATAAAAAAAAAATCCACCCTGAGCCTTACTGACTAGTGATTTAAATTGTGATTTAAATCAGTTTGATTTAAATCAAATCCACCCTGCTTTAAAAGAGGACTGGGCACATTCCTGGAGGAGGAGGAGGAGAGGGCTACTAGCCAGGATGGCAGTGATGCTTCTGAATCCCAGTTGCTGGAAACCACAAGAGGGGAGAGTTGCTCTTGTGCTCGGATCCTGCTTGCAGGCTTCCCTTTAGGGTGCCTGGTTGGCCACTATGAGAATCACAGACTTGTACCGTTGAAAGGGACCCCAAGGGTCATCTAGTCCAACCCCCTGCAATGCTGGAATCGTTCACCCAACGTGGGGCTCAAACCCCGGATCCCGAGACTGAGAGGCTCATGCCAGGGGCGGAGGAAGCCGCTTCTCCACCCGGGGCGGCAAACCCGGGGGCGGAGTCACTCCGTAGCGCGCATGCGCAACGTCACTACGTACGATGCATACGTCATTACGTTCGACGCAAGCGTAGCGGCTACGGAGCGGAGGCGAGCCAGGGAGGGGCGTCAGCGGCCCAAGGGAAGCCCGCCCCTCGCCTCCGCCAGAGGTGGAAATAGCAAAGTGCGCACCGAGCAGGTTTCCGAGCCCAGCCACCAAGCGTGGCTTTTTAGGGGGCATCCGTGGGGCTGGCTTGGGTTCGCCGGGGGGGGGGGCAGAGTCACCCCCTCCAGGGTGGAACCCGCGACCCGCCCTCTTCACACCCCCTTCCTACGCCACTGGCTCATGCTCAACTGACTGAGCTCTCCAGGTGGGTCCCGTTTGGCCTGATCCTCCAGCTGCAGCCAGGATCTCCTTAGGCCTTGGTGGCTAAGCAAGGTCTTCTGCCTCCCAGGGCATCTGCCAGCCTAGAGAGGGCAAAGACTGCAGGGACTGCAATCCAAATCTGCCCACTTGCCTGGCCAGGCGCCTGTGTGCAACTGAATGCGCAAGTCCTGCCTCTGCCTCCATGGTTCTTTTCTAGTCTGCAAGCCAACTGCTTCTACATTTGAAATAAATTAAAAAATTGTCCAGTAGCACCTTAGAGACCAACTAAGTTTTTCCCGGGTATAAGTTTTGTGTGCAGGCACACTTCTTCAGATACAGTTACTACATTTGCAAGTCTTTCTACACTATGAGGACTACAAGCACGCTCTTTTAAATTTAATACACGCGCCCAGAGAATTCTAATGCTCGAAAAGACTAAGATTTTTCACCAGAAAAAGACCCAGTTTCACAGCTTGGGAAGTCACGCGCCCAGAGAATTCTAATGCTGGGAAAAGACTAACCCCTGCTTCACCAGAAAAAGACCCAGTTTCACAGCTTGGGAAGTCCCTGATGCCCACAAAATCCCCCTCTTGCACAGCCCTTTGGCACAAATGCAAAATAGGACACATCTCCGATCCGACGCAGACCCCTGGTGGCAGATGGTGCTCTATGGCCACCTCACCCACCCGCTGGGGGAGCCCCCCAGGAGGGCTCAGCTCCAGTTTCCCTGCAGTTGGAAAGGGACCCCATCTGGGTGGGTCCTGCCCATAACGCAGGATAGCCCGTTGGTGCAGCCATGTTTGGAGGAGGGAGCGCAAGTCCGCTGGGTGTCCCTGAACGGGGCCAGGAAGAGCTACAGGAAAGGCACAGAGGCAACCTCTGGGGCCAAAGCCACCGGGAGCAGCTCTTGCGTTTAGGGAAGGGAAAGTCAGTTGCAAGGCAGTCAGGGGTATGAGTTCTGGCTGAGAAGAGAACCCAGAAGGCAAGGATTTCTCAGCCTCCAGATCCAATAAGGCTTGGGCTTGGGATCGCTGGGGAAATGGACCTGTGCCCTGGCTTCACTTGCTTCCAGGGTTGGCTGCAGTGGGATGCGGTGACTGCCGCTGGCTTGAAACAGCGCCTCTTCCTCTTTCGAAACGTCCTCGAGGGAGGATATTCACTTTATTTAAGAAAATGTATATACCGCTTGAGTGTTAAAAAAACAAAATGTTGAAAGGAGTTTACAAAAAGAACAGAACAATAAGATCGTCAGGGGGGAAACCAATTAGAACATTCACAACATTAAAACCAGGAATAAACTAAAAACACACCCGCATTCGGGGAGGGGGGGGGCGGGGGCTTGTCTAAACAAAAATGTGTTCAGCATTTTTACAAATTTAACTCATTTATTATATTGCCCAGGAAGCTAAATGGACCACCCCAGACCCAAGAATGGCCAGCTGGGATCCTCGTCCTCTTCCTCTTCTTCCCCCAATCTCCCCTCTGACCAACCCAGCGCATGCCAGCGCATGGCCGCCTTCTTCACATGCCCACCTCCTGGCTGCTCTCTGCCCTGTGGCCGACTCTGGCCAGCTTTGGCCTTCAGCAAGGATGGGACTAGCAAGCAGGGGGCCAGATCTGTGGGGCAGGGGGCTTCTCTCTCAGGTCTGGTGGGGACTGAAAGACCAGAAGCAAGCAGGCAGCGTAGGTGAGTGGGCAGAGCCAGTTCAGGAGGGCTGAATCGAAACAGGGTTGAGTTCAAAGCAAAATCCGAGGTTTCCAGAGGGAATCCTAATATTCACATCATCCCAAGAGCCAGACTCCACAAGCAACAAACGGACAGCAATGATGGAGAGGAAGCTGGGGGGTCCCTTTTGGGGGACGGGAGTATGAAACACACCCAGTGCAGGGGCTCCTTGTAGAGCAAAGACACTGGAACATCACTTTCTGCTGCTGCTGCTGCTGCTCAGGTGAAGGAGGGCAGAGGAGAGGTACCTGCCAACAGGAGAAGTGCCCCCCATCCCAGTGGGGAGGTCAAGCAGGAGGGCAGGTCCCCGGTTTGAGATAAGCCCTCTAGACACGGAGGGCACCTCTGAGGCCACAGCGCCCCCTGGCTGACAACCTAGGCAGTGGCATCATTCTTAACCCAGGCTATTTGTCTGCCAGCCTGTGCCCCAAGGTGGGGGGGCCACACAGGGACCCCCAAGTGCCCTTTGCCCTATTCCAATTTTTGAAGTGTACCCCCTAAAAAAAATCTATACAAAACTGCAGTTCCGTCAAGCAGGGCTTCAAAACCAAACGTGCACCGAGATCTTGCAAGGTCCATGAAGACATCTTGTTGCTGAGCAAGGAGCGAAGTGTCTCCAAGACCAGGCCGGGAGAAGGCCCCAATTCCTCTGTGCTCCTTACTGTCAGCAATGTCAGAGCAGGGGGGTCCACACCACATGCCACTTCGTGCACCGCCCCAGACAAATGCGGCCTCCATGGCAAGCAATCCTAGAATCCTAGAGTTGGAAGAGACCCAAGGGCCATCCAGTCCAACCCCCTGCCAAGCAGGAAACACCATCAAAGCATTCCTGACAGATGGCTGTCAAGCCTCCGCTTAAAGACCTCCAAAGAAGGAGACTCCACCACACTCCTTGGCAGCAAATTCCACTGTCAACAGCTCTTACTGTCAGGAAGTTCTTCCTAATGTTTAGGTGGAATCTTCTTTCTTGTAGTTTGAATCCATTGCTCCGTGTCCGCTTCTCTGGAGCAGCAGAAAACAACCTTTCACCCTCCTCTATATGACATCCTTTTATATATTTGAACATGGCTATCATATCACCCCTTAACCTTCTCTTCTCCAGGCTAAACATACCCAGCTCCCTAAGCCGTTCCTCATAAGGCATCGTTTCCAGGCCTTGGACCATTTTGGTTGCCCTCCTCTGGACACGTTCCAGCTTGTCAGTATCCTTCTTGAACTGTGGTGCCCAGAACTGGACACAGTATTCCAGGTGAGGTCTGACCAGAGCGGAATACAGTGGTACTATTACTTCCCTTGATCTAGACGCTATACTCCTATTGATGCAGCCCAGAATTGCATTGGCTTTTTTAGCTGCTGCATCACACTGTTGACTCATGTCAAGTTTGTGGTCTACCAAGACTCCTAGATCCTTTTCACATGTACTGCTCTCAAGCCAGGTGTCACCCATCCTGTATTTGTGCCTTTCATTTTTTTTTTTTTTTTTTTGCCCAAGTGTAGTACTTTACATTTCTCCCTGTTAAAATTCATCTTGTTTGCTTTGGCCCAGTTCTCTAATCTGTTAAGGTCATTTTGAAGTGTGATCCTGTCCTCTGGGGTATTAGCCACCCCTCCCAATTTGGTGTCATCTGCAAACTTGATCAGGATGCCCTCAAGCCCATCATCCAAGTCATTGATAAAGATGTTGAATAAGACTGGGCCCAAGACAGAACCCTGTGGCACCCCACTAGTCACTTCTCTCCAGGATGAAGAGGAGCCATTGATGAGCACCCTTTGGGTTCGGTCAGTCAGCCAGTTACAAATCCACTGAATGGTAGCATTGTCTAGCCCACATTTTACCAGCTTCTTTACAAGAATATCATGGGGCACCTTGTCAAAGGCCTTGCTGAAATCAAGATAGGCTACATCCACAGCATTCCCTTCATCTACCAGGCTTGTAATTCTGTCAAAAAATGAGATCAGATTGGTCTGACATGACTTATTTTTCAGAAACCCATGCTGACTTTTAGTGATCACAGCGTTCCTTTCTAGGTGCTCACAGACCGTTTGCTTAATGATCTGCTCTAGAATCTAGAATCGGAACAACGGTGCATCAACCTCAGTCATGCAGGCGCTGACTGGCAGCAGCGGGCTCCCTGCGAAGGGTCATTTCCAAGCCTGTCTGGGGGTGCCAGTGGGGAGTGAGCCAGAAACCTTCTGCATGCCAAGCAGCTGACCTGTCTTTGTTATGCTTCTGGAAAGCCCCTGTGATGTGGGGGGAGGCCCAGTGGCAGAGAAACATGGGGAGTGGGTCCCCAGGGCCCTGCCTCATGTGACACCATCACCACGGCCGCCCCAGATCCAGGGCTGTCTGACCTTGGGTTGGGAGTACCACTGGTGAAGCTCCTCTTTCAGGGCCTCCTGCCCCAGAGCTCTGCGAAGCAGGACACAGGCCCAAAAACCCACTGCACCCGCCAGGCTGCTCCATCCCTTGACAAAAGAGGCTTAGAGTCCCAGCCCCTTCGAGTTGGAAGGGCCCCCAGGGTCTCCTGGTCCACCCCCCCTGCAATGCAGGCATCTCCACTACAGCCTGCCAGCTGGGAGACTCATCCTGGCAGCTTGGCACTGGCTCCTGTCTAAACAAAGAGGTGCTGGTAGGAGGACTACCTGTCCAAGGCATCCTCTGGCCTGCTAGTCCTGCCCCAGGTCTCTGCCGACGGAGGAGCGCGCTCTGCACATCCTCAGAGGCCCCCTGGTGGCTTTGCCATCCGGCTCTGCTCTCTTTCCGCAGGTCTTCGTTCCTTAACTCGGCCTCTCTTTAATATTTGACTGGAAGGGGGGATCGAAGGGCAGGTTCACGCGAGGCAGCTCTCCTCCCCCCCCCCGCGCTTCCCTCCCTCCCTCCCTGGGCTCGGTGCCTGTTCGCTCCGCGCAGGAAGGTGCCCCCGCTAGCTCGCTTGGCATTCCTCGCATATCTTCCTCCTACCCCCGCCGGATGGTGCAGAGACCCCCAGCGACGTCGGGGGAGGGCGGAGGATGTAGGGTGGGAGAGAAGAAGAAAAAGAGGAGAGAGGACGCCGCCGCCGCCGCCGCCGCCCTGCAGCTCACTCGGTTGCGGATCAAATACACCGGGGAGGGGGGGAGACGAGAAGGACAATAGCGCCAAGGGAGAAGCAAGCGCTCTGCCGGGCGCGCATCTCTCCCCCGCCCCGTCCCTTTGCCAGCGCCGGGGACCCTCGTCACCCCCTCTTCGGAAGGGTCACGGGGTGGTGGGGGCCCCTGAGCTGCCAAACCCTCCGCAGGGACCGAATTCTGCCTCCCCTTCCTCACCCGCTCGCCGCCTTCTTACCTTGGCCCGGCCGGGGGCGTCTGGAAGCGGCTTTGTGCGCGCCGTCGGCGGCGCTGCGCGGGTCGGGCTGGGGGTCCCCGGCCTGGTCTTGTCCGCGCCCGGCTCCCCTGCGCGGGATCTCACCGGCGGGAGCAGCGACCTCCTCCTCCTCCTCCTCCGGGAGGCGATCTGCCCGGCGTCTGCTTCGGCCACCCCCACCGGCACCGACGGGGCGGGCCGCGGCAGCGCCACATCTGCGCCTGGGGAGGCGGGGAAGGGGAGGGAGGCGGCGCCGGGGAGCGGGCGGGGGGCGAGGCGGAGGCTGCGGAGCGAGGGGGTCGCCTGCTTGCACGGAGGGAGGGAGGAGGCCAGGCGCGCGGAGGGTGTTTCCCTTCCCGGCGCGCGTGATTTACGAGCGCGCGGCTGCGGAGAGGGACCCGCTTGGGGCGGCCTCCGACAACGTCTCCATTGCGAAGGCTGCAGAGGAGGCGCCCCTCCCTCTCTCCCTCCCACCCACCGCGGGGAGGGGGCGGAGATGGACTGGGCGCATGCCCGCCCCCATCCGGGCTCCGCCCACTTCCCCGCCGAGGGGGAGGGAGGAGAGCAGAGAGGGAGACGCAGTCCCTCCTCCCTCCCCAGGAATCCAAGCGCCCCCCACCATGCAATACAGGGCGCGGGTGGAGCCACTTCTCTCTGCAGCCCGCCCCCTCCTCAAATCCCCGCTTGAGAGCGCAGGGATGCGCAGCTGCGTTGCTGCGCTTCTAGCTGGGGGGGGAGGGGCTCTCGCAGGACGCCTGGGTCCTCCCGGCCCGGAGGAAGAGCCGCTCGCAGCGCTGGAGGCGTCGGGAGGCGAGCAGGAGTGAAGAGAGCTTTCAAAGGCGCCGGCGGCCTGAGGAGCTTCCGAGATGGAATCGCGGTCGCAGTGGGATGCGCAAAACCAAGGCGGACCCTCTCCGGCCCCGTCGGGGAGAGAGGGGCAGCGCTGACCCGTCTCCCCTCCCCGCCTTCCAGTATTCCCACGATGGCTCCGCAGAGAAGCCTCCCTTGGCCAGAGGCACTCTACGTCGCTGAGGGCCAGGAGCTGGGGCGAAGGGGAAACCGGATGGAGCCGGGTCCGGGAGAGGCGACTCTCGGGGGCCCTGAGGCGGCCCAGCGAGCCAGCTTTCTAGCTGCTTGCCCCCTGGCTTTTAGGAGCCGGGTATCCCCTGCGCGCAATCTCTGCCCCGTAGATAGGGTCAGTGCTTGGGGGCGTCGGCGTCGCACCGGGGCTCTGCAGCCCCAGAGGCTGGCAGGGCGCACGGGGGCTTGAACCCTGGAAGCCCGCCCGCCGCCGCCTGCTTCTCTGTCTTCGAGGGATGGGCCTCTGGCTGTCAGGCTGGCGCTGCCCAGCCTCCCCGACGGAGGGAGGGGGCACTGCGCGGCGCTGGCAGCAGCCCTCCTTGGCGCATGTGACTGGCCTCGTTGCGGGGGCAGCAGCGGCAGCAGCTCCTTCCGGAGCCAGGATGCTGGGGAGCGAGCGGGGCCGGGGAAGAGAGCGCACGCCCCGCCCAGAGCGAGGAAGCGCAGGGACAGGAGGGGGTGGAGGGGGCGCATTCTTGAAATGTGACCAAGAGGAAACGCCCGGCCGGACGGCCGCCCTCCCGGAGGCAAAAGCGGGGAGGGGAGGAGAGGAGGTCCCGTCCTTCCCAAGGCCTCTTGGCGGCGGGTTCGGGGGTGGGTGGGGGCTTAGCCGTGGAGCTTCCCCATGGCAACCCAAGGGCCATCGGGGGGGGGCGGAGGCAGCAGCTGCTGTTGCCACCCAGGCTTGTTTCTCCCCGTAGGGACACCCCCTCCAGGACCAGCTGAGCAGCAGGCCTGGGATGGAGATTTATTTGGCAATCCAGAAAAAATGTCCTCTTGGGGATCGGGAGCTGGTTAAGAAACGGAAGCAGAGGAGAGAAATAAAGGGACAGTTCTGTGGGTGGAGAGACAACAGGGACCTTGTTTTTTATTTACTGCTGACTACATTAATACGCCCCTCTTTTCTGGCCTCCTTGATTTATCCTCACAACAACCCTGTGAGGTTGGTTAGGCTGAGAGGCAGTGACTGGCCCCCAGGGTCACCCAGGGAGCTTCATAGCTGAGCCAAGGATCTGAACCTGGGTGATAAGGAAAAAATCCTGGGGTGCGGATTTACTCCACTGTCCAGCTCATGGGGCTGCCACTCCCCGCGGGTCTCTCCCGTCAGGAAAAGGAGTCTCCAGCCAAGTTAAGGAAGCAAAACAGCAGACAGTAGACCTGATCTCTCCCAGATCACACTGGCTCTGTGCTTTTCTACTTGTTGGCAAATGATCTGGACTTAGGGGTGAGCAATTTTGCCGATGATCCAAAATTGTTCAGGGCGGTGAAATCAAAAAGTGACAGTGAGAAGCTCCTAAAGAGACAAAAATAACTAAATCTTAATTTCACATATATGCTTCTGGAGTCTGAACTGGCAGTGATTAACCAGGAATGGGAGAATTTGGGGCCACAGCGGATGGCTTGATAAAGATTTTAACTCCTGTGGGAAAAGGCAAAATCCATGCTAGGGATTATTAGGAAAGGAACTGAAAAGAAAACCTCAGGTATCACCGTGCTGTTAAACAAACCTCTGGTGCGGCTGCAGTCGGAGCCCTGTGCGCAGTTCTGGATGTGTCCCTTAAAAGGGATGTTGTACAGTTGGAAAAGGCTCAGAAAAGAGCTACAAAAGTGACCAACTCCCTGATAAAGGAAGGTTGCAACATTTGGGGCTTTTTAGAGAAAAGGCAAGTAAGAGGCCTATGCGGCAGGAGTGTGCATGGAATGGAGAGCGAGAAATACTAGAACTCGGATACATCCCATGAAGCTGAATGTTGAAAGATGCGCAGCAGACAAGAGGAAGTACAGTCCTACCTCTAGTTACGAACTTAATTCGTCCCGGAGCTCCGTTCTTAACCTGAAACTGTTCTTAACTAGAGGCGTGCTTTCGCTAATGGGGCCTCTTGCTGCCGCTGCGCCGGCACACGATTTCCGTTCTCATCCTGGGGCAAAGTTCTCAACTCCAGGTAACTCTTCCAGGTTAGCGGAGTTTGTAACCTGAGGCGTTTGTAACTCAAGGTACCACTGTACCATTTGATGGATAACCCTGGGATTCTGTTCCAGAAACGGCCGTGATGGCCACCAACTGGGGCTTCCTGAAAAGAGGTCTAGCCAAACTCACAGGCGAGGGGGCTATCGAAGTCTCCTAGCTGCCCTGCCCATCATGCCCACCGGGAGTCATGGGGGGGGGAGAGAGAGAGAGAGAGAGTGCTGCTCTGCTCAGGTCCTGCTTTTGGGGTTCCCTTTGGGGCAGCTGCCGCTTTGCCACCATGAAAACAGTGCATTGGCCTAGAAGGGCCTTTGGCCCACTGATCCTGCAGGGCTCTTCATGCAGCCAGGCGAGCAGGATCCAGGCTTTTGAGAAAGGCACAAACGGCCCACACAGGAAGGGGCAATGGCCAGCTACCCGAGTCCCTCTCTGGAGGATGTGCCAATGGTTGCTCTCGCCCAATTCTGGTCCTTGCTGTGGGGGCCCACCCTCTCTCCCCAGGAACAGGTCCTTGCAGAGCCAGGCAGAGGCCCGGGTCAGGTAGATAATGTGCCCCCCTTTTTTTACCCTGGGGGTTTCAAGGCTTGAACCGTATCTGCATATAAAGACAAAATGGAAAATCTAGATATACAATAGTGCTTTTTAAAAATACAGGTGAAACTCGAAAAATTAGAATATCATGGAAAGGTTCATTTCTTTCAGTAATTCAACTTAAAAGGTGAAACTAATATATGAGATAGACTCATGACATGCAAAGCGAGATATGTCAAGCCTTTATTTGTTATAATTGTGATGATTATGGCGTACAGCTGATGAGAACCCCAAATTAACAATCTCAACTTTGGGGTTTTCATCAGCTGTATGCCATAATCATCACAATTATAACAAATAAAGGCTTGACATATCTCGCTTTGCATGTCATGAGTCTATCTCATATATTAAACTCCAGTAGCTAATGAAAACAATTGCTTACATAAATGGACTTTTCCACAATATTCTAATTTTTTGAGTTTCACCTGTACATAGGGAAAAGGATTATTTTAAGTATTTACATTAAATAATGGTGAGTGATTGTGAATATGCTGACCGAGGCCCCCTTTGGAATCGGAGGCCTGGGCCAAGGGGCCCATATGACCCCCCTCTCTCTGTTTGGGCCTGCCCAGGAGACTGCCCATTTGGGGAGATCCAGGACCAGGAATCTCTGAATGGGCTTCCTGGGCTCTCCTTCAGGGCACATGGAGCAAAAAAGCCCCCTGGGTCCTTTGGTGCCCCAGAGTCTCCCCCACCGCTCCCCACTTTGGGAAAGCTGCAACAAAGGGCTCTTCCTCTTTGCTCTCCCACTGACGACCATAGCTGTCAACTTTCCCTTTTTTGCGGGAAATTCCCTTATTCCAGCGCCGTTTCCCAATGCAAAAAAAAGGAAGGTTGACAGCTCTGGTGATGACCCCCCCCACACACCCTTGCCATAGGGAGGCAGGAGGACCTTCTGGGGTTGACTGGGCACATTGCCCAAATCCGGGATGGCTTGGCACTGTCTCAAGTGGAGAGGGGGCTTTCCTCGTCACTGGGCAAAGCCCAGCTGATCTGTGTGGGAGGGAGGAGCACCCCCCTCCCCAGCCGCCTGTCTGTGGAGGAAGACACCCAAAGCAGCATCTGGCTCTGACCTCCGAGCTGCCACCTGGGCTGCCCCCAGTGGGTTGCAGGCTGGCCAAGGGCTGGAGGGCACAGCCGGCTTGCTGACTCCCTGCGTAGTGTCGCTTGCCTGCCTTCACCGTGGCATCTCCCACTGGGCAACTGACCAGACCTCCTCAGCCCCAGCCAGGTGGCTTCTCTGTATCCAAAAGTGTATTATTGTTATTGAAGATACAGCTTGTTCCTTTGAAGAAACTGGAGTCTCACCAGTGAAACAAGAAGACTTTCAGCTAGCAACCCGTCAGGACGGACGAGGACAATTGAGGAACTTTGCTTGAAACAGTACACCTATGAATATCAACTTTATACTCCCCTGAATATATAAGATTCCTAAGTGAACTTTTGCACTTTCGTGTTGATATACCTTGGGGTGTACGCATCAGGCTCTTGCAATTGAATTGATAATTTTTATCACTATATACACTGTTGTCATAATATATTCTATATATTTTTCATTGTTGTTTTTCACGGCTTTTGGTTTATTTTGCTTTAAGTGGCTGCGCTGGGCTTTCCAGGCTTGGGCAACATTAGTGCCACGGGGCCCATGCCAGGTTCCTTGCCTGGCACCCGTCTCTTTGCTGCTAGGTACCTGGAAGCCCTTTGGGCACAGGCCCATGCCACAGCTAACTCAGATTCCCCTGGGAAATTGAAGTGGTGGGCAAATGGCTGAGGTCGTGCCAGCACGGTGCCATGCGACACGCCCAGCTGCCCTGTCGGCCGACTCCAAGCTCTGCTTTCTGCAAGGGGCTCATCTGCACTACAGAGTTCCCTGTGGGTTTTATACTAATTAAAAGTGGGGGAAGGGACAGGAGACCAGGTGCTTGGCACCCCCCCCAGCCTGGCACAAGAGTGCCACCCCATCAAAATGCTATCTGTGCTATCTGTGCCAGCACATGGCAAGTGCATAACTAATAGAGCAAAACAAAATAAAAAATAAAATAAATCCTTCCAGTAGCACCTTAGAGACGAACTAAGTTTGTTCTTGGTATGAACTTTCATATCTGAAGAAGTGTGCATGCACACGAAAGCTCATACCAAGAACAAACTTAGTTGGTCTCTAAGGTGCTACTGGAAGGAATTTTTTTATTTTTCCTTTTGTTTTGACTATGGCAGACCAGCACGGCTACCTCCCTGTAATAGAGCAAAATGGTCTTGGTTGTATCCTGCATTTATTCCCTGCCCTTATATTAAAAGCAGCCAGTTCCCTAAAGCCTTTCAAAACAAAGGTGGAATTTAACATTGTCAGCTGGCAGCTACAGATACCTTTTTCTATTGATACAAATCCCACTCTAGCAATTGCTAAGTGCTTTGCTGCAGCCTTTTTCCTTGTGGCAGGGAGTTCCGCAGTTCGTTTCTCTCAAGCTAAGTGGCCTTTTCAGCAGAACTTGCAGATGCAGAAGCTCCAGGTTTCCCATAGGCTAATTTTATAGTTGCCCCTCCCATTTCTTCTCTTCCACCAGCCATAGAATCCTAGAGTTGGAAGAGACCACCAGGGCCATCCAGTCCAACCCCCTGCCAAGCAGGAAACACCATCAAAGCATTCCTGACAGATGGCTGTCAAGCCTCCGCTTAAAGACCTCCAAAGAAGGAGACTCCACCACACTCCTTGGCAGCAAATTCCACTGCCGAACAGCTCTTACCTGTCAGGAAGTTCTTCCTAATGTTTAGGTGGAATTTTTAATGTTTCCTTATCTCCCATAATTTCTTCTCCTTTCGCACGTCAGTCAAACTTTCTCTCCCCCCCCCCACTACAGTTGCCCCTATTTTCCACCCCTCCTCCCTTTCATCCACATCCTCCTCCAGCTGCTTCCTTCTCTTATTCTCCTTCCTTTCTTATTGAAAATGTTAAATCTCTCCACTTGCCTCCAACACCTCCTCAGGCCTCAAAGGAAGGACACTCCACCCGCCACCTTCGATCCACACATGGGAGTTCCTGGCTTGAATCCCATCTAAATGAACAACAACAACAATAAATGAAGTCCAGAAGCATTTGTCGTTTAGGGCTTCTTATGCCATAGCCAGAACCACCTATTGGGGGCAGTGGCATAGCTTGGGCAGGGCCACGGGGCAGTTGCCCTGGGTGCAAAATTTCAAAAGAAAACACAAAAGACAGTAGTAGTGCGTCCTCCCTCTCACGCAGAAATCTCCCAATGTTTGTGTGGGTGGACTGAGGCGCGGATTTGGGTGGCACCTTGTTGCTAGGGCAGCCTCAGCATGGGCTTTAGAAAGATTCTCACTCCCGACCAATTCCCCGTCCTGCTCTCCGCCATGCTTGACGCTCACAGGGCACCATGGCTGCCACTGGGGTAGGTGGCTGAGCTACCCCTTCGTTCCAGCCTATCAGCAGGCGGTGCCCTGGGCCCTGGCAACCCATGCTATGCCACTATATATGGGAGAGGCTGCTGAGGGCATACCACCCACCTAGGGGATACACAGAGCTTTCCACAGCTCCTTGGAGGCTAAGGGGGAAGCAAGGTTGTGTGCTTTCCTGCCAGCTTTCTCCCTGATATTTCAGAGCTCCTTAGAGAGCCCCGGGGCAGAGGTGTCTCACCTTGCCAACCCACCATCTTCAGGGCGAGGAGTCTGATCTCCCTTGCCTCCCAGGACAATGCCCTGTGTGCATGATAAGACCCTCCAAATATGCCCCCCGGAGGTCATCCTCTGTGTGTGGGCACAGGAACTATCAGCCCCCCCCCATGGCCAAAAAGGATCCCTGGCAGAAGATGCTCAGAAGATGATGATGATGATAACAACAACTGCCCGCTGTAACCGCCTCTGTGCCACCGCAAGGGGTTGAAGGACCCCTCCATCTGCAAGGGGACACCTTTGGTGGCCCTTAAAAGATGACGCCTGAGTACAGCTGCCTCACCCCAGCAGCTGTTTGGGAAGATTGTTCAGCATGAAGCTCCTCACATCTCCCCCCAGAGACTGAGCGTTCCTGGTTCTTCTTAGGCATGAGGAAGTGTTCTGTCCGGGTTTATTTATGTTTGGCTTTTTGGTCCAAAGACCTCTGGGATGGCAAATGGTATATCAATGAAAAAATAAAGTGCAATGAATCAAAAGCAAAGCAAAAGTCCCAAAATACCCACCAATCGATCCATGCAGTTCCCCCACCTTCCCTGGGCAGGAAGCCAGGGGGCCGGCTGACCCCTTCTCCAGTCTCTCGCTTAGGAACAAGCCCTTCCACAACCAATCGCCCATGCGGAAGAAAGGGTGGGTGGATTCCATGGGCCATTTTACATCTACTTTAAAAAAAAAAAAGTTTATTAATGTTTAAAAAACAAACAAACAATGAAACGGTCCACTCTCCTCTCCGCGGGCTTCCCTTTCTGCTTGCTCCCTTTTTGCAAGAGTATTCTCATTTCTTCTGTGCAGTCCTGACACTCTTGCCTTATTGCATTTTGTTAATATATTTCAGGGGTGGCCAACTCCCGAGAGACTGTGATCTACTTACAGAATTAAAAACTGGCAGTGATTTACCTCCCTTTTTGGGGTTCAGGTCACAGTTGTTGTTGAGCTTTTTTTTAGGGAGAAGGGAAGCCCTGTTTTTGGGGGGTGCAGGGCAAAAAGAATGAGCTTTTATTTTAGGGGAGCCAAAGTTGTTGAGCTTCTTTGGGGGAGCCTGTGATCTACCACAGATGTCCAGTGATCTACTGGTAGATCACGATCTACCTGTTGGACGTGCCTGATATTTGTACCATCATCATTGCACCATTTGGGTAGAAAGG
This sequence comes from Lacerta viridis, assembly GCA_900245905.1. Classification (NCBI taxonomy): domain Eukaryota; kingdom Metazoa; phylum Chordata; class Lepidosauria; order Squamata; family Lacertidae; genus Lacerta; species Lacerta viridis. The sequence goes on from OFHU01000575.1 coordinate 542,146, forward strand.
GAGGGTGCAAATCTGACATCATGCAATAAGCAGCTTCCTTACCTGCTGCCTTCCTCATGCCATGTGTACTTGGGCCTTTCTGCCACGCGGGCTCAGGCTACCCTGTTTAATCTCCGCGGCAACGCTGGCCCAGAATCGCCCAGGGAGCTTCAGGCTTGAGTCAGTGGGATCTGGAGTTGGACTGATCTGGGAGATGGGTGGCCGTCCTCATCCTCTGTGCATTACCCTGGATGATGATGATGATGGTACTTTTATTTGTACCCCGCCCATCTGACTCAGTTGCCCTGCCACTCTGGGCGGCTTCCAACAGTTATAAAAACATAATAAAACACCAACCCTTAAAAAACAAAACTTCCTTATACTGTATCTGGAATTACCAGGTGCTCTCCCTTGCCTGCTTCGGGAGGCTGCAGTGCACATTTCGGGCCACTAGGGGGAAGCCAAGGCTCCTGCTCACCTCCGTTGGCAAGGCGCTCTCCCGCTGCCCAGTTTTCCGCAATTGGTCAGCAGTTAGTTAAGTATTTTCTATTTCTTTGCTCACATATCCTGGCCGATGTGGGAGATCGAGAGGCAAATGGCCTCGCCCAAGGAGACAGAGCCGGAAAGTGGCAGGTGGAGAACGTGGGACTCTCTTGCCCCCCACCCCACCCCCCGCTATGCGCCACCATCCCTCGTGCCTCTGGGCGAGAGATGCGGACGGGCTGCTCCCTCCTCCCCGACTCCTCAGCGATGTTGTACCCAGCCAAGGGGGTTGCATGGAGCCAGGTAGTTGGCTCCCCCCCACACCCGCCCGACCCCAACTGGAGGGTTTGCCTGTGCTGACCCCTCAGCAGGGGCTTCTAGCTGCGCCTCTCTTTCTCTCTCTCAATCCTCCATCCTTTGGCCACAATTCCACTTGCAGGCAGTGGTTCTGGTCGTGAAAAGGCCAAGAAACGCCGTGAACGAGAGCCCCTCGAGAAGGGTCCCTCGTTCCGTGGGTCGTGCAAGAGCCACGTGTTTCACGGAGCGGACGCCCCGCCCCGCCAGGGCGCTCGGGAGCTCAGCCACCGTGAACCAAGCTATCTATCTGCATAGCCCCGCCCCTTCATCTACATAGCCCCGCCCACGCCGTTCCTTGGTCACATTGGAGTGTGACGGAATGTTTGGGGAACGGAACCCTCCATCTGTATTCAATGACAGGCACCTTGAGAACTTTTCTGAAGGGGATTATTGGGCTTTTCCTGACTGCAGAGGCAGCGTTGTCCCAGTTACGAACCAAGATGGGAGAACATCTGGCCATCTTAGGATCATAGAATTGTAAAGCTGGAAGGGACCCCTAAGAGACACCCCTAGTCCCACCCCCTGCAATGCAGCAATCTCCACTAAAGATCCATGGCAGGTGACCCTCCAACCTCTGCTTAGAAACCTCCAAGGAAGGAGAGTCCACCACTTCTTGGAGCCATGGGTTCGAGTCCTACCCTCCAGAGAGGAAGAAAACAAGCTTGCTCCCTTTTGCGTGTGGCAAGCAGCCTTTCGGATGTTTGAAGATGGCTCTCGTCTTGCAGCGGGAGACTAAAGGTGCCGCTTGGTGGGCAACTGAGCAGACTCTTGCACTGATCCAGCCCCTCTCGGCAGGCGTGCAGGCAGCTTCACCATCACTGCAGCAGCTGTGAGCTCCGCAAGGGCAGCCGAGGGACCAGCCCCCTCGTGGCAGTTGCACCAGCGCCTCCGCGAGAGTTGGGCTGGCTCGCCCAGGCCTTGGCAGAGGGCAGGAGGAGGCCCGCGGCGGGCGGCCTGTCCCTTTCTTCCCCCTACACAAAGGCACCCCTGGCAGGCGGTCCGTGGCGGTGGCTCTCCACGCAGGGAACTCTAACGAGGCAGCCAAGCAGAAAGAGAAACAGTCGGGACTGACCCGCTGGGATCATCTCCTCCCAGGGAAACTGAACCACAGCGAAGTCTGAGAGCCAGTCGGAAAGACTCAGAGCACAGAGATTGGGGTGGGGGAAGAGAACACTCCTCTCCAAGGAGGTCTTCTTTTATTGGGCACCAGATCCTGGTGCCTGGTGGATGGAGGGCGCTGCTTCGAGGGTGCTGCCGCCGCCTCTTTGCATAAAGCGGGGCTGCAGCAGGGTGGAGGCAAGCAAGCCTGACTAGACAATTCCCCTCGGCTCTCTCTCTCTCTCTCTCTCTCTCTCTCTCTCTCTCTCTCTCTCTCCTTGCAGCTGGGGTCAGGCAACTCCTGCTCGTCAGCTGCAGAGCAGGAAACTGAAACCAACAAGACGAGAGCGCAAAGGCAGCGCCTGGCATGCATGGCAGCCTGGTTGGGAGACTTTGGGCTGAAGTCTGGAGGCTGCAGCCACAGAAGGGACAGCGTCCCGTGGCACCTTCGAGGCCACAAAAGGGGCTTAGCTTTCAGCAGCAACAAAACTGCGCGGAAAGAGCCGCAGCTGGAGCTCAGGAGAACCGTCCCTGGGGCTCTGCTCGGCCTGCGCGCAACGCCCCCCCCCCTTCTCTCCAGTTGCCTCCCGTTCCCTTCTTGCGACACAGAGTGTCATCCACATCCGATTTCTTGGGTGGCTTTTGGAAACCGCCTCCCCCCCCTCCTCCAACGGCTCTGGAGGACGGCAAGTCAAGAAACGGAAGGGGGGGGGCTCGAGAAGCCGAGCAAGTCAAGTCACAGCAAGAAGAAGCAGAGACGGCCCCCTGTCTCTCTAGGCTGCCCAACTTTCTTTCTCTTAAATATCTGGACGCTGCCTCTCTAGACCAGGCCCACCCCAGGGGGTGAAATGTTGAAAAGACACACTCAAGACACACTACAATGCAGCATTATGACAAGATAGAAGTACTGTTTTAATTGGAGGACTTCCTGGTCCTGAATGGGGTAACTGTGCCCCTGAAGGACCAGGTGCACAGCCTGGGAGTCATTTTGGACTCACAGCTGTCCATGGAGGCGCAGGTCAATTCTGTGTCCAGGGCAGCTGTCTGCCAGCTCCATCTGGTACGCAGGATGAGACCCTCCCTGCCCGCAGACTGTCTGGCCAGAGTGGTGCATGCTCTGGTTATCTCGCTTGGACTACTGCAATGCGCTCTACATGGGGCTACCTTTGAAGGTGACCCAGAAACTGCAATTAATCCAGAATGCAGCAGCTAGACTGGTGACTGGGAGTGGCCACCGGGACCATATAACACGGTCCTGAGAGACCTGCATTGGCTCCCAGTACATTTCCGAGCACAATTCAAAGTGTTGGTGCTGACCTTAAAGCCCTAAATGGCCTTGGCCCAGTATACCTGAAGGAGCGTCTCCACCCCCATCATTCAGCCCAGACACTGAGGTCCAGTGCTGAGGGCCTTCTGGCAGTTCCCTCCCTGCGAGAAGTGAGGTTACAGGGAACCAGGCAGAGGGCCTTCTCAGTAGTGGCGCACCCTGTGGAACGCCCTCCCATCAGATGTCAAGGAAATAAACAACTACCCGACTTTTAGAAGACATCTGAAGGCAGCCTGTTTAGGGAAGTTTTTAATGTTTGAAGTTTTATTGTGTTTTTAATGTTCTGTTGAAAGCCACCCAGAGTAGCTGGGGAAACACAGCCAGATGGGCGGGGTAGAAATAATAAACGATGATGATGATGATGAAATATTCACATTCAAAATATACGCAAAAGCAGCAGCACATTAAAATGCAATAATTCAACCAGTGAAATTGACAAAAATTGCAGCATGACTAACTAGAACCAATAAAATCCATTTGAAACTGGAGAGTTTTGGAGGCTGCTTTGAATACTGGAGCTGAGTGGGCTTCCCCAGGGTGGGAGTTCCATAAGGAAGGTGCTGCTACTCCTGAGAAGGCCCTGCCCTCCTGCCCATCAACCAAACTAACCTTAAAGGCAGCCAATGAGCAACCTTCAAGTGACGTGGTCACAAGCTGGTTAAAGGGCAAAACCAGCACATTGAACTGGAGATGCATACATCCCCAGCACAGAACTGGTGTTATCTGCTCTGATCATCTGACCCCCAGTCAGCACAGAAACAGCAACATTCCACACCACCGGCATTTCCAGGTCGTTTATATTTTGTTTTTATTTTATTTATTAGCCTGACATATCACCCTTCATTCTAAGATCTAAGGGCAGGTCACAAGATAAAAATACAAAGTAAAAGCACAAATAAATAGTTAAAACAGAAACAATAAAGCAATACCCCCCCTTCCACAAACACATTTAAAAGCCGGTAGAATATCAATCAGCCAGAGGCCTGGTTGAAGAGGAATGAAGGTGCCAGGCGAGCCTTCCTGGGGAGAGCATTCCACAGATGGGGAGCCACTGCATAAAAGGCCCTGTTCTCGTGTTGCCACCTTTGGCTCTCTTGTGGTGAAGACACATGAAGCAGGGCCTCAGAGGATGATCTCAGGGTCTGGATGCGATTTTCAAAGGCAGCCCCACACAGAATGCATTGCAGCTGTCTAGCCTGGGTAGGACCAATGCATGCATGGCCGAGGGCAGGCCTCCTTCCTACTGGGGGAGCTGGCAGCTGGCACACCAGTCTACACTGGAAAAAAAGAACCAATGGGCACCTCCCCTCTGCCACCCTTCTCTCCTGCGGGCTGAAAGGGAGAGGGGCAAAATTAAGAGAGATGCTGGCCACAGCAGCTGAGAGGTGGCAAGAGGGGCACCTGCAGCCTTGGCTCAGAGGCTTTCGAGGTGTTGCTGCTGCCTCTGGTCACTGGCCAGAGCATGGGGAGAGTCCCTCCCTCTCTCTTTACCCTGCGGCAGGGGCTTGGGCCTGGACCAAGAGAGGGATGGCGGAATGCCGGGCCTTCAGCATTCCCTGGCAGTTGGAGCCACGTCCGTTGCGGAACAGAAGGAAGGGCTACCTCAAGCACCCACCCTTCCTCCCTGGGGTCAGCTGTCTCAGGGCCACGGCAGCGGGGAGAAGAACCAACCCCAGCTATGCAGGAGAGTTCTCAGCAGAGAGTGGCTGCAGCAGTGCAAGTGAACCAGTCTCCAGGCTTGGCGGAAGCTGGCTCTTCCTCGGCACTGCCTTGTTTTTGGGACGGGGCGTTGGCAGACAAGCTCAGTTAGACCCTCAGAGCTGGTTGGGAAACTCCCTTGCCAAGGTGAGTGAGTGGCCAGGGCGGAGTTTAGCATGGCTGCCTGCCAGCTGGGAGAGGGGGGCAGGAGTAGCTCATGGCCTCCCCCCCACTGCCGAGTTCTCTCCCCAGTAGGGTTAAAAGGGTGCTGGAAGGAGCTGTAGACCAGATCAGCCAGAGGCAAATGATGTGCCTGTCGCCTGGAAAACAGACATTTGTCACCCCACCCCAAAAGGCCCCCAAAGGTCCTTTCCTGCTGTGGGTTGCTGCTGCTGCTGCTGCTGCGTTGAAACCCCCCCCCCCCCCGCACAAAACGCAAGAGGATGTAAGGCAGAAAATGCCACTTCTCCAAAATCTGATGCTCAGAACCAGGGCTCCCTGGCACTGCCCCTCCAGCAGGTGAGTTCCTGCCTGCCTCTCCCCCAGGCAGGATAGTGTGTGCCTGTGCATTTATGGTGGCAGGGAGGAGAGGGTCACTGCTCAGAACCACTTCCCCCCCCCACCTGGTGCCGATGGGAATTCTGGGCCAGAACATTGGAAGAGCACCAAGCTGGGGGTGGCCGAGTTGGAAAAACGAGGTTGTCCTCCCAGAAGACAAGTTGTTGGTCACATAAAGGATGCTCTGGTACCCTATTGTGCTAAAGGACAATAGTTGGGCTGGGCTCTAAGTGCATCGGAGCCGACCCTCCCCCCAAGAACATCTCCGTCTTGCAGACCCAGCCTGGCTGCAGGGGGCCACCACTACTCTTCTGCTCAGGCCCTGCACAGACCAAGGAGACTTGAGCCAGGCCTCTGGCCTGCCCTTCTGGTGGCCCCCCCAGGGCCTCAGTGGGAAGAGCGCCCTTGACCAGCACCTGCTGCCTGGGGGGGGGGAGAGAAATGGCACACACACCTGCACAGCACAGGCTCCTCCCCACCCTCTTGAAAGTAGAAGGGGCAGCAGCTGCAAAGGGGCAGGGAACCAGCCAGCCAAGATGAGGAGACAGCTGGTGAGGAAAGAGCCGGCCCAACCGTTAGGGAGAGGGAAAAGTCCATCTCAGGATGTGAGCTTTGCGCGTCCTGAAGGGGCTGCAAGTTGCTGGGGACTCCTAATGTATTATTATTGTATTGTTACCCCACTTGTGGGATTTTCTGCCTCCTTGGGGTACTTGGGCCCCTTGGCTCTTCAGGGCAAAGGTCACTTTCTGCTCAGCCTCGGGCAGCAAATGCCTCAAACTGGGCATCCCGGTCCCACAGCAGGCGATAGAGAAGAGCAGGAAGATGAAGGGGGACCAACCCACCTTCCCACGTGGACTCTGCATCTGGGGGATACAGCTGCAAAGTCGGGAATCAGGACAGGCCTGAGCAGAGACCCAAGTTCCCCCTTCAACTGGGATGCTATAGAATCACAGAGTTGGAAGGGTCCCTGAGGTCATCTACGACAACCCCCTGAAAGGCAGGGTTCTCAGCACAGGTCTCCCATCCAATTTGAAACCATACTGGACTCTGCTTAGCTTTGCAAAAATGCTGCCAGTCTTAATGCTGTGCCACTAGTTAACCTTAAGGCTTTTATTGCCAGCATGGATGTAGGGCCTTTGTAAATTTAGGCAGCCCCAAAGTGGGCATGATGTTAATGTCAGTAATGAATAAATACCCCAGCATTATTCCAACTGCAGCTGGCATGAAAGCCACAAAGGTTGTTTTCAATGAATCCGGGGACAATTTTCAGTTTTAATGGATTTTGTATGGGGACTGATTTGTAAATCTGGGGACTGTCCCTGAGAAAGGGGGAGGTCTGGTAACCTTAAATTAAATGCCCCAGGTCCTGGCTGAGCAGAGGGTGCCTGTCCCTGCTGGCCCCGAGGCTTTGCATGCCGTGTGCGCTGTGCAGATCCAGAAGGCTGGGCCAGAGGTTCCCCAGAAGAGCCTCTGACAGTGCTAGCATCTTCCTCTGGGCACGGCTGGGCTCCTGCGGGCGTTTACTGGTGAGCAACGAAGCCTTTTTTTCTTCGGGAAAGGCTGCTGCGATGGAGCCTCGTGGCGCGCCTCTCCCGCTCGCTCCGTTCCCTTTGCAACCAGCGCGCAGATGGGAAGCTCCTCGGGGCAGAGCTCGCGCTTGGCGAAGGGGGGGGGCTGTCCGGGCACGCGGCGACTGCCGCCCGAAGGCCAAGCGGGTGGCTTCCCCGTGGAAGTTCGGGGGTGGCCCCTTGGGGGCCGCCGTCCTCCGGCGCCTCGGCTGCCTCGCCCGCCCGCCCGTGCGCTCCTGCTGGGCTGCTCCGTGCCAAGCCGTCAGCTGATGGGCCGCATCACCCCGTAGTGGCGCAGGCAGCCGCGGGCCGGGCGGGCGGCAAGGCGGGCGGGCGCGGGGCCAGGCAAGGAGCGGGGTTCGCGGGGGCCGCAGGGCGGGGTCGCGCGCGGGCCGGGGTGCCCGGGGGGGCGGCGGCGGGGCGCGGGGGCCGCGGCAAATAGTCCTTTGTTTACATGGGCCGGTGGCTGGCGGAGGCGGCGCCGGCGGGGAGGGAGCGCTGCGCTCGCACCAGCTGTTTCCCGCCTTGAGGAGACGCGCACAGAGGAGCCGGAGCCGCACGGAGGAGCGAGCGAGCCGAGAAGGAGCGGCGCCGCCGGGCGGGGGACGGACACGCACACGCCGCCGTGCACCCACACGCGCCCGCGCACCCACGCACACGCGGAGCCCCCTCGCCGCCTGCCCGCTCCCGGCCCCGATCCCCGCGGGCGCCGCTCCCCTCCCTCCCTCCCTCCCTCCGCCTCCCGCGCGCCCCGGCCGGGCATGGAGTACTTCATGGTGCCCGCGCAGAAGGTGCCGTCGCTGCAGCACTTCAGGAAATCCGAGAAGGAGGTGATCGGCGGGCTGTGCAGGTGGGTGTGCGCCCCGCCGAGCCCGGGAAACGGGCAGCCGCGCAGGGCCGGGCCGGGCCGGGCCGGGGGGGGGGGGGCACCGAGCGACGGGCCGGCCCGTGCGAGGGAGCCTCCGCTGCCCGGGACCCCCGTGCGCTCCGTGCCGAGGTTGCGCGGGGAGGGCGGCGGGGTCTCCCTCTCCCTCGGGACGCGCCCGGTCGCCCCCCGGAGCGGCGGGAGGGCCGCTGGCGGGAGCACGTGGGTCTGTTTGCAGGCAGAGCGGGCGCCCCGGCCATGCTGCTGCCGCCGCCGACCTGCTGCGCTCGCTGCGCCTGCCTGGCCTGCGCGCCGGGAGCGCGGCGGCGGCGGCGAGGGGCTGCGGGGCCGGGAGGGCGAGCGGACGGGCGGCGGGCGCGGCGAGGGCGAGGGCGAGGGCGAGGGCGAAGGCGTGCAGCTGGGCGGGCGAGCGAGCGAGGAGGAGGGCACAAGGCAGCCATGCCGCCGCGGCGCCCTCGCCTTCCCCTCGGCGCGCCGCCCGCCCAGGCGGCCCGGCCGGCCTTCCCCTCGGCGGGGGGGTTCGGGCGGCAAGCCGCCGCCCCGTCGGGGGCTCCCGGGCCTTCGTGCCGCCGCCCGGGCCGCGGGCCGGGACTCCGGCGGCGGCGGCCGGCCTAGCCTGGCTGAGCAGGCCCGAAGGGGCGGGCCTTTCCGCCGCGGGCTGCCGGGACATGTAGTGCTTGCGCTCGGGCCGGGCCACGCTGCCGCTGCCGCCGCCGCCGCTCCGCACAAAGGCGCCCGGGCGCTCCCGGCCAGCCAGCCGCGCACGTGGCTCGGGCCGCGGAGGCCGCGCGGGGAAGGCCTCGCCTGCTCGTTTGCAGGGCCGCGTCTTCCGCGTGGGGCCGCCGCGCCGCCTTTGTGCCCGACGGAGCCCGGACGCCGCCCGGGGCAGCGGGAAGGGAAGGGGGCCGAGCGGCTGCAGCAGCCAGACAAAGGGAGCCCGGGACCCTTCGCCACCCTCTCCCCGCTCTGCTCCCGGGGCGCCTAGGGACTGGAGGGCTCCGCCGGGGACGCGGGACCCCCTGCCCGTGGAGGAGGGGGCTGCTCAGTGGGGCAGCCCCACTTCCAGCTGGTACCCCGGCGAGCTCTGCTGAGCGCCTGCGGCCGGAGCGCGGTGCAGGGCGGGCTGGTCGGGGCAGAGGGTCCAGCGCTGCCGGGGGCTGGGATGATTCCGCCCCAAATTTTGGCCCTGGTCGCTGGCCGCCCCCCTTGACTCTTTTCCCGCCACACATACATGGCTTACCTGCCCCCCTACCTTTTATGCATTGGCAAACGGTGGCTTTCAGGTGCCAGCTGGAGCCCAGGGACCGCGGGATTTGAACCCACCACAAATGGTGGTGGGATTCCTCTGCGCGTCCACGTTGCCTCCCGCGACCCCTTCCTCTTGCTCCCAGGTAGCGGCCAGTTGCACATTCCTCCTTTGCATTCTCTTAACGCCAGCAGAGAGCACTTCTGCCTGGTCCAAGATCTCAGTCCGGAGACAGGGGGGAGTTTTTCTAAAGAGTTGGAGGAGGTTTGAAAGAGCAGCTCCTTGCAGGATGGACTTAAGTCAAACCGATTGTGCAGGCTCTTGGCCCTGTGCTGGGAACCTGCTTGACCAAAGGCCCCTTGAAGGTTGGCTGGTTAAATTGATATCTGCAGTCTACACACAACACACAAAGAAAGTAATAAAGCAATGGTGTAAAAAGTGCCCCCAATTTGTCTCTAGCCTATCTCTCCTCCTCGGTCGGATCTTGCTGCCTGCCAAACCAGGAGGGCCCCCCACCCACCCCCACTCCTAGCCTGGCGAGGGCCTTGTGCTGGGAGAGTCCTGCAGCTGTGAGTTGACTTTGCATTGAATAGTTGGGCATATTAAAAAACTTTCCTGTCTTAACTCTTTGGTATGCCCCAAAGTGATTTTTTTTTTTTTAATTTAAAAAAGTCATTGCTGCGTATTAGTTGGCCTGAGGCCCAGCACATCCCTGGATCAGTGCGCCTCTTGTTGGCTGCAGCCAGACAGGTCACATCCTTTCCCTCATCCCAGCTACCTGCAGGTCCCTCTAGGCAATGGTCCTGAGGCTTTGGGCAGCTTGTGCCACTCAGGGTGGAGTTAGCCTGCCAGCCTGAGCCCTCTAGGGCGAGAACCTGCCTGGGACAGGATGGGTCCCCATCTCTCCGTGGGAGCACTCGAGTTCCCAGGCTGCAGGGATCTGCTTTAGAGCCCAACGCGGTGTTGACGTTTCATTGAAAGGCATTAAAAGAAAACTGCCCCAGCGCATTTCTCATGACAGGTCCCAACAAGGCATTTCAGTCAAGCTGCGCGTTATTTGGGCGGGCAGGCAGGATCTCACTCTGTGCCAAATCAGACCCTTTGCCGTCCTTGCAATGGTGTGTTCTGACTCCCCCGCAGCCTGGCCAACATCCCGCTGACCCCAGAGACGCAGAGGGACCAGGAGCGGCGGATACGCAGGGAGATCGCCAACAGCAATGAGCGGCGCCGCATGCAAAGCATCAACGCAGGGTTCCAGTCGCTGAAGACCCTCATCCCACACACGGATGGGGAGAAGCTCAGCAAGGTAGGGGGCAGGGGCACAAAGCCCTCTTCTCACCTGCTAGTCCTTGCTGGAGACTTCTGCGCTGTGCCAAGTATGACCCCCCCCCCATGCTGGTGATTGTGGCAGCAAACAGGGGTTGGGATGGGGGGGGGCAGCTGGGCTTGGCATTTTCCATGTAGACGCAAGGAGCTTGGTTGGAGGCTCCTGTCTCCTAGGATTCCACTTGAGTTTAACCTTAGTACTAAGTCTAGCCGCCGCGTGATAAGAGGAGAGACCCTCTTACGGAACAGGAGCGGGTTAGAAACTGGAAGCAGAGAGGAGGAATCAGTGGAGAGAGGTAGAAAGTGGAGTCCCCCAAGGATCGGTATGGGGGCTTTTTAACTTGTTCATAAACAATCTAGTGCTCAGTGTGAGCATTGAGGTGGCCAAAGTGGCACTAAACTGCTGAGGGTGGTTGAACCAGGAAGAGAAGAGCTTTGAAAGAAGCAAATGGGTGGTAAAATCGCAAATGCAGTTCGGTGTATAAACAAATGCAAAGTGATGCATGTTTGGGCAAAAAAAAATTCTTCATTTCACATAGATGCTGCTGGGGTCTGAACTGATGGTTGTGGCACCTGGCTCAAAGATGGTGTTGACCCAGTGATCTGCAGCTGTGAAAAAGGCAAATTCCATGCTAGGGATCTTTAGACAAAACAAAATAAAAAAATCCTTCCAGTAGCACCTTAGAGACCAACTAAGTTTTTTCTTGGTATGAGCTTTCGTGTGCATGCACACTTCTTCAGATACAAGAACAAACTTAGTTGGTCTCTAAGGTGCTACTGGAAGGATTTTTTTTATTTTTTATTTTGTTTTGACTATGGCAGACCAACATGGCTTGTTGTTGTTGTTGTTCAGTCGTTCAGTCATGTCCGACTCTTCGTGACCCCATGGACCAGAGCACGCCAGGCACTCCTGTCTTCCACTGCCTCCCGCAGTTTGGTCAGACTCATGTTGGTAGCTTCGAGAACACTGTCCAACCATCTCGTCCTCTGTCGTCCCCTTCTCCTTGTGCCCTCCATCTTTCCCAACATCAGGGTCTTTTCCAGGGAGTCTTCTCTTCTCATGAGGTGGCCAAAGTACTGGAGCCTCAACTTCAGGATCTGTCCTTCCAGTGAGCACTCAGGGCTGATTTCTTTAAGGATGGATAAGTTTGATCTTTTGCAGTCCATGGGACTCTCAAGAGTCTCCTCCAGCACCATAATTCAAAAGCATCAATTCTTCGGCGATCAGCCTTCTTTATGGTCCAGCTCTCACTTCCATACATCACTACTGGGAAAACCATAGCTTTAACTATACGGACCTTTGTCAGCAAGGTGATGTCTCTGCTTTTTAAGATGCTGTCTAGGTTTGTCATTGCTTTCCTCCCAAGAAGCAGGCGTCTTTAATTTCGTGACTGCTGTCACCATCTGCAGTGATCATGGAACCCAAGAAAGTAAAATCTCTCACTGCCTCCATTTCTTCCCCTTCTATTTGCCAGGAGGTGATGGGACCAGTGGCCATGATCTTAGTTTTTTTGATGTTGAGCTTCAGACCATATTTTGCGCTCTCCTCTTTCACCCTCATTAAAAGGTTCTTTAATTCCTCCTCACTTTCTGCCATCAAGGTTGTATCATCAGCATATCTGAGGTTGTTGATATTTTTTCCGGCAATCTTAATTCCGGTTTGGGATTCAGGAAAACACGGCTACCTACCTATAAAAGGGATCTATAGGAAAGGAATAGAAAACAAAACTGCCACTACCATAATGCCATCATTCAAATGATGTGGCTGCATTTGGAATACTATGTACAGTTGTTGTTTTTATGGATAATAATAATATTATAATAATTTATTATTTATACCCTGCCCATCTGGCTGGGTTTCCCCTGCCGCTCTGGGTGGCTTCCAACAAAATATTAAAAAGACATTAGAACATCAGTCGTTAAAAACTTCCCAAAACAGGGCTGCCTTCAGATGAGTATACTATGTACAGTTCAGGTCAGCTCTCCTCAAAAGGGGTATTGTAGAGTTGGAAAAGGTTCAAAAAAGTGCCATCAATATCATCAAGGGGATGGAGAGAGTCTCCAAACATTGCCTTTTTCAAAGCCCACCTCCAGGTCGGCCAGTCACCAACTCTCCGCCTGAGCTTCCTCACGAAGCTGTTATGAGGACAAAATTGGGGTGGAGGGAGAAGAGACCCTCTGCACTGCCTTTTCTGCTCCTTGGAACAAAGGCAGGAGGAGAGCGACCCCCCCCCCCCGTGTAGAGATACTCAGGAGTCTTCCCAGGAAGCCCAGCGCAGCCAAAAGGAAGGAAGACGTTTTCACGCAGCACAGAGTGAAACTGGGGAACTCTTAATATATTAAAATCATATCTAAGCAGCGTACCAAGAACTGAAGCAGCAGCAGACTACTTAAAATATTACAAAAGCACAGCTACATATAGAAATGTTGTCTTAATACCAAGTTATTAATATGCATAAATCAGTATCAGTTCATTCTCCTTCTGGCACACCCTCAGGGTTGTCACCCAGGGTCCAAACCAACTCTCAGCTGGCCCACAAAAGTCTGACAGTGAGAAGAGTTCCTGGAAACAGCGAGCTTTGCCCTCGTCTCACTCCAGACTTGATTTTTATGGGCAACTCAAGGTGGATGGTCCTTCCTCAGGCTGCCCACAGCTGCGTCCCAGTCAGCTGCCCTCTCCTCAACCAGGCCCAGCAGATTTGTTGAGCTTCCTAGGGGGTCCAGAGACCCCACTCCACTCACAGCTCTTTCTTCACCCTCTTCTGTCCTCTCCTCCTCCTCCTCCTCCAGCTGCTTAGAAGGAGCAGCACAGTTTGCTTTCCCAGCTGACCGGAAGGAGGGCACAAGGGGGCACCATGTCTTTGGCCAGCTCTCTCTGCCTGCGCCCCCCAACCCCCCATTCATAGGTGGTCACCCTGCTTGTGGGAGAGCTGCATCTTTGTCTTCTCTGTGGGGACCCAGTTTAGTCTGGTCCTCCCCTTGAGCTGGAAAAGGGCTTGTGTCGGACCAGGGCTCTAGGTTAGGTTACTGCAAGGCGTTCTACATGGGGCTGCCTTTGGAGATGGTTTGTAAGCAGAACTGCTCACTGGAGCAAGGTGGTTCGAGCATGTTGCACCAATCCTGGCCCAACTGCACTGACCGCTAATTAATTTCGGGGCCCAATTCCATGTGCTGGTTTTGACCGAGAAACCCTTCAACGGCTCAGGACTGCAATACCTCAAGAACTGCCTCTTTCCATACGAACCTACCTAGACCCTGAGATCATCTTCTGAGGCCCTTCTTCGTGTGCCTCCTCTACAGGAGGTCCGCAGGGTGGCAACATGAGAACAGGGCCTTTTCTGTGGTGGCTCCTCATTTGTGGAATGCTTTCCTCAGGGAGGTTCGCCTGGCGCCTTCATTATACACCTCTAGGTGCCAGGCAAAACTGTCCCTCGTCGACTGGGCCTTGGGCTGATAGACAGCCGATATTCTTTTAAATGTGTTTGTGGGAGAAGGGTATAAATGTTTTCTTTCAACTATTTATTTTGCACTTCTATTTTGCATTTTGATGATGATGATGATGATACATGCTGGGTTTTATGTTTGACTCTGCACCCCCTCACCTTCCAATTGCCCCTCCCCAGGCAGCGATTCTCCAGCAGACAGCAGAGTACATCTTCTCTTTGGAACAGGAGAAGACACGTTTGCTGCAGCAGAACGCCCAGCTCAAGAGGTTCATCCAGGTATCTGCTGAGGCTGCTCCCGTGTGTGTGTGAGAGAGAGAGAGAGAGAGCGCACGTAACATTCCAGACTTTAGGGGGGTGCTCCTCTACGCACAGGGGGTGGGGTGGGGCTTCTGCATGTGCTCTTTCCTTGCTCCACAGTCTCTCCTGGAGCTGCCACAAGCCTGTGGCTTACTTTGCCTGGCTGTGCAGCTGTGCCATGCCCTCTCGGTCGCCGCTTGGCTGCACTGGAGGAGGAGGTGGAGGGCGGGCCTCCCCCCCCATCCTTGATGCTCACGCTGCATCTGCTTGGCCAGGAGTTCAGCGGCTCCTCCCCGAAGCGGCGGAGGGCGGAGGACAAAGACGAGGGCATCGGGTCCCCAGACATCTGGGAGGACGAGAAGGCCGAGGACCTCCGCCGGGAGATGATTGAGCTGCGCCAACAGCTGGACAAGGAGCGCTCTGTCCGCCTGATGCTGGAGGAGCAGGTGAGAGGATGGGGGGCATCGCCTGGGCCGTGGGGTCTCCGTGGGCTTGGCTGTGTGGGGAGGGGAGATTGCTTGGACCGCTTTCCGGGCCCCACAGCTCAGGAGGAGCAACCTCCCGGGGCCACATCCTTCAGGGCTCCTGCTTGTCCCTCTTGAGGGTACTGTCAAACAAGCGAAGGCCCCGGAATGTTTCTGGAGGAACAGAGAGAGCCAAGAGCAGCAGGTTTGGCCAAGGAATTTGGTTTCCCTTGCGAATGGGGTGCAGAACAGGATATGCCCTTTGTGCACCCGACGGGCACGCTGAGTGCCTGGCCCTCTCCCTCTCTGTGGCCTTTGTGGGGTGTTGGCGTGCCCTCCCAGCCCATGACAGGGCCTTCTTCTCCTGGTCCCCCGGCAGGTGCGCTCCTTAGAGGCCCACATGTACCCCGAGAAGCTGAAGGTGATTGCACAGCAGGTTCAGCTCCAGCAGCAGCAGCAGCAGGAACAGGTGAGGCTCCTGCGCCAGGAGACACCTGCGCACCAGCAGCAGGGCCGCCCCCAGGTGAGTGCGCGGCTTGCCCCCCGCCCAGCCCCCTTACGATGCAGCTGGCGGGGCCGGCACTCTTGCCCCAGCCCCCCAGAGTCCCCTGGGAGACTCATGGGGGCTGAAATCCAAGGGAGTTGGACGGCGCTCCCCGAAGGAGGGCTCAGCATTCACCTGGGGGCCTGGTGGGCCGGGGGCCTGGCTGCTGCAGCAATGCTTCCTTCCCCCCGGAGAGGGTCCTTGCACACCTGGGCAGGCAGGAGTCTTGGGGGGGTCCATCCCCAGCAAGCCACTGTCGCTTGGGCAGGTTCCACGCATCTGTAGCTGCGGAGGGTTTGGCAAGAGACTGTCCCTTGCAGCTCTGGCTGCAATTGGGGGGCAGGGGTCTTGCGGGAACTGCCCTCCCCTCCGTGGCACAGCCCCAGCCCCTGCAGGCCTGGCTGCCGCTTCTGCAGTGCTTATGTGGTGCTAGGAAATCTCAGGGCAAAACCACAGGGTGGGAGAAGGGTCTGCTGTCAAAACAGGATGATGGGCCCTAGATGGGCCAATGGCCTGATGCAATACACCCTTCTCATCTTCTCATGCCCTGCTGCCTGCCTGCCTGCCTGGGTTGCCTACTTGCCACATCTTTTCAGAGGTTCCGGGAGCCTTGCTGTCCCCAGGTCCCTCCTGGAGAATCATAGAATCCTAGAGTTGGAAGAGACCCCAAGGGCCATCCAGTCCAACCCCCTGCCAAGCAGGAAACACCATCAAAGCATTCCTGACAGATGGCTGTCAAGCCTCCGCTTAAAGACCTCCAAAGAAGGAGACTCCACCACACTCCTTGGCAGCAAATCCCACTGTCCAACAGCTCTCACTGTCAGGAAGTTCTTCCTAATGTTTAGGTGGAATCTTCTTTCTTGTAAAATCAAAAATTCTTTCCAGTAGCACCTTAGAGACCAACTGAGTTTGTTCTTGGTATGAGCTTTCGAAAGCTCATACCAAGAACAAACTCAGTTGGTCTCTAAGGTGCTACTGGAAAGAATTTTTGATTTTGTTTTGACTATGGCAGACCAACACGGCTACCCACCTGTAACTTTTTTCTTGTAGTTCAATGGGGCATGGGGGGGGCGATGCACCCTGTACTGACTCTGGGCTTCCCTCGCAGGGAGAGGCCTGCAGTCATGTAGTCACCCTCCCCCTTTCACTTCCACCTCTGGGGTCTGCGTCTTTCCATGAGTTCAAGCAGCAGGGGGAGCCCTGTGGGGAGGGGGGCACAGCGCAGGTCACCTGCCTGCAAGAAAACCGAGCCCATTCTGCTGCCTTTGTGCTTGGGTGGGTGGGGGGGAGAGAGGGAGGGGCGGGGAGGCCCGGGCTGCAGCCTCCGCTCTCCCCTCCAGACGCGGCCATGTGGGGCCTGAGCCCCCGTGGAGAAAGGGAGGCCCCCCATCAGGAGTGGCTTGTGGCTGCCTCTCTAGGCCAGAGCCAACGCCCTGCCCCGAGGTCTTATCTTCTCCAGGCTAAGCCATTCTGCCTCCGACCACAGGACCTTCTTAGAGGCAGCCCCTAGTGACACGGCCGGTCTCTTTTTCTCTCCCCCCCCCCCGCAGCTCTTGTCGGCACACGGCCCCCCAGCCCCCACCCACCACCCGACTGTGATCGTGCCTGCACCGCTGCCACCCTCTCACCACGTCACCGTGGTAACCATGGGCCCGTCCTCCGTGATCAACACTATCTCCACATCCAGGCAGAATCTGGATACCATCGTTCAGGTGAGACGGGGAGACCCGCTTTCTTGAGGCGAGGGGGGCAGGAGAGCGTTGGATTTGGACGCAGGAGGTCCCAGGTTCAGATCCCCAGTGGCGTCCCCAGGGAGTGCGTGGAGAGATCCCGTGGGGACGGGCCAATGGCCTAGCTAGGCAGCGGGCTACCGAAGCGCTGCGTTGCTCGAGTGAGTGAGCCAAGCCATATCCTGGAGACAACGGCCA
Organism: Lacerta viridis; assembly: GCA_900245905.1. NCBI lineage: Eukaryota > Metazoa > Chordata > Lepidosauria > Squamata > Lacertidae > Lacerta > Lacerta viridis. The sequence continues at coordinate 559,351 of OFHU01000575.1, forward strand.
ATCACCCCAGGTGCTGAGGGTTCACTGTGACCTTGAGGTGTCCTGCGCCTGCCCTGGAAGACAAAAGCCCCCCCACAAATTCACCAGATCTTGCACCTCTGAGTCCTGTTTTCCTAGACCAGTGTTGTTGGTTGCTGTGTGACAAGCCCCCTATAGTAATAATAATAGTAATAATTTATTATTTCTACCCCGCCCGTCTGGCTGGGTTTCTCCAGCCCCTCCCCCCCCGTCCTATCCAAAGAGATGCTGAATCCTTCTAGAGCAGGTGGGGGGGCTCAGGGGGGCAGCCCTCCACAGAGAACCTCTCAGCCTGGTGGAAGGTGGAGGTGCCTCATCCATGTGCAATTTGGGGGTGTGGTTTGTCTCTTGCTATTTTTGAGACACACTCCTGTTAGAAAATGACGCAGGGTCCCTTAGCTCCTTTTTCGTAGCAGACAGCTTCTGTGGAAGTGGTTTGAGGTCCGCAAAATCTTAGACCCTGCGGCACTTTTGAGGTTTTGCTGCTCAACGGGCTCTCCTGGCGATCCCTGTGGGGTCAGGGAAAGAGAGAAGGGGGGGGGAGCTCCCTTTCCTTGGGGCTGAATCCCCAGAAACTGAATCCAGGACCTTCTGCATGCAAAGCAGGTGCTCTATCCACTGAGCCTTCCTTGACACAGCTTGATGCCGTTTGGTCCTGGGTTCGATCCTCGGCACCTTGAGCGGAAAGGATTTGTGGGAGGTGGGCCTGATTCTGACCAGTCCCTGGCAGCTCAAAGGCTCTGGGGTACGAATGGATTGGGGAAGGCCCCTCTGCACCCCCCACCTGGGTCTGACACCTTGCGGGGCCCCTGATCTGGTTAGACCCCGCCGGGCCCTCAGTCTGCTAGTGGACATAGCCAAGGACTCTTTCCAGGGGCTCTCTGATGGTAGGCAGCTTCTGGGAGCTTCTTTTCCGCAGTCTTGGGTGTGTGTTGGGGGGCTTCGGGGGGCCAGCTTGTTGTCTCACACTGGTGTCTCCCCCCCCAAAAAAAAACAGGCAATCCAGCACATCGAGGGGACACAGGAGAAGCGGCTGCTGGAGGAGGAAGAGGAGGAGGAGCGCCGTCGTGCCGTCATCGTGACCCCTGCGCGGACCGGCCTGGAGCCCTCCAACTCAGACACGGCCTCCGACTCTGAGGCGGACGACAGCGACTCCATGGAGCACAGCAAGGCCGAGATGCCCTGACCCCCACCTGGCTGCGGGGGGCGGGCAGGCGGGCAGGGTGTGGGTGAGGGGACTTCGGAGAAACTTGCGCTGAATTTTTTTACAAAATACCATGAAATTCGGGTCTCTTTTATGACCTTTCGATACTGTAAACGGGAGCGTTAGAACCTGCAGGGGCCGAATCCTTGCCCTCTTCAAAGCCAACGGGGAGGGGGGCGGAGGGGAGGGGGCAGCAGCGCAGTGGTTTTCAGAGTGCCTGGCCTGCATGCGACAATGTGGGCCAGATCTGGAACTCGGAGCCCCAAATACTCGGGGGGAACGGTCATATAAATTGCCTGCGGCCATGCAGAGTGGTGGGTGCCCCCCATCTCCTGGCACCCTCCTAGGCCGTGCTGGGTTGCCTTGCCTCCCCCCCAAATCTCTGGGATAGACTTCTCTGGGCCTCCTGTTTCCTCCCTGCTGGTTGGCCTTGCAAGGGCCCCTCGAGGACTGCCTCCTCACGAGCTGTGGCCGGAGCTCGGCTCCTCGGCATCACCCCCAGAGGAGGCAAAAGGGCCCGAGGGGGCGATGGAAGGTCTGCCCATAGCAGGGCCGGTGCCCACGCTGCCACCCCGGGGGCCCCTGCCTGCAGCCCCCTCCTGCATCACGGGACGGCGGGCCTCCCTCCGTTCTCAGGGGGCCAGTTCAGGTTTTTGGCCTTAGCTGCAGTCTGGGTGGGGGGGGTGTGTGTTCCTTTTCAAAGATGGCGCCGTTTCTGAGGGGTGGGCCGCAGCCTGCCACGTTGGCCACTTTTGGCTCCCCCTCCTCACCCCCCGTGGCTTCTTTCCTCCTTTTTTTCGAAGCACTTAATCTGTTCCGTGGGTCCGACTGGGTCATGAGGGCGTGCGTGTTCTGTGATCGCTGCTTTTTGTTGCGTCCTTCCCCGTTCCCCCCCCAGCTCCCCCCAATTTGGCTAGAGGCCTAGGCCAGTGTTGTTTAGGGCTGTTGGTATTTGGTAGGTTCCTCCCCAGCCGCAGCTGTTCCTCAGCTCTTTCATTTTTTTATATGGTTTTTCTGTTTTGTTTTTGTTCCTTTTTTTCTCTTTTTTTACAGTTTTCGGGTCTTCGTGTTCATTGAGATGCTATTATATTTTGTTAAGAAAGTGGGAAAAATGAGGCTTGTGCCTTTGTAAAGAAACAAAATAAAGTTTGTACTTTGTTTTTTAGATGCCTTTGTCTGGGGTGTTGGTCTTTGGGGGCTGCACCTTTGCCTCTTAATAATTATTAGAATTTATTACTCATCTTTCGCCCTAAGGCCTCAGGCCAAGGCTTACAGAAAATCACTACTACTACTACTACTACTACTACTACTACTACTACTTTTGCCCTGATAGGGATTTAAGGTGGCTTACAGATAAAAATAAGAACCTCTAAATCAGGGGTCAGCAGACTTTTTCAGCAGGGGGCCGGTCCACTGTCCCTCAGACCTTGTGGGGGGCCGGACTATATTTTGGAAAAAAAAATATGAACAAATTCCTATGCCCCACAAATAACCCAGAGATGCATTTTAAATAAAAGGACACATTCTACTCATGTAAAAACATGCTGATTCCCGGACCATCTGCGGGCCACATTTAGAAGGCAATTGGGCAGCATCTGGCTCCCGGGCCTTAGTTTGGGGACCCCTGCTCTAAAACATAGGAAAAACAATAAAATAAAAAGATAGAATTATATGCAGTAGTACCTCGCCAGTGTAGTGTAGTGTAGTGTGGTTAAGAGCGGTGGACTCATAATCTGGTGAACCGAGTTCGCGTCCCCACTCCTCCACATGCAGCTGCTGGGTGACCTTGGGGGGCTAGTCACACTTCTCTGAAGTCTCTCAGCCCCACAGTGTTTGTTGTGGAGGAGGAAGGGAAAGGAGAATGTGAGCCGCTTTGAGACTCCTTATGGTATCGATAAAGCGGGATATCAAATCCAAACTCCTCCTCCTCCTTCCCGGTTTTCAAATGTAATCCGTTCCAGAAGACTATTTGACTTCTGAAACATTTGAAAACAGAAGCAGTTACGTCCGGAAGCATTTACTCACGGAAAACTCAAAACGGAAGCCGCGTTTCCTGTTCGACTTCCGAGGCGCGTTTGAAAACCGAAGCAGGTACTTCCGGCTTTTTGGCATTCGAAAACTGAAACGTTCGACTTCCGAGACCTTCGAAAACCAAGGTACCACTGTATATTTCCGGTATCCATCTGTCTCGAGAGACAATGGAGTGTGCCTCTGGGGGTGAAGTCAAACTCCTGGAGAATCACGGTGCCTGCTGTGGCTGCAGAGACCGGTAACTCATACTTGCTGCCTCCTGAAGTGACCCTCTGGGTGCAAGTCTAGCCAGGGTGCATGGAGGTCCTGGGCTGCCCAAACGACAAGATGGGGTCCAAAGGAAAGCAGAGCAGGATATTGGGCACCAGGTGCAGGAGTTGCTGGAAGGAGGCACACAAAGCACCACCCAGCCGTCTTAGGGACTCCACTCTGTATTTCTGTGGGATTTACCCAATAATGTCCTTGCAAAGCAGCAGAAGTTTAGGATCACAGCTCTCACTTCTCCCTCCAGCACATGCAGAACCTGCTTTCTTGACTGTTGGACCCACTCTTGGTCTCGTCTGCTCCCATCTGCCCTAGCTTGTCTGCATGCAGGAAAAGTCCTAGGTTTTGAGACCCAGTGGCTCCCCTCACCTGGTTGAGCCAGCTAGTTGAAGCCATGCTGGGATTGTGGCCACTGTCACAAGCTGATGGCTTCTAGGAGCCACAGGTGAGGGAGGGCAGGGTGGAGACCAAAGGTGGACAAACTACCCCAAAAGGAGCACAGTGTGTCCCCCCACCAACATCCCCTTACACCCCTAAATTAAGAAACATTGATATGAATGTACAATATTAAAAACAGTGCAAAACAACTTACAATCACCCAAAAACAATAAAAATAATCTCAAAGCAGCTGTCTTACTACAAAGGAGTTTCAAGAATAGACTGGAAAGAGAAGTTGTTGAATTGCAACTCATTACCAAACTTAAAACCACGGAGAGACCTGGTCTGAACAAAGACATTGGATTCTTATCTCATTATACATGACAAAGCTATTTTTAGCCATCTCACCCCTTGCTTTTTCCTGTAAAGACCAATTGCAGTCGTTAACAGTCATCAACAGGTTTTCCACACCTATCAGCCAATCCCCCATTCCCACCACCCCTCTGAGTAATACCCCTCCCCACTCTCTCTCTCTATATCAGTGTTTTTCAACCACTGTTCCGCGGCACACTAGTGTGCCGCGAGATGTTGCCTGGTGTGCCGTGGGAAAAATTGAAAAATTACTTTATATATAGTCAATATAGGCACAGAGTTAATTTTTTTAACATTTTCTAATGGTGGTGTGCCTCGTGATTTTTTTCATGAAACAAGTGTGCCTTTGCCCCAAAAAGGTTGAAAAACACTGCTCTATATAAGGGTCTGGTGACTTCTGTTTCAGTGTATCTGAAGAAGTGTGCATGCACACGAAAGCTCATACCAAGAACAAACTTAGTTGGTCTCTAAGGTGCTACTGGAAGGAATTTTTTTTATTTTTATTTTGTTTTGACTATGGCAGACCAACACAGCTACCTACCTGTACCCAAAAATTAGGTGAGCTGTAAAAACATGACAACTCAAGGGTCAAAGGTAAGAAGTTGTGGAATGAAGGTACAGGCATGGCACCGTGGGGAGGGAGTCCCACAGCTCAGAGAAGGCCCTCTCCCCCTGGGCAGCCACCCCCAATCCCCAGAGGGTGGAGGAACAACCAAGAGGGCCCCTTTACCAGTCTCGGCACCTGAGAGAGTGTAGGGAAGCAGGCAGCCTTGCAGGTCTTTGGAGCCTGAGTTGTTTAGGGCTTTGAACACAAAGGCGAGCACCTTGAGTTGGGTTCGAAAACAAACAATGGCAGCACCTGTGCTTGGGAGGGGAGGGGCCCTCACCTGCTCTCTGGTGCTGATCCTGCTGTGGCTCCTGCTGTTCAAAGCAGCTAACTTGCCCTGTATCTGTTTGCTACAAGAGGTCACCTCACAGTCCTGGAAGGAGGGTGCAAGGCAAGTTGTGAGAACAGTCAAGAAGCAAAAAATGCACACAGACAGACACCCCTACAATACTGGGCTTGCGTGAATAAAGGTAAAGGTAAAGGGACCCCTGACCATTAGGTCCAGTTGTGTCCGACTCTGGGGTTGCAGCGCTCATCTCGCGTTACTGGCCGAGGGAGCCGGTGTACAGCTTCCGGGTCATGTGGCCAGCATGACTAAGCCGCTTCTGGCGAACCAGAGCAGCGCACGGAAATGCCGTTTACCTTCCCACAGAGTGGTACCTATTTATCTACTTGCACTTTGATGTGCTTTCGAACTGCTAGGTGCAGGAGCTGGGACCGAGCAACAGGAGCTCACCCCGTCGCAGGGATTCAAACTGCCGACCTTCTGATCAGCAAGCCCTAGGCTCTGTGGTTTAATACTTCGCTCTAATTTGGTTGTGCTTGGAATTGGGTTCCTTTGCCTGCAGTTTCCGGGTTCCCCACCAGAGGGAGAAATTCCAAAACACCAACCCTGTGTAGGACAGGCACTGAAAGATGTCTAGGTGACGGCTCAGCATGTTTTAAATATTTTTAAGTTCTTTCACAAAACCATGGGGCAAAGGAATGCCCTCTGTCTCCTCCTAGGAACCCATGACTGCCTTTTGGTCTGGTGTATGCCAGGAGGGGCCAGGATGTTTCCTTGTCTCAAGTGTGCATCACACGTGACTCGCACGGGGAGCCCTGGGGTGCAGAAGAGGCTGCTCACTAGCTCAAGGGTGGTGCAGGAGGGGTTGGCCAGCGGCTGTGCAGAAATCCTTTGCCCCACAGTTCCAGAGATCTTCATAGTGTGAGAAACAAAGGTAGGGAGCATCGTGCAACGTGCGAATGTTCAAGTGTGCATCATGCAGTGCTGAGAGCCAAGCCTGCCAGCTGGTACTGTTCTCTTTTTCTTTTGGCATGGGGGGGGGCGGCGGGGGGGCACCTGCTTCTCTCCCCACCTCCACCCCAGTTTTCCCACACGCTGTTACTTGAATCCTGGGAAGAGAGCCCAGAGAGGACTCCCTGAACGACGTCCGAGGGGCTACGCAGCTCATGCTCTGTGTGGAAGTGGATTTGTGCGTGGAGAGGACGCAAACAGGACCACCACCCTAAAAGGCAGGAGGGAAATGGGGGGTGGCGGCAACGGCAGTGGGGTGTTCCACTGGAAAAGCCACACAGATGAGCGAAGGAAGAGGCAGGCATCCAGCTGGGGCTGTTGGGGAGCAGCTGCTTGCTTCCTGAAGGCTGTCCAATGTGTGCCCAGGACTAAGGAAGGCGGCCAGTCACTCCCTTGAAGTGCCACACCTTCTCCAGGACTGTCTCTAGCTGCCTGGCCTCTTCTGCTGTTGGGTCCCAGGGTATGTCAGCACACAGGTAGGTAGGTAGGTAGGTAGGTAGGTAGGTAGGTATTCCCTTGCATGTGAAGACAGGCTCTGCCGGATTGGATGGATGAGACCAAGAGGCAGCTTCTCCTGTAGAGGGAAGTGAGGGGCAGATGGGGCTCAGCCACCTGAGAAGGAAAACTCTACTCCCAAACCTCTGCTGCCTTGCAGGCTATCTTTGGGAGAAGACAAGACTCAGGAGAAAACCCCACATAAATCCAGAGTGCAGTCCCTCAGACATTTGGATGGTGCCTTGTACTCCTCCTCCTCCTGGCAACTCCTGCAGCCAAGCAGGTGCCAAACATATTGCTCTGCTTTCCTTTGGATCCCATTACTAGTGAAGCCAAGAGGGGGGGGGTCTTCTTGTCTGGGCAGCCCAGGACCCCCATATGCACTGCCCAGGCTTGCACCCCGGAGGCACACTCCCTTGTCTCTTGACAAAGACAGATGCCAACAAGAATCTGTAGTGCAAATGGGACAACCGGCAGGTGCATCTGCTGGGGAGGTGGGTACAGGCTTGCTGCTCCTTGTCTCGAGCACACCAGGCAGAGGAGACTCCTTGGCTCTCTCAGTGGCCACCCCCCGGTTTGCTCAAACAGCCCCTTCCCCTGTCTCCTTTGAGTAGTAGGAAGGAGGAGAACTGGCCACTTCTTTCTTTCTTTATTGCATGAATAGATTGCCCTTTTCTCTCCACAGAGCTCAAGGTCATGTACAGGGTTCTCCCCTTCTGCATTTAATCCTCACAACAGCCCTGCGAGGCAGGAGAGGCCGAGAGACAGTGATTGGCCTCAAGTCACCAAAGGAGTTTCATGGCCATGTTGAGATTGGAACCCTGGTCTCTCTGGGGTCCTCACGGAATCCCCACAACAACCCTGCGAGCCAGAGAGAGAAATGGTGACTGCCGCTGCCACCACCCCAGATCACACTAACAACACCCAGTGAACTTCTTGGCTAAGTGGGGTGTGTGTGTGTGTGTGTTTCAAACCCTGGTGTCTCCCAGCCCATAGCCCAGGACTCCTAGCCACTGTGCCCCACTGGTGCTGGCCAGAATGGCAATCCAGCCGGCCTGCTTCAGCTGCAAGGATCCGTCTGCCTGCCTGCTTGCTTGCTGCTCCTCCCCTCTCCCTACTTGGGCCTGGCTGCGCCTCCTGGGTGACTGACACGAGGCCTGAAGTGGCAGGGCAGGGAGGGGCCTCGGGCAGTCCAGCGCCAGGCACCATCTGTGCAGGCCCCTCTGCAGCCCAGCCAGCCAGCTGCCTGCTCCATAGCCTCCGCGGCAGAGACAGAGGGGTGGAAGGAGAGGCAGCTCCAGGCCACCACCATGCATGGATTGAGGCTCTTCTGCTGCTGCGTGGCCCCGATCCTGCTCCTTGGGGCGCGGGCAGGTAAGAGGCTCGCCCTCCTGGGTTTCCCTCCTGCACCCCTGGCCTCTGCTCTGCCCTCCCCACCTTGTCATGGGCCACAGCTTGGTGGCACAGGATCTCTGGGCTGTGGGTGGCCCTGGCAGCGTTAGGCAGCGGCCGGGTGGGTGTGCAGGAGGATGTGGGTGCCTTTCAGCCTGTCCCCCTGGGAGCCAGCCAGGCACGCCATCTCCAGAGAGGGAGGGTTGGAGTGGCGGGGAGGCGAGGGGGGCAAAGCTGGCAGGCCTCCTTCACCACCCCCACCCCCTGCCAGTGCCCAAGGAGCCACCTGAGGACAGCTGCAGTGTGTGGGGGGGGGGTGCAGGATCAGACCTGCTGCTGGACCACCTGGCCTGCACTGGTGGAAAGAGAAGGTGACTGGCTGGCTTCTCTCCACACCAGAGTAGAAGGTTGGCTCTGGGGCAGGCATCCTGGCACTGCTGTGCTGTGCCCTCGTGGTGCTTTCAGCTGCCCCCCTCTTTTGGGGACCTGCCGGTGGAGAGAGTGTGTGCCCGCCTGCCAGCATTCCCCTTGGTTGCCCTTGAGTTAATTTGGTCTCTCAGGCTGGATGCTATATGCCCAGCTGCCACAGGATGGCTAAGTATGGAAACAGGCATGTAACTGGACCCCCCCAAGCCCCCTCCCTGCCATGGCCAGCTCAGCTGCTGCCTCCTCGCACTGTCACAGAGGAGCCAGGGCTGCGGATTTACCTCCTTTTAAGGACATCCTTTGTCATTCTCAAGAACAAAAGGGACTAGTGGGGGGCTGGGGATCCCCCTCCCCTCCCACTTTCTGTGGGGCACAGGGTGCCCTTGCTATGGCTCTGCTGGACCTGGTAGAACACACACACACAAACAAGTTGAGCCCCCGAATCCCACCTGGTTTGGAATCTGCTCTGGAGCCTGATGGTGACCCTGTCCTTGCTCCCTGGCAAGGGTTCCTGCTCTCTTGTGGGCTCTGGAAGTGGGCAAAGGGGCACACAGAGCTTCCTGGCGACCCTGGTGTCTGCATCTGAGCCAAGGCCTGAGCTGATGCTCACCTGCAGCTGGAGCCGAGGTGGAGCAGAGAAGCAAGGCCAGGCTTGTGGAGGGGCGATTAGACACCCGTGGGGACCAGCTCTCTGTCTCGCCCTGGGCTTTCTGTATCCCAGATTATCCTCCCCTTGGTATCTTGGGGTGGGCCATCAGGTCACACTGGCTGAGCCCCTTTTGCCCTTGTCTGTGTATTGAAAACTGCTTTCAGGGCTGAGTCCTGAGTGTCCCTGGCTTGGGGGCCTGTTGAGGGGCTGGCAGGAAGGCTGGCAGGGCCTCTTCCCAGGCCTGTGAGATGCTCTTGAGAGGCCCCGCCTTGCTCCCAGGAACACCTTTTTTGTGGGGGGGGAGATGGCCTTCTGGGTTGGCATCCTGGCTTTGGAATGCCCTTCTGTATGGAACTGGCTTGCCCTGCACCAGGAGTGCCATTTTTGGGGGTGTCCCACGAAGACCTCCCTGTTTGCTTGGTGTTTTGGATAGTAGACGGGTGTTTTCAGAACTGTGCTTATCCTGTTTTTAGCTTTCAGGGTTGGTTTTTGTCTTGCTGTGTTTCGTTATGCTTAATTGTTGGCTTGAAATTGTATTTCTATGCTTTGTGAATTGATTTTATTCACACTTTGTTCAGAGCCCTAGAATCGTTTGATGAGAGGCACTTAAGGAATGCGTTCAAGGAATGAAGCCCCTGTGGCCCTCCAGCTTCAGGGATGGAGGTGGGGGGGCTGCCCTACCTGAGCTACCTGTTACCTGGCCTGGCGCTTCTGCAGACAGTGGGGAGGTGAGAGGGGATGAAATGGAGATGAAGGGCCAAAGCTGCCTTCTCTCCTGCTGCGATGGGTGTGTGTGTGTGGGGGGGGCCTCCTGGGTTTCCCCAGTGAGTACCCCAGTGGTCCTGCTCAGTGCCAGCCAACCAGCCTTGCCTTTAGCTTGAGTGGAGTCTCAAGTGGGCACCGTTCTCTGTTCCCAGTTGTTGTGTTTTGAGTTTCCCTTTTGAGGAAGTGTTACGCATCATTTGTGGAGTATTGGGAGGAGATGGGCCTGAAGTGCCGCTTGGCTCTGCCGCTTCCCAGTTCCTCTGGTGGTGAGGCAGGAAGGGCAGCAGAGACTTTGCTCTCCCCCTTGGTTCTGGCAAAACGCTCCCTGCCTGTATTTCAGAAGCTGCCGTGACTTTCAGGTTCTTGGAGGGTCTCTGTCAGCAGTTCCTTCCTCCTCCGCCTCCCTGTATCCGTTCTTCCCGTTGACCCAGGGTCCTTTCTGGTCTTGTTTGACTTCATATTCTGCTGGGAGGTCACATTCCTGGCCAAATCCAGCCCACCTGTGGTGGCAATTGTTGGGCACAGACTCCAGAGAAGAAGATGGAAGCCCAGCAGTGTCTGGAGGGATTGCGCACTCATCCCTGCCTCTGAGCTTGTTCTTTCCCACCTTCTTGCAGAAGAAGATGGCTTCTTCCATCACCAGCCAACTTCTCTGCCCTTTTCAGCTGCTCTGTTGGGTTTTACCTTCACCCAGGTGCACGGATGTAGCCAGGATTTTTGTTGGGGGGGGCAGAACCAATGTGATTGGTCAGTTAGTTTAGTATTTCTATTGCTTCCTTGATCTAGGGGGGCAGCTGCCCCCCGCCCCTCGACTAGGCCCAAGGCCAGGTGTTGGCTTACTCATCCAGCTGAGATGTGAAGCCCTTCCCTTCGTTTCCTTCCCACCTCTTGCTTAAAACAGAAGCAGCTGGATTTACCTTTATGGAATAATCTCAGATCTTGTAGCAACGCACAAGTTAGTAAGAGCTGTGATGTTCGCTTTGCCACCACCAGGCTCCGCTAGGGCGGGCCCACAACCTCTAAGACTTGAGCGCAGCCCAGGAAAGATGGTGGTCCCTTTCTGCCTTTTGAGAAAGCCACAAAGGCAGAGCCCTCCCCCCCTAACGGTCGTGGAGCTGCTTATATTTGGGAAGGTCTTGCTGCTGCACCCCTAATTCAAAATGCCTCTTGCAATGGAAGTGACCCTCCCTTCCCTTCTGCCTGCTCTTTGGAGAACTTTCGAGACCTAATACCAACTTGCACTTCTGACCATTGATATCCTTGCATTTTAATAGTAACTTGGAAGCCCAATGAGGTCTCAAAAGGAAAGGGGTGAGTCGGAAATTGAAGCGGGACATGCATTTGTGATGCAACGCAAGTCCAGGAACCTCCTGTGCTGCAGACAAGATTGCAGCTGGCTGCCACCCTCACTCTCAAGCTGCAGAGAGGATGTCTGCAGGGGCAGTTGATGGAACCTGAGCAGCCCAGCAGGCACAAGGGAGCTATATTTATCCCGCATGGGGTTACCCAGCCACAGCCACTAATAAGCACTGGGGCCTTGGCATGGCTGCGAAGAAATCCAGGGCTCCCAGGTTTCTTTTACTGAGGTTTAGAGGCTGCACTGCAGGTGCTCAGTCAAGCCTGCCGAGTCCGCGGGAAGGAGAGCCTGTAAGGGGGGGGGGGTGGCAGCCAGGCAAGGCCCTAGAGAGACTGGGCAGTGGGGAGCCTGGACCCTGTGTCCGCTCTCTGCTGCTGCTTGTGCAGGAGCTCTTTTTCACAGCATCTGTCGTTCCCTCTCCTCCCCTTTCCTTGCTGGGATGGTCCAACAGTTTCCACTTAGGAGAAACAGGAGCTGTGTGACTTCATCATGAGCGCCTCGGTGTGGATTGCAGCTCCTCTTGTGTGGAAACAAACGAAGCAAGTTTCTAACTTGGGTGCTACTCCATGCCCTTCCTCTTCATATTCTGAACCACAGGGAATGAGTGAATGTAAATAGACTTGATCGTTGCAGGATTTGGGGGTGGTAAGAACTGCTTTTTGGTGTGTCCACGGAACAAACAAAGCCCCTCCTTTGCCACTGATGTGCCCAAGCAAGGAAGGTGGGGTCTGTGTGCAAGAATTGGGGCACTTTCTGGCACTACCTTTCTGGCAATTAAGAGTACTTTTGGAGGGTGAGGCCTGTAAGGAAAACGTCATGAAAGCTGGACCCCACTAGTCCAACACATACTAACAGGATTCTGGGTAGCCGGCAATGAGAATGTGTGAACATCAGCCAGTGATCAAAGCCAGCAGCTGTGATCCCAAAGTCCCGGGAGAACAGGAGGCAGAATTTCCACCAGGCGCTTCCTGCTTCTCCATTCTGCATGCATCTCTTTTGCCTGGGGAAACTACTGGCTGGTGGCATCCTGGCCACCAGCATGATCCCAGTGTTCTTATCTACAAGGAAAACCACACATGACACCCCAGAGTTTCACTTCAAGCGATGGTTCTTCCATTGTCCACCAGCCAGCAGGCTGCATCTGGCAGAGCTGAGCTGGCTTTCCTGTGTTTCATATGGGCTGAGCTGAAATGGATTTGGAGAGGAAAGTGCCATTCCCCAAACTGCAGCTTGCACTGAAATATCCCCCTTTATTTCCTTGTGACTTGTGAGTATTTTACACTGCTCCCAAGCAAGGGACGTTGCTGGATTTGGAGGTTCAGCCTGTGGCAGCCCCCCAAGAGTGCTTTTGGGAGGGTGAGGTCATCCTTCCAGACATTTGGCCCATTTCCCTCTCTTCCAGTGTCAGGGAGGCAAAGGCTCAGCCTCTTTGCCCTTTCCTCATGCCAGGATCAGGTATGCCTTGTGTCTCTTCCATCCCCAGCAGCAGCTACAGGGCAGAATCACACAACCCAAGGTCACCACCAGCTTCACTGGAACCTGAGAATACTTCTTTTTAATTTGTTCTTTAGAAAACAATAAAAGGTTTCAAATATTATAAGCCAAGTAGACGTTTGTGCCAATGCAATAAGTGGTAAAAGGTAAAGGTAACGGGACCCCTGACCATTCGGTCCAGTTGTGTCCGACTCTGGGGTTGCGGCGCTCATCTCGCTTTATTGGCCGAGGGAGCCGGTGTACAGCTTCTGGGTCATGTGGCCAGCATGACTAAGTCGCTTCTGGCAAACCAGAGCAGCACAAGCAAATGCCGTTTACCTCCCCGCCAGAGCGGTACCTATTTATCTACTTGCACTTTGATGTGCTTTCGAACTGCTAGGTTGGCAGGAGCAGGGACCGAGCAACGGGAGCTCACCCTGTCGCGGGGATTCGCACCGCCAACCTTCTGATCGGCAAGCCTTAGGCTCTGTGGTTTAACCCACAGCGCCACCCACGTCCACGCATGTAAGAGCCTGCTTTTTTTTAGGGGCCATTGCCTCTTCTCCTCTGCCCCCCTTACAATAGTTGTAGACGTGTATATGATGGGGACATTCATTCCTTTCCTGCAGCAATACTCCAGCTGAGATAGTCACATGGCATTTCCTTCTTGCATTGGCTTACAGATCACCCAGCAGGCCCTTTTCCTGCATATTTTCATTTTAAGATTGCCCAAGGTGAGCACAGAAAAGTGAGCATTATAGAAATAATCACCAATAGGTTTTTTGGGGGGTCGGGGGTTGCATGCTTTCACAAGATCCCTAAATTTGCACACACCATCTACAACACAAACCTCTCTGTTTAGTGGAGGGGGGCTATGTGACTTCATTTACTTTTGGAATATGAGACCATTGTGAGAACTTCATGAAAGGTGTCCTTCATTGCACTCATAGGGCCTACTGTGCCCTGTTCTACAGATATATCCACAATGTCCACTCCTCTTTCTCTCTCTCTCTCTCTCTCTGTATGTCTCTCTCTTTCTCCTTCCTCCTCTCTCTGCACCTTCTCTTAAATCTTTCGCCCAAAATCTCCAGCACAAGCTACCTACAGCAGCAAGGCCATCAAACAGTTATTAAAAAGGTGTGGTGCCTCTTAAAAGAATTAAATCACAGAATTGTAGAGGACCCCCTGCAATGCAGGAATATGCAGCTGTCCTGTACAGGGATCGAACCTGTGACCAGCACCATGCTCTACCCAACTGAGCTATCTTGGATTTCAAAACAACCTCACATTTTGCCTGTGCCAAGGGGTACGTCTTGGCGACCTGCCTGCCCCTTTGGAGGCCTAACTGCTCACCAAAGGATGTGTCAGCAGTGCAGCCACGGCACAGATGGGTGTGTGTTGTTCTCTCCTGGTAACTTTCTCCAAGCAAGCAAAACGCCTTTCTTGCTTGGGCAGCCAGCTGGGCATTTAACCAGGTGTGCAGTCCATCCGCTCTTCAAAGTGGCAGCCATACTGGAGGACTGAAGAAAACAGAAGCGATAGCAGGTTTAGAGCTGGGCTATTTTCAGAGGCTAGGAGGAACCAGGGCGGGAGCCAGGAATCTTTTCTCTTTGCCAGGCAGCAGTGCCAATCTATGCTGCTCAAAAGTTTGCACCTTTGATTTGGGACTTGCGGAATCTGGCATTGCATTCCTCGGCCTCCCACCACTCTGCATTTGGCCACTAGAGGGTGCATCTTGGCTGCTGCAGTTTTGCAGAAGTTGGTAGGACCCGGCAGGGCTCTTCTTTTTAACCTGGGACATTGCTGAACGCCTGTGTGAATGCTGAAAGGGAAAGCAAAAGCGTGTGCATCCTAGGCAGGTTTACACTTGCTGGTTCACTTTTGTTCTAAACAAGTCCAGCTATTCCCACTCCCGTCGCCATGGGGTGCTGAGAGAGCCATCTTCAAATATCTTGTCCCGTGAAAGATGGAGCAAGCTTGCTTTCTGCTGCTCCAGAAGGGAGGATCCAAATAGATGGATTCAACTTGCAAGGAAGGGCATTCCGAGTAAATATTAGGAAGAGCTTTATGAGGGTAAGAAGTGTTGGACAGTGGAGTAGATTCCCTCAGAAGGTTGTGGACTCTCCTTCCTTAGAGGTATTTAAGCAGAGGTTGGATGGCCATCTGTTACGGATGCTTCAGCTGAGTTTCCTAAATTGCAGGAGGTTAGACTAGATGACCCTTGGGGTCCCTTCTGACTCTGTAAGTCTATGATTCTATTATCTTGGAGAGGAAAAAAGGGGGCTTGCAATGGCTATCTGGTGGGCACCGAGTGCAGAGTAGAGTCCTGGCTCTTCAGCTCTCTGCAAATGCCTCTGGGGTCACTCTGTCCTGTTGTCCAAACCAAAACAGAAGGGTGGGAGGGGAGCAGCAGCACTCCTAACTCAGAGGCTGAGTAGTTGCAGGCATTGCCATGTTGGGACCCCCAACCAGCCAGCAACTCCAGGTGAAGGACCCTTGGGGTCCTGGCTGCTCCTGGGGTGGTGGCTAGTGTCCCTTTTCTTGCATGACAGCTGGCTTCCCATCAGGGTGGACGACACTGGCCACAGTGGCCCAAAGCTCTGGGTTCCAGCACACATTTCAAGTCGGCCTAAAACTTGCCAGACTTGCATGGTGAATATTGCAGAGCAAAGCAGAGCTCTCTGCCAGAAAACCATGCTCCACGTGCCCAGCGGCCTCGCCACTTCTCTGGAGGGATGGGGCTTCCAGCATTCCCAGGGCTGCAGACAGCAAGCAGGGCCTCTTGCCAGGGGCAGGGTGGGAAGAGGGCCAGAGGTTTGGCTCAGAGCCTATCAGGTGCTGGGAGTGCCCAGAAGGCAAGGGATTTCCACCTCTGCAGCCATGGAGGGAGTGCAGGTTCTCTGAGAAAATGGAGGAGGAGGAGGAGGAGGAGGTGGAAGGTTACCAGCCAGGCCCAGCAGGCAGGCATCACACAGGGAAGAGCAGACACCACTTTGCATGGCTGTCAAAACAGCAACAGGGACAGATGGGAAACTCCCTTTTGCTTCCCCATCACAGGTGGGCCTTTGACCTTGTGAGGGTGATGGGCTGACTGCAGAGGGAGCACTGCGCTCAGATGAAGGACCCCCAGGGGCCCTCCCAGGGGCCAGGCTGGCTGCTGGTCCTGACAGGAGGGGAGCAGTGGCCAGAGCAGAGTCATCCAGAAGCACCGCAGAGGGCAGCTGGTGGTTGGGGGAGCAGAGGACCTCCTGGAGGGGCAGTTGCAGGTGGGACAAGAGCTATGGCCACCCTGCTCTATTATGGGGGAAATGTCACACATTATTTCTAGCTTGCTGTGGAGGGCTGGTGCCCTCTTCTCTGTTCATCATAGCCCTGCCTTGTGTGGGCATTAGGTGGGCACCCCACTTCCTCTCCCGCCACAGCTCTGTTGGGGATAGTAGGTTACAACACCGGGGGGTGGGAATTGCTCTCTAGGCTGAGCCACTGTTTCATTAGTCTTTAGGTGTATGCTGACAAAGAGGGCCAGGTTAATGCCATCATGTCAGAGAGAGCCTGTGGAGGGCTGTGGCTTGCTCTTGGGGGGTTCTGTTTGGGCAAACCCTGGAGTGGTGTGCCTGTGGCTGAAATCTTTGCCTGGGGCGTCTAGGTAGCTGCCTGCCGGCTGCCAGGACATCACTCTCTGGTTCACCTGGCTGCTGCTCCGCCTGCTGCCGTTTGGTGGGATTGGTACGTGTGTCTGAGGCTTGACCCTGGCCATCCTTCGCTTCCTAGGCCACAGGGACATTTTGTTGCTTGCGACTTCACCACCCAGAAGGCTCCGTCACCACTTCCTCCTGCAGGGTCCTGGGCTGGAATCTGCCCTGCCACAGCAGACTTGGCATTCTTGACGTGCTCTCGGCGGCTCTCGGCGTCCTCAGCTCCCTTGGTGCGGCACGCATACAGTACTGTACGGCGTGTCCAAGAAGCATCCCAGGGTGTCAGTTTACAACAGGCTTGTGCGATGCGTTGGAGGGCTCCTGCCCCCACCTGCCACCCAGCCAGCCTGCCACTGCCACTGCCTCTGCCCCTCACCCACAGGGAAAGGAATGAGGCCTCTCTCCTACATCCAAGGTCCTGCTGGGCTCCTCTCCATGGAGACACTCCAAGACCTTTCTCTGTGTGTGCGTTGGTGTTGTGGGGGCGACGGGGAGGCAGGGGCAGGAGCCATGAAGGGAGTTTCTGTGGTTTGTAGCAGCAGCGGTAGCACCCCCCACCCAATTGCCAGTGGTATTTTTAGCCGATGAGGGAGGCTGCTTGGGTGTTAAGCCCATAACCTTCAGCCCGTTTTGCTGCAGAGCAAACATCCCTTAACTATCTGCAGCTCAGCAGAATTCAGCGCTCGATATAGTTGGAGGCCTCCAGTTTGGGGCCAGCGAGGGCAAGGAGGGCTCTTTATATAAGGCTGTGAAGGTCACAGGAAGTGAGGGGCCAGGAGCTCCCACCTGAGTCCAGCCCCCCAAGGGAGCTCCTCAGATCTTTCACCATTGAGGTCTCCATAGGGAACCAACCACTGAGGTTCTGCCCTTTGTTTAGTTCCTGCCTCTGGGCAAATGCACCAGGTCTCTCCATGTACAGGTCTGAGCCCCATGGCTCCCCCTGCAATAATCCCCACAACCTCTTCCTGGGCAAAGCTTTGGTGGGGGGAGGAGGAGGAGAAGGAGGAGGAACCCCAGCCCAAGCGACACTTCCTGGGAACAACCATGGACCTATGATGGTCAGAGGGCATTCCTTTTGCATTTGGGTGCACCCTGAAGCAGCCAAGGTCTCTCTTTCTAATCAGCAATAGCAAAGCATTGTCATTATGTTTACACTGTGATGTTGTGCCTTTTGTATTCTAATACAGTATAAGAGAGCCAGGCCTCTCCAAGGCAGGCAGGGAGGCAGCCTTCTCCCTTGGAGGTTTTTAAGCACAGGTTGGATGGCCATCTGCCATGGATACTTTAGTTGAGATTCCTGCATTGCAGGGGGTTGGACTTGGCGTCCCTTCCAACTTTTCCATTCAATGATTTGATGATTCTAAAGCCTTTCAAAGAGGCTGGCCAATGCTTGGGGCCTGGGGCCTTCCCCCAGGTGGCAGGGGTGGATGGCCTTCAGCTACATACCCTGCACAAAGGAAAAGCTTTGCATGGGCAAATGGGACCTGCCCCTTGGCATCAGGTGTGGAGGGAGAATTATCCCTCTAAGTTGCTGTGGTTTTCAACGGAGGTCTGCTGAATTTCAGGTGTCCATTTCAGGCCAATAAGTAATGGTGACCCCTTCTCTCCCCGCACCCACCCAGCTATCTCCTGGGATACTGGCCAGATTCACTCACCACTTTCCCTGGTGCAGGGACCCAGACTTGGAGAAGAGGGAAGTAGACCCAGTCAAAGCAGAGGGATAGTTGAGGCCTGGTGTGAATGGCGTAAGGGCTGCGTTCCAAATTCGGCTCATGTTTTCCTGCAATGGCAACCGGGACACAAGGAAATGATTGGCTGACCTGAACTACTGGTTCACACCGGTTACTAGGGAAGCCACCCCAGTGTCTGGGGGCAACTGCCATTAGGAGCATAGGAAACTGCCCTGTACTGACCCACTTTGGTCCACACTGATTCCCTGGCTGTGGCTCACCAGGATGTCCACCAGCCCAGCTAGAGATGGTGGGGATAGAAACTGGAGCAGGCAACTCCCTAGTTTCAGCAGCTCCACTGGCTCCTGGTCTCTTTCCTGGCACAAGCTAACAAGGGTGGTTAAGCGGCTTAAGTCCAGGTTACCTCAAATGACCCTGCCCAGGCTCTGAGATCTTCAGGAGGGTACTCTTCTCTTGTTCCTGCTAACCTCCCAGGCACACTTGGTGGAGAAGTGGGAGAGGGCCTTCTCGGTGGTAGCTGCTCCCAGGCAACTTTTGAGCTCCCTCCCTGGAGAAGCCAGGCTGGCTCCCTCATTGATGTCCTTCCGTTGGCAGGTGAAGACTGTTTTATTTCAAGAGGTTTTTGGGAACTGACTAAGTTTCTTAAAGGAAAGGCCTTTTAATAGTTCTGTGCTGTTTTTACTATCTGCATTTTAATAGATTTCCTTTCTATATTATTTTAATTCTATTTGAGTTTAATTACTTTTAACAATTCTCTTTTACACGTTTTTAGCTTTTTTGCATTTTGTTGGTGCTGTTTTAATTGGTGTAAGCTGTCTTGAGTCCCGGATTTGGGGAAAAGGAATAATAATAATAATAATAATAATAATAATAATAATAATAATAATAATGCTCTTCTATATTTGGGGTGTGCTCTGTGGAGTGGGAGTGAGAATGAAGATACAATACCAGTAAAGAACTTTCATTGCCAGCATTTGCATCCAGACATGTGAAACATCCCACGAGGCTCGGGAGATTTTGTGAGTCAGTTCCTGTTTTCAGCTCTGCCTGCGCTGTTTTGAGACGAGTCCTGCCTCTCTCTGATGCACCCCTGCCAGTATATTCAAACAATAGAGACTGATCTGGGTTCACACAGAGAGGGGCAGGTGGGTTTGGACTCCTTAACTGTAAACTACCTACTTTGGAAGGATCCGTGCCATCACATCAATGCAAACGTGAGGTTGGCGAAGGAGGCAACTGACCCCCATGGCCTCTGTCTCCTTTTCTGTCCAGCTTTCCTTAGCCCCCAACAGAAGGAAAAGGAGAGCAGGAAACTTCTGGATGCACAGAAGATGAACTTTGAGAGGAAACACAAAGTGTTTGGTGATTCCTAGCCTTACATGGTACTTTGGGATATGCTAAAACCTTCAAAAAGTATTTAAAGGCAGCTGCTTTCTCCCTCCCAAGCTGTTCCTCTCCTTCCTTGGCTTTTCTCTTTCTGTACTTGTAGCCTAGGAAGGCAGGAAGGCCAGCAGAGAGAGAGGACCAGCCGGCTGGGGCTTAGGCTTGCTCAGGGTTTGCCTGTGTGTAATCTAAACTCTATTCCCTCCAACCAGCATCAGTTTGCACCCAGTTTATTGATAGGAGCAAGAAAAGCAAGCTGGATTCCAAGCCTGGTAGTTGGGACAGGGTTAAGAATGTATTTATAAAAGCCCCCTCAAAATGCGCATCAGTTTCAACATCCCTTTAATAGGAAAGGGAACAGCCTGGCTCTGCCTGCACCTTTATGCAGAGCCACGTGTGCAAATCGTGTGCCCTGAGTGAACCACACAGGCCGTTTTGAGGAGGGAGGCAGGCTGAGCACAGATCAAACTGACTGACCATGTTCTGACTATTTAGAACTGCAAGTCTCTGCCCCGGATGGCACAGAAGACTCTGCCACCTTTGCCGAAGGAGGCTTGTTGCCCGGAGACCCAAGCCTGGCAGAGAAGGAGAAGCTGCTCTATGGAGACTCTGCTGCTGTTGCCACCGCTGCCATCCCACCTGGGACAGGAATTCCATTCCGGCCCTTAGACAGCCAGGAGGAAGCCAGCACAGGTGTGGAAGGAAGCCCTCGTGCTGATGGCTCCACTGAGGCAGCTGCTGAACTGGACACCAGCTCCTTGGAAGCTGAGGGTCTGAATGAAAAGGAAGCCCCTGTTGCTGAACCACAGAATGCCCCCGACAAAGGGTACGACACGGATGGGCAAAGGGAAGCACCTGAGCAATATCTTGCAGTCAACAAGGAGGAGGTTTTGGCTGTAGAGGAGGCTGAAGAGAGTGAGCAGGCCCAGTCAGAGGGAGTTGCCAAAGATGCTGCCCCAGGCGGAAGTGGGAGCCCCTCCCAGAGCCTCCTTCAGCCCCCTGTCAAGACCAGAGAGGAGCTGTCCTCCACTCAGGAGGACAACATCACTGCTGACTTGGGCAGAGAAGATGGATCTACCTCTGTGGAAAGACGCTTTAGTGATGGCTCCCCTGCAGTGAGCACCTTGGGGGCACCAGGCAGAGCGCCACAGGAGCCCCATATGTTAGACAGGCAAGAAGAGTCTGAGGAAGCAGAGGGGGAAGACGACACCAGCCCCCATGAGGAAGAAGCAGAGGAGGAGACAGCGGGTGGTCCTGGGCAGCTTGATGCAGAGGATTTGGAGGAGGAGGAGGAGGGAGAAGAAGGGGCTACATTGGCCAGGGAGGGGGATACCAGCCTACAAGAAGGAGAAGGTTCTGATGAAGATGAGTCTGAGGAAAGAGAAGATTCTGAGGAAGATGCGGCTGAGGAAGAAGACAGTTCTGAGGAAGACGAGGCTGAGGAAGAAGACAATTCTCAGGAAGATGCAGCTGAGGAAGGGGACAATTCTCAGGAAGATGCAGCTGAGAAAGAAGACCCTCAGTCACAGGAAGATGACAGCACAGTGGAAGCAGCAGAAGAGGGTGCTGCTGCCTCAGCAGGAGAAGAAGCCATGGCCCATGGAATAGGAGAAGAAGAGGGTCCTGCCCCATCAGAGAGAGGGGAGAGAGCAGAGGAGGGGGAAGAGGGGACTTCCCCAGGGAAAGACGTGGGTGAAGTGGAGCCAGGAGATCCCAGCCTGACATCTGACCCTGAGGTTGACACCCACCTCCAGCATCAAGAGGGAGCCCCCAGTGAAGCAGAAGCAATGCCCACTCCTCCCAGCAATGAAGACACCCTCAGTGGTCATGAGGAGGCATCCTCGGAGCAAGCCCACTCAGCCCCGCCTGCCGCTAGCCCAGCACCTCACAGCAACCCTCCAGCTACTTCCACCGCTGGTCAGTTGACCTGGAGAGGCTCCAGCCCCCTTCATGCCATACTGTAGGGCTAAATAAAACAGCTCCCACACACAATATTCCTAACAGACCTACCCTGGCTGTCAAGCCCCCCGCCTTGCCCCCTACCCCAATGCCTTTGCTCACCAGCACAGGACAGTAAAGGGGTGGGAGTGAGGAGAGAAGCAGCTGCCCAAGAAGCTTCAGAGAAGAGTTTGGGTCGAAAGGCATTTTGCATTTTTTAGTGCAGATCTAAAGAAAGTAAGAGTGGTGGGCCTCTGTCCCTCTAGGTGTTCTCACTGTTTTGCTATGTGCTTCTACATTTTCTCCCCTTCTGTTGGATGCAAAATCTGCAGTGCCTTTTTTGCCAGTTTAAAGCCTCAGCTGTATGGGGAAGGTTACCAAGTGGTCCTGTATGGGTTGTAGTCTAGAGGCAACCAGTTCAGCATTTCTGCAGAAAATACAGTATTTTTCAATGTACAAAATAGGAGTGGCCAACTCCCAAGAGACTGCGATCTACTTACAGAGTTAAAAACTGGCAGTGATCTACCCCCTTTTTGGGGTTCAGGTCAAAGTTGTTGAGCTTTTTTTAGGAAGGAGGAAGGCCCATTTGGGGGGGGGGGTCAAAGTTGTTGAGTTTTTTCAGGGAGGAGGTAAAATGTTGAGCTTTTTTAAGGGGAGCCACAGTTGTTCAGCTTCTTTGGGGGAGACGTCCAGTGATCTACCGGTAGATCACAATCTACCTGTTCGACATGCCTGGTATAAAACTATCTTTTCCCCAAATTTTTAAAGTTTAAAATTGGGGTTCATCTTATACATGGAATGTTTAAAATATTAATTTCTTAATTTTGGGAAGATATGGTAATACAAAACCTGATCCAACAAAATCAGTCCAAGTTTGCTATAATGATGCAAAAATCCAAGATCTCTATTATGTCAAATGGTCTTTTGAGTTTTTTTAATTCAGCAAAGCAGCAACCTGAATAATAATTTTTACATAGCAATAATAATAAAATGAAACATGCAAACAAGATGCTGTACAATAATGGTTGACAGACTTGAAGTCTTGAAGTCTAAGGATAATTTTAATTCTCTGGCATGTTGCCTGAAGGCCTGTCGCTTGGAAGGAGGGGGATCCTGAACTCAAAGGGATTTTCTCCAGCATTTTGACAAATGAGCTAAATAAATTCACCACGTTGATTTTCAATCCACACACTGTTTTCCCCCCAACTGCACAAAAGCCCCCCCCCGCCCCCCACAGCTTCGACCAGTAAGGTTCTGAAAAACCCTCTAGAAGCAATTAATTGCTGGCATGACTGTCAGGAGGGGCGGTTCCTTGGAATAAATTCCATGCCAGGAATGTTCATCTGATCACCTGCCATTGAGGGAGGGGGCAGGAAGCGAGAAGGAGCTTCCCTTTGTTAATGCTGCTCTTGAACACACAGCTGATGCCAAAGTGTAACCAGAGCTGTATCCAGTGGCTATTTGGGGACCAGAAAGTCTTCTCTGCAGCTATCGGCTGCCTTGTGGGGTAGGCTGGGCTCAGCTCCCAGCTGGCACCACAGACCTGTGCGCCGCGGGGCCTGTTCAGTCAGGCCCAGCAAAGAGGCAGGGCTCCAGTGACTCCCAGTGACATGGGAAGGAATTGGTTCAGGAGTGGTGGAGGAACTGGGACAGGCATTTTGGACCACAGAGGCATGATGGGAGGATGAGACAAAAGAGAATCTAGTCTGCAGTCACGCGACTAGGTGGCAAACATCGTGGGCTGTTTATTAACATGTGACTGGGTGCATTATTATACTTTATGAAATTTATAGTCCACCCAGCATCTGAAAATTATGGATGCTGCCAGTTGTCTGACCATGTGGCCAAACACACTTTGTCAGGGAGGGTGGCAACAGGAAGGACCCCTTCAAGAAGCCTCTCACTTTCTGGGGGAGCAGCTGGACCCCCTGCCCCTCCTGAGATGGAATGTGAATTGCATCAAAGAAAGAGCATGGGCTTCCTGCCATGTAGCTGTATTTTTCTTAATATACATAGCTTTTTCATAATACATTACAATAAAAAAACAGCCAATCTAAATGAAAACACAAACATAAAAAGAAAGAGAAAGTACCAAGTCCTTCCCCAAAAGTAGAGCTTAACCCAGTGCTATTTTTCTAGAAAAAGAGGTGCCGGAACTCACCATGAACTCCTCCTTTGTTCTCTTATAATGTCAATGGCGCCCACCTGAGAGGTGCTGGAACTGAGTTCCAGTGAGTTCCAGCTGGAAAAAAGCCGTGGCTTAACTCTTGTCTTTCACAGAAAGGGATGGACCTGGGAGCACCCCTTTCTTCTCCAGTCTCCCACCCTGGGAGATCTTCCCTTCTCTGATTTCTCACACAGGGTCCTTCACCAACCAACTATCACCTTCATGTGTGTATAATCCCAATAGTGGCCCAGAGTAGAGGACACAGAGAGAGAGAGAGAGAGAGAGAGAAGGAAAATAAAATATTAAATAGAAGATAATAATAGAATAGAATAATAATAATAATAATAATAATAATAATAATAATGGAATAAAAAGGACGTCCAGCTATTCTTCCTTCTGCAGCTAAGCAATATTTTCCCAGTCTCAAATTCATTCATTTTCCTTTCCACAGAAAAAGTCTAAAAGTGGTTCTCTAATTAGTTATCTTTGTTTACACAAGAGTCTCTCCACTGTGGTCATATATTAAAATAATATTTTTTAGTTATTTATTATATATTCATTAATTCACACCCAGTTCCTTATCTTCTAATTCTATTTTCTGTTATTTTCCATCCCAATTAAAACAAAAACAAAAACCTTCCATTTCCACTTCTTTCATTTCCCCCCCAAGAGAAGCGCCAGAGGCTTGGCAGCTTTTTACTCTGAATTCACTCCAAATTGTACACATAATCCTCAATTCTATCTCTGCCAGCTCAGGATGTCTCTTGATCTCTTCATCCATGGCTTCATCCACTCCTCCAACATCATAACATTGCCATTTGGCTGTTTCATCCCTCTAGACACCTGTGTGAAGGATTTATCCATTTCATAATCTGCTGCCTCCAACTTTACCATTTCCCTCTCCTGTTCTGGCAATCCTTTATCGATATCATTGTCCAAAGTTTCTGTGTTTACTTTAATTCCATTTTCCATGTCATCCTTCTCCGGTCCATTTTCATCCACCATTTCAACAATCCCAGCTTTGATCTCTTTTAATTGCTCATCCAATAATTGTTGTAAGATGCCAACAGTCAACAGAGTTGATGCTTTGCCATCCTGAATATTCTTGCTCTTCTTAATAGCTCAATCTTCACCTTAAGATCTTCACTGTCTTTACCTTAAGGGGTTCAGTCTCCCATCTTCACAGCATACCTTATTGAGCCTCATTCTTTTCCCACAGTGGCACAGAAAATTTATTTTTAATTTGAAGTCAGCACTTTCATTGAGAAAACAAGGGACATGCTTAGAAGTGCGGCCCAGATGCTAAATGATAGGTGGGAGGCCTGCTATGCCGTCTTCTGAAATTCCCTGTTAGGCTCTCAAGTGATGAAGTTATTTTCCATTTTATAATATAAGACCTCAATTGACAGGAGTGTCGACTTGGTTTTAAAATGGTCTCTGTTCCGGTGTATCAACAAGTTCATTTGGAAAGGCCCCAAAAGTGTTGCATGGCATACTGTCAGAGGTTATTCCTGTCATGAGAGACCCCCTCGCCTTGCCCATCATTGTGAAGTCAGGATGCAGCAGCATCTAAATTTAGAAGATTGCCCTCCGGCAGCTGCCAGCCCCTTAGCTCCACTTGGGAGGCAAGGTTGGGGGCGGGGAAGGAATGCCTGCACAAGGGAAACCTCACTGCGTGCCAAAGGCCTGGATGAGCACCATGGAAAGCCTCTTCCTTTCCCCCTTGGGAGCTGGGACTGACCCCTCCTCCTCCTCCTGGATACCTTCCCTGCGGGCTGTGATTCTGTCTCTGCTCTTTCTGCAGAAGAGGCGGAGGATGCCGGGGAGTCTGCCAGGAGGGACCGCACCCACATTGAAAGCACCTTGAAGCTGAAGGAAGAGAAGCCTGCAGATGACTATTCAGGTAGCAGTGGAAGGGGAAAGGTTGGTGGCAGCGAGGGGGAGGATGCAAACAGGGGCGTCGCTAGGGGGGTGCGGTGGGGGCGGTACGCCCCCGGGCGACAGGGGCGAGAAGCGGCGGGTGGGGGCGTCAAGAGGCAGCCCCTCCCACCATTCCCACGCGCTGCCGCTCCCTCCGTCACCCTGGGAGCGGCAGCGCACGGCCCGACGACGGAGTGCGCCTGCACGCGCAGGCGCACTCTGTCATCGGATCGCCGCTTCCACAGCCTCCTTTTGAGCCGGAGAGCTTAAAAGCGAGCTCTTCGGCTTAAAAGAGGGCTGCAGAAGCGGCGCCGGCACCCCCGGAACCGCCCTGGGGGCGGAGCGTCATGACGTCACAA
This sequence comes from Lacerta viridis, assembly GCA_900245905.1. Classification (NCBI taxonomy): domain Eukaryota; kingdom Metazoa; phylum Chordata; class Lepidosauria; order Squamata; family Lacertidae; genus Lacerta; species Lacerta viridis. The sequence continues at coordinate 585,232 of OFHU01000575.1, forward strand.
TGTGATGTCACGACGCCCCGCCCCCGGGGCGTTTCCTTTGCCGCCCCGGGTACCGCGGAGCCTTACTCCGCCACTGGATGCAAAGATGTGCTGGGATAGGCACACACCCTGTGTGTGGCATCATCTGCAAAGTAGACCATGCTGCCTGACAGGGTCCCAAGCTCTTTCTCCAAAGAGGGCCCAGTCCATTCTGTTTTCCTACAGCTTTTTGAAGGGGCCTGCGACCTCTTCTAGTGCCCTCTGGAAGGACTAGCAGGCCATAGCAAGGGTTGGTGGTACAGACGCACTTAGGAGGCTGCCTTCAACTGAGTCAGGCACTGTGGTTCATCAGGCTCCATAATGTCATCTCTGACTGGCAGCAGCTCTCAAGCTTTTCAGATGAGGGGACAGAAGGATCATTTAAGTTCTCTTGGAATTTGCTTTGGCTACATTACAATGTAAAATACATTATACAAACAATAGTAATTTACAGAGCAAGAGCCGAGGCTGCCCTTCTCGGCGCCTCTTAAGCTGTGTTGGTGAGTGTAGGCCCGCCTCCTAGGCCCGATGGAGTTGGCCGGAGGAGGGAGCGGTCTTCCCAGACACTCACAGCAGCAGCAGCAGTGTTCATTTATCCCAATGAACCCATTTTTGTATGCAGTTTTGACTACACCGCACCTTTTTGCAAGCAGCCTCTCCTAATATTTGCTTTTGTGTGTGTCATTTTTCACAAATATATTCATCTTCATGAACATTTTCCTCATATATGATTTTTGTAAACATTGCTTGATTGGAGAACCTCATCAAAAACTTCGGGTAAGTGCAAATTTTGAGGGACAGCTGTGTTTCGGTTTGCACATGGTTTCGGAAAGTGTTTATCTGATACACCTGTTTTTAAATGCAAACTGAAACAAATTTATATTCCATTCTTAACCTGGATATAGCAGGGACTGAACCTTCTCAGTCTTCCACAACAACCCTTCTGCACAAATACAGAAACATATATACATATATATATATATGGAAGAAACTGATTGATTGCCTCCTTCTGCCAGGGGCAGGAGAGTGGGAGCTGGTGACTCTCCATTCATGGTTTCTCTGGCTCTCCTGCCCTTGCTACTCTTCACCACTGGGTGTCCTTCTCTGCAAGGGAATCCCAGTTTGCAGAGCCCTCCTGGCTGGATCAGCAGTGCCATCCCCATCAGAGGAGGGCAAGGGAAGGAGCCCTGGGCTAGAGGCTCCTCTTTAAACCCCACCACATGATGTGAGGCTGGAGCATCTTGCAAGCATGGATTGCAGAGATCAGATTCCTTGGAAGCATGTACCCTGCCTCCGAAAGAGGAACCCAAAACTGGTGAGCCGCAAAGGTGTCCATGTGTTCTCTCGTTTCTCCGAAGATGAATGCCAGGTGCCCCTCTGCAGAGTGAGGAAACTGCCTCATAGGATCTGGGAAGCCCCTGGAGGGAGGGCAAAGGAGGTGGAGATGGGGGAAGAAGAGCAAAGGTGTTGCCAAGTGGCATCGCTTGTTCCTCCTGCCAGAAGCACCCATCCCAACAGCCCTGCACACCAAAAGGAGCAGCCTCTTCCTATTTTAAGAAAACGTAAAATCCTCTCGCATTTTCTTTGCAATGTTCTTGGTAAAACATGCGTGTGTAACAGGGGAAAGGCCAACTGGGAGAGCCGCCTGCCTCATATGCCTGCACATTTAGCTTCCGACTGCCAATGGCCACTTCACTGACCCGGCACTGGGTGCAAGGGGCTGTGGTGGTGGGCAGGCTGGTCTGGTTTCTGCTTTGATATGTTCCTCTTGGCCTCTTCTCTCATTGCAGGCACACTGCAGCGGCTGAGGAAGATCTACCACACTTCTATCAAGCCCTTGGAGCAGTCTTACAAGTATAACGAACTACGGCAGCATGAAATCACAGGTGAGGGTTGGGTTCGGGGCACCACTTTTATGTTTTGATGGGCTGCCATGTTTTGTCGCCAATCTTGCGAGGTAGGAGGGAAATGGAGAGGCAGAACATTCAGCCCAAAGGGGTCTCATCTCGCACTGCAGTATTTTAGAAGGCCCTGGTGCTGCTGGAATCAGAAGTAGAAACTTATTAGCAGGACCTACAACAAAATGTTACAGTGTGGAAAGCTCCTGTTCTGGATATGTCCCCCTTCTGGATACTTCATTCTATTCCCCCTTCCACAGAATTCTGTAACCACTGAGCACCTTCTCAGTAGGGTGTCCCCCCCCACCATTTAGCATCTGTTCCCCCCAAAATTCCTTTCTCCTTCTACCAGCCTCGGGTTTCTCCAGGACAGCCAATACACCCTGTGGACTGTGCTGGTCTTTCCACTCTCAATGTCCTTTAAGACCATGTGAAAAAAGGCGAAAGAGAGCAGATGTCCTTTCAAAATCTCCTTTCTTGTAATCCGGACCAACGGATTCAAGTTACAAGAACGGAGATTTCAGCCAAACACTAGGAAGAACTTTCTGACAGTAAGAGCTGTTGAACAGGAGAACATAGAACAGACTCCCTGGGAAGGTGAGACCTCCTTCCTTGAAGGCTTTTAAGCAGAGGTTGGGTGACCATCTGCCAGGGATACTTTAGTTGTGATTCCTGCATTGTGAGGGGTTGGACTAGATGACCCTTAGGGGTACCTTCCAGCTCTACAATTCTATGATTCTGTGAAATCCATCAAACTGCAGTGGGGCTGAGTATGCAAATAAGCCCCTAGCTCATGATCCTCCCAACAAAATTGGGATGGGATTTGCATGTTAATCCCTGTGGAAAAGAGGTCTTTGATGCATGAGCTCCTTATTGTGTTACTGAATGGATCATGAATCATGATTCCAGCCTCTTTCATGGGGGGGGGGGGAAGATCCGTTGGCGCTGCATCCTTCCTTGGAGAATGCCAATGCCCATCTTCACTTCTTGATTGATACCAGCCTAACCAAGCATCCCTTTTTCTTGAGCCTTTCCCTACTCACGTTGCCTTTTCTCTCCCCCTGGCCCTGTCCTCTCCTGCCTAACAGCTTACCCTGGACGCACCTTGGGCTCCTCAGCCACAGGTGGGTAATATGGCTTCCTGTCACTTGCATGTGAGCACGGCTCCTCTCAGGCAGCCTCTCTCTGCTGAGCAAGCAAGTGTCACAAGACACCTTCCCCACCTCCTTGCTGCACCTAGCAGCCCCTCTTGCTGGACCAGAAGGAAAACGCACCCCTTGTGCCTCTTTGGTTGCCTAAGTTGGGCTTCTGCACCACCACCAGTAGACCTTTAATGTGCCTGGCTGAGCTAACCAGGCTATTGTTAAATAACAAACAACAGCATCAACAACTTATCACTATTATTAAATCCGCACGTACAGAAACAAACCAAGTAAATACCAATGCAAACTTTATATGAAATATACATACTTTTGTTTAGACAGAAAAGGGAGAGAGACACAAGGGGAGATGGAAAGGAGTACACAATCTTATCACAGTGTTTCTAGTGATATTTGTGGCTCAGCATCCTCCTATATTTTGTTGCAGCAATGCATAATGAAAGGGCTCTCTCTCTCTCTATATATATATATTCCCCCCCCCACTTGCCTGCCTTCCCTCTTACAAGGTCCATCAGCTTTACAATTAAAACATTCTTTTGTAATCCAGTCATTCAGTGTCTGTGGGGTGGGTGTGTTTATTTTTCTCCGATGAGAAAAAAAATCAGAAATACGTTACCATTTCTCTATGACATGATCTCTCTTATATCCCAGAAGCCTCCTGTAATGCTCTCAATGGTACTTAATACAACCGCCCAGAATGATTTTATCCTCCAGCATGGCCAAAATATGTGTGTAAGAGCAGCATGTGCAGCTTTACATCTCCAGCACATGTAGACCTGATTTAAACTGTTCAGAGTAAGATACCAACTGAAAATGTGCATTAAAAAAAAATCTTAATGTAACTGTGGTGCCTCACCCTACCTACTCTGTGTAGGTTGTGATAGCTTCATCCCTGGCTTGCACTGATTGCCCCATGGAATGGCTTTTTAGGCTGGGCAATGTTCCTGTGAGCTTGGGGGCATGGGTCCAGGTAGTTATTTAAGAGGTGACTGGAAAATTTTCAAGGAAACACCTGAGCTTTTCCTGCTTAAGGGGTGGGGGAAATCACCCTGTGGTATTATTGCTTTCCCCTTGCAGATGGAGAGATCACTTCCAAGCCGATGGTGCTATTCCTGGGACCATGGAGTGTTGGCAAATCCACCATGATAAACTACCTCCTGGGGCTGGATAACACTCCCTACCAGCTCTACACAGGTAGCATCTCTGCAGTCTTAGGCACCTGTATGACCTGCCCCTTTCTGCTAGGGATGGAAGGAGCTGTCCAATTCAGTTCTCTCTGTTTCTAATTTCCCCAGTCTTCAATCCAGTTCTCCACATTTTGCAGCAATATGGGAATTTCTTCTTGAAAATTCATCAGCATTTTAATGCAAATTTCTCCTAATTAACACATTTTATATGCAGTTTTGACAAAAAAAATTACAAGTAATATCCCCCGCTCTAATGCATTTTTGTATGTCATTTTCACTAAAGTTGTTTTTGTTATGCACTTTCTCATATATAATGTGTTCTTATAGACATGATTTGGTTGGAGAGGTGAATCACAAAACTTGGATAAGTACACATTTCAAAGGATAGCTGTGTTTGTTATCATATTGTTTTGTAAAGTGTGAATTTGATAGATTTGGCTTTAAACATGTACCTGTACTGAATTGGATTTCTCCTCCACCCTACAGCATAGGGGCTGTTAAAATCTCTGTAGCTGGTGTCAGAACAGACCTTTTTGTGGTCAACCATGGTTTCTGCTAGCTGTGCTTCAAGCTCCAGCTTTTCCAGCTTAGCCCCATTGCCTCTCTGGAGTGCACCCTTCTTAGCAGGTCAGGCTAGGCCAGGAGACTCCCCATTGGGCTGGCTTCCCTCCTCAGGTGGTTGCCTGACTGCAAGAACCACAGTTGGCAAGCATAAGGGACTTGCAATTTTCTGCCTTCCCTGCATGGAGCCAATTAGTTTGAGCAGGAGTGACCTTTTCAGTGTTCTCTCCTCCCCACCTCCTACCACCCTTCAGGGCTTCCTTTCTCTCTGATTCCCAATGAGCAAAGCTTTCTATTTAAATGAAATTTCTAAGCAAGATGAAACAAGCCCAGCAGTTTGGCGGTTCCTTTTCTGCATAAGATGCTGCGCAGCTTGGACCTGGTGGCAAAATGCTTCTAAGTACTGCTCTAGAAACTGCAGCAAAAATGTTGTCTCCAGAGTGGAGTTGGTTGCCTGAGCTGTACTATCTTCCTTTGTGTCAGCAGAATGAGTGGTAGTGTTATAGGTACCCAGCTTTCTGCCAAACAGAGCAGGGTATTGCCCTCTTCTCTTGAGTGTGGTAGAAGTTGGGACAATGAATGCTAATTTAATGATCATTTAACACCTTCAAGAAGCTATTTGTTTTAAGCCATCGGGGATGTATTATAAAGTCACAGTCATCAGCCAAGAGCAAGGGATGAAACCATTTGCCTGCTTGGCATAAGCACTGCTAAGAGAGTTTTGGAAGGGACAATAGGATTGTTTTCCTCTGCCGTGAACTTGTTGGGCTTTGAGGGAGCAGAGATTTTAACTGCTTTTTGCCAGATGTTTGAGTGTGGCCTTTGTTTTGCTCTCTCCTTGAACAGGAGCTGAACCCACCACCTCAGAGTTCACCGTCATCATGCATGGCCCCAAGCTAAAGACCATTGAAGGCATTGTGATGGCTGCAGACAGCACACGCTCTTTCTCACCTCTTGAGAAATTTGGTCAGAACTTTCTGGAGAAGCTGATAGGGATTGAGGTCCCTCATAAGCTCTTGGAAAGGGTTACCTTTGTCGATACTCCGGGGATCATTGAAAACCGGAAGCAGCAGGAACGAGGTAAAGCCCTATGCCTTAATGTTCAGAAGGTCTTGAGGTGTTTCAATTTGAGTTTTTGGTCAATCACAAAATTCATATAGCATTGTCAATAGTCAAATGAGATATCAATATTTTTCACGTTTTTAGCATTTGCAGCAATATGTACTGTACATCAGTTTGACTTCACAGTTTGGCCAAGCTTTTGAATTGCACCCCCCCTCCTTTTGAACTTTGCTTTCTCCATTGCGATCTAACTATCCACTCAAGGGATAACAGCAAATAGGATGGGGTCCTTCATGCAGGGCAGCTACACCTGCAGTCTTCCAGATGTTTCTGGACTACAGCTCCCATCATCCCTGACCACTGGTCACCCCAGGTGCTGGGGTTGGTGGGAGCTGGAGCCCAGGAACACCCCTGCCTTCGTGAAGCATGGGTTTCCAAAGATGTATCACTAAGGGTTCTGGGCAATCATTGTCATGTGCCAGATGTCAGAAGGTTCCTGGGCTCTAATTTGATGTTCCTCTTCCCCTTCTCTTACAGGCTACCCTTTCAATGACGTCTGCCAGTGGTTCATTGACAGAGCTGACCTCATCTTTGTAGTGTTTGACCCCACAAAGCTGGATGTGGGGCTGGAGCTGGAGATGCTTTTCCGCCAGCTAAAGGGACGGGAATCTCAGATTAGGATAATTTTGAACAAAGCTGACAGCCTGGCTACGCAAGAGCTCATGCGAGTCTACGGAGCCTTGTTCTGGAGCCTGGCTCCACTGATCAACGTCACTGAGCCCCCTAGAGTCTATGTCAGCTCCTTCTGGCCCCTGGACTACGAGCCCGACACCCACAGAGAACTCTTTTTGAAAGAGGAGATTTCACTCCTAGAAGACCTGAACCAAGTGATTGAAAACAGGCTGGAGAACAAGATTGCTTTTATCCGCCAACATGCCATCCGTGTCCGCATCCATGCACTCTTAGTTGATCGCTACTTGCAGACCTACAAAGACAAAATGACCTTCTTCAGCGATGGAGAGCTCGTGTTCAAGGACATTGTGGAGGATCCTGACAAGTTTTACATCTTTAAAACAATCCTGGCCAAGACCAATGTCAGCAAGTTCGACCTCCCTAATCGTGAAGCTTACAAGGACTTCTTTGGGATCAACCCTATCAACTCCTTTAAGCTTCTTGCTCAGCAGTGTTCCTACATGGGAGGCTGTTTCCTGGAGAAGATTGAGAGGGCTATAACCCATGAGCTGCCAGAGCTCTTGGGGAGTATTGGCCTGGGGAAGAAACCCAGTGTCCTCTCCTGCGACACAACTGGCTGTGGTGAGACTCCAAAGAACCGTTACAAGAAACATTAGTAATCTGTTCAGTGTAACCACTCCTGTGTTCCTGTTGGTGAATGAGCTTATGTCTTATCTGTCCAAGAAGCCAAGGTCTGTTAACCCTTTGAGTGCCACACCAGCAAGAGCTAATATGCAATGAGGACTTGGGAGTCACTGGCATCAGTGGCAGGGAAGTTGGGTGAACCTACAGAAGAGAATAAAACACTGTGAATTCCTGATTTTTATTATCTAACCTGTTATTCTAAGTAGGAGGCCATGTATTGAGCTGAAAGTCCAATGGAGGGGCCATTTCTTCTGAGGCAGTCATAGGCCCTTGCATGTACTGAGCAAGCAAGGAGGAAGAAGGAAGGATGAGAGTGCTGAGGGCGAAAAGAGGCTGGTCTCCTGACATTAGGAGAAGCACAGGCATGGCCCTCCCTTGCACACAATCTGTATGTAGTTTTTCCAGCTCCTTCTGCACTTGGGATTGAGGACCACAGAATTCATCGCCACATGTATAACCAGCATTCTGCTTGAGACTCACAACAGGCCACCATCACTAACTCTTCACCAGCAAGCCCCACTTCAACTGCATCTGAGCATTCCCCCTGTAGTGCGTTCAATGCCCCTACTGCCCCATAACTGAAAGATTAAAGACTGCTGTTCCTCTGGAGTCTGTCTGGTCCGAAAGAAGGCAGCTTCCTACTCTCTTGGAAACCTGGTTCAGAAACAGAAATCTTCCAGCACACATCAGAATCCAAGCGGCTCCTGCAGAGGCCATTTGAAGCCTGGCCTTTGGGGAGTCTCATTTGCAGTGGAGGCTACTTTGTATGTGTGTATATGGACACAGAAACCTGCTGCTACAATCATAAAATTGTGAGTCTTAGCACTTCACTCGCTAGGACTTGGCATGGTGATGGCGCTGGTATCTGAGACCCAGGATTGCCAGGCATCTCCTGCCCCTTTAGCATCCTCTTGCAGCAGCAGCAGCTGCTGCTGCTACTACCCTTGCCCTTCCAGGTTTCTCACTGTGGGTTAAAAACTGGCTAGTCTTTGCCTATCTTTTCTCTTTTATAGCTTCCCAGTTGTTCATTTGCCTCCCTGCACCTCAACATCAATTTTTTTGTGGTTAGTTGCAAATGGTTATTTCTTAAGTTAGAACAAAACTCAGCTTTCTTGTATGTGAAAGAGGAGAAGCAGTCCTTTAGGTAGCACAGCTGATGGCAGTGCTGAGCGCAAACTGGAGACATGAGGTTAGTGAGTGGTAGGCAGAGATGTCCAGGCCTTACACCCTGATGATAATGTTCTCTGAGTGTGAAGGGGGCCTGCAGCAATTATGACATCCAGCCAGTTATCAGCATTGAGATAACATGCTGGCATGCCTTATTAATCTTGCAAGGGAGGTTCAAGAAAGGTATAATTAAGCAACCTGAGAAAGACAGAAGTGAAGAAAAGGTGAAGCAGATGAAGGTAGCATAATTGATTGGTTTGCTTGCTTTCCTACCCAAATAAAGTATTTGAAAATTGAAAGTTTTGAGGAAATGGACAGCAGGTGAAAATGCAGCTCAGCACCAGATAACAGCTATGGAAAGAGTCAGTGCAGAGCAAAGACACCCATCCCCCAATATCTTGGAGTTGCTGCTGCTGCAACCTCCTCCTCCATTCTTCTCTTGTATATTAGCTTCCTACCCTTCTCATATCACCAACTGCTTCCCACCCTGCAGTGCTTTTTCCAAATCGGATGCTCTGTTCTTGTGAATGATCCTGCATTTGTCTCTACAACTGGTGGAACAGAAAAAAGAAGTGTGCTGAAACTGGCTCTCCAAAGTGAAATGGCCTTGCTTTCTGAGGAAGCAGTGACCCCAACAGATGGGCTCCACCGCCTCCATTGCCTTTCTCGTCCTCATGTGTTGTGTTTCCCCCCTTCTCCTCTTCTGCCACTTGACTTTCTTGTTTTCGTTCATCTTTCTTACCCCCTTTCTTCTTGTGCATCAATATACTACAGGTCATGTCCAATGAGACAAGGTTGTTTTCTGCAAGATGCGCTTAGCAACTTGTTCAGTGTGGGGTGCAAGTCTGAAGGGACAAATTGGATGCAATGGCCACCCCCATGGTCTACAACCCACAGGCACAGGTGTCTTGTCTGCTGGCATGACTTTGAGGGCTGCTGAGGGGCAGTAGGATCTGGGATGACACCAGAAACCCAACACAGCAGAAATTGCAATTCAGTGGTAGTGCTGAAAGAAAAAGTAGTCAAGGTGTGCAGCTGCCTGCTGCTTGCTGGATTGAAATGCTGGGAGGTGGGGAGAAACGCTGAGCGACAATCTTGCTGACCTGTGCTGTAAGGTGGCGATTCAGCCCAATGCACTGAATAAAACTTCCTGGTCCCTTGGGACTGCAACATCCCAGGGATCCCCTGGTCTTGCCTTGCCCTCCTTCCCTTCCCCCACCCTCAAATCTACACTCAGGGTCTCTTTTGAACAATAACATGTTCTGTTGGCACCTGACAAGCACGTGGTATTTCAAGAACAGTGGAAACTCCAGCACCGAAAACTAAGTAGGTGATTTCGCTGGAGGAATTTTAGCCATTGACAGCATGGCTGAAATAGTCTGGCATCCATCTAAACTGGCAGTGTCTGAGGATCAGCCAGAACAGATGGTTCCTAGCATTACCAGTCTGTCTCTTCTCAGTCTTGAGAATATGCAACTTTGTGGGCCACTGATCGGGGGGGGGGAGCCTGTGTGCTTCTCCATTTGGTTAAATTACCAAATCAAATCCACTGTTGTGTGCTTCTTTTGAACAGGAATTTGGACAGATACATTTAAAGGAATTACATAGCTGTAATATATTTCCAGTTAGTGGTTCACAATAATAATCTGTATTTGGAGAGACCATGTACATCAGCCATTCTAATAAATTCTGATCTTTTCCAATCACATTCCTTTATGCTTTGTTTCTGTTGTAGAGAAGACATCTTTGAGCTGGTAGATAAAATAATTTGGGGTCCAGCAAACTGGTGAAAAGATACTCTCAGATTCACAAACATGGTTAGTTGCTTTATTTACAAAAGATGAGGCAAGACCTGGCTTTGAGGCAACTCTTTACTTAATGATGACATTGTAAGCACTCTTCTCATCAAACTTGCAGGCCTGAACTTTAAAAACCCAAGGAAAGGGCTTTCCTGTTATACTGCTCTCCCCATGCTTTTTGGCCATTTCAGTACTACCCTATCAGGTCTACCAGAAGATCTGAATTAATCCTTTTGACTCCATTAAGTGGCTGCACCCACCTATTTCCACTATGGTTTTGTCCTGATTTTTTTCAGTAATGGGTGATAGTTGTCATAAATTGGGAAAATAATCTCTTAGAAGCATAAATCTCTTATTAACTGTATTTTGTTTCATTAGATTATGATTGTGGTCTGAGTTTTGGTGAGGTTACTGAAAGGGTTTCCCCTCTACAGTGAGGAAGGATGAAGTCATTAGGGGAGAGACTTCAAGCTGCAATCAGGAAGTGGCTAAACCACAATAGGGTGCTGCGGAGATTCTTTCCTTTCACTCTGAATGGCTCACATGCTCAGCTTAGGTAAATGCTGATTCTGTTGCTGTCAATGATCGGGATTCCCAAAGTGGCCATCACTCTGCTTCCTAATATTTTGAAAGCCTGGATTTAGTGTGCTTTAGGAAACAGAAGGATGTCTGCAGAAATGTCGGATTGGATTGTCACTCACATCTCCATCATGCTTCATCCTCACAAGCAATTCCATTCTCTGATCCCTTGCAGGATCAGACTCGCTGCCAACAAAACTAGCTCAGCCCCTCATGAGTGTATGTGCAAAACCACCAGGATCCTGGTATACTGTGAACTGCGTGAAAATGTTTCCAGATAATTAGAAATTGCATAACATGTTCATTTTTTTTTACATTTTATACCTCTTATACAAATACAAACAGCTTATATAAAAAAAATACAACATTCAATAGTTTTATAAAAAAGATAAAACCAAAATGAAAATGCAAATTTGCAGTTTACGAAAATATACCATTTGTATATCACACACCAATAAAAGTGAGCAGTACAGACGTTTCCTCACTTATGCAAGGGTTACGTTTCCGGGTACCGCACGTATATATACGTGAAATCACATATAGTGGGGAACACCATCTAAAAAGCCTTCTAAACCTCTGGAAACCTTTGCAAAATCCTTTAAAAAACCAGAAGCACTTACCAGACTGGCATGAATTGTGGCAATGGTGGCTCTTAGTCTTCTTCATCACTGGAGGATGATGTGGAATCAACAACAAGTGCAGGGAGACTGGTGTCCCGAAGAGGCTAGCTGTGTGTCAGATTCACTTTCTGTTGCTGGTATCTTTTTTGGGTTGTTTTTGCGCCTTTTGCAATTTAAATTGATTTATTTCCCAGCATCACATGTATACACAGTCATGTGCAAGCTGAATGCGCATAAGTGGGGAGACACCTGTATACAAAGCAAAAATATTAGAAAGTTAAGAACCAGAGTTGATGAAAGCTTGCATAAACTTTTAAGTTGCATTTAAAGGTCATTACTGTCTCTACCAAGGGACGCGGGTGGCGCTATGGTCTAAACCAGAGCCTAGGGCTTGCCAACTGGAAGGTCGGCAGTTTGAATCCCTGTGACAGGGGTGAGCTCCCGTTATTTGGTCCCAGCTCCTGCCCACCTAGCAGTCCGAAAGCACGTCAAATGCAAGTAGAGAGAAACAGGTACCGCTCCGGTGGGAAGGTAAACGGTGTTTCCGTGCACTGCTCTGGTTCACCAGAAGTGGCTTAGTCATGCTGGCCACATGACCCAGAAGCTGTCTGTGGACAAATGCTGGCTCCCTCGGCCTATAGAAGGAGATGAGCACACAACCCCAGAGTCGTCCACGACTGGACCTAACGGTCAGGGGTACCTTTACCTTTCACTGTCTCTATCACACTATTACCTGACAGAGAACATTCCAAAGGATGGGTACTATCACCAAGAAAGCCTGCTTGCAAACTGTCACACATTTTTTATTGTAGAACCACTGGAGATGGAATACTTGTTTTCAGTCCTCACATAATCTAGATCTATTGCATATATATTTTGCCCATGAAAAGTGCTTATTGAGAAACTGGTGATGAAATAATAATATTCAATATCCAATACATTCTTCTGTTATGTATGCATGTATTAATGAGTGTCTTGGCATGTGCAGAGTTTATAGTGACATGGAAGCATATTGAGGGCAGCGGGGTCAATACGTGTTCTAATTTCAAAGGTAATTCTCCCAACCTAATAATGCAACCTGAAGAGTCACTTTGTAAAAAATATGAAATTATCTGTAGAGTTTATCAGGGAAGCCCCCAAATTTATGATTACATTTTAGAAATTCCCAAGGTTTGTTTTCTCCCCCCACTTTCTGATATAAAAATGCAGTTTCAATGCTGAGGTAAGACTGCAGAGTAGCACCAGTGAGAGGATGTAGCCTACTGAAGCCTGGTAGGGAAGCAGTTTATAAATAAATATAGTAAATAGCTTGCTGGCTGCACCAGATTATTATTATTTTTATTGCCGGAACCAAAACCCAACACTTTCTCCATCACCATATGCATGTTTGCTTCAGAGAAAGTCCTTATGAATAAATCCCCCTGCATAGGATGTAGGCCTCGGCAAGCATAGGCGCACTGCCTGTTGATTTTCCACTCTACATAGGATTGGGATGTGAGGGAAAGGAGGAGAAACTAGAAGAACACTCTGTGACAGCATCAGAGGACTCTGTGTGGGAGCCAAAGATGGCAAGCGGGAGGCAGGAAGAGATAACAGAACGCAGGGCAGAAACATGCAAAGGCAACTGTGTCAGCTGCAGCTAATGAGGGCGCGGAAGGGGAGAGAGGGCGGCAGCGAGATCAGGCGCGACCCCCCCCCCGCAGCTGCGCCTGCTGTGCGCCAAGCCTTTAATTGCTCTCTGACTCAGGCCGCGCATCATAACGGTGCCACAATGGAACCGGCTGCTGGCTTCTTCCCTGCTGAATAATTTACCCTGTCTACGGCACCAATTAATTAGCTATAATGAGAGAGAAGCAGGTCCAGGGAAGAGATATTAAGAGCAGCAAGGTACTTTGTGCAGCCCGGTGTGGGGATCTGGGCTGAGCAGGCGGCACACGCCTCTGGCTCCTTAGGCGGCTCCTGGCTGCAAAAGGCCATCCTGAGGGGAAGCGAAACTCACCCAAAGTGGTCGGTGCCATGGAGGACCACAGACCTGTGGCCCAGGAGCACCCTTGGGGAAACGACGGCGCAAAGCCGATCTCTTCACTTATGCGCAGTGCCATTTGGAGTTGTGGTGGTGGCTTTGGGGCTCATCATCCTCCCACCTTCTCAGCAACGAAGAACCCAAGTTCTGCAGGGCGAACCAGAGCCAGGTGGTCCTGCAGGATGAGGCCGAGACCATCGCTGCCTGTGGTGCAACAGCAAAAGAGGCTGCCCATTATTGCAACACTCAAGGCAGAAAATCCCGCAAGTGGAAATAAAACCACAGTAACAATTCATTCAGCTAAAGGTGATGGAGTCTCCTTTATTGTAGGTTTTTCAGCAAAGGTTGGGTGCCCACCTGGCAGGGGTGATTTCGCTGAGATCCCTGCATGGCAGGAGGTTGGACTAGATGAACCTCAGGGGTCCTTTCAATGGAATAACTAACAATTTTCACCTTTTCCTGCCTTGTGAAAAACCAGCCGCTTGAGACAGCCGCTTTGCTTTACTTCACCGCCAGGCTGCTGACCAAGGTAACCTGCCTGGTGCTACAGAGTTTGATGGCTGCAATTCTGGAGACAATAAATGTGGCGAGAATATGGAGAAGAGAAGGTGGGAGCTACTCTAGGGCAACCAGCTCCCTAAAACGGAGAGCAGCATTCCCCAAAAGTCACCGAGAGGCTTCCGTCAGTTCTTCCCTCACATGTCTCCACTCAGTCTTCCCTCAGCAGTTTCTCAAAATGGTGCCTGGCGCCGAGATTTGGGTTGGAAGGAATCAGCTGTTTGTTGGAAGAGAAACAATGAATTGGCTTAAAAAGCTTTTTACTCTACTGGAAAATGTTGATTCAGCCATCTAACCATTCAGAAACTCTGAAGCAAGACGGGAAGAAGCCACCTGGTGCCTTTATCACCTGGGGCACTTGGTCTCTCCCCATTTTGTTTTTGGCCCAACTCTTCCCGACTCGCCACCTTCGCTCGAGTTTCCCCAGCTGCGGATGCGATCTGCCCTCAAGCTCTTCAGTGCTGCAGCTTAGCTGGGTTTCCTTTTCAGCGTCTCAGGATGGTGCTCTTGGGAGTCAAAAAGTGAGGCGTTACATTTCTCAAAAAGATAAACTGGGAGCATGAGGGCGCGGATCTGTGTGGGAACCCTTTGCTAAAGTCGCCCTGGGTGTAAATAACTAGTTGACTAATTGTTGCTGGGTTGAGCTATGCAGAAATTGCTCGGGGAAGTTTTGTTGGAAATGACAAGCAAACAAATGCTTTTTTAAAAAAAGAAAAATGCTCATGATAAATCAGGGAGAGACGGGGTCTTCGTGAGGGTGGCCCCCCTTGCCTTTCTCCCGCCATCTAATTTTTCCTCACGAGAAACCGCAGGGGGGGAGGGGCGCTGAGGCGAAGGAGGAGACAAAAGGCGGGAAACTTGGCTCCACAAGACAAGCGTGCGCCTGCGCGCCATGTCGCGGGCGCTTGCGCAGTGGGCAGCGCGGCTTCTCCCGGTCACGGATTCTTAGCCGCCGCCGCCGCCGCGCGCGCCCCGCTGGGGTCTCTACTGTGTGCGCGCGCGAGTCCCCGCCCCCTTCGGCCACGGCTTCCCCGCCTCCCTCCCGAGCGCGCCTGCGCGGAGCCGCGCGCCTCAGTGACAGTCGCCTCCGCCCTCGCCCTGCTGCTGCTGCTCGTGGTGGTTCTTCTTCCCGAGGGCGGCAGACCCGGCGCCGCGGCCTGTGAGGCGCTTCCAGGGAGGCGGGCGATGCGGCCGAGCGGCCCGCCGTGAGGGAGGAGCGGCCCTGGCGCAGCGCCATGCGGCGGGGCCCGGAGCGGCCTGGCGGGAGCCCGAGCAGCGCGGTCTTGGGCGGCACCCAGAACCCCGGCAGCGGAGGAGGCGAGGGCGGCGGAGGCGGCGGCGGAGGCGAAGGCGGCCCGCGCTGAGAGCCGCTGCCTAGGGAGAAGGGGCGCGCTCGGAGGGCCGCGGCCATGGCCTCCTCGTCGTCGTCGTCGCCGCCGCCGGGCTCGTCGGCGCACCAGCAGCTCCTGCAGCAGCAGCAGCAGCCTCAGCCTCAGCGGCGCCGGCGGAGCACCGAGGTGAGCTGCGACTCGAGCGGCAGCGCCGGCAGCGGCAGCGTCACGGTGAGGATCTGCGCCCGGAGCCCCGCGGGGGCCCAGCCGGCCAAGGCCAGCATCTCCTCCTCCAGCGGAAGCAGCTCGGGAGACGCGGCGGCGGCGGCAGCCAGGAGGGCCCAGGCGGCGGCGGCGGCCGGAGGAAGAGGCGGCCGGGGCAAGAAGAGAGACAAGGGCGGCGGCGGCGGCGGCTTCGGCCTGGGCCTGGGCCTCGGGCTGGGCCTGGGCTCCCGGCGCCGCTCGACGCGGCTCCCGCAGCTGTTCGAGCGCGCCTCGGCGCAGTGGTGGAACCCCACGTTCGACTCGAGCAACTTGGAGGAGGCCTGCCGGGAGCGCTGCTTCCCGCAGACGCGGCGCCGCTTCCGCTACGCGCTCTCGTACCTGGGCGCGGCGGGGCTGCTGTGGGGCGGCTACTTCGCGCTGCGGCTGGGCCCCCCCGGCGGAGGGCGGCGGCAGGCCCCCTTCGTGGCGCCCGCGCTGGCCTTCCTGGCCGCCTGCCTCGCCTTCTTCGCCTTCACCTTCACGCGCGCCTACGGGCGCCACCCGGCGCGCACCTCGCTGGCCCTCGTGCTGCTCGTCTTCGCCATCACGCTGGCACCGCAGCTGCAGGCGCTGGGACCCCCGGCGGCGGCGGAGGGCCAGGACGAGTGGGGGGGTCCCATCGGGCCCTCGCCTCCGTCGGGGCCCTGCTTGTCGCAGGTGGGCAGCTTCTCCATGTGCATCGAGGTGCTGCTGCTGCTCTACACCGTCATGCACCTGCCCCTCTACCTGAGCTTCTTGCTGGGCCTCTCCTATTCGGTCCTCTTCGAGACCTTGGGCTATTACTTCCGCGAGGAGAGCTGCTTCTCGCCCTTCGGGGAGCGCCTCCTGGCCTGGGACCTGCTCAGCAAAGCCCTGCTGCACGTGTGCATCCACGCCACCGGCATCCACCTCTTCATCATGTCCGAAGTCCGGTCCAGAAGCACCTTCCTGAAAGTGGGGCAGTCCATAATGCACGGCAAAGACCTGGAGGTGGAAAAGGCCCTCAAGGAGAGGATGATCCACTCTGTCATGCCCAGGATTATTGCCGATGACCTGATGAAGCAGGGGGATGACGAAAGCGAGAACTCTGTGAAGCGCCACTCCACCTCCAGCCCCAAAAACAAAAAGAAAAAGCCTTCTATACAGAAAAACCCTATCATATTCCGTCCTTTTAAAATGCAGCAGATAGAACAAGTCAGTATTTTGTTTGCGGATATTGTGGGTTTCACAAAAATGAGTGCCAACAAATCTGCGCATGCTCTGGTGGGACTCTTGAACGATCTCTTTGGTCGCTTTGACCGCCTGTGCGAGGACACAAAATGTGAGAAGATAAGCACTTTGGGGGACTGTTACTACTGCGTGGCAGGGTGCCCTGAGCCCCGAGAGGACCATGCTTATTGCTGCATCGAGATGGGGCTGGGCATGATTAAAGCCATTGAGCAGTTTTGTCAGGAGAAGAAAGAGATGGTGAACATGAGGGTTGGTGTCCATACTGGGACGGTCCTGTGTGGCATTCTGGGGATGAGAAGGTTCAAGTTCGATGTGTGGTCCAATGATGTCAACTTGGCCAACCTTATGGAGCAACTGGGTGTGGCAGGAAAGGTCCATATTTCAGAAGCTACTGCAAAATACTTAGATGACCGCTATGAAATGGAGGATGGAAAGGTGACTGAGCGTGTTGGTCAGAGTGTGGTTGTAGACCAGCTTAAAGGTATATATATATATACATGTGTGTGTCTAAAATGAACTGGTATACTTCAGTTCTTTCCTCCCATAGCTTCTTAAGCTTGTTGTGCTGACATGGGCAAGTCTGGACGCATCAAGTACAACATCTGAGATTCACAGTTTTAGTTTTGAGGTTCTTGATGATGATTCTTCAAGGGATGAAAGATAAGGTATTTGATGTCATATGCTTGGCAGTTGCAATGCTTTCTGATTTTAGAACTGATTATTTTAAAGGGCAGTTTTAATAAATGTTGAATTTTAATCATCTGCCAGATATTTTATAGTTCATATACTTTCATATAGTCTATACTTTACGTGGTTGGGTTTCAAGTGATTCATAGGCTTCTAGAAAAAAATAGAAGGTTCAGGGGGGGGAAACTTTGTCTTCTTGCTGAGGAGCAGACTGCAGACACCTCGTATTAAGGCAGATTTGCTTTTTTGTTTCTCCAGGAAAATACCGCTGTTTGGTGAGTTGCAATAGTTAGAACTTGAGTTATAAAGTACTAACCTATTTTGTTGAAGCTATAAATAGATTTGAGGCACCCAATTACAAATCTGTTCTTTAGAGCAGTGTTTTTCAACCACTGTTCCACGGCACACTAGTGTGCCGCGAGATGTTGCCTGGTGTGCCGTGGGAAAATTACTTTATATATAGTCAATATAGGCACAGAGTTAAATTTTTTAACATTTTCTAATGGTGGTGTGCCTCGTGATTTTTTTCATGAAACAAGTGTGCCTTTGCCCAAAAAAGGTTGAAAAACACTGCTTTAGAGAACTTGTGGCAGTTTGGCAAGTACTTTAGGGAAAAGGCATATATTTTAATGAATTTCAAATAGAAGTCACCTTCTATTTGATGCTCCTCCGAAAACAGTCAAATAATAACTGTTTTGTTTCAGGTACTTTGTTCTGTATTTATGAGTCTGGAGAACAGATGAAAGAGAGCTGATTGTGATCCAAAATGAAGTATTTGATACTGTTTTAATTAATAGTCAGTTTTAGAAACCGTAGGCAAGAGCAGAGTGCACTGGAAGGCAGACAGCTAAGTGTGGGTAACAGATGGGGCATGGAGCATAAAATGATGTAAAATATTCAAAGCTAAAGCTTCCTCAAGACAAGCTTGAAAAATGTTTCCATCTTTCCTTCTCTTGAGTTTTCTTAGCATGGTGAAATTTAAAAGCCAGAAAGTTGAAATGTAGTAATGAACTCAGCCCTGCCTTCCTTGACAGCAGATGGAGGGTGCCTGTAATTGTTATCTGTATAAATTGTTTTGAATTTCAAACTGTCATTTGACCTCAACCAAGTCAGCTGCTGTTAGGACAACCTGATTTTTGGAGAAAGCCTGTGCTACTTACTCTGTGGCTCCCTGAAGTGTACAAGATATGCTGCACCCTAGACAACTAATTTATATTTGTTTATTATATACGTATCTATTTCTTTATAGCATTTATAGTCTGTGCTTTCAGTACAGAATACTCCTAGATGAGTAGTTGCAAATACAATATTAACAATTTAATAGTGAAATCTGATTTTATTTTGTTTTTTAAGAAAAAAGGTTTCTGGCTCTTCCAGATGTAGTAGAAAGCCTTTGATGGGAATGACTACCACAAAGCGCCTACTTTCTGTTCTAGCAGTACACTTAAGCATTTAACAAAGATAAGACATAATTAGAAGATTTTCTTATGTCTATCCTGCAGAGGAGCACTGTGCTGTGTAAAGAGAAGCCTTTGTTTTCTGCAGCAACACACTTAACACTGAATGGATGTTTAACTTGCATAAACTGGATAAATTCAGTTAAAGACCTGATTTTAAGGGTAATTCTAAACTGGGTTAAAAATATAATAAACATATGCAGGTAATTAATGTGGTTATGTCACTCTCATGGCTTTTATTTAGATTCAGCTCAGTTTAGTGAAAGAGGGATTAAATTATGCAAGAATGAGCTTTGAATACTGTTAGTATACTAGATGTAGGAGTCTTTGTTGCTGCAGTTAACTATCATAGGTTCCATTTTGGAAAATAAATTCAACAGGACTTCTGTTTAAGATGTGCATAGGGTTGCAGCCTTGGAAATGTTGAAGGGGTCTTACCTTGAGTGGTGGGTCAGCTTTGTGTCCTGAAGGACTTCTATGTGTGCACAAGCCATTCTGCTTACTGCTAAATGTTTTTGACACCATGTTTGCTGTAGGAAGATAATCTGCAGGCCATTAGGCTGTACCTCCTTGCTAAACTGGTGGGGAGGTCGAGAAAAGTCTTACAATTATTCAGATGCTGCAGTGCAGTAGTCCTTGGTGCAGGATTCCCACTCTTCATAACATGTAAAGTGTGTGTGTGTGTGTGTGTGTGTGTTGTTTTTAAAGCAAACATTCACACTTGCCAATGAAATCAAGTGCTACTGCGTGGGACAGAAATGCCTACAGTATTCAAAAATTGTAAAATACTGCTGCCCTGTATTGTATAAGCCCATTCTTGCCTTTCTTTTTATTGTGAGGGATTAGGAAGGCAGGAAAAGGGAAACAAAAGTCTCGTTTAGAGCAGTTTATGAAATGTCTTTTTGTTGCCAGAGGATGGGCCTGGCTGTTCCCAAGAGCAGCAGTGAGCCATGGGAATGGCTGGCTCGCTGGCAGTAGTAGCTGGCTGCTGTGGTTTGCCTAGTCATAGTGGAGAGAGGGGTTCTACAAACAAGTGGGGGGGGGAGGGATAGTAGTGGAAGAATGGTTTCAGCTTTGTTAACTGTAATTTTCCTGTAGGTTTGAAAACATACCTGATTTCTGGTTTGAAAGTGAAGGAGCCCCACTGCAGCTGCTCACAGATGCTGCTTCCAGGTCTAGAAGCAGGAGACAGAAGCAAGTTACAGGGAACCTCATCAGCAGAGAATGTTGGCAACTTAGCAAAAGGTTTCAGACAGTTGGAAAAAAACAAGGTTTGTCAAATGTATTCTTCAAACTTCTAAGGGTTATTAATCAGAAACTTGTTTGAGAAGCTTTCATTGGGGACATTAAATAGCCACTTGGGTGGTTGGAGTAGAAGTTGGAACATGCATCACTGAATCCTTGAAGAAGGAGAAATAGAAAGATTTCATTCTTCATTTTATTGCTTATGAAGCCCTAAAATGAGAGAGGAACCATACTGCATGATAATAAAGTGGAGGGTTGGCTGTGAGAGACCCGGTTCAAATTCCCATTCTGCCATGAAGCTCCCCAGGTGGACAAGTCTCCATATCTCAGTGCAACCTACCTCACAGCAGCAGTGTTAGTGAGGAAATGCTGCTTTGAGTTCTTCGGAGAAGGTGGCAAATGGAACAAGGGGGTGGCAGGGAACTCTTGTTCTCGGCTCCTGATCCTTAAGTACGATTTGTGGCCTAAGATCCCCAAATGTATGTGGGAAGAGACACACTTCTTAGCTGTGCACAATTTGGTGTGCTCTTCCAAGCATTTGTTCCTAGTGCAATATTTGTTCCAGCAAACCAGTCACTTTTTGGGGTTGCTTTTCTGATATCTACATGGGAAAAATAACTGGTTGAAATTTCTGTGTGTGTTGCTTACAAAGTAAAGCAAGTGACAGAGCATAAACCTTTTGGTTTTGTTTTAACATAAAAGCATTCTTTAGCTTAAATGCTGTGATGGTAGAGGAAACATGATTCCATTGATTCTAATGCCTACCTTAATCATACCACTTAAACTTTCTCATAAAATTGTCAATAAATGTATCAAAAGCTTGAAAAAGGAGTTAACAAACAAAGAAGGGAGGACTCTGCCTCAAGGAGCTTGTAGGGAGGAGGAGGAGGAGTTATCTGTTTCATTAAGCCAAAGCACATGTAAACTGAACTCAAGCACTGAGTGAGTAAAGAATAAACTATATATTATTAATAATTTGCAATTTATATTAACACTTTAAAGCTAAAAATACTGTATACTGGATGTTGCGTTCCCCGCCTCCATGCTGTTAACTACCCTGGCACCCTTTGGAGAGGAAAGGTGGGATATAAGTTTTTTTATTTGTTAACTAAAAACAATGGTGTGTTGGCAGGAGCTGATGGGAGCTGCAATAAAAACATCTGGGGTGCACCTTGCTGGTTCAGGGTGTTCCAGAGCCATTTCGAGTGCAGTCAGTAGCCCTGAGAGGCTTAGGTACAAATCCCATATTCTTTGCTCTGTAGATACTTGGTTCATCTTGGCCTGTATGAGCCTTCACAGGGTGGTGGGAAGGGTGAGTAAATGAGATGTAAGGTTGTTATCAGCCTTGAGTTTGAGATGTAGGTTGGATGGTCATGCCGTCAATATCAGCTGATGCATTTGTAGTTTTTAATTCATAGCAAGTCTGTAAAATATTTTACTCATCCCTTTAGGCTATGGTTCTTTATGTGATTGTGTGTTTTCAGTAAAAAAGAATATGATTATTTTCATCTGGAATTGCAGATGAAATATTAAGGATTATGGCAGCGTGGCTGTCCTTCAGATTTATAATGAATCTTGAATGAGGTGTTTCATTATAGCCCTGGAGTGTCAGAGACAGCTGCACACCATATAGAGCTTCACCCTATATCTATGTCACACATTAATGGATTTGCTTCCTGGGGGT